>OZ017738.1:372159069-372859069 GCA_963969285.1 Odontomyia ornata | reverse complement strand
TTCGTCCATACGATTCATGTGTCCAGCCCATTGCAGCTTAAAATCGTTGAGACCTCCGGTTCATCAATTGTAAATAAACCAAAAAGTTTTCAGAGGATTATGTTAATATTTTTATTAAAATAGAAGAATCGATGACAGTTATGTATCAAACAAAATATTGTCCAAATGCTTGCCACGGCGACGGTGGCATACTTCTATCTGATGGTCCATATTTTCAATGAATCTGAGACATAATTGAGGTTCAATGTCTTAATGTGCTGAATTATCTCATCCTTTAGCTCTTGAATTGCTCTTGACTTATTAATGTACACTTTTTCCTTTAAACTCCCCTGAGAAAGAAGTCCAATGTTGTCAAGTCACATGATCGAGCCGCCAATTAACATCGCCACAACGTGAAATAGCACGGCCATTGAATTTCTCGCGCAAAAGAGCCATTGTTTCGTTGACTGTGTGGCAAGTGGCACCATCCTGTTGAAACCACATGTCGTCCAGGTCCGTAACCTCAATTCCTGGCCACAACAAATCCGTTAACATCTCGCAATAGCAAACACCATTCACGTTAACTGCTTAGCCGTCCTTATTTTCGAAGAAGTACGGCCCGATGACGCCGCCAGCCCATAAATCGCACCAAACAGTCACTCTTTGTGGATACATCGGCTTTTCAACAATCACTTTTGGATTCTCATTTGCCCAAATGCGGCAATTCTGCTTGTTAACTAATCCACTGAGGTGAAAGTGTGCCTCGTCGCTGAAGATGATTTTCTTTGTAAAGTCACCATTCCCTTCTGTCTGTTCAACCAACCATTCGGCGTATTGCTGACGCTTGAAATGGTCAGTAGGCTTCAGCTCTTCAGTCAATTGAACCTTGTAAGTGTGTAAATGCAAATCTTTATTCAAAATTCGCATCAGTGAGGTTCGTGAGATGTTCAATTGTTGGGCACGATGACGAGTCGAGGTTGACGGCTCTTCTGTCACACTATCGCGAACAACAGCAATGTTTTCCGCAGAACGAACTGGACGAGCATGCACAGATGATTTTACATTTCCTACAGACCCGGTTTGCTGAAATTTGCGCACAATTCTCCCGATTGTGCATACATTTGGTCGATTATGCTGACCAAAAAAATCACGAAGTTTACGAAATGCATGTTGATTTGAACGCCCATTTTTGTAAAGCGCTTCAATAAATTGTGAACCTCTCCATGGTTGAATTTTTCACACACTGAAACAAAGAAATATCAAATTAGGTTGGGTAAAAAGCTTGACATTAAGGTGTGACTCGTAATGAACATCGTGCATCATGGTTGGGCCACCTTTTATTTGTGGATGCTTGGACTAGGGTCACCGTTTTACACCCATAGCATAACACAGGTCGCACCTTAGATTTTTGTACTTAGAGCTTTGTTTTCCTGTCTATGCAGCTGGTCCGAAACCGAATAAAATATTTTATTTGTGAGCTGTATTATCTGACGTATTTCGTCTCTTTCATTACTGGTTCTCGTTATTTTTGTCCCTAAATACACAAATTCACTAATATTTTCGATACTGTATTCGCCAAGCTTGATATTTTATGTACTTGAGTAATTTTTCCTTGACTGCGTCATGAGCTTCGTTTTATTTTCATTGATTTGTAGCCCTACTAGCTTCGCATCGCTAGCAAATTTCAGGAAAAGTTCTTTGGCAGCTGTTAATGACCGTGACAAAATATTGATGTCGCCCGCAGAGGCTGCTACTTGGCTCGACTTGTATAGTAATGTACCCTGTGTATCGACCTGTAGCTTTCTTATAATTTACTTCAGAGCCAAATTGAACAGCAATGGGGCTAGCCCATCTCGCTGCTTTAGTCCGATATTTGTGTCAAAGGCATCGGTAAGTTGGTTATTGATGCGGACTAGCAAGGTCGTCGACGTCGTTGTCATTTTGGTAAGACAGACTTATTTGGCTGGGATGCCAAAGCAAAGCATTATTTGCTACGGTGCGTTGCGATCCATACCGTCATATGCTGGCTTAAAGTCCACAGAAATTCGGTGTACGTCTATGCTAAACTTCCAAGATTTTTCAAGTGCCTGCTTGACAGTCAATTATTGGTCTGTTGTCGATCTACCTGCTCTAAAACCACCTGGATACTCCCCAATAATACTGTTAGCGTATGATCTGAGTTTATTTTCTAAGCTTTTTGAAATATTTTGTACGCCGTACAAAGTAGTGATATGCCTCTATAATGTTCGCACTGTAGCTTGTCACCTTTTTTGTGGATAGGGAATATAATTGATTAGAACCTATCTTTCGGCATATGTCCTTCTTTCCAAATGTCCTGAATGACTTTGTGAATAGCCTTCTGAACACTGCTGCCACCATATTTGATGAGCTCTACTAGAAAATCATCGATGCTCGGTGCATTATTATTCTTTTGGTCTTTGATGATGGAACAAACTTAATCCAGAGTTGCTGAGGCTAATGGAAGCTCTCCGCAGACATCTATAGGCTCCGATGTTCTAGGGGTGTGCGGAGGGTTCTTGAAATATGATGCCCATCCTTCCTTCATCTTGTTTTCATTAGCGATGATATTGCCGATGTCATCACGACAGAGCATGGTTTTGGGCAGATAACCACGTTTCAGGCTTTTCACTATTTTGTATGCTTGTCTTGTTGCTCGCTAAACTTACATCGATACTTGTCAGTTGATAGTCATAGTATTTTCTTTTCTTAATCTTGTTGGCTACTTCCCTTAAATTTTCATAGTGTTCTCTCTGCATCCTGGTTTTCCTACCTACGTATTCTTTGTACGCCTGATTCTTTTTGTCTAACGCGTTCTGGCATTTATTATGGAACCAATCATTTCTCTTGCGCCGGGCTTGATGTCCGGTCTTCTGTTCTCCTATGGTCTGAATAGCCGTTTTCACTTCCATCCAGAGCTCATCGTTTGTCTGTAAGGTTGCAGCCAGCTGATTTTCGAGGGTCCCCGCGAAATTTTTGGCCACATAGGCCCTTTGCAGCCCTTTGATGTGAAATTTTTGTAGCGGGCTGGTTTTCGCAAAATATGTCTTTGACATAGGACATCGATAGGTTAATTTGATCAAGTAGTGATCTGAGTTACAATTGGCTCCTCGGTATATACAGACGCCCAGTATGCTCAAGGCTCAACGTTGTCAGAACATGATCGATCTGGTTTTGTGTGTTGCCATCCGGTGATACCCAGGTCATTTTATGAATGCGTCGATGTGAGAAACAAGTCGATCGTATGACTAGATTTCTGCTGCGTGCAAAGTCAATCAGGCGCTGGCTGTTGACATTTATTTGATCGTGGTGGCTATATCCGCCAGTCGCTCCCCGATGAGATAGTTCATTGCCAATCTAAGCGTTGATATGCCCCAGAATTATTTTTGCGTCGTTTGTAAGCAATGAGTCGACTAGTCTTTCCACGTATTGTAAAACGTTTCCTTCGTTTCTTCGTCCTTTGTTTCAACCGTGGCGTGAACATTTATCAGCCAGAATTTGAAGAATTTCGCTTTTATACGGATCGCACACAACCGTTCATTGACTGCCTTAAAATCAATGACGTGCGATTTGAACTTCCTATGCACAGTAACCACTCCGAATTCTCGTAGGCTTTCCATTTTTGAATATTGTGCGCGATCTTATATCTTGAATATTATTTCCAGTCCAGTGGGTTTCCTGGATTGCCAGTATTTTGAATTGAAATTGACTGGCCTGTTATTAAAGTTTCTTAACAGCGCCAAGGTAATTTAGTGATCTGACATTCCAGGATCCAATGCCATAATCCTTTTTCTGTTTGCGAGGTCCTTGCTATAGACCCAATCCATTCCAAAGCCCTTCTGCAGATTTTGAAACAGGTTTCTTATTTATGTCAATGTTTTATATGGTTCCATAATATAAAATTTTAATATAAATCTGAAACATTTAATTTTTCATTTCCTGGAAAAGTTCATGCAAATTGCTTTTGTATGAATTTTCCATGCAAATGAAAAATAAATCACCACATCTACAATGAATCTTGAACCGGATGGGGGGTCGTAGGGGGCACCGCTTCTACCTGGACGCCCCACTCTTAGTGGGGGTCGTAGGCGTTCGGACTAAGGACGAAATGGTCTTGCGTCCCACGCGCGTTAATCGAGCTCAGTCAGTCGCGTTATCTATAGTTCATTTCTTCGGTAGGTTACCCCGGCCTCGACACCGTCGGACCCATATATTAGGTTCGAAAAACTCGTGAATGCAAAAAATTTTGTAGTGGGCCTTTGTGCTGGAGAAAAGAACCTGCGCATTCACGTCTCCTCAAACAAGGGTAATTCCGGCAAGCATTAATATCCCCCCTCGCTTCAGTCCTTTACGGATATCTTGAACAAGGCTCTGTTAACATTGTGGCTGTAACTGTTGGTTCCATCGTCGTAGTTGATAATTTTATTTATTTTTCAGGGTTTTTCAATATGTTTATTTAGCTAGTATCTGAGATTGCTTCAGGTTGATTGGCTCCCCTCCTCGAAGCCGCTATTTCCGTTCGTGTGTGTTGTCATCTTTTTGATTTCATGGTTGCATTTACAAAGGATAGAGGCTTTTGATGGCGATAAGTGCTCAGAGCCAGACTAGCGCTAATCGGGAGTCCGTCTCAACTGAGCCTACACCATCAACACAATGGTGCGAACTTCAAACGTACTCCGAGGCTTGCATAGGTTTTATCGGCCTGGAGACGGTATAATAGTTGGATTGGAGCCATTCATGCACAAATGTCACCTAGTGGCTACCGTGCAAAGCAACTATGTCCAAGCCATCATGTTTGCTAGCCCAATGCATCAATTACATTTCATTGTCTAAATCGTAGTCCATATTTAATCACGGTCGTTATCTGTCATTCCAGAAGGAACCTCACAGCATCCATCCATATCCTCGGATCCCGGGGGGTGTTATTCCCCAAAGAATGCTAGTCTCTAAAAATATTCCTGGCGACCGGCATTCCTCCCGCGGAGAACACTATGCTCGCTTATTATTTGCTTACATCGAACATGTAGCTTTGATTCGATGGTGCATGAAGTGCTCTGCCTTTGGTTAGCGTAAATACGCGAGATCTTAAAAGGAGAATTACACACGGAATCGTAAGCGTAGTTTATTAAATTCTAATTACTTGTTTTTATTCTACCGTACAAGGACTGTTTGTAACTCGATTTCTTCTGGGGACTTAAGTTTCTATCAACGGTCAAAAAGTAAAGCTTGAAATACTGAGAACTCTCTGTTCTATTTTATTTTATTAACTTATTCAAGCGTAATCATTGCATATGTTTGAGTTGTACTTCTTCGCATCGTCTTTTCTTTTACAAATTGCTCCAAATAATTCTTAGAAATATAAAGTAGGATAATCTTACTAAGAAGAAAAACTAATAATATTCCTTCTTTGGGTATACACTTAATTGCTCAATAATTTCTTAGGAAATTTCATGATTATAAAATTTTTGAATACAATATTTGTGGAGGCCTATGTGTCCCCGGTTGCCATACCGTAAATCCGGCCCTCACGTCACATCTAAACATGTTGGGTAGACAGACCTACGCTCATGTCAGAAGGGTTTTGTACCCAACTTCTTAGTAATGCAGTCACCAGCAACGAATAAAGTCAAGAAACATATCAAAAATATATGCACGTTTATAAGAAAATCCATTGTTTTTTATTTGTAACGGTCGCTATTTTGTTGCAAACCTACAAACATCACTTAAATCATAAATTTCCAAAAATATTAATGTTATTGACCTTATTTGAAAGTTTCAAGAGATCGAATCAAAACTGCAGTGACTTATTGGATGGAAAGTCCATAAAATACCAAAATCATGTGTTATTGTCGTTATAATTGGGAAAATTTCAAATAGCTATAACTTCCGTGAATATGATTCAATCAAACTTACAGAGTGTTAGGACCTTTTTTGAGACTACTCAAATAGGGTACCCATACGATTTTATTGGGAAAAATGTGAAATCTTAGATCATACCATTATTAACAAAGTTGAGCAAATTTTGAGTTCTAAGGTATTTGTTGTTACTGTGATCATAAACACCTATCTCCATAATTTTTAGATCACAGGTGTCCAATCGCAAGCGGGAGACACACATTTTTTGTGTATTTCCCCTCCCTGTGCGTCTCTCGAAGCAAAAAATGCCAGTTTAAGACTTGTTTTGGAAAGTTCTCACCAAGTCCTTATTACGATTTATTACTTGTATTCGTCGGATCTCGTAACGATCCCAATTCCCAAATGTGCAATTATAACAATTGTACTCCGATACTATTGTGATGATGGCTAAGCTTGAATTGGGCATTCCGCCGGGGGCCTTGGAGTCCCGGCTAACCCGTGGAGATGAGGTAGGTTTGGCGCCAGCCGTCAACCTTAAATTTACCCCCGAAGCCGCTGACGAGCTTGACGTCCCCGGGACGTACCACCAAACCGCGCACGGAACCTAAATTTCCTTTGGCATCAAAGAGAAGAGGAATCTGTCACCACCGTTTCGCACCAAGGAACTCAAGGCACTTTACGTATAAAATAAGAAGGAAACAAAGGATCCGAAAACACTACTATTCACTTCACTGGGGGGGTTTTCAGTATCCGAAACACTATTACTACTTTCCCTTGGAGGATCCAATCGTTCCTGTTGCATTTTTTGTAACGCTGTAAGTCGGTGCGACCACTCCAAGAGTGATTTCACCGGCTGACACTCTGTGGAACATATTTCCAAATCACACAATAACAATATATAACTAAAAAAAAGAATCCAATTGCTTGAATACTAATCAGTCTATTATAATTCAATATTAGGTACAATCCTAATAATCCTACAGTTGAGATGTTTGGGGCCCCTTCCGACGGAAAATCAGGTTGATTCAGTTTGCAATTCCTAATCCAGCCGTAATGCACACGAACAATAGTAGATGTCCCTTAATACTGGCACCCACTGCGTCTTTCTCCACTTAGTTGACTCCGATCACCAAAGAAAAAGAGAGAGCTTGCACCGTCGCTCTCCCTTATATAAGTTTTTCCGCAACGGCTCTTCCTCAACGGCGAAATCGAGTTCAAGGTTATACCTCCATCGTCACCACTGCTCAACCTTCCACCTTAGTAATGGCACAAACCAACATTCAGCGGCCATATGTTGTCGCGTAGAAGCTTCTAAATGAAAACGAAGTTAAATTTGTCTTGGTTTGTTTGATAAGTATTAATTATAGTGGGGAATGCAAATGGACAGGAAATGCGCTAGTTATCTTTTTGCATAATAGTCGTTACATGATCGCATTCAGTTTTCCTAATAATTTTCAGTGACTCCTTAGTAATCTTCCGAATATGTGGTTCAACATGTGTAGAAATTCTACCCTGAGATGATAGGAATATTTGTAAGGCTATCGCCGCCTCCAAGTTCACAAGTAGATTAGCAGCATCGTTGAGTCGAGCGTTTGAATATTAGATGAATGATTTCGGGTACTTCACGATGAGTAATTTGACGACGATTTTCGATCCATTTGAAAACATTTCTTTTATTGTTGACTCTATAGGGAGTGGGTTCTGTGTAGAGACATAGTAAAATTTCAGAATTTGTTTTTGCAATAGATTATTTTAACCCGATGGTTTGTTTACCAAGTTCATCGATAAATAATAATTAAGTAGTAAATGAAGATTCATTCAACTTTCCTACCAATCATTCACCTCAGAATGTTATAAAAATATACTCATTTTATCCACTACCTGGAGCCAACGTCCAGCACAATCATGTAGCATCACTAGCGCATTACGGTCAAACATTCTCGTAGCTCTAAGTATAAACAACTTACAATAATTTCATTTTTGCCAACATGTAAAAGTAAAAGTATATCATAACACACAATTGCAAGTATGCTGACAACACAATCACACAAAGTAAAAATAACAGTTACAGTTTTTCACTAGACAGATTCTCATGCGGCGGTAATTATTTTGCTACAGTCGAATTCTTATTGTTAGTTTTTTAGATTAATGTGAAATAAAGTAGGAAAAATATTTCCAAGTGTTTCATTTACAAAATAACAATTTTGTATAGCCGTCGCGATACAGAAAAGTTAAAATCATATTTGATTATATGAAGCACGCCAACTGATAGTTGAAGCCTTGAAAGATCAGTCAACATTACTTTTACGGGCCATTGCTCGATCTTGTCCGTGTATCGAATGTATCGTTGATACTTCGATTTTCAATTTAACGTTCAGGTGAGGTCAGCCAATTTGGCAAGTCGAATGCTTATTTCGCGCATGAGGCAGCGTATCGGATACCAAAAAATATAACACAATCATTGGTCATTTACCACCAAATGTCATTGTGAAACTATCCGATTTTCGTACAAAGCCGCCAGAAACCGGAGCAATGTACGAAACACTAAAAGCACGCATTGTACGCGAATACGCCGATAGCGAGCAATCGAAAATAACTAAACTATTAGAGGACATGCCGTTAGGAGATCGTAGGCCATCACAACTACTTGCCGAAATGCGCATAAAAGCCGTAGATACCCCTATCAACGAAGATATGTTGCGTCAATTATGGGTGAGAAACTTGCCAGAAACTATGCGTGTTATTTTGTCTACCGATGGCGGCATTGATTTAAATCAGCAAGCAGCTACAGCTGACCGTATACTCGAGCGATGAAAGGTGGGTCTTTCTTGACTGGCCGACAAATCAATACAGTCGGAATGTAGCAAAAAAATAGTGAAACATCGAATGTGGAACTTCAAGAGTTACGAAAAAAAGTCGACAAGTTGTCGAATGGCGTGAAACAAATTCTTCGTTCACGAAGTACACAACCTTCTCGTAGCTCTACGCCTGCACGTTCTCCAAATGCAAAGCGAAATGATTCAAATTCTGGACGAAAACAATTTGACCTTTGCTGGTGGCATCACAAATTTGAATCAACCGTACGTAAATGCAAAGAACCGTGCAAATTCAGCCAAATGTCATCAAAAAACGAATAAACCGAGCGAATCAGAAAGTCTGTGAGCTCGGCATAGCATCCAAGAAATTATTTATTCACGACAAGACATCGAATTATAAATTTCTTATTGACACCGGGGCTGATGTTTCAATCATTCCTGCCACAGAAACTCAAAAGCAAAACATCAAGCCATTTCAAGCAAATTTATATGCAGCGAATGAAACGCCGATCAATCTTTATGGTAAAAAGACAATTAAACTCGATCTACATTTACGCCGTCAGTTTGTATGGACATTCTTAGTGGCTGAAGTCGACAAAGCAATTATTGGTGCCGATTTCCTGGCACATTATAACCTCACAGTCGATATAAACAATGCCAAACTCATTGATCAAACAACACAACTTCAAATCAGCTGTGTCATTTCAGAATGTCCAGCACTACCAGCCACAGTAATTAATCAATCAAATAGATACACACGACTTTTAAGAAACTTCAAGGGTATGTTGACAAATCCAGGAAATAAACCGATAGCATCAACATCGACATTTCACCACATTGTAACAAAAGGCCCACCAGTGAAACAAAAAGCAAGATGTTTATCGCCAAATCGTTGCAAATGCGCCAAAGCAGAAATCGATTACTTAATGTAGAAAGGGATCTGTCATTCATCGCCATTATACATGGCCAAGAAAAACACGACATGGCGACCATGCGGGGACTATCGGAAATTAAACTAAATAACAATTCCTGATAGTTATCCCATACCACATTTGCACGACTTCACAAATATACTGGCAGGCAAAACGATATTTTCAACGTTAGACTTAGAAAAGGCTTACCACCAAATACCGATAAATCCAGACGACATACCCAAAACTGCCATAATTACCCCGTTTGGCTTATTTGAGTTCATGTTTATGACATTCGGGTTATGCAACGACGCACAAACCTTTCAACGCCATATACATCAAGTGCTGCATGGTTTAGATTTCGTTTTTCCATATCAGGATGATATTTTGGTTGCATCGTCGAATGAAAAAGAACATGAAAAACATTTATGCCTCGTTTTTCAAAGACTACCAGATTTTGGCATGACAATCAATACCGAAAAATGCATTTTTGGTCAAACGCAAATCAAATATCTTGGACATCTGAAAACCAAAGATGGACTATTGCCACTACCTGAAAAAGTAGAAATAGTGAAACAATTACATGAGCCTACAGTTGTCAAAGATCTACGGGAATTCATTGCCGTTGTGAATTTCTACCGTCGTTTTATACCAAATGCTGTTCAAACTCAAATAGTGTTGCAATCGTTAATTCAAGGCAACGTAAAAAACGACAAACGCATTGTTGAATGGACAGACGACACTGAAAAAGCATTTCAAGAATTCAAGGATAAACTGGCAAGTGCAACTTTATTAGCTTATCCAATCGAAAACGCCAAATTGTTTCTAGCAGTAGATGCATTGGATAAGTGTATCGGTGGCGCAATGCATCAACTGAACCAAAACGTAATCGAACCACTTGGGATTTTTTTTTTTTTTTTTAAAAACTCACGAATGCCGAAACTAAATATAGTACATACGACAGAGAACTACTTGCTATTTATCGTGGAATTAAATACTTCAAGTACATGCTGGAAGGAAAACCGTTCACTATTTTGACTGATCACAAACCACTGTGCAATGCGTTCCATCAAAACAGCGAAGAGGCATCACCACGTTAGCTTCGACACTTAGATTTTATCAGCCAATACTCAACACATATACAGATCGTCCGAAGGCGTAAAAATGTCGTGCCTGAATATCTGTCAAGAATCAGCGAAGTACCCCAGCAACAAATCGATTACGAAAGTATTGCTGATGAACAAGAGAAAGACAATGAAATTGTTCAACTCATCGAAGGTAATTCAAAATACTCGATTACGTTACAAAAATGTCCAGTACTCAACAGCAAAAAACAATTGTACTGCAATGTGCATAACAACATCGCACGTCCGTTTATTCCGTCAACAATGCGCAAAAGAATTTTCGATTCCATTCACAACTTAGCTCACCCTGGGGTGAGATCAACGAACAAACTCATCGCCGAAAAATTCGTATGGCCGCAAATGAACAAGAACATTGCAACTTGGACAAAGCAATGCGTACCCTGCCAGCGTTCGAAAGTTACACGTCACAATCACGCACCACTGTCCAAATATCAAATGCCCGAGACACGCTTCGAACACCTGAACATCGACATAGTCGGTCCGCTTCCGCCATCAAATGGCTATAGATTTCTATTAACGTGCATCGATCGGTTCACCAGATGGCCAGAAGTCATACCACTCATCGATCATACTGCTGAAAACGTATCAAACGCATTAATCGAGCATTGGATATCCCATTTTGGTGTGCCAGCCAGAATCACAACCGACCAAGGCAGAGAATTCCAATCCGAATTGGCCAGTCAACTAAACAAAACTTTGAGTGTGCAACATTTTCGCACAACGGTCTACCACCCGCAGTCCAACGGATTGGTAGAACGTTCAAAGCTGCACTCAATTGCAAGCAAAATCCAAATTGATCAGCCGAATTACCAATGATAATGCTTGGCCTACGTTGTGTTTTTAAAGACGACATCAAGGCGAAACCCGCAGAAATGTTCTACGGAAAAACACTTCGCCTTCCATCGGAATTCTTCGTTGAAAGCAGAACATCAAACACTGCTAATGATTTCATCAAAAACTTCAAAAACGTGATGAGCAAGATACGACCAACGCAAACTGCACATCATGGAAACGATGTGAAACATTTCATCCACAAAGATTTGGAGCATTCAACACACGTTTTCATCCGCAATGATAGCCACCGTTGCAACCTCCGTATGATGGTCGACCAGGTCTGGCAGACAAGTCAAATTCCGTCTTAATCAGTAACACTATCATCAAGAAGGGGACTGGTGTAGCATCACTAGCGCATAACGGTCAAACCTTTTCGTAGCTCTAAGAATAAACAACTCACAATAATTCCATTTTTGCCAACATGTAAAAATAAAAGTATATCATAACACACAATTGCAATTATGCTGGCAACACAATCAGACAAAGTAAAAATAACAGTTACAGTTTTTCACTAGACAGATTCTCGTACGGCGGTAATTATTTTGCTATAGTCGAATTCTTATTGTTAGTTTTTTTAGATTAATGTGAAATAAAGTAGGAAAAATATTTCCAAGTGATTCATTTACAAAAGAACAAATTTGTATAGCCGTCGCGATACAGGAAAGTTAAAATCATATTTGATTATATGAAACACGCCAACTGATAGTTGAAGCCTTGAAAGATCAGTCAACATTACAATACATTACGCAAGCATTCTTCAACCAAATATCTCCTGTGGGAATGGTTAAGGTGCCGCACACGCGTAGAAACGGTTAGATAAGTGTTATGCGATGTTACATTCCAGTAGCGAGGTATTGATTATTTCCTGTCTAGTCATCCTGGTTTTTGAGCAAAAATTCACTTAACGTTACTTTACTTATTTAACTATTCTTATTATTTTTAAATTTAATTCATATTCAGGAAGCAAAAACAAAGAAATCTAATTTCAGTAATAATCCTTACCAGCTCTTTACCTCGTGGAGTGGTCTATAAAAACGTGTCATATTTGCTTGATGTTGCCGCCGGAGTGCTAGAGATTCTTCTAAGCCCTTAAATGCTTATAATTTTTTGTGGTTGAACTTTGTAGAGAGCACCATTTTACACCTACATACCAAATTTGATGTTTCTAGTTTAAGTAGTTTGCGAGAAAAAGTGCTGTGACACACGGACGGACGGACAAACAGGACACGATTTTAGTAGGGTTTTGTAAAATTATTTTACAAAACCCTAAAAAGCCCATTGCTAATGAAACTTTTATGTTGTAAGCTCCTTAAAATTTTACATCAAAAATTCTCAAGCGTGCCAATTTGCTTTGGATCAGTATAAATCTAACCTTGAACAAGGTTTCTTTTTTGTTGTGAAATTTTATAGCCAACTTGCACCGTTGAAGGCTGTCTTCTGTACGAGTATTTCAATGAAACTTTACTGTTTCATAACAATCATTTCATAACTGTTGTTTGGTCAACCCTCCAGCGTATCCTTGCTACAGTTGACCCAGAAAACTTTTTATCGATTTACGAGCTCATATTTTGTGCACCACAGACTTTTATTATTTCTCTTCGGCGTAAACAGGAACCGTTTACTTTGCAGATAATATCTGTTTATATACGAAAAATATTTCACTCTTTCACACATAGCAGATTGTCCAACTACGATGGTGGTTGTGGCATATTTGTGGGTCTAGATACATCCATAAACGGCGATGACAGCATGTTTTCTCACTCCATCACAAGACTGTGAATAAATCTTCCCCTTTGTGACTTCCCTTTATCTGTCCTAATATCTTTTGAATAGCTCGTACTCGTATATGAAGTGCACTCGCCTTATTAGTTCAGTAAAGTAACCAGAAGGACATAATTTAATGCTTCAGTGTACTTTTGAAGCGTATCCTTGTTCGCCGGCCTTAGAAATACATTTATCCACCCTACACCATGTTCTCCTCTATCAAATCTTCCTGCGAAATTGTAGCACAAGGCAATTGGATTGAATTTTGCGTTCAGAAGGCCGGAGCAAATCACTTTTAACCAGATCCTCTGGCTAGGGTGTCATATTAGCGAATGAAAAACTATTTGTTAATTGGGAAAATGTGTTTTTATCATTTTGTTCAAACTATCCTTAGCGACTTTGCAATCCTTGAATTTTTTCATGAATGTGTCGATGTACTGGGTACCTAACGAGTTTTATGAAGGACTCATGAATCGAGTCAACGTTGAAGTGGTTAGAATTTGTTTGGATGGTTTTGGAGACCATTATTGAATTTTGCTCTGAGTGCAATAAATAAAAGCTATCATTTTTAAATCATTATTATTAAGCTCATAGCAAACCTTATCTTTGTTAGTATATGAAATATTAAAGAATATTCGTAGTTTTCCTCAAACAAATATGCCTAAAAACATAAATCTGACAAGATTTTCAATTTTTTTAGGCTCACCCCAACCTGCAGACTCATCAAAAGCACAAGGTGAGTCAAGTAGAGTGCAAGTGTAGTAGAATTTAGCAAATTTAGCATGAATAAGGTCAAAGTTCATGACATCCGTTTATTTCAGTGCATGAATTATAAATAGAACAGTTTGCTTTTCATCCCCGTTTGTTTATTCATTGGAGCCGAAAGCTCTTCATATTGTAAGCGGTAGAGGAAATAATTTATCTGATTTCCAAATCCAAACAGACACAGATGACATTTCAGATGTCCTGTAATTAATTTCCAATGTACATAAATATAGCACTTAGCCTTGAGCATCACTATTGATGCTTGTCGTTTTCTGAGGATTGTTTCAATTCGTGCATGGAATTCCTTCCATTTTGACGTAGATGATTTGAGTTGAAGTATTGATGGCCCTTTAGGGTGGGTGATAAATTGCGCATCAAGTTATGGAAAGTTTTTTGGTACGCATAGAAATATTTGAGTTTCGATTTGAACTTACGAGGGAACTTTTACTGAGAGGGCTTCGCAAGTCATCCAACATTTAAAAAAATCTCCTTCAAATTAACTGTATTTAATAACACTGGTCTACAAAATGTAACTTTTTGTGTGCCTTTCAATTGAATACTTTATTTTTATATTGCCTTGAGGTTACTGAATAGAAAAATAAAAATATGTTTTTTTAATTAGCTCTTATATTGGAAATATACCTAATATACAAAATTTGGCTTTTAGTAACACGTTAAAGTACAAAAAAAAACTATAATAATTATTTACTATTATTTTTTGCTTTTTGCTTATATAAAATTGAAAATATTACAATTAAAAAAAATAACGTATTTAATTAATATTTTCTCTTCTTTTTCGTTTGTCTTTTGTAATCACTGTTAGGGGTATCTCTTTTCAAATTCCAGCAGTAGTCCGCTAACATTGACGCATCCGATCGGCCCTGGTATCTGTTTTCCGTTGTCGAGATATCTTGGTGGAATCGTTCACCATGTTCGTCACTTACATCACCGCAGTTAGAAGGGAAAAAATCAAAATGAGAGTGAAGAAAATGAATTTTTAGGGACATATTGCAACTCAACTGTTGATACTTTTGAAGGAGATTGTTCACAAGTTCAACATAATTTTCATTTCCCTTATTGCCCAAAAAACCATGAACGACTGCTCTAAAAGATTCCCATGCTTCTTTTTCATAGCCCTGTAAAACTGAATCAAAGGTTTGGTCCTTTAGAATCTCTCTTATTTGAGGTCTGATAAAGATTCCTTCTTTAATTTTGGCGTCGCTTATACGTGGAAATTTACTTCGCAGGTATTTGAATGCTGGTCTATCCTTTTTGAGAACCTTCACAAAGTTTTTCATTAGTCCCAATTTGATATGTAAAGGTGGTAGAAGATTTTTTTGGGAATTAACTTGAGGAAGGTGCTTGACGTTCTTTTCTCCAGGATTCAGGCTTAGTCTAGGATTTCTTTTTTTTTTTATGTAATGTAAATATCTAGCCCGACTATCCCGTTCACACAAAAAACAACAGTACTTGGTATAGCCCATTTGTAAACCCAACACCATTGCTATGACTTTTAGATCACCACAAATCTGCCATTCGTGCTCTGAGTATGATATAGCATCTAAAATTAATTTCATATTTTCGTATGTTTCTTTAGTATGCACAGCATGGCATAACGGAATCGATGGTTGTGTGTTGCCATTATGAAGAAGAACAGCTTTTAAACTCAATTTTGAGGAGTCTATAAACAGCCGCCATTCCTGTGGATGTTCAAGCGTTCATCAAGCCATTTACGTTATTACAGAATGCAAACTGGTTTTCGGATTTGAAATAGGGTATCAAGTTCTTCTGACGATATCTGTATAAACTGATTTTGACATCCGGTTGCAGCAAATTCCATTGCTTAAGTCTCGATCCTAGTAATTCCGCTTTATCTTTTGGCAAATTTAAATCTCGTATAAGGTCGCTGAGTTGATCTTGCGAAATTCTATGAGGTTCGTCACAAACAATATTATCACCCACAAACTGTGACGATTGTGAAGTTGTAGGCTCATTGTAGTCAACTTCCATTGAATTAATCGCTTCTTCAGAATCTTGTTGGTATTCTTCGGGAGGTCGAGGAACAGATAAATCGATTCCGTGTGGTACAGGTCGCGATACAGAGGCTACGTCAGGGTATACTACGCTTCGTTTCTTTTTTCGTGATTTACCGTGCTGGATGGGTGGACTCAAGCAAAAGTAACAGTCATTCGCAAGATTGGTAGGTTCCCTCCACATCATTGGTACACCAAAAGGCAATGAACGTTTTTTTTTGTTTAGCCACTTAATCAGATTTGTGGAGCAAGTTGTGCAACTAAAATGTGGTACCCACGATTTGTCTTGGTTTTTAATTTTAATTCCAAAATAATGGAAGTAAGCAGTTTCTAAACGTTGTGTTATTGAGCATCTTTGGTTAGTAAGGGTCACGTTACCACAAATGTAGCAAAAATTGTCTGCACTATTTACACATTTACGCGACATAACGAAAACTGTAGATTTTTCACTAAAAATTTCAAAAAAACGATCACAATTTCACGTTTTAACTGTTGAACAAAACACAGTCAGCATTAAACGCAACAAACAAATGTGAAATAATAAAATTTCCGCGGGTAACCACTAAATATTTTGAGTTATCATCATTAATGTGATAAATCTGTCGCGCTACCCGCTATTATATTTATATGGCATAAATGCACAATAAGAGCTAACAATGAATTTTAATTTGTATATTTATGTTCAGCGAGTGAAATACAATCAATATAGTATATTTTCATGTAAAAGGCAATTTTGCTGTAGACCAGTGTAATCATTGAGGCTTATTGGTGTTACACAAAACTCCTGAATTTGTTAGAACAGTCAAAGACAATGTATTAGGAGATTTTAATTATACACTGAATCATTTGCTCATACAGTTGTTATTTAAATTGTAGTCATTTAAACGGTTTTGTTACTTGATTATCACTCAACTTTAATAAATTTAATTTTACTCATGTTGATATTCGAGAAATTTCTGGGGAATAACCACATAAAAAGCTTCCAATAATATATTATTGGGTGTACAACTTAATAACCGGAATTTTTTTAGCGAAATTTGATGCTTTATTGTGGAAAAATAGTACAATATATTTTATTTAAAGTATTTTCCATCGGAAGCTGCAACATTTCCCCCATCTTTAAACGCAATTTACGAATTCAATCCCAACAAAATTGCACCGGCTTGGAAGCCAAAAACGAATCTATCCAATTTCGGATGCCTTGCTATGAAGTGAAGCGTATTCCGGTGAGGGCGTTTTGCATCGAGCGAAATAAATGAAAGTCAGGCGGAGCAAGGTCCGGACTATAAGGCGGGTGGGCCAAAACTTCCCATCTACTATTTTCCAAATAGTTTTTCACGGGTCTTGCAACATGCGGCCGAGCATTGTCATGATGAAAAATTATAGCCTCGTGTCTGGTCGCATATTCCGGGCGTTTTTCGATGATGGCACGCTTCAAACGTATTAATTGTGTTCGGTACAGGTCACTTGTGATTGTCTGGCCCGATTTCAACAACTCATTATATAACGGCCCCTTCTGATCCCACCAAATATACAGCATAACCTTGGCGCCATGGATATTTGGCTTCGCCGTTGATTTGGCTGGTTGGTCGGACTTCACGTTTGACTTTTTGCGCTTGGGATTGTCATAATGGATATATTTTTCATCCCCAGTCACGATCCGATGCAAAAATGATTTCTTTTTATGGCGCTCAAGCAGCATTTCAGACATACAGAAGCGCCGTTTAACGTCTCTCGGCTTCAACTCATCGGGGACCCAATTGCCTTGTTTCTGAATGTATCCGGCGGCTTTAAAACGTTTCGAAATGGCTTGCTGAGTCACTCCCAACGGTTTGGCAAGTTCGTCTTGCGTTTGACACGAATCCTCATCGAGTAGCGTCTCCAATTCTTCGTCTTCAAACTTTTTTGGCTGTCCTGGGCGTTCTTTGTCTTTGATGTCAAAACCGGCACTTTTGAAGCATTGAAACCATTCAAAACACTGTGTTTTCTCTAAAGCATCGTTGCCATAAACTTCTACAAGCAAACGATGACTTTCCGCAGCAGTTTTCTATGCAAAAAATGACCCAACAGAACCTCCCGCAAACGCTGCCTTCTTCTCCAATTTTCGAAATTATTGATCGTGAAAAATAATAATGATGCACAAAAGATCAAATTGTTTTGTTGGCTGATTTTGATAGCTGTCAAATGTGCTTTCAAAATGACATATATATATAAAGTTCGAGCTTTCACGATATTTGTTAATACGGACATCTAGCGTCAAATTCCGGTTATTAAGTTGTGTACCCAATATAATTGACAATTTCGGTGGGTTTGACTTTAAACGTTCATTGTAACTAGACACTTTCAGAATTTTTAGCTCAACACTATCCAATAACAAGCAAAAAACAAACTTTTCTGAGCTTTTCTGCTAAGTTTTCGATAAGTTGGGAACCAAAATGATTTTCAAGATAAAAATAATTCTCCCTCTATCATTTTCAATAATTGTTCTTGTTGATATAGTCTTTTCATCACCTGATATGAAATCTAGGAAATAGAGGAAGACTTTTATGTGGTACGCTTTTTTCTTCCTCAAGCGTTGAGAAATGAAGAGAAGCCATGATAAAGTGGAGAGACGCACTTCCACCTCTTCACTTATAGGAGTTGGCCTTTCATTGCAAAGGTCTAGCGAAGTTCATCATCCAAAAATGGAGATTTTGAGATCATAAGCGTGTAGTTGAATCGAGAAATTCCTTAATCAATTTTGTGATTCAAGGTTATAAGGATCTCCAGCAGCAAGTAGGAATGATGAACCTATAATTTCAACAGAACTCCTTTGGATTACAAAGAAATTGCAAGAATCCTTGCTTTATTAAGGATTTCATAACGAAACAGAAACATGGTCTAAAACATTTCTTTGAACCACCGTACTGTTACAGTTTACGCAGTTCTATGTTTTTAGGCTTCTACTTGTACGAGTATGAAGCACTCATTGTTATAAGAGCCGATATCGCTGTTGTATGGAGGGAGAAGAAACTACTAGAAAAGGGACTTAACTTAATGCCTCAATGCTACTAAAGTGGCTACCCCACTGTCAAGATCATAGTACATTCATATAGTATCCACAACTTCCATTTATCCTGTGTTGCACACTTTCTGAATTTTCCCAGGGGACGGTCAGCTGAGCTGCGGCACGCCAGCTGAGCCGAGGCGTCTTATTCAAAAAAACGCATTTCATAACATGGGCGTGTTGCCAGATCCGAATAAAAAACTAAAAGATTGCATGGAACGAATTTGTTTTTCTGAAAAGTTATTGACTTTTTTAGATCTGGTAATCCTGAAATCTCTCATCGATGCACATGTTTATAATCGCGCTACCTGCTACCGACGGTTTATGGTCGCTCTTCGGCTTGTGTTCGAATTTTTCCGGAGGGTGGATTGAGTGTGGATACTATGTTAGTGTACTATGGTCAGGACTACCACATAATTCGATTTTCTGATTTATCTGTCTCTCAGAGGAGACTTCTTTAATTTCTGTAAGAAGTCATCGTGCCAGTCATGCCATTTGGTATATGAAAAACTCCCCGTTGGCAGCACCAGCCAGAAAGGTAAATTTCTCGTACGTAGCGTAAGGTTTCGAAAAAGAATTTGGCTTGCCTACTACTGGACTTCTTACTACAATTTTTGTAGGAGTACATTGGTATTTATTAACAGAAAGGATCTGTCGCCGTTCGTATTTGGAGACCCTTCAAAGAGGCGCAAATATTTTGCTAATTAAATTGAGTTGCACACGTATGGATCAAATATTGAAAATCGGCGGGTAATAAATTGTAATAAACATATTTATACTCGTTTCGCCCTTCACACATTTGCTGTTTATATGTTTCACAGTGGTTACCACACAAAGGTGATAACTTGTGGGCTTAAATAGCTCAAATAGTTTATTTTCCATAAAAGTTTAATCAGCATTAGCACTGCCATTAATGTATACATTTTCGATTCTTTTCTGAACCACCAGTGGCCGTCATTTTGAATTTTTATTGAAAACGGCTGCTAAAAATATTAAGCTGTTAATTTTCGACTTTTTTATTTGTCATCCGATTTGCATAATTAAATTAAATTAACTTGCCTTAATATCTTATAATTTCAAGTTTTATCGGAATCTGTTGAGAAACTTGGCTGCTAGAGGGCTACAGAAATAAAAAAAATGTTTATGTCACCCCCCTGTACGGGGAGACCCCCTTAAACACTTTAAAATATTTTCTTACGCTGTAAATTTCAAGAGGCACCACGTTTGACCTACGTAGAAAATTTCCTCATTCTAGCTCATGTGGCCTGCGAGAAAACTTGTGACGCACGAACAAACGGACGGACAGACAGACAAGTCACGATTTTATAATTTTTTAAGGTATTGTTAAAAATATTTTACAATATTTAAAAATATTCTGATTTGTAAATACGTTCAAGATAAGTCATTTAAAACGTTTCCATGAAAATTAAATCATTATTTCAGTTGCTACTAAAATAGGGAATTGCGCTTGCCTCCTGACCTTTGGGGGCCGCCATTTTGAATGCATGCATTTGATTTTGGACTATTTCAAATCTTTGTGGGCTAGGACCTCATCAATCAATGTGCCAAATCTCGTTCAAATCGGAGTTTCACTCTAGACAGGGCAAAATAATTCAAAGTTTAGTGAAAATGGCAGCTAAAAATATAGTGTTTTAAATTTTCGACTTTTTTATTTTTCATTCAATTTTAATAATTTTCTGCATAGAGCATAGTACAGAAATCCATAATCTCAAGTTTCATCAAGATCCGCTGGAAAATGTGACCACTAGAGCGCCACAAAAACCTGAACAAACGCATATTTTAACCGCCGCCATTTTGAAATTTGCGCATGCAAGATCACCAAAATATCAAAGTCTGTAGATCTAAGTAATGCCTATCTTTAAGCCTTTGAAGGTTCGAGTTTCAACTGGCCGCCATTTTGTTTTTTTGTGACTTGACCTCCAGTTTTTTCACGTAATTCTTTAGATTCCTATAATTTCTATCTAACTGCCAAATTTCATGAAAATCTGTTGAAAGTTTTGAACACAATTACAACAACAAAATTTTGCACGTTTTTCGACCTTTGCCGTACCGACTTTGAATTTTTTATTGTGAGATCCATCACATACATCAATGAACCTTTATACCAAATTTCATCCAAATCGGAGCTAGACTTTGGTCAGAACAGAAATCACGATTTTTCGTCTAAAATGGTCGCCATTTTGTTTTTGCCCGCCTGATATAGCTGGTTCACGAGCTTAACCGAGATATTAATCCAATTCACTTTTCCTGAAAATTTGGTGAAAATCGGAGCAAAATTGCAACCTCTAGCCTGGTCACAAATTTCGTTATATTCCATACATATATATATATATATATATATATATATATATATATATATATATATATATATATATATATATATACATATATATATATATATACATATATATATATATATATATATATATATATATATATATATACATACATATATATATATATATATATATATATATATATATATATATATATATATATATATATATATATATATTTATATATATATATATATATATATATATATATATATATATATATATATATATGTAAGATACTCTCCGCAATAGGTAAATTTCTCTCGAGAAATTTACCTAAAAATGCGCGGTAGGAGCTATATTAAAGCAAATAGAGTTCAGCATATTTTTATCAGCGAGTGTACAGGCGCACGTTACTGTACGCAACTGTACAGGTATAGGAATAGAGTGCAACTTGGCTATCCGAAGTAATGTTCATGCGCCAAAGCGAGTCGAGAGTCAACCATGATACTTTTTTAGCGTTTTGTTAGAACATTTTTTACAATAGCTGTACCTGTCCGTCCATCCGTCAGTACGTCACAGCAAATTTTCTCAAGAACTATAGAGCCTACAGTGATCAAATTTTGTGATCAGCTCAGACGTTTCTGGTTAATGAAAAATCCGTAGTCAAAAAAGTTCCAATGGCTTTCAAGGAGGGTGTCTCCATATGAGGATGTGAACCCCTAACATTTTTTCTTCATTAAAGTCGACTATCTTTGTTAGGATACCAAATGAAGGTTCTTGATGAGGTCTCCTGATATCTGTTATCGAAATTGCAATATCGTTGACGGGGTAGGCAGGGGAAGCGGAAGAACACGGAAATATTGAGTCCCCCCTCATGAATGACACTTGTGAATCAACAAATCTGAAAAAAATCACAAAGGTAGTTCCCTATGAGTACAATAACGTCAAATATCCGAGAAATTAAAATTCGCTAAACTTTGTTAGTAGTAGTATGATTTATCAATTTTACATTTTCTTGAATAAAATCATAAATGTACCCTTAAATCCAATGAAATTCAAAATCTATATGGCTATTTATAAGGCTAATATGTTATGGAAATTTCAGAGGAATCGGATTGTATTTAACGAAATTATGGCGTTTTCAATTTTTCGTGTTACAACAGCAACAATACGTAGCTATATGTGCTTCTGATCAACTCAACCACTACGGGCTTGTTAAGATTTGCACGAAAATTCCAGGAAGGATGTATGTCATGCACATCTTTGAGAATCTGTTCAACGAGTGAAATTAGTTATCATTAAACAAAATGGCGGCCATTTCAAACGAGAATATTGGGTAAATTGAAGTTATTTTTCTTCAACTTCAGCATAAAGTACCAGGTTTGAAGTCTGTAGCTTCTATAGTTCCTGAGAAAACTTGTGACGCACGGACAGACAGATGGACAAAAAGACGTAAAACTAGAAGGTCTTTGTAAAATTCAGTTTACAAAACCTTCAGAGTAGCAATTAAATTCCGTTTTTATTCTACGGGTGTTTACCAACTGAAAATAAGTTGGGTAGGCAGAACTAATAGCCCACGTAGTGTAGTGATTCGAGTTTTCGATACGCAAGCCTAACGTCCCTGGCTCGAATCCCATTTGTGTTAACGAGAGTTGTTTGTAGTGATTCTTCGGACGAATTACAAGCCCGTTCAGTTATGATACGCACTAGTTTAAAATCAGAACGTATTGCAGCTAGGTAGACGGACACAGAGCCAAAGTATGATGCTGATCATATCACCTTCTCGAGTGCTAATACGCTCGATCCAACTATATCTAAGCAAAGGCCCGGAAGAGCTTGAAGTGCTAAAGCAAAAAAGGCAAATCTAATTTCCTTTCAGATGGGTTTTGCTATGATATCCAGACAGCAATAACGAATCAACTCACGAAAAAGTTCAATGAATCATATTGTATATTAAACACTTAATGATGAGTGGCATTCATTTAGTTGCGATATCACTAAAATTATAAATTAAATGGGATCTACGGTAATCATCCAATTCACCCAATCTTGAAATTTTCAGAAGATCCAATCAAATATGTCTCGATCGATGCAAAGCCCATATGGTTGGCAAATCCTGTGTTGTTGTTTCACTTGAAGCAAATCTAACCAATAAATATAACTCGATTTCAATGAAACTTACCAAGTACAAGAAAGTTATAAAAGCGGTACCAAATCATTTTCCCCTGTTTTACTTATGATCAGATAGTAATTGTTTGCTACCAAATTTTCAAACTGGGGGACTGGATTTCAATTCCATAATATTTATTTCATCCTATTAATGGCGTTTTCAAGTTGTTTGAATATTTTCCGAAATAATTGATGATTTTGAAAATTTTTTTTAACTCACTATTTGCCGATATGAATTCTAGTTTGATTTCTGCATTCCTCTATTTTCTTCCTTACTCCTAAAGTCAAAGTCAAAAGCGCTTTATTCAATACTAATCGTTCTAAATTTTCAAAGAATATAAAGCAAATTCCCAACATTAAAAATACTAAAACTTAATGGCCCAAATGGCTCTCTAAATTTATATATATTCAATCAAAAACATTTAATTAAAAAACAATATCAGATTCAATTAAATTAAAGTTATTATATTTCTTATGACTCAACTGGAAAAAGGAGAAAAAACCAGCCAACACTTTTCCAAAAGTAATTGTAATACTAACACACACCTTAATAAAATTCAATCAAAAACGTTATCTTATACTTATACTCGTACAATGTTCCTAACCTAAACATTAAACCTTATCACTAAGCCTAATAAAACAAACATAATATATATCTTTCCTAAATATTAAGACTTATCCTTAATTTTCAAAGTGAAAGAACAACAAAAACACAAAATGTAGCAATAATGAGCTGAAACTCAAAGACTAAGTTACAAAAAAAAAAAACAAAATAAAAAATAACCACAAATAATTTAGACATTCAGCCACCAATATCTAGACTGACGTGTCCCACCGCGACCAGCCTCAACAAATCTAGCAAATGAGTATTTCCACTGGATTTGTTGATCTCATGAACTCAAACTCGAAGGATATTGTATCTTTTTATTGGTAGCCCGTCGTATATGTGATACTCGTATATAAATGGGACACTGTCAGAGCCAAAAACATATTTATTCATATCCAAGTACACGAATGCTTCGGCAGGAACATAGCCAGTAGTGAGACAAGTCTCAATATGCCCGTCTGTAGAGCGGAATGGCTGTGAAATACAGAGGTTTTCGCTCACAGTTACAGACCTTCCGATACGATTCCGAAGGAAGCTCAATATGAAGATATCGACTCCCGTCACCTTAACGCTTGATGAATTCTTCTATTCGATACAAAGTGTTTACAATCCATCTTGGGCTTTCTGTACGGACCAGAACATGCACGAAGACATTTCCTTTCGAAAACTCTTAATCTTTCTGTAGTACTAGCTCTCTAGTTGAACCAGATTTAACATTCATATGTGAAAACTAATTTAACTTGGGTCTTGTAACAGATAACCTTGATCTTTTGATCAATGTTTCTGGAATGAAAGAGTCGTCGAAGGGCCATGACTAGTTTTTGTACTATCTTCATCTTCTTCCTAGCACTACAGCCCTTCTCGGGCCTTGGTTTACTGCAACAAGCGCCTCCAACTGTCTTGGTCCATTAACCACGTCCTCCAATTTTCAAATCCGAGCAGCGATAAACTGTCTTTGTCGACCGAGTCAGACCAGCGTTTCATCGGTTTCTCCACTGGTCTCCGGCCTTCAGTTCTCCCAACGAATATTTTTTTGGGTATTCGTTGTTCGTCCATACGATTCATGTGCCCAGCTCATTGTAGCTTCTGCAGTCTTATAATCGTTGAGGCCCCCAGATCGTCAAAAATTTCATTCAGCTCATGGTTGCACCGAGTCCGCCATTGGTCCCCGTCTAGCTTCGCTTCTATTATTCACCTTAGGACCAGTCGCTCAAAGGCGTCCAATATATTTGCGGATGCTTGGGTTAGGGTCCATGTTTCACACCCATAGCATAACACAGGTCTTATCACAGATTTGTATATATTTTAATTTTAATTGCGAGCTGTATTCTTCGGTGTATTTCGTCTCTTTCATTACCGATTCTCATTATTTTGGCGTCTAAATACACCAATTTGCCCATCTTTTCGCTACTGTATTCGCCAAGTGTGATATTTTGTGTTTTTGGGGTATTTTTTCTCGACTGCGTCATGGGCTTTGTTTTATTCTCATTGATTTGTAGCCCTACTAGTTTTGTTTCGCAATCGAGTTTGAGGAGGAGTTCTTTGGTAGTTGTTAATGACCATGACAAAATGTTGATGTCGTCCGCATAGGCTACTGCTTGGCTTGACTTGTATAGTAATGTACCTCGTTTATCTACAGGTAGTTTCTTTATGACGTAATGCAGAACCAAATTGAATACCGGTGGGGTCAGCTCATTTTCCTGCCTAAGTCCGATATTTGTGTCAAAGGCATCGGTGAGTTGGCTATTGATACGGACTTGGAAGGTCTTCGACATCACTGTCATTTTAATAAGATGGACTAATTTGGATGGGATTCCAAAGCAAAGCATTAATTGGTACAGTACGTTACAATCTATACTGGCGTATGCTTGCTTAAAGTCTACGAACAATTTAGTAGACGTCTATGTTGAACTCTCAGCATTTTTCAAATATCTGCTCAATAGTTAACGATTGGTCTTTTGTCGATCTTTCTGCTTTAAAACCACATTGATACTCTCCAATAATACTGGTGGTGATTTTCGTACTTTAATTAGGATGATTTCGACATTTCAGTATAGTACAGATGCTGATCATGATGAACATCAAGGTATCAAACATAGGATTTATGTGGAACCTATTCTAAACTACCCTCACCAGCCATAATGTGGAAATCCATCCAAAATTGTTTTGCACTACCGCACACTGATTTTAATTCGCCAATTGTCGGTGGTCGGATTGCTCTGAACTATTGTAGCTCTTAGGTCTGCCGTATGAATGATCACAATGACGAAACGTTAAAATCAAAGCCATTTAGGAGCTTGTGAATGAATATCGAGAAGAGCAGAGACGAAGTACCTCGTGATTTTGCATCAGATATCCATCGGTTACAACAAATGATTTCCCGTACAACAAATCGCACATCATGGCGACAAGGTATCTAGAGAGCCTGTCCTGAAGGAGTCTAAAACTTAATCCAGCTAACCATACCGTATTGAAGGCTTTCTCATATCAATGAAGCACGAACCAACACATTCCCTTTTGCTTAGTTGTAGACAGATGTTTGTGGTCATTTTCGTTATCATATGGATGGTCACATGTTTGACACGAAAACCAAATTGGCAATTTGGCATCAACTTATATTCTTAAATGTGGTATTGTAATGCTTTGCTTGGTATCATTTCAAACACCTTGCTGATGTTAGGCAGTAAGCAGATCGGGAAACAGCTTTTCTTCTTCTTCTTCTCCTTAGCACTAAAGCCCCTTTCGGGCCTTCGCTTCCTGCAAACAGCGCCTCCAACTGTCTCGGTCCGATGACCGCGTCTTCCAATTCCGAAATCCGAGCAGCCATGAACTGTCATCGTCAACTGAGTCAGACCAGCGTTTCCTCGGTTTCTTTACTGGCCGCCGGCCTTCAGTTCTCCCAACGAATACCTTCTTGGGTATCCGTCGTTCGCCCATACGATTCATGTGTCCAGCCCATTGCAGCTTCCGCAGTCTTACAATCCTTGAGACCTCCGGTTCGTCAAAAATTTCATACAGCTCATGGTTGTATCGAATTCGCCATTGGTCCCCTTCTAGCTGCGCTCCGATTATTCGCCTCAGGACCCGTCGCTCAAAGATGTTCAATAGATTTGCGGATGCTTGGGTTAGGGTCCATGTTTCACACCCATAGCATAACACAGGTCTTATCATAGATTTGTATGCTTGGAGCTTTGCTTTCCTGTGTATGCAGTTGGTCTTTAAGATCGTCAATACTGAATAAAATATTTTATTTGCGAGCTGTATTCTTCGGCGTATTTCGTCTATTTCATTGCCCGTTTTCATTATTTTGGTGCCTAAATACACAAATTCGCTAATATTTCCGATACTGTATTCGCCAAGTGTGATATTTTGTGTATTTGGGCTATTTTTCCTTGACTGCGTCATGGGCTTTGTTTTATTTTCGTTGATTTGTAGCCCTACTCGACTTGTATAGTAATGTACCTCGCGTATCGACAGGTAGCTTCCGTATGACGTACTCCAGAGCCAAATTGAATAGCATGGTCCCTGCTTTAGTCCGATATTTGTGTCAAAAGCATCTGTGAGTTGGTTATTGATGTGGACTTGAGAGGTTGTCAACGTCATTGTAATTTTGGTAAGACGGACTAATTTGGCTGGGATGCAAAAACCAAGCATTATTTGGTACAGTACGTTACGATCAATACTGTCGTATGCTTGCTTGAAGTGAACGAAAATTTGGTGTACGTCTATGTTGAACTCCCAGCAGTTTTCAAATACCTGCTTGACTGTGAACAATTGGTCTTTTGTTGATCTACCTGCCCTAAAACCACCTTGATACTCTCTAATAATACTGTTGGTGTATGATCCGATTTTATTTTCTAAGATTTTAGAAAATATTTTGTACGCCGTACAAAGTAGTGATATGCCTCTATAATGTTCGCGCTGTAGCTTGTCATCTTTTATGGGGATAGGGAATCTAATTGATTGGCTCCACTCTTTCGGCTATGTTCTTGTTGCCAAATGTACTGGATGACTTTGTGAATAGCTTGATGAACACTACTGCCACCATATTTGATGA
This sequence comes from Odontomyia ornata, assembly GCA_963969285.1. NCBI lineage: Eukaryota > Metazoa > Arthropoda > Insecta > Diptera > Stratiomyidae > Odontomyia > Odontomyia ornata. Next base: position 372,830,769 of record OZ017738.1, on the reverse strand, counting down.
GCTTCACTGGAATCTCATCAAGCCCGGCGCTTTATTATTCTTTTGGGCTTTGATGATGGAACAAACTTCATCCAGAGTTGGTGGGGTCAATGGAAGCTCTCCGCAGACATCTATAGGCTCCGATGCTCTGGAGCTGTGCGGAGGATTAAGGAAGTTCTTGAAATATGCCTATCTTTCCTTAATCTTGATTTCATCAACGATTATATTGCCGCTGTCATCACGACAGAGCGTGGTTTTGGACTGATAACCACGTTTCAGGCTTTTCCCTACTTTGTATGCTTGTCTTGTGTTGTTGCTCGCTAAACTTCCATTTATACTTCTCAATTCGTTTTCATAGTATTTTCTTTTCTTAATCCTAATTATCTTATTTGCTACTCTTCTGAGATTTTCATAGTGTTCTCTCTTCGACCTGGTTTTCCTACCTACATATTCTTTGTGCGCCTGATTCTTTTTATCTAACGCATTCTGGCACTCATCATCGAACCAATCATTCCTCTTTGGCCGGGCTTGATATCCAATCGTCTGTTCTGCCACGGTTCTAATAGCCGCTTTCACTTCCATCAAAAGCTCGTTGCTCGTCTTTACCGATGCATCTGATAAGATGGGAGCCAGCTGGTTGTCGAGGGTCTCCGTGAAATTTTCGGCCACAGACGCCGTTTGCAGCTTTTCGATGTCAGATTTATTGTAGCGGGCTGGTCTTTGCTGAATATACCTTTGACCTACGACATCGATAGTATAATTTGATCAGGTAATGATCTGAGTTACAATTGGCTCCTTGGTATGTACGGACGTCAAGTTTGCTCGAAGCCCAACGTCGTTGGATCAAAACATGATTGATCTGGTTTTGTGTGTTGCCATCCGTCGATGTGGGAAGCAAGTCGAACGTATGACTAGATTTCTGCTACATGCAAAGTCAATCAGGCGCTGGCCGTTGTTATTTGTTTCATCGTGGGGCTATATCCTCCTCTCGTTCTCCGATGAGATAGCTCATTGCCAAGCTTGGCGTTGAAATCAGCCAGAATAATTTTTGTGTCGTTTGTGGGCAATGAGTCGACCAGTCTTTCCAGGTGATTGTAGAACGATTCCTTCGTTTCTTCGTCCTTTTCTTCGGTCGGGGCGTGAACATTAATCAGCCAGATTTTGAAGAATTTCGCTTTTATACGGACCACACACAACCGTTCATTGACTGCCTTAAAATCAATAACGTGCGATTTGAGCTCCCTATCCACAATGAAGGCCACTCCAAATTCTTGTTTTTCAGTACGCTTTGCACTTTTAAATATTGTGTGCGATCTCATGTCTTGAATGTCGCTTCCAGTCCAATTCGTTTCCTGGACTGCCAGTATTTTTAATTGATATTGACTGGCCTGTTGTTAAAGGTCCTTAACAGCACCAGGGTAATTGAGTGATCTGACTTTCCAGGACCCAATGCCATAGTCCTTTTTTTCGTTTGCGAGGTCGATGCCGTGAGTCCAATCCATTCCGAGGCCTATCTGCAGGTTTTGAAACAATTAAAGGTTTTCAAGGGACGGGGAGTTAGCCCGTCACCCCACCTCCATTCCGGCGGCATGATTATTACGTCGATTCCGTTATCAGGCACGGAAGATTCGCCTTCACCCTCTTACGCCCTCACAAAGGAGGTGTAAGTAGGATTTAGTAGCAGAGCTGTAGATATATTCACAGCAGAGCAGCAGAGTAGCAGAGCTGTAGATGTATTCATTTCTCGACATTTAATGTTACATTATTGGGGAACCAGTAAACCCAATGTGCACCCCGAAAGCATTTACTACCATTTAATTGGTGGGGTTCAGGATGAGGAATCATGGAAGCTATGGGTTGGAAAAAACAAGGGGTTCCCTCCTCCTTTCTCAAACAGGCGTATATGGCAGAATTCAGTGCAACAGCTTTTAGATCACGAAGATTCTTGTCCTTGCTTCAAGATCGGAAATACCTTGGCTTTTTTCACTCATTTGGAAAATATAAATTGTTCAACAGGTTGTTGAACAATATGCAATAACTCCTGATAGCAAATTCAGGCAAATGTCGGAGAACTTGTTGTTTATCCTGCCAAATATGAAACAGAAGTCATCATAGCTGACAAAATAATAAGATTCAAGCTAGATATGAGGTCAGACGTTCAGGCTTGATTTGAAGTCTGAAACTATTACTTCAGAAACCTTTGAAAGTATTTGATGCTTTCTTCTACGGTTTGGAAGATGAATCAATTTAAAATGAGTTTCAATCAAGTCAAGTTTCTGTTACCCATCACATATGTTACAATCCTGTTTCCATTTTAATTCGGAGTCGTGCTACCAATTTCAATACCAGCCCTTTCGAGAAGATTTATCTCATCATTAGCGACTCCACGGTTCGATACCTTCGCTCAACACTTCTTACGGAATAAGCTTTTAACTTCCGTGAAAACGCCATCTGGGTCCTGTGGGCTAATACCCCTCAGTTTTTTCGGCCATTGATTGTTGATCTCACTCCTGACGTTTGAACGGATTAAGTTCCAGACATTCTTGAGGTGTGATTTCAACAAAGCCAACTAGGGATGTTTTTTGTCCAAAACTCGTCAATAAATATTGTTGATGGGTGTAAGAAGAAGGCTGTTCAATCTTTTTGACCTTGAATTGATTGGCGTTTCATATGGTTTTGTAGTTAAATCTTGGGAACTACTTTCGGAATCGTTTCCAACGTCAGCTTCTCTAACTTCGACAAATAGAGATCTATTTCATCGTTAGTTATATTCCTGCCATTACGAACCATTGAGCAAGCGTTGCCATCATCAGAAGGACATTGCTTCTGGTAACCCCGATTAAACTTCTTTTTAAACTTTCCCCAATCCGTATTTTTTTCTTTCAAATTCCATCACTGATTTTCATGTTGAACTAGAATGAGGAAGACATCATCCCGTTGATGATTTATTTCTATCACAATTGTGTCATAGTCGCTATCATAAGAAAGCACCTGCAGTTTCCGTTGAGGACTATTAAAACTGAATTCAAGTCTTGCATCAGCAATGATGAGGTCCAAATATGAATTAGTCCTAGGGTATGTTGGGAGCTCCGATCCATATAGATTACACCTGTATTCAATTTAGTTCTCTGTTATCCATGATTTCAGGAATCGTTGTTGGCGTTCAGCCGTAGTATATGCCGGACATTCAGGTTATCGGCAAGAATAAAATAGCTATCTAGCGTGTTTGAGAAATTCAAAAAAGGAATTCAGCTTCTCCTTGGACTTGAGAATGTTTCAATCAGTTGCAAAGGCCGAGATAACGAAGAGGATATTTCCGCCTGGCAGTGAAATTTTGAAAACGGACACTGCAAGAATGTTCAAAGTATTTGAATTCAACTTTATCAATATTTTGGAATCAAAAAGGTATTCTAACCAATATTCCCGTGCTGTCTCCCTCGTCACCGTTTATCCTATCGTTTCTTACGAACTCAAAATCATTGAATATCATAGAGTGCCATGAATGGAAGTAGATTTCATTGAGAAGCATGACGTCAGGCTTTTGCTAAACAATGAATTCAAGGAGATGGTTACTTCAATAAAGAATAAGAATGGAGTTGCCATTGATCGAGATGAGATGAAGCCTATCCATAGGAATTGACTGGACGGCAAGTTATTTTGAAACATTTGAGAAATCTAAACGTTGAAAAACAAAGCTTGTGTTTGAATCTTGTTTGTTGATTTTTTTCGATAAAGAATTAAGTTGCTGGTAAATTTTAAGAAACGGCTGATTGTTGCTGCTTACATTATTTACAGCATTATCTGCTGGACCTCTAATGGCGAGTGGAAATTATACCCCAGGCTTGACAAACTTTGAAGGTAGTACACAGCGGTATAGTTGCGTTTATTTTGGAATAAAATTATTTTTTGTATCTTGATATCGAAAGCATCTTCGGAATGATGCTGTCTGACCAACTACATCGCAGTTGATGCAAGACAATTTTTCTTTCGGCTCTTGCTGAGCCAATTTGCACTCACTTTGTATTTTACGGAGCGATAGTGCGTGGTGCAGTCGACAGCCGAGTGACCAAATCTTTGACACCGATAATACTGGTTATTTTCTCTCTTCTGGAGGCATTCCCACCTCACCACTCTGAAATTCAAACACTTTATCTGTTGAAGGGCACTTGAACTGCTTTTATTAGAAATTTGTTCTAGATAAAGTGGTAAATTCTTCCTTTCGATTGTCGATCTTGTTGGTGTCAAAATGTTGACAGAAATGAATTCAATTACTGGTGCAGCTTTTCTGAACACCTGCAGGAGATCGATCGTATCCCCTCCGCAGTTGAGACCCTTCAACAGAAATATCGGATTTTGTTCGCTTTTTGGGGTATATGGTGTAGTGCGGAACCTCTCCAGAACTCAGCTCATCTTTGATTGGCTTAAAGTCAACCAGTGATTTCATTTTTATTGTTAATTTTTCTGCATTTTTTTTATTAATTTCAAAATTGCTTAGTTTATTTTCGGCTGCCAATAGCCGAACCATATCATTTTTGCTTTACCCAAACATATTTATTGGTGGAACTTTTTCTGCCTTGTTGCTGGCTTTTTCTTGACGAATCAGTAGAACTGTGAGTTGATTTTTCCTACTTAATATTATTTTTTAAACTTTTAATCTAATTTATATTATCATCTTTATCGGAATCGCTGCCGACATTTTCTTCGATTTTCATTTCTTCTGCTAGTCCTTCCAGAACTGCAGAATAGTTTTGACTATCGTTAGTGCCACCAGCGCTTAGAACTTCTTCCGGGATCATTTATTTCATACTTTCTATCGCCTTTTGTCCCTGTTGCACTTTTTTTTGTGGCTGTGAATTATCGTCCCTTTCTTGACATGATCATGGAGGAACTGTGTATGTAGCCTTAGTTCATAATTTTCTTTACGTAATTTGATCATTTCTTCATTGTCTTCTATTATTTGTTGTTTTCATTCGCCATAAGCGGAATTTAATTGATTTTGTTTTCCTTTATTGAAAACTGTTGCCAGCTTCATATTTTATATTTTCCTCGGTTAACAGTGGGAAGCTGTCGGGCTTCTCCATACCAGCGGTCTCGAAGTTGTCTTGAGGTTCTTCGCTTTTTTACGTATCGGAGTAAAGTTACATCCAACATAATTTGTTTGAATCAATTGCTTCGATGATTTGCTTTTTTAATTAAAGTTAACTTCGAACTGACGTTTTAGAAAATTAATTCAGTTTTTGAAAACTATTGACTGGAGCAATTTAAACACACGACCGTACGCAACGAATGCTAGACATAGAATCACTTATTCCTAGATCACTACTCGTTCGTGTACTTATCAATTAATGTTGTTTCAAACAATTTTGAGATTTTAAAGTTAAGTATTTCGAGTGTTAGCAAAAGGCGAATATTTTCGTTTATCTCCTCATAAATTTTAACCATAATTGTTTTGGAAGGAGTATGTAATAGATATAACAAGCTGGGTAAACAGACCTACGCTCATGTCAGAAGGGTTTTGTATTCAATTTACAAAATGCAGTCACCAGATCGAATCAAATCAAGAAACATGTCAAAGACGATTTTATTGGAGAAAATATGAAATACGAAGATCATACTATTATTAAGAAAGTTGAACGAATTTCGACTTGTGAGGTTTTTGGTATTTTTATACTCATAAATACCTCCCTGTGCCCTCACTGAAGCTAAAACTGACAGTTTAACAACTGTTTTGAAAAGCTCCCATGATAACTTTCATTTCATACTCATATCGGCTACGTTTGATGAATTTTTTCTTTCAGTGGCCACTCTCCTGTACTGTTATCATCGATTAATGGCCAATTTTTCCGAATCCTAGAATGGTTACAAAGCGCTTTTGCTAGGAGCTCTCTCCCACCTCCTTGACTTGTTTCACTTATGAGCATTAATTGTAGGTACTCATCTTCAGTCATTCATTAAACTGAATCAAGTGTTCAAAGCATGCACCTTAAACGTTGAAGTTGGGAAAAAATAACTCAAAATTATTCAATCTTCGCATTTAAAACAGCCACTATTTTGTTTCACGATTACTGATACCACTAGCTGAACCGATTCTCAAAGATATACATGCCACCTATCATTCCGAAAATTTTCATGCAAATCCTAGCAAAACTGTCGTGTCTGAGTCGGTAAAAAGCGCATGTTGTTCCATAGCCATACAGGTATGTTGCCATAGTAATAAATGCAGCGCATATTGTTCCATAGTAATACAGGAAAATTCAAACCGCTATAACTTCGCTAAATATGACTCAATCTTTATTAAACTTTCAGGGTAGATCAATCTTATGAATAGACATCTACATACATTTCATTGAATTTAAGGGTACCGTTAAGATTTTATTCAAGAAACCATAAAATCGATAAATCATACTATTACTAACAAAGTTGAGTGAATTGCGACTTCTCACGTATTTGTTGTTGTTGTACTCACCAAGGCCTACATTCCTGATTTTTTTTCAGATTTTTTGGATGACAGGTGTCCAATCGCGAGGGGGGGGACACAAATTTTTCGTGTATTTCCCCTCCCTGTGCGCCCCTCGAAGCAAACTTTGCCAAATTAAGACCTGTTTTGAAAAGTTCTCATCAAGACCTTTCAGTTGATACCAATACCGGCTACCTTCAATGAAATTTTTTTTCGGGGGGTCACTCTCCTATATGAGGAGACCCCCCTTAAATGCCTTATAAAATTTTTTTGTAGTTGAACTTTGAAGAGATCACCACTTTACACCTACACACGAAATTTGATTGACGGACGGACGGACAGACTGGTCGCGAAACTAGTAGGGTTTTGTAAAATTATTTTACAACCAGTGTAAAATTATTTTACAAAACCCTAAAAAAAACATTAAATGAAAGCAAGTTATAGGCTGCGTTTGGATGAAGCCTTTTCTTTAATCCAAGTTAGACTAGAAACAGCTCATCTAAACTATTCCTTTCATTTTTTTCAGAGTCCGAAATATGCGCCTCCCATCGAATTTGTTGACGAAGCTGCGCTCAGCCCTCCAGATGGCTATAAAGATAACGGCCTTAATGCTTTATCAGGTGCTCTTAGCGGCCATGTTTTCGGAGCACAGCATATTCAACAGTTACAAGTTATTCAACGATTGCAACAACAACGAGCTGCTATGCTGGCAGCTCGAGCTTCTAACCAACAGAATCAACCGAATCAGCAAAGCCAACAGCAGCAGCAACAACAACAGCAACAGCAACAACAGCCGCAACAGCAGCAGCTACAGCAACAACAAATTGTTTCCTCTCCAAGTGATGAGGGTCCAATGCCAGTTTGTACAGAATGTGTTGAGTGTGTTGAATGTGCGGCCAAACAATTGCAGGACGAAGGTAAGTTGATAGGAAATATTCAATAGTGTACAATCTTGTATAAGACTGATAGATATGACATATCTTTCTTAGACTGGGAGTCGGTGACAGATTGAGGTCTCCGATTTCTTACAGCGTCCCATTTTGAGTGATGATAATGTATCCTTATGTTAAACAATAAAGATAAAAGTGTTTCTCACCACCGTACGCTTCCTGGTCATCATGAAAATTGTATTTGTGGAGAACGTTTGTGTCTTTCCGTGACATTATATGGCCCGCTTTTGACGATAAAATTAATTAAAGGCACAGTAACTAATGGCATGTGATTTGAATCAGCTCAAAGGACCTTCAAAAACTCGATTTGCATAAAAACTGTGAAAATTGTGCGATTTAACAGATTCTAAAAAACATTTTTTTGCGATTAAAATTTAATAAGTTTTTCACCCTTATGAACCGCAAATAATCAAGTTTAAAATAAAATAAAACCAGTGTTCAATTACATTAATTTAATTAACACTTCAGATGTTACAAATGCATTTTATTCAAAATGACACGTATGGATTTCGGTCGGTATTGCCGACCATCTTCAGCGCTAGACGCGAAAGTACTAGTGAAACAATTACAACAAAAGCGAAGACATTAGCTAATAACAGTTAACTTCTGTTATGTTATTTCGACATACTCGTATTATGAGTTTTAGATAGTTGATGCAAAAGTTAATAAGTTAATATATATTATCTGGCCAAATTAAATAAATTTGAATTTATTGGGCCATTGTCGACATTCACTAAATTGCCCGTTATATGTGTGAATAGACATTCATATGCGTAGAATTTTCGCGGATTAGTTACACTTTTTAATAATTTAAAATAATTAACTAGTGGGCCCTAGTGCCATCCTGAGTTGTTCAATTCCAATGCATGTACAGCAATACCTTTATTTACGTCTTTATTTTTGATGTATCTTTCATGTTCCTTGAGACGAAATTTTTCTGCACGTCTAGTTTGTCCAATATACTTCATATCACATTCTGTGCAATTGACTTGACAGATTCCGCTTTTTTGTTTTGGTGAAAATGGATCTTCCGTAGAGCCAAGGAGTGAGCCAAGCTTGCGGGTATTACATATTATGCACAATGGCTTTACTGAATTCCTTCTTAAGTGAGTCACAAATCTTTGGAACATATGCCATAGATACACGCGATTGAATATTGTTGGCTATGCCGTTTTTGATGGAAAAGGGTAGAAGCTCTCTTTTTATTTTTTGCATGCATTTGGCAATCAATTTGTCCATAGGCGCTTTATGGTATCCATTCGTTTCTGCCAAGTGTACAATATGCTCATAGTCGTTCTGATAATGGCAAACGACACATATGATATATCATCGATCTAAACGCTGCAATTTTATTTTGATGTGGACAATACGAGTCTGAAGATATATCTGTCTGTTGTTGTTATCTTTCTAAACATAGAAAATTTGATTTTTCTGCAGTTGCGCGTAATATTTAAATCCAGAAAAGGCAGCATTTTTTCATCATTTTCTGAAAAACTCATAATACGAGTATGTTAAAATAACATAACAGAACGTTTAAGTAATATTGACAATAGTACGGCAATTTATATTTCATTTAATCCGACTGTATTTATGTTGAAATTAACTGTTATTAGCTAATGTCTTTGCTTTTGTTGTAATTGTTTCACTAGTAGTTTCGCGTCTAGCGCTGAAGATGGTCGGCAATACCGACCGAAATGCATACGTGTCGTTTTGAATAAAATACATTTGGAACACCTGAAGTGTTAATTAAATGAATGTAATCGAACACTGGTTTCAGTTTATCTTAAGCTTTATTATTTGCAGTCCATAAGGGTATTTATTAAATTTTAATCAATACCGACCACAATTGTGTTCATCTAAGAGGTTAAATTGTTAGAAAAGTTTCTGATCTTTTTATGACTTTAAAACTTGCACCAGAAATGTTTTTACGTTTATTGTAGAAAAAAAAGTCATGTAAGAAAAAAGTCTGAACACTTTGGGCTCATCAGTGGCAGCAAATTCGAACAAATCGAGTAGGTAGGAGAGTGATCCTACCGGAAGGGCTTTGTAACCGTCCAAGGGTTCAAAACAAATTTTCTGATGAGACAAATTGAATTATTGATCGAATACTTGTAAAAGAAATCGTTAAAATTTATTCAAAAGATGCAAAGTTTCCTTCACAAGCACTTAACAGCTGCCATATTGTTTCTGTTTAAATAATTTTTCTGAATGCTCGGCCAATTGTACAGATTCAAATTAAACAATAAAGAAGAAACAGTAGTATCTAGGTCAATTTGAAATATGTATCACGTGTGGTCTGACTCGGTCGACGAAGACAGTTCATCGCTGCTCGGATTTCGAAATTGGATGACGCGGTCAACGGACTGAGACAGTTGGAGGCGCTGTTTGCAGGAAGCAAAGGCCCGAAAGGAGCTGTATTGCTATGAAGAAGAAGAAGATCAGCACATATTATTTTTGTTGTATTCCCATACTATTAAATGGCTTACTTGAATATGATCTAATTTCCATATATCCATTCCATGTATTAATCTACGCAATTGTAAAATTTTGGGGAATTTAAGCGTACCACTTCGATCTTGTGAGAAAAATTTCAATTTACAAATCATACAAGTATTAACGAATTTGAGTGAGTTTTAATTTCTGAGGTATGTGTACTTATGAAGGCCTACCTCCATGAGGCTAAACGTACGAAAAACGGCTAAAAGGGGCACTCGTTTTTTATACATTTAGCCTCCCTCTAGGCCCCTTATTGTACAAACAGACTATTACATATCAGATTTTAGAAGCTCTAATCAACATTTTTTTTGATACTGCATTTGGCTACCTTTGATGAAAAAATTCATAAAAATTCCCTTCGATATAAAGTGGGTCCTCTTACACCACTGACCTTTCCACAACGTTTGAGTCTTGTAGCTTCAACTGTTTCTGAGAAAATTTGTTGCGACCCACAGATAGACAGAAGGACGGGTAGACGAACAGACACTATGCGAAACTATTAGGTTATTGTAAATTTTTTTTACAAAACCCTAAAAAGAATGAAAGTTTGGCAGTGAAATCTTATACCTTCTCAGCGGACAGTGTTTCTAACTTTTTCTTGAGGTTACTTACCTTGTTAAAAACTTCTTGCAGTTTCAAATTTCCATTTTTAAGGCATTGTAGAATTAGTTTTTACAATGCCCTACCCAAATCGTGACCTGTCTGTCCGTCCGTCCTTCATCCATGCGTTACAGCAAGTCTTCTCGCAACCCAGATAAGTAAGTGTAACGAGTGGCCTTTATTTCTCACTCTTCCACATGGAAAGAACTCTCGTGTATACTATTCACACGTATTTTGAAGGCCGGAATAGAGTAGCTACCGTGAGCCAAGGTTTAAATTAAGGAATAATTTGAATTTTATTGAATATTATAAATTATTGTCGCGTGTTATTGGTTCGCGGCCAATAATTTTAATGTTCCGGGAAAGTGAAAACGCAATGTCTTTTAATTTAAGTTAAAAGTGTTTATTTAATGCACAATAATCAGTTGACACTTTCACTAATTTTAATTGTCACTATTAAAATAAATCTAACACTTGTCCATAAATTTACTATCGCAATTGTCTTCTAAATCACTTCACTATTACGAAACACACTCCATAAATTTACTATCGCAGTTCTTATCGCGGTCGAATGAATTATTATTCATTCAGCTCGCCTTTATATAGGGTCTCTACCTATTCACCCATTTCTCGTACATGGGCGAATGTTCTACCGAGAGGTACCTGGTAGGTTCGAGCAAGTTCATGAATGGAGTGACGTCACTTGCAGATGTTGATCATGCTTGTTGGGTTCGAGTAAATTCATTCGTTGACGTTCTTAATGATGATGAAAACAATTGCGACAGTAGTTCGCAGAATTATTTGTACATGTAATTATTTGTACATGTAACACTGCCCCCACCTCAGTTCTTTTCGCCCCGAAAAGATGTGTCGCTATTTGTAGTCAATTCTCCCTGGGTGTAATATGGGGCAAGACGGTCCAGATGCACGATTTTCATTTTAGCTCTCGGCTTACGATGTTCCTGTATTCGGTATACGACGTCGTTGATTCGCTTTGTAACTCGGTATGGTCCCTCCCAATTATGTTGCAACTTTGGAGACCTACCCTTTCGCCGTTGCGGGTTATAAAGCCACACCAAGTCATCTTGCTGGAAGCCAGTAGAATTAGCCTTTAGATCATACCTGGTCTTCATGCGGTCAGTAGCCGATTCGAGGTGTTTTCGCACTGTCCGATGTATCTGGTTCAACCGTTGTCTTAGATCACTTGCGTACTCCGAGATCGTTTGGGGTTTCTCAGGGGGTGTTCCGAACTTTATATCGGCTTGGCCCTTCGACGCATGTTCAGCAGCTCTATACGCCATTAAAAATAGTGGGATGTGTCGGTCCCAGTCCCTTTGGTTCTCGTCAACCATTTTGGCCAAGTGTTTATTGAGCGTGCCGTTGAAACGTTCGACCATTCCATCGAATTGGGGATGCAGCGGTGTTGTCCTCGTTTTCCGTATTCCCAGCTGCTCGCACATTTCGCTAAAAACTAGTGACTCAAAGTTTCGGCCTTGATCCGAATGTAGTTCACAAGGCACGCCGTACCTGCTGACCCAATTTAACACTAGCTGTTCGGCTACCGTAGTTGCTTCCTGGTTGGGAATGGGGTAGACCTCGGGCCACTTGCTGAAATAATCAGCTACAACCAGCGTGTATCGATTTCCCCATTCAGATTCAGGAAAGGGTCCAGCGATGTCAACAGCAATCCTTTCGAATGGCACGCCTACGTTATAGGTTTGCATTTGTCCTCTCAGTCGTCGCTTTGGGCCTTTGACGGAAGCGCAAATTGTGCATCTGCGACACCAGTCCTCTACGTCTTCTCGAGCGTGGAGCCAGTAGAATCTTTCCCGCAATTTCGCTAAGGTTTTGTTAACACCAAGATGGCCTCCCGAGGATCCTTCATGCATTTCCTTTTCCAACTCGTGGATTCGGCTTTTGGGTAGTATAGTTTGCATCCTATAGGAGCTGCCATCCACCGTTTCCCATTTCCGCTTGAGTACACCACCCTCCACCTGAAGGGAGTTCCATTGTGCCCAATAGCTTTTCAGGGTTGCGCCATGCGTTGAAACGTCCTTCCACTCAGGTCGCCCAGTCGTCTCCTTCCATACGAGCAATGGTCCGATGTCTTCATCGGCTAGCTGGGCATTTCGAATCTCCTCCGATGACCAACCTTCATCGAATTCGGCCGTTACCAGTCACAGATCAACGGGCGGTTCCTTTTCCTCAATCCGTCGGCAATGTTTGCAGTTAGCTGGACATGGGCGACGAGATAGGGCGTCAGCATTTCCATGAACTCCGCCCTTTCGATGAACAATTTCGTAGTCGTATGACTGCAATCTTTCGATCCATCTCGCAACTTGTCCCTCGGGGTTTTTGAAGTTAAGTAGCCATCTCAATGATGCATGGTCCGTTCGAAGAACAAATTTCTGGCCATATAGGTACTTGTGGAACTGCTTGGTGGCCTCTATTATAGCCAATAGCTCCTTCCTGGTCACACAGTAGTTCCTCTCACTTTTTGAAAGAACTCGACTGTAATACGAGAGGACTCTTTCTTCGCCATTGATCTGCTGGGAGAGTACAGCTCCAATACCGCCGTTGCTTGCATCGGTGTCAACCACAAACATTTTTCCGGGTTTCGGATACGCCAGTACGGGTGATTCACATAGCTTTTCCTTCAGGGTCTCAAAGGCTGTCTGACATTGTTCATTCCAGACATACGGACGATTTTTCTCGGTTAGCTGATGGAGACACTTAGCTATTTTGGCAAAGTCTTTGACGAATCTTCGATAGTAGGTCGCCAGACCCAGAAAACTTCGTAGTTGGCGCTTGTTGTTTGGTATTGGCCAACTTTTCACGGCTTCAATTTTCTCAGGGTCTGTTTTGGCCCCTTCTGCTGATACGACGTGTCCCAGGTATTTTACTTCATCTGCGAAAAGAGTACACTTGTCGGGACTAAGTTTCAAATTTGCCAGTCGTAATCGGGAGAAAACCTCTTCTAAGTTCCGCACATGCTCTTCGAACGTTCTCCCGATGACGATGATGTCATCTAGGTACACTAAGCAGGTTTTCCAGGTTAGACCACGTAGCACGTATTCCATCAAGCGTTCGAAAGTGGCTGGAGTATTGCAAAGCCCAAACGGCATCACCACAAATTGCCACAATCCGGTCCCAACTGAAAATGCGGTCTTCTCACGGTCCTTCTTGTCCATTTCTACCTGCATTTCTACAATTTTGCGTCGGCTAAAGTGTCCATGATGTCATCAATGCGTGGGAGCGGGTAACTATCTTTCTTAGTGACGTCGTTAAGCTGCCTATAGTCGACACAAAAGCGAGTGCTACCATCCTTTTTCTTTACTAGAACTACAGGCGCGGCCCAAGGACTTACAGAAGGTTCGATAATGCCTTGTTTTTCCATGTCCGAGATCAACGCGCTCACTTCTCCTTGTTTGGCTATAGGGAGACGTCTTGGTGCTTGTCGAATCGGCTTGGCTCCCTGTGTGTCTATGACGTGAGTTACCAAACTCGTTCGGCCTTGGTCATCCGGGCTTGTTGAGAAGATGTCACTGTACTTGGTGACCAGATCAGAGGCTCGTTTGAATAGCTGCACCGGCAATTTGACTTGCTTCAATATTGCAGACGTGGATTCCCTGGCTTTTTCTGTGCCTTGCCTCCTTTTCCAATGATGGTTGTGAGTAGCTTCCAAAGAGGTGATGGTGGAAACAGGCTGGCAGCTGCCGATGACTTCTCCCGCTTTGATGCTCGTGGTTGAGTCTGCGGTGTTAAGGACTCTAACCGGCACATATCCGTTCCTTAAAGATCTTACAAGGCTTCGTCCTACAATCAAACTGCGCAATGCGAATGTCTTCGTTGGCTCTATCAGATAAGATCGGTGGTCTCCAGAATCACCATCAAGCTTGGCCCATACAATGCTTTCGGAAGAATTCGGTACATCAGTGTCAGTACATACCACTACATTCATCTTGGGGATTTGGACGCTGGGATCCTCCATCAGTACTTCAACATTCTGCCATTTCAAGACACGTTTTCCCAAGTCCAACGTGATTCCATGTGGTCGCAGAAAATCCATTCCGAGAATGCAGTCATCCATAATGTTCGCGACCAGAAAATTATGTCGGAACACAAGGTCTCCCAACTGTATCTGGAGGTTGACCTCTCCATGAACAGGTGCAGTTTCTCCCGTAGCTGTCCGTAGTGAGAAAATTCTGCCCTTGTGAAGTTGTTGCTGTCTAACTAGGTCTGGTCGGATAATCGATCGGGTTGCACCAGTGTCGATTGTTATGGTGCAGTGTTCTCCGTCAATTTGACCCGGAAGGCATAAGTCTGCTTCTCCACGATGTAGTCTTGACACGGTGATGGTGGTGCTGGGGACGTCGATCCTCCTAGCCAACCTCTGCCCCACGAAGTTGGCTCTTACATGTTTCCCGACCCCTCTGTTTGAAGGGCTTCCATTCTGGGCTCCTGACTCGGTCTGGATCTCCTCCTAGCTGCACACCCTGGACAATAGCTCGGTTTTCTTCGCTTCTTGCAGTCTCTTTGCAAGTGCCCCTTCTCTCCGCAGTTCCAGCATCTAGGCGCACCATTTACATGCGGGTCTCGCTCAACTTCCACGCGTTCACACCTGCACTCGTCTGTCACTACTTCACGAACCCGGGCAGTGGTACGAGTCACATTTTTCGCTGCCTCAAAGTTCAGACTGTAAGCCAATGCGTCCTTAACCGTTTGCTTTTGAGCTAAACGCACGGCTTGTTGCAATTCCGGGTCCTTTAGTGCGCTGATGAATGCCTCTGTCGCTGCATCATCTCGATGTGCTGGGTCGTAGGCTGGGTAAGCCAAAAGTGCTAGTCGCTCAATGTCTTGGGCTAACTGCTGTAGGGTCTCACCAGACTTCTGCACCCGATGCCTTAGCTGTGACCGATAAATCTGCTTTAGATGATCGTCTCCATAACGCATGTCGACCGCATTCATTATAGCATTCGGGTTTGAGTGCAATTCATCGGGGATGGTCTGCAAAAGCTCGGCAGCTGGGCCTCTTAGAGCAAGAATCAATGCAGTCGCTCGTTCCTGGTCATTCCAGCGATTCGCCCTTGCGGCAGCTTCAAACTGGGTCTTGTAAATACTCCAGACCGTTTGCCCATCGAATATTGGTGCTTGGACATTTCTGGATGTGCTTTGCGCTGCGGTTATAAGCGGGGCTGGTGAGGTGGTTACTACTGCCTTCGCTGCTTCCAATTCTTTTTTCACTTTTTCCATCTCATGGTTCATTCTCTCTTCAACCTGGCTGATCTCATAGTTGATTTTCTCCTCAACTTGGCTGACCTTCTCCTCGACCTGGTAAACCTTTTCCTCGACGCATTTAATTTGATTGTTCAGGCTACCGAGCTCCACTTTTATTTCGGTTGACTGTTTTTGCACTTCCTTGATTACGATCGCTTGTTGGTCCATCTTCGCTAATTGTTCATCTAGCTTCGTCATTAAATTGGACGACTGTTCATTGAGCTTCGCAGTTAAATTGGATGACTGTTCATCTAGCTTCGCAGTCAGACTTGATGACTGTTCATTTAGCTTCGTTGATTGTTCATCTAGCTTCGCAGTCAGACTGGATGACATTAGCATCAACATTTGCATCAGCGCATTTTCTGGCTCCTTTGATTTTGGTGTGTCCACTTCTCCACCTTCTGCGCCTTTTTCCGCATCGGAGAGCTCACCCGAATCCAGATTCACGCCTTCCGACTCTATCGCGTCACGCAAGCGTGCAATCAGTATGGCCTTTGTACCTTGTGTGGCCAGATTCCGCTGTTCCAACTCCTCCTTGAGCTCCGATATGGTCAATTCATTAATTTTTAAGTTTAAGCTTCGTGGCATTTTTAATGTTTCTTTAAATTTTACTATTGTGCACTATAAAAATGTTCAAATTTTCACTTTCAAAATTTTTCTTTCGCACTTCTTGACACCACTGTCGCGTGTTATTGGTTCGCGGCCAATAATTTTAATGTTCCGGGAAAGTGAAAACGCAATGTCTTTTAATTTAAGTTAAAAGTGTTTATTTAATGCACAATAATCAGTTGACACTTTCACTAATTTTAATTGTCACTATTAAAATAAATCTAACACTTGTCCATAAATTTATTATCGCAATTGTCTTCTAAATCACTTCACTATTACGAAACACACTCCATAAATTTACTATCGCAGTTCTTATCGTGGTCGAATGAATTATTATTCATTCAGCTCGCCTTTATATAGGGTCTATTCACCCATTTCTCGTACATGGGCGAATGTTCTACCGAGAGGTACCTGGTAGGTTCGAGCAAGTTCATGAATGGAGTGACGTCACTTGCAGATGTTGATCATGCTTGTTGGGTTCGAGTAAATTCATTCGTTGACGTTCTTAATGATGATGAAAACAATTGCGACAGTAGTTCGCAGAATTATTTGTACATGTAATTATTTGTACATGTAACATTATTATTGTTTTTGTATGGAAAGTAGTACGTAAAGTAACTTAAGTATCTGAATGCATGTAATTAATGCGTAAGTCTGCAGATATACGAGTATCAACTTACCCGCCATACCGTCGAAATAAAAACAAACACTTCCGCGACTTACATACTACGTCATGCTGCTACACGTCCATGGATATCGCAGTAGCAAACAATCAAACAGTTGTGAAGCGTTCAAGATTCTAGCTTTTATTTTGCTGAAAGTACATTGTGCCTCAAATGTAGTTTAATTTCGAAAAATCTCAATTTGCCTTTCACTTAGCCGAAAAAATAATGGTGAAACTGTAAATATACGATGTCGTTAGCCGTTGCGGTACCACCACTAGTTTCATGGGCCCAGCAACCCAATTTGTTGTATGTAACGACAAATGTTGAATGCAAAGACGTCGATTATAAATTCACAGAAAATAGCATGTACTTAGAGGGGACATCTGTATTTAATAATAAATCATATAAATTTACCTTAAACGTCCTTCACAAAATCAATCCGGACAAAGTGAAAATTTCAAATCATATGCAATCGCCTGAATTCAAGCCGAATCAGGACCTTTTTGGCTAACGTTATCAAACTACAAAAGGATACCACACTTGTTAAAAGTAGACTTTAACAAATGGAGCAAGAAGTCCAGAAAATACAGATTTATTAAATAGGGCTAGTAGATATGGGACCTGAAAAGGATGATAAACCGAAGTTTGCTGATTTTGATGGTGACGAGGAAGATTCTGATGATGAATGTATACCAAAATTAGCAGATGTCGCGGGAGATAGTAATAAGAACACCAGCCGAGACAACCAAAGCAATAAAGAAGAAAAAAAATTAAATTAATGATTAAGGAAAAAAAAATAAACAAGAAACGATCTTTACGTTGAAAATATGAAGAGATATAAAAATAAGCATAAAACAAATCTTTAATCCAAAGCATTCATTCTTCATACATCTGATTATATCACTCCAGAATTCAACGAGGAAAAAAAAATATGAGCCAATTGATTAGAATCCATCGAAAATGATCGCTTTTTTCATCCTTTCTGTGATGATTATATTGTTGTAAATATAACAAGACCGTAGTTTATTGAATTTACCGTGACTGCTTATCGTATCGACTAGAGTTCATCATCATCTAAAGCGCGATAGCCAAAGCCAGCCCTTGGCCTTCAAGATTAATTTCCCCAATCATCACGGTTGCGCAACCATGTCTGCCAATTGTTTACTCCCAACAAGGATCTGCTGTCAGCTTCTATTGTGTTTTCCCATCTAGTCCTCGGTCTTCCTGCTGGACCTTATGCTCTACCCGTCAATGTTCTTTTGCGCAAATAGTTTTCTTCCATTCTTTCTACATGGCCCGCCCAATGTAATTTACATAAATTAAGGCCAGAGATGAATCGTCAAATAGTTCATACAACTTATCGTTGCAACGTAGTCTCCACTCTGAACTTGAACATTAGTGCACCCGATGTTTCAGCTGATGTCTTCCTGATGACATGTTCCAGCGCAATATTCAAGAGCGTTCAGGAAAGTCCATCCTCTTGTTTTAGGCAGGATTCCGTTATAAAGCTGTCCCTTAGTTCACCATTTACTTTGACCTGGGTTTAGTACTGTGACTTTAACCGTGCGGACTAGTTTTGTTGAGACGCTAGAGTCAAACATTATTTTGTACAGCGCATTTCTGTCGACACTGTCGTATGCTTGCTTGAAGTCTACAAGGAGTTGGTGCATACCGATGTTATATTCCCAGTACTTTCCAAGCACCTGCTTTACTGAGAATATTTGGTCTATTGTAGACCGTCCACTTCGAAAGCCTCCCTGATACTCTCTTTTAATATTTTCATACTACGGCTTAAATTTTCTTTCTATGATTTTGGAGAGCACTTCGTAAACATGCATAGTAGAGCATTGGCTCCATAATTTTCACACCTTAATTTGTCCCCATTTTCGTGTACAGTCCTCAAGTAACTGCTCCTCTGACTAGACTAGAATTAAAACAATCAAGATATGCAATGCAAAAATAAATCAAAAAACAGCATATCAGATCACGATAGATATGATTTCAAGGGAATCAAAATAATTTTTTAACTATTCACAGGATCGTTTGTGCAGCCAAAACTGAATCTAAATTGCGAAAGGAAAAACTTACGAAACATTGCCTGAATCAATTCACAATAATGACAGATTGTCAGTAGCTTTTTCATTTATATCTGCCGGGCGAAAGTAATACCAGCAGCGGGCAAACTGTCAACAGTTTGCCCGCTGCTGGTGGCGCGCAAGGCAACGGAAAGTTAATTTCCCCCGAGAAAAAGATTGACGGATTCCTGTTTGAAATGAAGTTGACGAAGCATCTGGGAACAAAGTGATATGTCTGATTGGTATGACGATGATAGGCAGCAACGGATCCTGGTACGAGGAAACTGGCGAATAAGAAGAACGATTTTGGAGCGGCAATCGTGGACATTTTCGAAGCAACGACATGGGATAGAAGATAATTTTTGTGAATTCAAACTCAAATTAACGGCCAGCAGAAATTTTGAATTATCGGGGGAATTGGTGGCAAGCAGAAATCGTGGAAAAGTAGGTGGACCTCGAAAAGTTGTTAACAAGAAATATTATTTGTGTTAATTTGGCTTATGTATGACACAATAGGAAAACCGAACATAGATGTTGAATCGGAAAACCAAGCTCTAGGGTTCCAGACAGTTTCGTTTGTCTACGAATGGCTGAGATAATATCTAACCATTAGTTATTGCCAGGTGTTGAGTTAACCGCGTTGTCAGCTTTAGGTAGTCCCTACCCACATCTGTTTTAGGCGGTTCTATTTTCCGGGGTGGCTCGATTATTTTAAATATTCCAGTTCAGCTAAAGTCCGGTAAATCATGTACTCACTTGGTGGTTGAAGCGAGGGTTTAGGGTCGAAACGACTGGTGCTTACGCCCGTTCCCGGCTAGGTAAACTTAGGCTCACAGAACTTTCAACCAGAGCGCCTTCTAGTGGAGGGTAACACTGGAGTGGTGAAATTTTCTACATAGGTCAAAAGTGGTGCCCTCTCAAAATTTACGCAAAAAAACATTTTGAGGTGTTTCCCAAATTGGAGGTTGACCTTTGAAAAAAAATTGTTTACTAAAGGTAGCAAATATGGGTATCAAATGAAAGAACTTTCCATAACTGGTTTTAAACTAGAAGCGTTAGATGGTGGAGTGCATGCTGAGGGAAAACGAACGTAAAATTTGTGTTCCCCACCTCCCTTCAAGATTGGACTCATTTGGACAGAAAAATCTGAAAACAATCGTGAAGGTAGGCCTTTGTGAGTACAAGAGCAAAAAATACCTTAGATGTGAATTTTACCAAATTTGATAATAACAGTACATTTTACGGATTTTACGTTTTTATCTATAAAATCAAAAGATGACCTTTAAATTTGCCAAAAATACGAAGCTTAATTTTCCTTTATAAAAACCATGTACTCTGTGAGTTTCATAAAAATCGAGCCATATACAGCTTAGTTGCAGACGATTGAAAATTCGTCAATTAATAGGGGTACCGGTTAATTCATGCGGTTTTTTTTTCAAAAATTGAAGCTTCATTGTAAAAAACTGTTTTTAGATGATCGGAAATGGTTTGTTGAGCGACGCCAAGTAATTTTGCAAGTTTGGGATGGATCTTGGTCGAGCAATGTCTCCAATTCGTGATCTTCAAACTTTTTTGGCTGTCCGGGCCGTTCATCGTCCTCCAAGCCAAAATTGCCACTTTTAAACCGTGCAAACCACTTCTCGCACGTACCCCAGCTAGAGCATGCACACCATACACTTCCACCAAAATACGATGACTTTCGGCAGCCTTTTCCTTCAATGAAGAAGTACTCCCCGCAAAAACACTTTATTCGGCACAAAATTCGACATTTTCAGAGTAAAAAAAAGTATTGTTGTTTACGCCTCAGCTAAATGACACATACTGATTTTAAAACTATATGACAGTATCTTTCCAACACATATTTGGAAAGGTGAATCGCCAGAATAAAAATCAAGTTACGCCATCTGTTAGAAAACCCCCTACTCCTATTATATTACAAAAACAATAACACGTGATACAGTGTAAATATACATTCGCAAAGGACCCAAGCATTAAGATGTGTAAAAAATTAGTTGAAAATTTTAAAAATATTTTGTAACATTGATATGATATTATGACTACTCAAACATTTAATATAAAATGGTGGCTAATTAAATTACATTATAACCATATATTTACATTCCGAGCTCAATTCATGGAATACATGTGTTATAACCTGTTCCCGGTGTACCTCTGGCCTCTTCCAGTGAAACCCTGGTCTCTACTTTACCCTACACAACGAAGTCCTTAAACCTTCACCCTTCAGAATGAAACACCAATTGTACGCAACGATACTACAACGTATTGCACAAGGTATCAAAAGATTTCACAATGTAATTACAACTATGTTTCTACTCGTTTATTCTCCTTTTCCAGCGCCTCCGGAGAGCCTTCTCCTTGACCTGCCACCTATCCTACCGCGACTGCCTTGGTCGCGGCCTTCTCTTACCTGGCCCTGTACTCCTCGATTGTGATTGGTCAGGGCCCAGTGCGGGGGTTGCTGGCCAGTGCCTGTTCCAGGCTCGGAATTGTGGAACGGCGAGGTGGCGAACGGAGTGCCATTTCACGCGATAATTTACGGAGGAGGGCACCCTGCGTGCCGGAGTAGCTGTGCGCTTGGTGTCTCCCCCCAGGGCGAGACTGATCTAGTAGTTCAAAGGGGTGCAACTGCTATTGTTCGGTTTCAGTGAAACTGACGGGGACTGGCGTTCCCGGGGTACCCGAATCGCTTAGTAAAAATACTAGGACAGGAACTTAATCCGAAACATAGTAGCTTTGTGATTTTTTGGTAACAAAGTCAACTCATTGCTGCGAACCTCAACCCTAGAGGTATACTCAGGTACCACGAGCAGCTGAGGAACCCCCATCTTCGGGTGGTCAGCTGATTGGTTGTGGCCCTTCGGCGAGTATTGTGGTGGCTGTTGGTTGAAAACAAATGTTGGCGTTGATCTTATAGCATCAGATACAGCTGGGTCTCGTATCCACCAGTATGGAAGTTAAGAGTTCCCTCTATGTAAACTGGAACCGATTTTGGGGGTGATGATTGGTGCTTAAACCAATCGCAGTCTAATGGTGAAGATGAGGTGAGGCCTTAAAAGGCAGGTACTCACGTTAATCATACTCGACTACTTGACTATATGCGCTTGGTGACCTGCAAAGTAGCGAACCCTTAAGTGAGCCTATTTTTTAACCTGTCCTAGAAACCCATCCAGCTCAGCGTTTTTCGCCATCGTGCGTACTGTGCTTGGAGTCCTTGGAGCACGTTTCGGTGGCTCCGCGGGCCTACCTTGGGAGCGTATACGTGTACTCGGCTCGATGCCTAGTGACACCGGCGCGTAGATGAGACTCATAGAAAATAGCAGCTACACGTAGAAAAATACTGGAAATGACTGACCTGTATCCTCGGCTCAATGCCTTGTGACACTGACGCGTATATGAGACTCGAAGAAAATAGCAGCAAGACGTAGAAAAACAATTGAAATGACTAAACTGTATCCTCGGCTCAATGCCTAGTGATACCGACGAGTATATAAGACTCGTAGAAAATAGCAGCAACACTAGAAAAATACTGAATATGACTGAACTGTATCCTCGGCTCAATGCCTAGTGAGACCGACGCGTATATAACACTCGTAGAAAATAGCAGCAACACGTAGAAAAATACTGAAAATGACTAAAGTGTGTCCTCGGCTCAATGCCGAGTGACACCGACGCTTACATAAGACTCGAAGAAAATAGCAGGAACACGTAGAAAAATACTGGAAACGACTAAACTGTCCTCTATCACGAACTGTTGCTTTTATTGGATCCAATCTTATTATTCTATAAGGTTCGCCAACCCTGCTGACCAAAATCCCAATTTCATGCAAGAAATTATTGTGGAATCCGCATGCTGAACAAAAACCCAATTCCATAAGTTTAACCACCGCACGTCCAATAGCTTAATACCGTTTTGCTGCACAATATACACGTGCATTACTTTCCTCATTCCACCTCGGTCATAAAATCATGTCAGCATTTTAATTGTTTATTACGACCAGGGATCCTAACATCTGTTGCTATGAATTCGATCGGGGGATTTCACCCTACTCGCATTGCTTATTTTTTAATTCGTGACGACACATGTTGATAATGCGCACTTGTATGTTTCATATGTCATTTTCATGCGGTGCGTATTAATTTGTTTCATTTTTTTGTATGTTCGGTTGGTGGCCGCTTTCTGCTAGATATTCTTTTTCTTAGTCAAGTGGTTTGTTTTTGTTTTTATGCGTAATATTGGATATTTTGTTTTGTCACACGGTATGTCCTTACATGTGTTTTCTGCTAAATATGATTTTACTTAGTCGGGTGGTTTGTTTTGGTTTTATGCGTAGTGCTTGATATTTTCCTGAGTCGCCAGTTTAATGTTACATGTGTTTTCTGCTAAATATGATTTAACTTAGTCGAGCGGTTCGTTGTGGTTTTATGGGTAATGTTTGATATTTAGTTTAGTCACATGGTATGTTGTTACATGTGAAAGTTTTGGTTTCAGGCAAATTTTGATATTCAGAAGACGTTGTGAAATTCTCTGACTATTTTGCAACACCTATCTGGCAGGAGCGCTCTTCTGCTACTTTTACTTGTACAGGTCTTTACTCACGTTCTTCTTGAATGATGGTGTGCCCTTCATGCGTTTGAGTATCATCTGGTATATTCTTCACGAGGCATTCTTCCTCGGCTGCATTTTCAATCATGGATTCCGTTGCTGAAAATAATTTTTTCCTCGTTTCCACCCCTCCCTTTATTCATTAGAATGACCATCTATGAAAGCGTATTTTTACTGCTTACAAGTTCTAACAAAGTTGTGATGGTCATGATTTCTCCATCTGAGTCAGGAGATTGTGCTTCGTTGTTACTGCTATTGTCAACCAATTTTGATGTCGTTGGTGAGCGCAATGTATTGTCACTGCCCGTATAGCAAGCATTTCTCCTTTTTAATTTCCTCCGTTAGAATATGCTACGGTTGTTACCATCGTTTATGGGGAAAATTGCTAAGGGTCCGACTTGTGTTCCTCAGGAGTCGGTGTCAACTGAAGCTCCACCAGCAACTCAATTGAACGTTTTCTAAAGACTACCGTTTCACCGGGCCGGAGACAGCATGTTACAATAGATAAATTGGGGCCCTTCACGCATGACAATTGTGTTTTTTTAAATGGAGAGAAATTAAAAATGGCAACACTGTTTCTAATGACAGCCGATGTAAAGTTTATTGGCTGTTTTAAGGTTAATTCTGTTTGACAGTTGATCATGAATAGACTCATGCCGCAGCAACGTTTGCGAATTTATGCAAATTTTTTTGAAAAATGTGGTTGAATTCGAGAAACACATCGAGCAATATGTGTATTTTATGGTGCACACAATCATCCATTTGAGCGCTTGATTCAAGGAAATATGGCTCGTTCTCGCAATACGTTTACTCTAAATTGTAGTACATACCCCGTACGATGCCTCACAGTGCACACAGAACAAGTGGACAATGATGTGCAGCGTACTGTGGATGATGAATGGGTCAATTCGTCATGTGCTCAATAACAAAACTTGCGCCCATCCACTGTATGAAAAATTTTGCATAAAGATCTTGGCTTACGTGCTTACGAGTACAAGACTCAACTTGTGCAGGAATTGAAGGCAGGTGATCATCGTTCGCGCTGTATATTTGGTGAAAGGCCCGAAGGAAAGATTGAAATTTGGAAATGTTATTCAATGATGGAGCACAATTTTGGTTAAATGGCTCAATCAACAAACAGAATTGGCGCTTTAGAGCGATGATATTCCACAAGCAGTTGTCGAAATACCGTTACATCCAGATAAAATCACCGTTTGTTCCGCTTCATGGGCCAGTGGGATAATTAGTCCATATGCCTCCAAAAATAATAATGGTCACAATTTTACAGTCAACGGCGAGCGTCACAGAGACGTGATTACTAACTTTTTGGTGCCTCAATTGAGGGAATTAATATTGCTGACGTTTGGTTGGTGGAAACCGTTATAGGGTGAAAATCTTCGCTGCCGTTTATTATCACTATTGAAATTATACCAGGAGGAGGCAGCCTAAACTACATGCTATCTCTTAAGGACATGAGCCCTTGCAAATTTAAAATTTAAGAGTTTCAAAGATTCCTAGTTTAGTTTTTGGTGCATATTTAGAAAAAATGCTTCAACTCGAAAACTTAATTGTCGAAATTTATTGAAACCTACCCAACTTATTTTCTCATAAGAGTGTAATGTGAACTAACATATACATAAATCGCTTTCATTCAACAATTAAAACAAATGAATTTTGTTTTGGGAATGCTGGTGCCCTAATTTATTCTTTCACCCGAGTATTTCGGCTATCAACTTAGTAGCACATTGAGCTCGATGGGCACCAACCGATTCCAGTATATGGGCTGGTACCATTAAAATTTTCCGCAGTTTCGTACGAGGTGACCGATACTCATCAGGAGCTGACACATCAGTCATCTCGGGGCAGCTCGGCTGCGTGGGTTTCAGAAGACTGCGAATCCATGCATATGTAGTATATGCTGCAACATGGCAGTGCTGCAAGCTCTATCGAGCAATAATTTCCACTATTACGTAGTGGTGGTGAACTTAAATGAATTTTGTTTTGGGAAACCCATGCAGTCGATGTGGCAGCTCCTGATGAGCATCGGTCACCTCGTACGAAACTGCAGGGAAAAAACTAAAACAAGCTAGGTAGACGGACTTACACTCATGCAGAAGGGCTTCGTACCCAACTTCGCCAAAATGCAGTCACCAGAAACGAATAAAGTCAAGAAACGTGTAAGAGATGTGCACGTTTAAAGAAAACCCATTTTTTTCTCTATTTTCAACGGTCGCCATTTTCTTACGAAATAGCGAAAATCCCTCGAATCATCCACCATTTTTGCAAAATGTAATGAGTTGATTCAATAGCCTAAGGTTCATTCTGACTTCTTGCTAAACATTTTTGCAAATATTAATTTCTGAGGTGAACGGCTGTAAAGTTTACCCAAATTTGCAGGTTCACTGGGGGCTGCGCCTTAAGTAGTTTGGTAGGAAAACTGCTGTGACATCCGGGCGGACGGACAGACAGGTCGTAATTTTAGTAGGGTTTCTTAAAATTAGTTTACAAAATACTAAGAATGTATTCCTAAAATCCTTCATTCATTTCGTGTTTAAATTCAATTTTCATTTTATTATTAGCATCGTCTTGAATAGTGAATATTTCAAATTAAAATTGCTTAATTCTTAATTATTCATGTACGAGTACTCGCTGTGGGAATTCTTCCACATTGGACGTATAAATAAATTCTAATCTACATAACTCATCGTTGGAATGCTTCCAGGAAAATGTTCCTTGTAATTCCTTCAACATGAATGCCTAATTAAGATCTTTCTTTGTTATTCACTTCAGATTTTCCAGCTAATTGTGTATTTGATTAATAATTCAATATTTCTGCTTTGGGCAGAATTACTTTTGGATGATGCGCAAAATTAACAAACAAAAAATCTCTTCGTACAGGTTAACAGAGCAAACAAAAATTGTTAGTTTCCCTTGTTTGGCTTTTAATGAAAATAAATATTTATCCTTTTATATCATCAAACTGAACAATTATGAAATTAATATCTGGAAGCATATTTCCGTTCCATGGCCAAACTACTCGTCCAAACACACAATTATTTGCTCCACTCCATTCAATCGCCCAGGCCTAGGCTCAATTCATCCTTTCCAATTCACATTTCGAATGAGTATTTAAAGTGTCCCTTCCTCTTTTCAAATTCACCTCATTCCATGGATTTTTAGGTAATTGAACTTCCTGCATCACCGTAGCGAACCGTGACACACTTTGGATTTCGAAAGGGGACACAAAACGGTCTCAGCCGGACCATTCGTTTACTGGATGTCCTCCCATGCGTGACTCCGGGTCAAATCTCACCTTGTTGCTTCTCTGGTGCACTGTTATTTTAATTTGATCCATCTGATGAGCATGAGAGGGAAAGATACCAGAATCGAAAAGCACCAGTGAATTTCAAATTAGTCCCAGATACAATGGATATGGGGAGTTGCGAATGGGAATGTGAAGACAAATAATCTATGCTGGTAGGTGAAAAGCTTTTTTGAGTAAATTGTCCGATAAATTTAGTTCCTGTTTGAAATTGCTATTTAGCAAATCGACAAATCCGGTGAATAATTAGAGGAAATTAGATTTTCTTTAGAAGATACGAAGCAAACGGAAATAGCGCACGAATAAGAAATCAAGATGCTTGTTTGTGCAATCAAATTAGATACTATTTGTCTTCAGTAGAACGTGTGGGTGTTTGCAATGAATACTTAGGCCCACAATTATCGACATTGGCGGCTTTCAATTGTTGCTGGTGCAAATAGAGAACTATTAAGCATTCTATTTTGAATGAAAATGTATATGATTGCATAATCTACTACAATTAATAGGTGCCTTTTACAAATATTGAGGGTTGTGTTGACTTTTTTTGGAGGCGACGACATTTTCGTGTTAATCCGTAAAGGCATTAGCAGTAACAGTGAAAGATAAGAACTTTCAATTAAGTCTGGGTGTGCTTTCTAGGACCGAACTAATGTCTTATTCGACCATCAACCTTTATACTTCATTTGATGTTTTAAATATTATCATAACTGTCCGGCCCTCATAAAAATGTTGCAAATACAAGTGATATTGTATGTATTGCATTATGTACCTCAAAATTTGATTTGAGTGATTCTTTGAACCGACTATATGGTCGTTCAGCTACGATATGTACTGCTTGAAAACGCATCGCAGCTGGGTAGACGGACACGGCCAATCGTGGTACTGACCATATCACCTCGACCTCGAGTGACGACGCCTTCAAGATAATGAGGTACTCTAACTATTTCTAAATAAAGGTCCAAAAGTGGGTATAGTGCTAACAAAAACAAAAAAAATTATATTATAAAT
The DNA here is from genome assembly GCA_963969285.1 of Odontomyia ornata. NCBI lineage: Eukaryota > Metazoa > Arthropoda > Insecta > Diptera > Stratiomyidae > Odontomyia > Odontomyia ornata. The sequence goes on along the minus strand of OZ017738.1, from coordinate 372,802,707 downwards.
TTGGACAAATAATTTGATTATGCTCTCATCTATTAAGGATCTTGTTTAATAACTTTTATTCAAAGTAGCTGCTATTACGCTTGGGCATTCTCGATTGCCCAGATTATTCAGTTGCATTAGAAGCTCATAAATATAGTTTTGGCAATTTTCCAAACTTCACACCAATTCAAAAATTATAAAAATTAAGGTGGTAAAAGTAAATACGTAGAAGCAAACGTTTGTATTTAAAAAAAAAAACTCAGAGCGACTTTAATTTGTATAGAATGAAACTTCTTTATACGCTATCTATTTGTTAAATTTAAATAAATTTGAAAGCAGCTTAAAGATTTTATTTGGTAGGTGAAATAATTTTCTATCAATAATATCCTCATTATGAAATGCAAATCGCTACGTGATTTTCTCACGTTTAATTTTACAGAAGCTGTCATTTAAATAAGCTAAACTAACTTCCGCTTTGGCCAGCCCATAAACTGGCTTTTGGTATTCGGTATGTTGACATAATTCTTTACTCGTCTTCTTCGTTGCATACAAAACCTTTCCTGCCTTCCCTTCCTGTAGCAAGTGCCTCCAGCTGTCTCGGTACATTGACTGCGTCTTTCAATCCCGAAATCCGAGCAGCAATGAACTATCTACGTCGACTGAATCAGACCAGCGTTTCCTTAGTTTGCCCACTGGTCTCCGTCCTTCAGCGCTCCTAATGATTACCGTAGGGATCTCCGGCTGATCAAAAATTTCATACAGCTCATAGTTGTATTGAGTTTACCATTGATCCCCGTCTAGCCTCGCCCCAATTATTCACCTCAGGACCCGCCTTTCGGATGCTTGGGTTAGGATTCACTTTCACACCCATAGCATTGCACAGGTATTATCACAGCTTTGCATACTTGGAGTTTGTTTTCCTTGGTATGCACGGTCGTCAAAGCTTTATAAAACATTTTATTTGCGAGCTGTATTCTTCGGCGTATTTCGGCACTCTCATTACTGGTTCTCATTATTTTGGCGTCTAAATAAATAAATTTGCTCACATTTTTATGTTGCATTCGCCAAATGTGATATTTTGAGTATTTGATGTATTTTTCCTCGACTACGTCACGTATTTCGTTATATTATTCTCATTGACTTGTAGCTTTGCTTCGCTGCTGACTGCTGAGTTTCAGGAAGAGTTCTTTGGCAGTTGTTAACGGCCGTGACAAAGTGTTGATTCCGTCCGTATAGGCTTTCACTTGGCTCGATTTGTGTAATCGCGTACCTCCTGTATCGACAGGACTTATGATATATTCCAGAGCTAAATTGAATACCAATGGGCCCAGCCCATCTCCCTGCTTTAGTCCGATATTTTTGTCAAACGCGTCGGTGAGTTTGTTATTGGCATGGATTAGAGTTGAGTAACGCATCAAATTTTGATGTGCTGATACACCGATACCAGCGCCAGCAGTGGTATCAACGCACTGTGCTGATACCTTTGCGCTATGATACTTTGATTTCATACGACTAACATATGCTTGATATATTTTGCGCTTTTGTTTGCATTGATACCATACTGCTGCGATACCATGATCGCACGCTTCTATGTTTGATACACTGGCGCTGCGCCGTAACGTAGCGCTAAGCCAGCTTGGCATTGCCAATGCCAGCGCAATAGATATAGGGTTTTCCAATAAGAGGTGTTATTTTGATATTAAAAGAAAAATGCTATTTTTTAGTATAAATGATCGGGTGTTTATTTAATTATAAAGAAGGTATGCCGTTAATAATGGAAAATGACATCAAGCAAATGACCACCACGACCAGACTTATAGGAGCATATCCTTTTCATGAAATTTTCCATAAGCAAACCCAATAAGAGGTGTTATTTTGATATTAAAAGAAAGATGCCATTTTTCAATAAAATGACCGGATGTTTATTTCATTATAAAGAGGAAAGTATGCCGTTAATAGTAGAAAAATAACATCAGGTAATGACCACCACGACCACGCTTACAGGAATCTCTACAATCCAATGTTATTATCGAAACACAGCAATTGTGTTGATACCAAGCGATAAATCTTTGGACATAGAGGTTGATGCCGAACTGCGCTGCTGATACCGAGGAGCGGCATCAACGCAGTGGTATCATTGATAGTGGTTCAACACAATTACGCAGCTCAGCGCTGCGTCACCCATGTCTAGCATGGATGTCATTGTCATTTTGGTAAGATGGACTAATTTGGCTAGTATACTAAGGCAAAGCATTATTTAGCACAGTACGTTAAGATCAATTCTGTCATATGCTTGCTTAAAACCAACGAAAATTTGGTGAACTCCCAGCATTTTTCAAGTACCTGCTTGATTATTAACAATTGGTCTATCATCGCTGTAATGGGTGGCTGAAATCAAAATGTTTACGTGAGTTCAAGTGATATGCATGATTTGGACCAGTTGGTTGCCGGCGAACATCCAAGCCATACTGGTGACGCAACACTCAAACGCTAGATCAAGCAGCCGGTCTTGCGGATACAGTCGCGCCAACGCTGAGGAGAAACGCTTAAATCCACAAAATCTTGCATGACGCAACCTCATTTGAAACCACACTCAGTTTAAAAATGGTGCAAATGATGCTTAGTTTTAGCAAGGAGATCATTAAGCACGAGATTAACGCCTTGCAATTCTCATATCTCACGCAGTCGCAGCCGCCCGCGTTTGAACCCCCATACGCAAAACAGCGAGGATCAATTACTATCAATGTTTCGATGCTAACGCCAAAAATTGCAAAGAATCATGCTGCTTCTCGGGAAACGTGAACGGCAGTGGCTGATGACAGCCAGCGAGAACAGCCAAAAGTCTTGCCGTTTATGCGGCCTCGAGTGAACCTCGAAGAAAATGTTTCGCTTCGATGCTGGAGCCACGGAACTCATACAAATTGGCGGCCGCATACGGATTCTCAGCACTCACGCTCAACCCCGGGCTGCGGCTAAGTTTCGCGTTGAATTTCGTGATTGCTGATGTGCCCAAGCCGATCATTGGACCTGATTTTTCAATACTCTTTGGATTATTAGTAGGGCACAAAGATAGCCAACTCATCGAAAAGCTGACACAACTCACGTCCCATGGACGGGCTTTTGAAGGCAGCGTACATAGCGTCAAGATGATCTCTGGGAACTCCATACACTACCAGATTCTCGCACCAGTGGTGCGACACACGACCGATTACTCAATGAATACGGCGTCGTCACCAGTGTTAAAAAATCCACGTTACAACGTCACCAGCGAAGGCAGCAAACCACCATTTAAAAATATTAAGGGCATTGTCGATTTCCCGAAGCCGGAGATAGCCAAGTAGCTTCGTCGTTTCATCGGTGTGTGCGATTTGATGATGGTGTAGCCCGCACACAAGCTCCACTGCACGACATATTACAGGGAAACATCAAGACTGATGCGCCGCTAGAATGGACAAATCGAAAAATTGCCTCGCGCAAGCTACAATGCTGGCCTATCCTCTAATCGGTGCACAGATCGTAATCGTGTGCAATGCATCCGATTTTTTTATCGGAGCAGCCTTACAGCAACAAATGAATAATGTATGGGAGTCGCTAGCCTTTTTTCTCTAAGAAGCTCACTCCAGCTGAGATGCGCTACAGCAACATCAAAACTGGTAGTGTTATGATAAATCTGGCCATCTATAAAAAGGAATTGTCGAGTTTGGACACGAGCATGTCTATAACGAAAGCAATATAACATTTTTGGACACGTGCGTGCACTTGTCGGAAATTTCATGTCACCATCTACAAGACTCGAGCATGTGCACAAAGACGTCATCACTATTCCACGCTCAGTAGAAAAACGCCACTGCCTCACATGCGTCAACTGATACTCACGATGACCCGAAAGGATCCCTATAGAAGATTTAGAGGCAAAGACAGTCGCACGAGCATTCTGGGAAAATTGGATAGCACGTTATGCCTGGCCGCATCGAATTACCACCGACTGAGCACGACAGTTCAAATCGCACCTCTTTAGGTCATTAAACCACCTAGCAGGTTCTACACACCTACACACAATTGTTTACCACCCACAAGGAAACGGTATGGTATTCGATGCCATCAGAATGACCAATGGACGAAAATCATTCCAGACGTCTTCATGGGTATACGCACAAGCCACCGCGGGGACTTGGGATACTCCCCGGCTGAACTACTCTACGGCCAGGCGATATGATTGCCAGGCGAATTTTTCCCCCGGCACTATACGATCACGAACCAAGTGATTTTATCAAGAACTTATGATGACGCTTCAACCTGATTCGCCCAGTGCTCGTCACTTGTCATGGCTCACGCGTACCATTCATTTCCAATGACTTGGCAACATCTACACACGTGTGTTACATAACGCCATAAAAATGCGCTGCAGATTCCATATGCCGGTCCGTACGAGGTAAAACGCGGTGACAAGACATTTTGATTTTAAATGCGCGGCAAAGAGGTTACCGTCTCGATTGGCAGGCTGTAACCTGCATTTATGCCAACCTTATCTTCACCAGACAACTGAGTGGCATCCATTCACAAATCGACAGTACTGATTTTAAATGACCAACGATCGGCCGACGGACAACAACAACATGACCTAACGAACAAGAGGATTAACAGTAGCTGCGGGGGTAGCTTCAACAAGAACTTCCACGTCGATCAGAGCAACAGGTCCGCTTCGTCGACCGCTACCAACCCGGCTCCAAGTAAGAGCGATACGCAGACATGCATACACAACACATTTATACGTGTCAGACGCCCTTACATATACAAACGGCGCATCTTTGGATTGTATTCTATTTTTAATATTTGCATTGCCTATTATATCAGTATCTGTTATAGCCCTTCAATAATTGGTATGCAAACCAAAAAAGCGAAAATTGTATAAGCCCACGTCATAATTATATCGTGATTTCACCACTGACAAGGGGGTACTGTAGCGTTCACTACACTTAAAAAGAAAATGTTTAATTCAACCTCATTTGAATAACCAGAAAATTCACAACCCTACGATTGGACAAATAGAATCATTCCCGCCATACAGACAGAGAGATTCTGAAAGTTCTCGATTGAACTCGATGCGCTGCAGTACCGCCGGTCGGACTTTATCTCGAATAAAAGGTTATAGAAATTCATCCGTACTTATTAATTTTACTTGCCACTTAGCCTTCGCCCTAACCCACATATCTATATTTTTCGCACTGGAGCTTTGTCGCCTTGCATTAGAGTAGCAGTGCATACCACGCTAGTCTACTGTTGAAGATTGCTTTGTAAAACATCCACCCATTTCATTTTGGCTGATAAGTAGTGAACGTTACCCCGCGCATTCTATTCTGAAAAAGTCCTAGTCCCCTGCTAGGTAATTACTCTGGTATCTTCCTTCTCGATATCCATGAACAGAGCTTCTTCTGCGCCCACAATTTCCGTTAATCATGTTTTTCGTAAAATATAATTAACTTCCGTTCTGTTCACAACCATTTTATAGAACTGAAAATAGAGAAAATCTTCCACTTTTGATGTTTGGGATGAGCTCAACGTCACGTGTAGAATTTGTTTACGCATAATATTTTTTACCTTTAACGCCCTCTAGTTATATATGAAAGTATATTTATTCTGCCACTGCAGTAGCTTTAGAACGTTATCTACCTGCACTTCCAATGCAATTACTTTACCTTTTTGGGTGGCTGGGGTATTCTCATTGTTGAACACCTCCAGTAGACCACCTTCATTCTTCTTTCTTCTCAGTGATCGCGTTGAGGCAACCTTGACCCAAGTTTGTTTTAATATTTGATGCAATAGGTGCTGTGCTCGTTTAGGGCTTCTTTATCCTCTTTTGTTCACATCCTGAGGCAGTAGGTATTAATACCTAAAATAGTGCAGCCTACAGCAATCATCGCCCGAGCAGAAGTCGTGTCATTCCAGGCAACTAAAAGAGGTTTTATTCTCCGTGAGCTTTTACTGATGATCAAATATTTCTTTGCATAAGTAGGTATATCATCTTTCATTATCTTAGATCTTGTTTGATGTTTATGAAGAAGGTGTCTTCGAACTCAGATGTGTAAGAGATGGGGTCTTCAGACTCATATATGAAGTAGTTGGGGTCTTCAAACTAGGATCAGAAGAAGTAAAGGACTTCGGACTAAGTTGATAAGTTTGAGTAGAAGTTGGAGTCTTTAGACTTGGATTACAAGATGAACGAGGATTCGATTCTTTCGATTTCGCTGAAGCAGCTGGAAAGGGGTTGAGGTTTTTGAGCTCGGGAAATAGTAGCCCGGTAGGTTGCGTTTGAGTTTTAGTGCCAATTTTAGCAAGATTTTCTTAAAGTTCTTTCGAAAGATCAAGTCTAAATACTGCTACACTCACTCAAAATAGATTCTTAAAAAAAAAAAAACGATGTATGCGGAATTTATTCAACGTATGTTATAATAATTTATCACGTTGGTCCAAGATTTCCCGAAGAAAGTTCAAACCAATCTCTCATCGGCTAAAGCCGTAAAGTCTTGATAAGTGCCAATGGACTATTCCCTACAAGTTGACTAGCCCGGGTACCCTTTGTATACTCCGAGGTGGCGCTTGCAGGCTAGCTAGTTCCGAGAGGAATTTCCGCAAGCAGACTGAGTTCGAATATAGTTTCTTAGCCACAGATTCAAATTCAATGTTAACGGCTTTGAGCTCAAATTTTAGTTAAATTTATCAACATATTCAGTTGCCAATAATCAATTCACAGCTATAAATATTGAATGACTCCCTACATTTATTATTCAGTTCAACAGAAAGAATCAATTAGCCATTCATTTGATGGCAGTTTCAATGCTATTCCTATTTCAACAACCTGTAGATACAGTTACTACCGTGCAGGGCATCAAATACATAAATTCTACAGTTCAAGTAAAAATTTTAGTTAATGAGACTTTAAACCAGTTTGACATTCAGTGGTCGAAGGTTGTCTGGTAGTTGAAAACACTTGAATGCCATTTTGTCTTACCTTCAAATCAATTACTCACTTGAATTTACGCACAAAGCCTAAGTTTTATTTGAAGTAGAACCACTGGAGGCGAGCTAAACGTGAACCTAATTGCAATCAAGCTTCACACCACGGACTGTCAAGATTCATCATGTGGATCATCGATGAAAGTCCCTGACAGAGACTTCGGATGCGACTAACAACACAAAAAACATCAATAGGCGATGGCCAGAGCCAGATTACAGGACTCTTGGCTCAACTTTTGTTCAAAAAAAAAATATATATATATATATATGTATTTATATATATATATATATATATATATATATATATAGATAAATATATATATATATATATATATATATATATATATATATATATATATGTATATATATATATATATATATATATATATATATATATATATGTGTATATATATATATATATATATATATATATATATATATATATATATATAACATATATATATATATATATAATATATATATATATATATATATATATATATATATATATATATATATATATATATATAATATATATATAAATAAAGGGTTTTCCAATAAGAGGTGCCATTTGGAATAGCCCGCTATTTCGGTAGACGTCACTTTTGAAGCTGTCATTTTTTGACATAAGACAAGTAGAAACTACGCCATCAATAAAAATGGAACGATGCACGCTTCAACAATGCATTGAAACAATTAAAATTCACTATAAAAATGGTGAAAATTTGGCAGATGCGGTTCGTAAAACTCGAACATTTTTGGTTCGTCATGAAGCTTCTTGTTGGACCGCAATACAGAAATTGGTGGAAAAATTCCAGCTGTTGGGACAATTTAGTGACGTGAAGAATAAAACCCGCGCACGTCACTCAAGAACAGCCGAGAATATTGCGTTGAAGAAAACTCAGGTTTGTCCATTCCTCATCGTTCTTTGGAATTAGGCAGTCCACAAGGTCTTAAGGCTTATAAAAATCAGTTAACATAAGAACTCAAGCCGATCGATCATCAACAACGTTGTGTCTATGCTAATTGGGTCCTTGTCATGCATGAAAATGATCCGGAATTCCATCAAAAAATCATCTTGAGTGATTAGGCCCATTCCCACCTCGGTGGCTTCGTCAACAAGAAAAATTGTTGCATCTGGGGCTCGCAAAACCGAAGAGTTATTGTTGAAAAGCCTCTCTATCTTCAACGTGTGGCTGTTTGGTGCGGTTTATGGTCCGGCGGAGTCATTGGACCTTACTTCTTCGAAAATGAGGCTGGAGCAATGGTTTCGGGAATGGATTACGCTATCGAGAGATGATTAATGACTTTTTATGGCCGGAGGTGGATGGTATTGATCTGGACAGCGTTTCCTTTCAACAAGATGGCGCTACGTGCCACACAAGCAACGAAACCATCGTTCTTTTACGGGAAAAGTTTCCGGACCGTGTTATCTCTCGAAGAGGTAATCACAATTGGCCACTGAGATCTTGTGATTTAACACCTCTTCCTTTTGGGGCACGTGAAAGAGAACATCTACGCGAATAGCCCAGCGTCAATTCAAGGCCTCAAAGATGGAATTCGTGAGGCTATCGAGGACATAGGGCAGCCACTTTGCGGTTTGGCTATGGAAAATTTCATGAAAAGGATATGGTCCTGTAAGCGTGATCGTGGTGAACACTTGCCTGATGTTATTTTTCTCTATTAACGGCATACCTTTTTCTTTATAATGAAATAAAATCCGATCATTTGTATTAAAAAATGGTACTTTTCTTTTAATATCAAAATAAATAAATATTTTTTTTCTTTCTGCTTTCTTATATTACAAAGTATAAACATTATTAATATGTTGTACATAGTTGACAATTTGTTATGAAAGAACGTTATGATAATTAAAAAAATACTTTCCTTAAATTTCAGAATGTGTTGCCCTACAATGCCAAGAAGACCTTGCTCAACTCAGCGTACCACATGTGGCTTTACTTCCGTTGCACAATAATTCACCTGAACGCCGAATCACCCAAAAAGAGATCGTTGCTGGAGAAGAACGGCCTAAATATGTAGCAGCTACTCAAATTAAGGAGACTGAAGGTATTTAAATCACTTTTTTTCGTTGGTTTTCGTATATTTTGGGCTTTTGCTTGATTCTCTCCGTTTGATTTAAAATCATTGATCAATTTGTTTTCCAAGTAATTTTACCTCAAACATTTCTTTCAGAAAACTTATTAAAAGTCTAAGTATACCTTGTAATTTGTCTGAAAGAATTGTTTTCCATAAATCATCCATCGCACCTAGTTTCACTTACTCGCACCATTTATTATGAACGCCTTAATTGTTCTGTAAACCAATTTGTGGCAGAAGTATTTGTTGAAGTTGTTTAAAACAGATGTAGCCTCTACATTTCGAATTGAATTTCCGTTCCTAAGTTTTTGTTGAGTTATTATAGAAGGTTCAATAGTGAAAGATTGATTACATCGAAATCATATGAAATTTTGTACTGAGCTACATCTATTCCTTCCTGTAGCTGAATAATGAAATAAAGTTAGAACTGATTGTTGAAATTTCGTTCGCCGAAATTCATTACATTTAATAGTCTCAACGTACGTGCTTTTGTCCTTCGTTGTTAAGATTGCACTGAACGCTTATTTGAGCTTAATAATGGATACAATATAGCTAGCTTACTGCATCCATCCATTGTTCACCCTTGTATAGTCCCAATTTATGTTTGTATAGTATATGTGTCATTGGGTTGTACGGAAATAAATCGATTTGTATTAGTCATTAAGGTAAAATGGAATAAATAGGAATGTCGCAACGACCGCAGTGGAATATTTTTATGGCAGTTGTTAAGTTGCAAATTTGGTCATAAAACATGACCTTATATCTAAAAGCACATTTTTCTCACTGAAAAATAATGCAATTTGCCATAGTATCTTCAATATGTTCAAATATAATTAATCGTAGGTTAATAGAGGAAGTATTTATCGCCTCTTCAAAGATCTAATTAATTGCTAACACATGTGTTATCATTTACATGACCTTGAAACATGTCACGGTTCATTCCATCATATTGTGTTACGGTTAAAATTTCCAGCTCAGAATTCCCGCATTTTCTCCTTTTCTGAAGTTTTTATTTAAAATAAACTGTTAATGTTAGAATAAGATTTTGAATTCCTAAGGAGGTACGAGTAGATTAGTAAATAAAGTATTAAGTGTAAAATGCAGTTCACGTCTGCAACACATAAGCGGAGAAAAAACATAACCTAGCAAGGATTCTGCAGTATATTTAAGAATAGTATTAAAAGCGCTCTGCTCGGGTTTTCTCCGGAAAGTCCGTCTACCAATCAGTCCAAAGTAAATATTTTGCGGTCACCCTCGTCTATCTGCGAAATATCCGTAGTGGAGTTTTTACCGAGTAAAAATGACAATATGAATCTGATACAATTGCCAAACTTGAATCCAATCTTTTTAATGTATCATCGAAAAAAAAATACTTAATGAAGGATTGCATTCTACTCACTAAATCATTCAACCAAGTGCTCCAGTAAAAGAACCATGTGAGCAAAACCCACCTTAGCGATGCCAGCCCCTTCATCGATGATGGAGGACAAGTATTGGGCACTGATCTGCTGTTTAGTAACTATAGTAGCAGCTATAGTAAATCGAAAAACGCTAGGGATAAGGAACAACAGATCGTCATCGAAAGGTGTCGTTTAATACTCGATGCAATAGCTTCTGGCTTAACCATCGACACGATTATATTTTCACAAAAATCGCCCTTAATAGTTATTAAGGATGAAATAAGAAAATTTTTTATTTCAAAATCAACTTACAGACTAATAGTCCAATTAAAAGTCAATTAATTAGATAACCGTTTGAGAAAGGAAGAGCGAACCCTTGTTTCTCCAACCTATAGCTTCCATGATTCCTCATCCTAAACCGCACGATCGAATGGTAGTAAATGTTCTCGGGGTCGCACATTGGGTTTACTGGTTTCCTAATTATGGGACATTAAATGCCGAGTACCGCTAATAACTGTAAATATATCTACAGCTCTGCTACTACATCCGTCTTACACCACTTTTGTGGGGACGTAAGAGGGTGAAGGCGATTCTTTTGCGCCTGATAACTGAATCGCATTAATAACCATGCCGCCGGAAAGGAGATTGGGCGACGGGCTAACTCCCCGTCCCTGGAAAACCCTACAATGTTTCGAAACCGGCAGAAGAGCCTCGGAATGGATTGGACTCACGTCAACTGGCTCGGAAACGGAAAAAACATTATGGCATTGGATCCTGAAATATCGGATCACTCAATTGCTCTGGCGCTGTTGGGGAAGTTTCATAACAGGCCAGTCAATATACATAAATGAAAAATATCGGCAATCCAGGAAACGAACTGGACTGGAAATGATATTCGAGACATGAGATCGCACACAATATTCAAAAGAGGGAAACGTACTGGAAAACGAGAAATTGGAGTGACCTTTATTGTGGATTCAAACTGCACGTGATTGATTTTAAGGCACTCAATGAACGGTTGTGTGCGATCCGTATAAAAGGGAAGTTCTCTAAAATCTGGCTGATAAATGTACACGCCCTGACCGAAGAAAGGAAGGAAATATTCTATAATCACCTACAAATGACACTAAAATAGTTCTGGGTGAATTCAACGCTAAGAGCAATGAAATATGTCATCGGAGAACGACTGGAGGATATAACCTCCACGGTGAAACAAATGACAACGCCCAGCGTCTGATTGACTTTGCATGTAGCAGACTTGCTTCCCACAACGACGCATTCATAAAACGACCTGGGTAGCACTCGATGGGAACACACAAAACCAGATCCACCATGCTCTGATCCAACAACGTTGGGCCTCAAGCATACTTAACGTCCGTACATACCGAGTAACTAATTGTAATTCAGATCATTTCTTAATCAAATTAACCTATCGATGTCGTATGTCAAAGGCATATTCATCGAAGACCAGCCCGCTACGAAAATTTGATAACAAAATGCTCCAAACAGCGTCTGTGGCCAAAAATTTCACGGAAACCCTCAACAACAGGCTGGCTCCTATCTTATCAGATGCATCACTGAAAACAAGCAACGAGCTCTGGATGAAAGTGAAAGCGGCTATTCAGACTGTTGAAAAATGTAGGTGGACTCCTTGGCGAGTACTCTCTAGTAATGGAATTGAAGGAACCTGAAGATTTTTGGCTTTTCAAGTTTTTGCGACCGCGCATGCGTTGATCTTACGTGTGCGCGTCAATTTTGTAAATGAATTGATTCGCTCGGCGTCCATCGTCCGAGCAACAACAGATTAACGATTACATTAGTTATATTTTTGGAATAAATTGTTTTTTTTATATTTTCCATTATAAGGCGCGAGTTGTTCTTAATTCTCTCCCTAAAACCATTTTGCAACCAAGACCGTGGCAGAACAGACGATCGGACATCAAGCCCGGTGCAAAAGAAACGAATGGTTGATGATGAGTGGTAGAATGCGTTAGACAAAGAGAATCAAGTGTAGAATTAATATGTATATAGGTAGGAAAACCAGAACGAAGAGAGAAAACTATGAAAATCTCAGAAGAGTAACGAATAAATTAATTAAAATCAAGAAAAGAAAAAACTATGACGACCAATTTAGAAGCATCGATGTCAGTCTAGCGAGCAACAACACAAGACAAGGATACAAAGTAGTGAAAAGCCTGAAACGTGGTTATCTCTGTCGCCATAATACCGGCAATATTATTGCTGATGTAACCAGGATTAAGGAAAGATGGGCATCATATTTCAAGAACATTTTGTCACGGTCATTAACAACTGCCAAAGTACTTTTCCTGAAATTCGACAGCGAAGCAAAACTAGTAGGGCTACCTATCAATGAAAATAAAACAAAACTCATGACTTAGTTGAGGAAAAATACCTCAAATACACAAAATATCATACTTGGCAAATGCAGTATCGAAAATGTAAGCGAATTTGTGTATTCTGGTGCCAAAGTAACTAGAAACGCGGATAAAAGAGACGAAATACGCCGAAGAATACAGCTCGCAAATAAAATATTTTACTCAGTTTTGACGATCTTGAAGACAAAGCTCAAAGTATACAAAGCTGTGATACGACCTGTGTTATGTTACGGGTATGAAACATGGACCCTAACCCAAGCAACCGCAAACATATTGAACGCCTTTGAGCGACGAGTCCTGAGCGAACATATACGGGGACCAATGGTGAATTCGATACAACCATGAGCTGTATGAAATTTTTGACGAGCCGGAGGTCTCAACGATTACAAGACTGCGGAGCTGCAATGAGCTGGCCACATGAATCGTATGGACAAACAGCGGATACCCCAAAAAGCTATTCTTTGGAAGTACTGAAGGTTGGAGACCCGTGGGGAAACCAAGGAAACGCTGGTCTGCCTCGGTCGACAAAGACAGTTCATCGCTGCTCCGGATTCGAAATTGGAGGACGCGGTCAATGGACCGAGATAGTTGGAGGCGCTATTTGTAGGAAGCGGAGGCCCGAGAGGGGCTGTAGTGCTAGGAAGACAAAATACAAAATTATACATATTTCGAATTAGGTAAGAAATTGAAGAAATAAATTACAATTTAATACCAAAAATCAGGAATTGTTTTTATAAACCTGATTTTTAATGAAGTTTAAAACATGCCAAGAGGCTATGTTAGAGGACCAAGACATCGCTGGTTGTGCATATGATGTAGGTGTCGTAAGAGCACGTGTATACGCAACATGGAATCAAAGAGACTATCTAGTGGGGGGAGTAGCGTCGAATGTACTGATTTGCTTGCATACATTTAGAGGTAAATGGCTATAATGAAATTTGAACAACAGATCGTCTGCATTTGATGATGGGAATGTTCAAAGTATATAGGCGGTCGCCATAAGGGGAGTTAGAAGGTTGAATTTGAAGAATAGAGACCATGTGAATCTCCGTTGTTATTCAAGAGCATGAATATGCTTGCTGTGGTAAGGACTTTAAATTTGGGAGTAGTATTGCAAATTACTACGGACTAGTGAGAAATAAAGATACTTACAGGAGATGAAAGTTCTCGAAGGTGCAAAGTATCTAATGCGAGGCAGAATCTTGGTTTACCGTCTATATACCGCCCCTTATGCATTCTAGTCACAGCTGGAAAAGTGCTAGGGACATTTATCACTCACTAACTGACTCACGCGACATGTGCTGCCGAAAACCTAGCTCCTCGGCAGTACGGCTTTAGAGCAGGATGTTCCTCCATTGATGTGATTGCAGATTGTGGTGTGTGCAGTCCAAAAGGCGGAAGTACATATCCATACCAAGCGACGGATAGTTCTGTTGGTGACGCTTGATGTTTGGAATGCCTTCAACTTCGCTGGATAGGTGGATATTCTGGCTTCGCTGAAACCCCTTTTTCAAGTTCCAGAATATCTTATGCGGCTTTTAAGAGACTAGCTAAAGGACCGAAGCCTGCTTTATGATACAATGCAGGCCAGCGAAAGATGAAAATTACATTGATTGTTACTCAAGGATCTGTCCTTGCTCCAGACCTGTGAAACATATTGTACAAAGGGCTACTGAGACTAGAGCTGCCAGATGAGCCGCGCTTTATTGGCTATGTGGATGATGTTATGATACTAGCTACTGGACGTGCCGTAGAATAGGCGCAAGTTAGACTAGGTATGCTAATGCACTGGGTAAGAGACTGAATGATTGCTCGTAGATTCAGTCTAGCACTGTAGAAAACCGAAGTGGTCACCCTGAAAAAGAAGATGATACCAAAAACGCTTGAGACATGTACCGAGGAGAGAAGAACGAGTATTGCACCTTCATAGCCGGTGGTCCCTAACGGAGTAGTGTTAGACATTGCAGGCGTGATACCTATCGCCCTCTTGCGAGAGAGCGTCGTACTATCTGCCTGCATCGAAGTGAAGACAGAACAGAGACAGTTACCCGCGAGAAGAGACAACGTTCACCCAATGATTGGCAGCAGTTCTGGGTGTATTGCACGAAGAGAAGGTAAACTGCGCGACTCATCCCATATCTGAGACCGTGGCTCATTCGAACGCATGGTGAAGAGGAGTCCCCTAATTTGAAGGCGCGTCTCGGCGTAGCAAAACAAGGTTTAGTCCAAACTTACGTGTCAAATAGTTCCAAGATAGGTTCTAAAGTTCATTAGGGAGGTATTTAGTGAGTAGTCCAGATAATTTGTGCATCTGGGAGTTCAAATTTTTGGGGGTGGAATATATCAGGACTAAAGATATTTTGGTTCAACCAGGTTCTTTGCGTCAAATCACCGAACCATAAGTAAGATATAACGAAACACAAAGCTCATAAAGCTTAATCCTGATGTCTCATACAATTTGATCATAAATAGAAAAATCACTTTGCTTATGTATACTTGAAAGCTTCAGACAAATTATGCTGACTGACACCCAAGTGGCATTCAGAAGACAAGTTAATATGACTATCAGTTATACTATATTTGGGCGGCCTCCGTCCAGAAGAACGAAAGCTATTCTTTGTGGAAAGTGATAAAGTCTACACTAGTACTCTCGGAGGGCAACAGCAGCATATTCATGGAGCAAAGTAATTTTAAAGGAAAAGATAACCTTAGGAAGTTGTTTATTTTTGTGAGCTAAGTGCAATTCATTTCTTATTCTTCTTCGAGCCTTCGCTTCCTGAGACATATGCCTACAACTTTCTTGGTCCATTCACCGCGTCTTTCAATTTCGAAATCCGAGCAGCGATGAACTGTCATTATTGACCGAGTCAGACCGGCGTTTCCTTAGTTTTCCCACTAGTCACCGCCCTCGAATTCTCCCGACGAATATCTTGTTGGGTATCTATTGTCCGTCCATATGATTCACGTGGCCAGGCCATTGCAGCTTCCGTAGTCTTATAATTGTGGTGACCTCTAGATCCTCGAAAATTTTATAGAGCCCATGGTTGTATCAAATTCACCATTGATTCCCATCTAGCTTCACTCCAATTATTCGCAACAGGAGTCATCTTTCGAAGTTGTTCAATATGTTTGGGGATGCTTGATTTAGGGCCCATATTTCACACCCATAGCACGGCGCAAGTTTTACCACAGATTTGTATACTTGGAACTTTGTTTTCCTATGTATGCAACTGGTCTTCAAGGTCGTCAAAACTGCATAAAATATTTTATTTGTAAGCAGTATTCATTGGCGTGTTTCGTTTCTATCATTCTCTCGTTATTTTGGCTACTAAGTAGACTAATCTTCCCGCATTTTCGATATTGTATTGGGCAAGTGTGATATTTTGTGTATTTGAGGTATTTTTTCTCGACTGCTTCAGGAGATTTATTTTATTTTGATTGATTTGTAACCCTACTAGTTTTGTTTATCGGTCGAGTTTCAGGAAAAGTTCTTTGGCGGTTGTTAACCACCACGGCAAAATTTTGATGTCGTCCGCAAAGGCTACCATTTGGCTCGACTTATATAGTAACGTGCCTCTTGTATCGGCAGGTTAGCTTTCTGATGACATATTCCAGAGCCGAATTGAATAGCAATGGGGCCAGCCCATCTCGTTGCTTTAGTCCGATATTTGTGTTAAAGGCGTCGGTGAGTTGGTTATTGATGCGAACTTGGCAGATTATCGACGTTGTTTTGTCATTTTGGTAAAACGGACTAATTTGGCTGAAATTCAAAATCAAAGCATTATTTGGTACAGTACGTTACAATCAATACTTCGTATGCTTGCTTAAAGTCAAGGAAGATTTGGTGAACGTCTATGCTGAACTCCCAAAATTTATCAAGTACTTGGTTGACAGTGAACAATTTGTCTATCGACAATTTAACTGCTCTAAAACCGACTTAATACTCCCCAACAATGCTGTTGGCATATGATTCAATTTTATTTTCTAATATCTTTGAAAATATTTTGTACGCCGTACAAAGTAGTAATATGGCTCTATAGTTTTCACACTGTAACTTTTTACCTTTTTTGTGGATAGGAAATATAATTGATTGGCTCCGCTTGTATGGCATATGTTATTGCCAAATATGTTATTGCTAAATATGTTGAATGGCTGGTAATATGTACCGTTGCCATCATATTAAATGAGCTCAACTTTAATCTCATCGATTATTCTTTTGGGTATTGATGGTGGAGCAAACTTCATGCAGAGTTGGTGGGGCCAATGGAAGCTCTCTGGAAATATCTATAGACTCCGATGTCCTGAAGCTGTGTAGGAGGATTAAGGAGGTTCTTGAAATATGATGCCCACCTTTCCTTATCCTGTTTTCTTCAGCGATGATGTTGTCCATGTCATCACGGCTAAGCATGGTCTTGGGCTGATAACCTCGTTACAGGCTTTCCACTACTTTGTTTGCTTGTCTTATGTTGTTGCTCGCGAGGCTTACATTCATAACTCGCAATTGGTCATCATAGTATTTTATTTGCTTAGTTCTAATTATTTTATTCGCTACGCTTTTAAGATTTTTATATTGTTCTCTCTTAATCCTGGTTTTCCTACCGAAATATTTCTTGTATGCCTGATTCTCATGGTCTAACGGATTCCGCCACTCATCATTGAACCAATTATCTCTTTTGCGCCGAGCTTGATGTCCGTGGATTCTACAACCGTCTTAATTGCCACTTTAACTTCCACCCATAGTTCGTTGATTGTTTTCAGCGATGTGTCTAGCATAAATAAAGGATAAATTCACATAATTTGTGTGCCCCCTTATACCGATAGTCTAATCATTGTCTGGGTGGCACACCTGAGGAAACGAAGAAATGTGAAGTGCAGGTCGCACGAGCGTTGTGCGACGAAGAAAGTGTGATGGAGAGAGTGGAAGGGAATGGAGGTGTTAAAAAAAAAAAGATGGGGGTTATCTTCAAATGTTTTACCACAGACGCCTTTTGAAGCCTTTCGATGTAGAAATTCCGTAGAGAGCTGGTCTTCACGGAATATTCCTTTGACATACAACATGGATGGGTTAATTTGATCAAGTAATTATTTGCGTTGGAATCGGCTCCCTGGTATGTACGGCCGTCAAGTATGCTAGAGGCCAAAGGTTGTTGGATCGGAACATGGTCGATCTGGCTGGTGATACCCAGGTTATTTTATGCATGCCTCGATGTGGGAAGCAAGTCGAACGTATCACTAGATTTCTGCTACATGCAAAGCCTATCAAGCGCTGGTCATTGTGATTTGTTTCATCGTGGAGGCTATATCCTCCAGTCGTTACCCAATGGGATAGCTCATTGCCAACCTTAGCGTTGAAATCATCCAGAATTATTTTCGTGTCATTTGTAGGCAATGAATCAGCTAGGCGTTCCAGATGATTTCCATTTCCTTCCATGTAGTACGTTTCCTTCTGGCTATGGTTTACCCACCGTTTCTCTCACTTCACTTCTTCAGCTGAGGCTAATCATGTATCGGTGACTTGACGACGTGCGAGCTCGGAATTTCAACATTAGAAAGTTTCCCATGGAGCAAATCAAGCGAGTGTGATACTGATGCAGGCTAGAGTATGGGTGAATTTACTTGCTTCTGTTAATTCTGATAAATGGCCAAGCTTCCAGTTGTTATCGCTGGGTTAGCTGGAGTACTATAGAAGCCATTGATGATAACGTTACTGGTGTCATGGATTGATTTATTGAAAAGACTTTTTTAGGAACTACATCCTTGCTCTTGCCAGCATCAATGTTGTTTTAGGTATCTAGAACCGGGGTGAATCCCATTTCATAGGGTGATGGGCGCTGATCGTCGCATTTTACCAATTTCTGTCAATCAATGACCGTGCAGTTAGGCCTTATTCTGGTAGGTACCCACGTAAACCATATCTGCATCATATACCTGCGCTAGACTTTTTCGGTAAAACTCCTTGCTAGAAGCGGCTGCCTGATTCGTACATAAGCATAGATTGCATGGCGCGCATTATGTGTCGTTTTGTTGTTGATGTACGAGGTGTGCTCAAAAAGTATCGTGAATTTTGAATTTTCGCGGGTTACGTATATTCGAATTTCGATTTTTTTGTGGCGTTATGTTGGTACTCATGTCTGTCACTTATGCCGACAAGCTCGGCCATTTTGAATGTTCACTTGATTGGTGATAGCTGCTTTACTTGCACGTGTTTTCAATCGTCTTCGATTTTTACTTATTCAAAAATATGGATCAAAGAACGTGTATCAAATTTTGTGTGAAAAACGAAATTAAGTGCGCGGATGCATTCCGAATGTTGACTGTGGCATACGGAGAAGCTACCTTGGACCGAAGCAACGTTTATCGGTGGTACAAAATGTTTTTAGAAGGCCGAGAAGATGTGAACGACGAAGAGCGTGCCGGATGCCCGAGCACTTCAACAACAGACGAAAAAATTAATGAAGTGGAGAAAATGGTATTGGCCAATCGTCGAATCACCGTTAGAGAAGTTGCTGAGGACCTAAGCATATCAATTGGCTCGTGCCATTCGATTTTTATCAACGATTTGGGCATGAGACGGGTCGCCGCGAAATTCGTACCAAAATTGCTCAATTGCGACCAAAAACAGCAACGCATGAACATTGCTAATGAGATGTTAAACTCTGTCCGCGACGAACCAAATTTGCTCCAGAGGGTCATAACTGGTGACGAATCGTGGGTTTATGGTTATGACGTGGAAACCAAAGCTCAATCATCTCAATGGAAGCTGCCGCATGAACCAAGACCGAAAAAAGCGCGCCAAGTTCGGTCGAATGTGAAAGTTTTGCTGACAGTTTTCTTCGATTGCAGGGGCGTGGTGCATCATGAGTTCTTGCCACAGGGAAGAACGGTCAATAAGGAATATTACCTGCAAGTTATGCGCAATTTGCGCGAAGCAATCCGCCAGAAACGCCCGGATTTGTGGGAGAACAAAAATTGGCTTTTGCACCACGATAACGCCCCTGCTCACACATCGTTGCTTGTGCGCGACTTTTTGGCCAAAAACAACACACTAATGATGCCGCAGCCACCGTTTTCCCCAGATCTGGCCCCCTGTGACTTTTTCTTGCTTCCTAAACTGAAGAGGCCCATGAAAGGACGACGTTACGCTACGCTTGACGAGATAAAGACGGCATCGAAGGAGGAGCTGAACAAGATTAAAAAAAATGATTTTTTGAAGTGCTTCGAAGATTGGAAGAACCGTTGGCACAAGTGTATAATATCTCATGGGGATAACTTTGAAGGGGACAAAATAGATATTCATGAATAAATAAATAATTTTTGAAAAAAAAAAAAAATTCGCGATATTTTTTGAACACACCTCGTATGTCCCATTTGTAGAGCATCAGTTAACTTAGTGACAATAAACCCGCCGTCTATCAGTAAACCCAGTACTTTACTGCTGTTTTCGACTCAAGCAACATCTTCTGAAGACATAGTAGTCTATCATACATGGTGTTCAATAAGTCAAGGCCAAGGATGGAGCTGTGAACAACAACTAATGTAACTTCCATCATTTGACGCCTTTTCCTACCACTCTTTAATGTTATACCTGTCCCGTTTGAATAAATTTGCTCCAGGTTGAAATTTCATATTAAATTCATTAACTTTTGAATGTTCTGTACAGAACATTAATTCTCCTTTAAGTTTTGTAATTTTGTTCTCATTTAATGTTTGAAAAAAAAAATTTTTTTGAATAGCAACAGTCAACGGTTTACATTTTGTACTAGAAATTATTGAGGTCTTCCTCTTTCATTGAATGCAGCAAGTTAGTGATGGAAAAATAAACCGAGTTTTCCCATAGTGGTCCAAGAAAAAATAAGTAATACTAGAGAATACAATCAAACTTCGTTCCCAATCAAAAAGTCCATTTGTCCAATACCTTCCTTCATAATCATTTCACCAAACGATTCAGTTGAATTAGAAATGATTTTTTCTAGATAGTATTCATTCATATGCTTTTCCGTTGTAGTACCACTATCGTAGCTTTTCATTCATTAAAATATATTTGCCATAAATACATACATATACATATATGTGTTTTATGTAAGTCAATATCTGCATGTAGTATGTGTTTATAATTTCAATAACGCTGCGAACTTCAAATGTGGTCTGCGTTTTGCGTTGTGGACGAAAATAATTACTAAACATAAAATCTTAAACAAAAAAAATCCCCAAAAATGTAATCCAAACCTCGTACACTGTAAAAATACAATAAACTCTATAAAATGAAGATGAGGGAACGGATAAAATACTTTCTGTCCACAAGAATCAAAGATTTGTTGTTGAAACAATAACAATGACTACAGTAACAGAGAGACGGATCGTGACTGAATCAACGGAGGATGTGACAACGATTAAACCGGTTGGAACTTCGCCAGCAGCACCCCCACAGCCTACAGAATTGACCAGCAATGACCGAAAACCACCAATTCCAGCGAAACCTGAAAGTATTCCAGCACAAATCAGCGGAATTCTCAAAGGTGGCAAGCTATGGAAGAATGAAATGCAGGTTTGTATAAAAAGGGTTGTTACAAATTTCATGTTTACTGTATTTATTGTTTTTTAATTTCTTCTAGTCTGAAGAAACAAATAACCCCACTAGTGATGACGATAGCAATTCAAAGCGATCAGTTCGGTTCATAACAGAAGGAGCTAAAGATGGCGCTAAAGAAGGTTGTGAAGGTCAAGGCGAGAAAGTAAATGAAGAGCCTATAAACGAGCTCATCCCGCTGAAAAAACACTCAACACTCTTTCATAATGTTTGGCGCCCCAACTCTGCAGTGCGTCAACTTTTCCCTGCTGGAATTCATTCCGGAGCACCAGCAACAACTCTCACTCATGAAGCGCTGAAAGCTTTTGAAGATTCCAAACGTGGAGGTCTTGTTTCAAATTTGCTGACAGTTGGAGCAGGTGACACTGACACCATCCGGAGGACGATCGAAAGGAATACTTTAAGACGGTCGCTAATTAAGTACGAAATGAAGTGAGCGCTAGAATAATTCAACATTTATAGCTAATTCCATTTACTTTTATCTCAGGAAAAAGGCAATGAAGGCTGATATGACTTTGGAAGAGCGCATCAAGCAACTGACATGCGACATAGATGAACCATCCGACAGCGCAGCGGATGACGAAAGTGCAGTTAATGTTAATCCATATTCAGGCGAAGAACTAGAACGGAGAGATAGTCCAGCTGGAGAAGAAAACCCCACGCAAGCCAAATATATTCCAGATAAAAGTTTCTCACCCAGCTCTTCAGCTTCGAGTTCGTCTAGTGGGTCCACATCGGCATATAGGAAAATTTCAGATATATTCAACCGCGATCGAAGACAAGAGAAGATTCCTGAAGCAGAAGAGAATCCTATTGTGATCATACCTCAGGTAGGCCATTATGCATTGAAAAGTGATGTTATCAATCCATTTTTTATTCAAGTTTTCCGATTTGCTTCAGGAGTGTCGGTGTCCCGCGGCACCCGACCTTGGTATGGGTGTACAAGTCCCTGCAGCCCATACACAAATCCATCAAACACCTCCGCGTCAGACCGAGCCACGACGACAATTCCTATCAACCCTTGCACCTCTCACTGCCTGCGTAGCTGGGCAAAAGGATGACTTCTCTTATTATACTTTGGCCGCTGCCGATCGAAACTCAAATACTAGCGCTCAGTGTCCGGAGTACAATTTAAGTGACATAGAAGCAGCTCTTTCCAAGGATGAGTCGCGCAAAGTAGCGCCTGATGTGATTGCAGGGACTCCCGGACAAGAACAGGATGAACTTGTGATCTTTGCTCAACAAGAAGCCAATCGGACTGATAAAATCAAAAAACGATACGCAAACGAACATCAAAATCAACAACCTACATCCAACGCAAGCTCAGACGATGATGAGCAAAATGATTATGGGTTTAATAAGCGACCAACGGTTCAAGGTGTTAAAGCAAAGTATGAAACAACCAATGAGATAATTGAGGAAATGCAAGCGCAGTTATCTCAGAATTTACCTACTCAGCAGGTAAGATATATATTTTTCCATTGTTTAGCAAAGTATCGTTAACTGGTTATTTTCAAGTTAATAGAATATTAAATATTTCAAAACATTAATTTCAGCCAAACTCTGGCAAAACCTTCAACACTCTGAAACAATCCAATAGTATTGGGTCTACTACTGGTAAAAAACAGCCTCCAGCACAACCTCCAAACGCAATACCACAAAATCCTGCTGAACCTCCAGCATGGGGTTACTACAGTGAAGAGCAGAGAGCAGATATTCTACAACAACAACAAAACTATTATCAAGCTTTGCCCGCCAATTTCAAACAAACTTTCCACACACACGAGGAAGCTTTGATGTACCAGAATTGCCAGAGTGTTTCGATGAGGCAGCACTATGGACGATTTGCTCGAAGTCCTTCTCGCCGGCCTGAATCTCCTCCGCCGCTTCGTAATTATCACCAAACAATGGTCCTAATACCGTACAATACTCAATCTTATGCTCAGTTCAGCACAACGAATGACCAACAAACTAGTGCCCATCAATTTCGACGGCAGAATGTTTTGGAGTATCAGCAGGTGAGTTAAAGTAAGAATTTTATCTTAGTACTGAATGTCTGTTCGTCTTATTCGTTGTTATTAAAAGAAATATTACTAGATAGTTTGATAATTACATAATTCCTAATGGATAACTCTGATTACATTACTCATCATTTGATTCAGGTTGAAACTCCCGAATTTCATTGATACCGTCTTTTAATTCTTAAATACCAATTTCTGTTTTAGCATTTTTAATGTTATAATTTATACTAAAACTTAATACTGAAAAAGATATCTGACTGGAAAAACTACTAAAAACGAGCCTACAGATTGCTGAAAACGTGCTTCATCAAAAATAAATATGAAAATGCAGCGAAATTTCCATTATTCGGGTTTGGTTTGGCTAATTAAGACCGGATAATCGACAAACCGAATAATTTGACAATAATTTCTTTATTGAGCAACTTAACAATACAGCTGAAAGTGAAGTTTATAATTTCATGCATGTATTTAAACCATTACCAGTGTTTGGCTAAGGTTCTTTTTGAGAACAAATTTAAATATTTACTGCTTTCATAAGCATAATGAATAACCGAAAAAGATCTCGTTATTTGCAATAGCAAAAGTTGTGGAATGTGTGCAGGAAAATTTGGCGGCTATGACAATTAATAATTGCGATCGTCGCATTTCGTGACGATCCCATTTGTGCAATTATTACAATTGTAACGCGATTATTTATAGTGCTATGGTTTTGATAATATGTCCGTGAATGATTGCAGCGATAGTCTGCTGCCTCAGCGGAAGAGCATGTTGGGATCCGCTCAGATTGGCCTTGTCTGGGGACACGTGAATGCGCTGGCAGGCTAGCGTTGCGGTGTCGTGGGGTGGGCTCTCCCCCCCCCCCCCCAGCACAAGGACTCACTACAAAAGAATTTCGCATCCACGAATTTCTGTGGTCAAATAAATGTCGTTACCGACGATTCTTAAGGCCCACAAATAAGAGTGGGGCATCTAGATGGAGTTTTTGCCCTCTCGCACCCTCCCAACCGCATCAAAATCCAAACGTAGACGTGGCCATATATTTCGCATTTGAGTGAAAAACTGATACTGACAAATATAGATATGGCCAATTTATGTTATAGAATTATGTGAGGGAATCACATAACTCTATACCATAAAAGGTCATGCGAGCGAAAGGCCACTCTACCCGGCAAGAGCCCCTGTTAACAACAACAAAAATGGAAGAGCGCGTCCAATGGCTAGCCCGTTTTAGCGGAAGAGCCCGCCATCGATACGGGTCCTATACCCGCATCGATGGCGGGCTGAAATTGAAATATCGGAAGGTCTTCATTTATATACAGATCTTAAAAAATTCATTTCATTCTATTATTTAAAATTTACGCTTCACAAAGATTACCTGCAAAAAAGCCCACTTTTAACAAGACTGTCAACAAAAACAATGTTTATTCATCTTGTAGCAATTTCAAATAAGGTTGAACCGTTAAAGTATATAGATTCCTTACAAAAAAAAAACTTGTTTCTTTTGATGCAAAGGAATGTAAATCTGACAGAGTCGATCATTCAGTTAATTTTATAATCGAATAAATAGAACTAATCATAATGGCCCCATTCAAAATTTATAAACAATAGTGAATTCGAACTGACTTGATTACGACGAATTATTAATGCAATTCTCTCACGGACATTTAGCTATCCTTTCCCATCAGTTTCATATTATTTTAATAAATTTTATCTGTGTCTCGTTACCTTCTTTTTACTACACATAAAGTTACGTTATTCATATGTATGCTAATTGCAACTTCCAATCAAACTTCACTTCCCAAAAAAAAATCCCCGTTGGCAGCACCAGATTTATTGGCCGTGTAAATCTTAAATTCTGTTTTTGTGTTGTGTTTAAGCAACAGAAGTCGATGTATGACTGACACGTCTGCACCTGTGTCGATTAGAAACTTAAGTTGTGTTAGTTTGTCAGTGTCAAAAAGACGGTTTGTCGCGGAGCGACTGCGAGCCATCTTAACACGCAGGGCTCCTAGACGTTTTCCGACATCGATGGGGCCTAAAAGATACATGGCTTGGTAAAATGATGAGCGGCTATTCCAAATTTTTTATAATAGAAGCAGATTTTTCTATCGTTTTCTCGATTGCAAGAATGGCTTCGACCACTGAGGTGTCGTGGTGATATGAAGCGTCGAGCAGTTGGTATTCGTAATTGTTGGGTTAAAGCGTTCTGCGATCTGCGTAACTAAATCTTCAGTATTGGTGGGAATTCCTTTTGATATTTGGCAATCTGAGACTTCACAAATTCCGTTAGGCCTTTTGACATCTAGAATTTTGTCAGCCATATCTGTGAGGCGGGTGAAATCCGTTGTTTCCGCGATGGCGAGAATCGATTATACGTCTGCGGGCAGCCGTTGTAGCCAAAGTGATTTCAAAAATGATTCACTTACCTTACTTTTTGCAGCTAAACTCATGCGCCGTAGCAATTGTGACGGCTTGCTGTCACCTAATTCCATTCCGGTGAGAAGAGTTCGAAGTTGAGCCTCTTCGGACGGCGCGTACACCTTGATCAATCTTGTTTCTAGCGCTTCATATTTGCCCGTTTCCGGCGGTTTTTCCACGATATCCGCTAGAGTGTCGTCTGAGCTTATTCTGTACCCTCGCGATTGTGCCTCAACGTGGACGAACCACAGCGTTGGTCGAGTTGTCCAAAATGGTGGTACGCGAGCATTTGCGATGTCGTTGTTGCTAACTGGTGGCTCCTGTATGATTCCAGTGTCGGTTGCGGCTCCTGTGGTAGGCTCGGTTCCAGTAACAGTTTCGGCTTTAGTGGCTTTTGTATTTTCTGCCTCCGGCTTTTTAGTTGTATCAGGTGCAGGCTTTCCTTTAGCAGATGTCACGTCGCGTGGTCGCCAATGTAATGCAAAGGCAATAGTTTTTGTAATAACGTTTATTTGCGCTACATAAAAACACACAATAATAATATACACAGGAAAATCTTTGTTTCGCAGTTGTGACGCTTCGATGCTTCGCGTGTGTCTGTGCTCTCTCAACTGCTATCTTAACTCGAATGCCTGGCGGCAACTATCTGTCATATGGGATACGCTACAATTTATTACGAATATCTTCTATTGTTGCTCCATCCTTAGCTCGCGAAGTGATAATACTGCGAATAATTGCATCAAACGGAATTTGATCGTCTGATAAATTATTTGCAGAGTTTTCTGATCAAAGGCTACAATCGGCAACAAAAGTCATTTTTTTCTAATTATAAGCAATTCAAATTACTAGGACACAAAACAATGAACTACACAAAATCGACGACGATTTCACAATCATCACTTTTTCGCCTCTTTTCTTTCATGAAGGTTCCGCGAGCAGTTTGCCTCGGTGAACTGCTCGATTACTACAACGCGTATGCACTGTACCTTTTTGAGAATGCATCGTGCTTGGGGTATAATTTCCGTTTCATTTAATGTAACATTAAACTGATTTTTAAGAATAAAAAGATTCGTTTTAATGTAATGTAATGCATTTCTTTTATTTCAGGTAACTCAGCAAACTATCCGAGTTCCAATAGGTTATACGATTCCTGGTATGCAGCTTCATTTAGTTGCCGGCCGTGGCGCTCACCAACAACAACACCAACATGTGCAATACTCACAAAACCCTAGGTTAGTTGCTCCTCGAACATTTAATATACCCCAGCCTACTCATGATGCGTCTAGTATGAAATTTGCTGAACGAGGAGTGCCAGAAGGTTCAGCTTCCACCACGCACACAGATTGTAAAGGAGTGATGTCTCCAACATCAGGTCCAACTAGTCAGAACCAGTGCAATCAATCATCTCAAGTTTCGCCAGCAGTTCCAGGAGCTGTTTTCTACGCCATGAATGTATGACCCGGCGATTAGGTTAACGTCGAAATTATTTTATATAAGCAGGAAACTCAGATTGTATGCCGAAGTGCTGAATCGTAGGGAGGCCTTCCATGCTTGTAAATATTGAGAAAGTTTAAATGATAAGAACTCATAAGAAAATACAAATAATTTCTGCATTCCACCAATTTCTTGATGCATTCATTACATATTTGAATTATTGCATAAACTTATTGAATACGAGTGAGATAAGATATTGAACATCTAACTTCTAAGTCAAGATCGTCAACTTCAGCTACGATGTGTCATGTAATTACCGTGTAAAAATACTTCATGTAAGCGTAGTAAAGAAATTTACAACAACCGAAACAAAAAGGATCGTGATGCGAACTCGACAAAGCACAATGTTTAGTTTATAAGCTTAAGGGAAAATCTTAAGAAATCAAAAATAAGCGAAAACAATAAATACAAACAAAGCATTTTCTTTTCTCATCCATTAAAATCTAAGCATGTACAGTTTTAAGTAAGTTTTAGTGTGGGGTCTACTCTATGAAAAAGCGGGGCAGATTAAATCTCCTCTTTGAAAGATTTGGGGGAATAATTTAATAAAAAGCAAGATATTGTGCCAAATAACGACCTTTACATAAAATTTTGAATCATTTATGTAAAATTACACGCATACACACCAAAGAACTAGATTTTAGCTATTCTAGCAATGTAAAAAGTAACTAGACGCTAATAGCAATAGAAAGAGTCCATGCTACGCCGAATTAGGGACGTTAAGATTGCATAGTTTTTGGAGCTGACTAGTGATCTCAATCGTACAGAGCACAATAGATTAATATTTTGAATTTGTTTGCATGTTGGCTTGATTATTTAGCAAAATTTAATAAAATTAAATATTTATTTGAGTATTCAATTCGTGTGTTAACTGCTTTAATTTTCGAAATATAAATCAGCTTCAATCGTTTCCACGCTCCATCAAAGTCTTCCAGTTATTTTCATATTTATGGCAATTTAAAGGATCGCGATTATCTGATTGATTCCAATGAAAAAAAATTCTTTCTCTTGTGCTAATTATTCATGAATTCAAGCAAACTACTGACGATGTATTGTAATATATTTGTAAGCGCATAACAACAAAAAATTATCTATTAGAAATATAAAGCGACAAGAAAAAAATTTGAAATTTATGTATTTCCCTATTTAAAATATCTTTCGAAGAGAAATGAACATAGTTATATAGTTCTTGGAATAACAAGAGACGATTATCTATTTAAAGTGATTAGGACTATTCTTTAACGGCATTTTAGGCTATCGATTCTAATATCAATTGAATTGGAGGAGTATAATGCAATTTGTAAAAAAAATTTACTATTGACTTTTGACAATTTGTCGATAAATGAAGAAAATGTAAAAACAATTCATTATGACTTTGTTTCCTGATATTTTCGATATCGTATTTTAAATTGATAAACCAAGATATTATTAATATTTTTTGCACAGTTTTGTTTGTCTATTCAAGAGCAGTCGAGTATTTGAAAATGTTATAATTAAAAATCGTATTTAGCAAAAATAGTTTCAATCAAAGATTGGTGATATTTTTATGAACCTCTAGAAAAATTTCCTTAATTTATGTTAAATGCTTATTACTAATTAGAAAGTATATATAAATTATAATACTTAAATAATTTTAGTTTAAATGCTTTAAAAATGTTGGTGACTTTAATGCTCTTATTAGATAAGCTCTTCGTTGCTGTTAGGAGGCACGCGAATCATATTAAAAGTTAGCTCCAAATCAGAGACATTACGCATATTGCCAAAGCCGCTGAATCATATCTTTAGATGGATCTAGAACACACACTCATTCTGCAATTATTTGATGGGTGACATAACTAAATATAATCACGCGTCTCTCATAAAAATATTTTGCATAGTGAGCTAACATAACGCAAGAACATTCTCGACCAGCATTCTTCTGAGTTGGACTTTCATAAAAAATCAAACTGTATAGGCAATATGGCTGTGGTGCAAAGAATTGCTGGTTGCCATTTTAACAAATGAGAACTTCATCAAACATTACTAGAAATACAATTTATTGACTTCAATTTTTTAATTCTAGTAAAGCTTGGACAACAATGTAGTTCAGAATTTTTGCTGAGAAAAGGCCTTATTTATCGATAGCTCTCCCGTCTCAATCGTATCTTAGTTTCTTGGATACATTAGCCTCAAGTGTAGTGACAAATGGGTCGCATACATAGTTATGGTTATCATAGAAGCATACTAGTATTTTTGTCAAGTCTTCTCTTCCGTAGCTTTTCTCATTGTAAATTGTCTTTCAAGGTATCAACGATATCCATCCGTTAACCAATTCTTTAAATTCGGGAATCCCATGCAATGATAAGTTGTCTCCATTGACAGAGGGACAAGGCAACCCTACGTTTTATCACTGGCTGTTGCCTTTGTGATTCCCAAATGTTGCTCATGGCTAGCCAAGTTTAGCTTCTGGATGTTTACCATGGAGGCAACCTTCAGATCATCAAGCGCTTCCTTCAATCTCATTTAACATTGTACCATGTATTTTTTGCTTCAATAATTTTTCTAAGAATCCATCTCTCAAAGAAGTTCAATGTATTTGGGAATGATTGATTAAGAGTTGATGTCTCACCCCCGCAGGCCTTATCAGTGAATTGTAGAGCTAGAGCTTAATTTTCTTATGCATTTCATTGTATTTTGGCAGTTTAGTAGTGAAAGATGGTAGTATTATTTTCTTAATTATCTTCACATGCACATTATCTCAAATGTTTTAAAATTCAATATTTTACTTTCAGAACTCCTCATATTTTTTGTGTAATATATTTTTTGGCTATTTTGATAATCGTGAAATTCTTGGACTTGTTCCTATTTTGATTTGGGGTACTAGCAAGTGAACCACTTAAGAAATAAATAGAAACTGTGAGGAGAAATATGAGTTTACAATTTTTTTCTGGGTTACTTCAATAAGTTAAACTGAATTCTACAAAATTTTCTGCTGTGTTCAAGCTTGGAAAGAATGGGAATGTTCGCTTTCTCTTTATATAATTCAAGCCCGTACATTAATTGGATCAACTTTTTGATAAGCTAGCTCCAATGTGATTTTTTAGTTAATCTCATTGATAATATATTTGACGCTTTCGAGTGAAAACCAGTATCTCTTGTACTTCCTTTCAAACTGCGCCTTTTTTAGTAGAATATTGGCGAACAATATCCCGTTCACCTTCTTCACTTTTCTTTTATTGTCCAACTTAGTTCTATTCGAAATCCTGAAAGGTATGGGACACTCATGAGTTGTTTCAAGTGAAACTGTTAATTCTTTATTCGCAAGTAACGTAAGGGTCCAGGGTTTAAGATTCCTTGCAGCACCAGGGTTTTGGACTTATAACTGCTCGTAAATATTTCCCCTACCCACTGAGAACCTGGTCTACAACCATTTGACATATTAATTTGGGTTGAATCTCATTTTTCTATACCCTAACGCGAGCTGCCGGAATCCTTTTTCCAAAGGGAAATGAAGGAAAGAAATTGTTAATAATCAAACTTTTCCATAGTTGACGCATCAAGACTATTTCTCTTTTACCGGCAGTCAAGTATGTGCGTGGGGTCATCCTTAACTCCTGCTCAAAATATGCGGCCGAAAGAACGAGATTAACTTGTGCAGGATTTAGTCAAAAGATCCGTTTCAACAAAGAGCTAAGTCAGATAACCTAGTAATCAATCCCACCATGCCATGTGGTATATGTACTATACGACTCAACAAACGATTTTTTATCATTTTCTGAGTGAGTTATCTTTTATCGTGCATGATAGCCTATCTGCTTTATGTTGAAGTAAGTGATTTCCAATGTTTTTCACAAAGGAGGGCGATGGGTACCACCAACCTAGCCAACTTATAAGTCATTCAATATGTTAATACGGCCTGCTGTGTTTTTCGACAATGAACCACTATATTAGCAGGTTTAAAAAATAATGCTTAATTTACGAGTACTTTAATAAAAACAAAAATAGTGCTTACTGTCTTCTTTGGTCTAGTAAAAATCAAATGTACGACCTAAAGGTATATAAATAAATGGACGAGCAACGAGAATCTCTGTACTAGTCCATGTGGAAAGCAAATTTAACCCATAAATAACTTACGCTCTCGAAATTATATGACAGGTTTTTCTTTCCTCTATTCAAAAGAATCACTTCCCCCACTGCTACCCGCAAGCACCTACAAAATTTCGTTTCACGTGCACACGATCGCGCCTTCGTTATCATTCGTTGAACAGTTTGAGTACAAGACACCAAACGTTCTCTCACAGAAAACTCGAACGTCAAAGCTGATGAAATTCTTAGAGGCGAGAAAACTCATATGTCAAAGCTGGTGGAAAATTTGCAAGTTTATGATAAAAACAGGGAACTTAAGTGCTGATTTCGTACCCGCGATATTCAAAACCAAAAACGTTATAAACGTGAACGTGTTTCGGAGTTAATTAAGTGCAAAAACAAAAACATCACTTCAAACCTCAACTTCACACAACTTTAGCAAAGGTTGCTAATTGCTTCAGCGCTCGCGGCTGGTTGAGGATCCAGTACTCTCTATATCTATGGTACGACCCGTGACCAACACGTATACCCCCTCTTATGAAGTAACATAAACACTTTTCCATGCGAATGGAGTCACGGACATCCAACCATATGATTAAAAAATATATTTAATTTTTTAATTGTTATTTTATAGGGTTGACTTCAGTCAAATTTGTTAGATGGACCCAGCAACTACTCACAGATAGTTAAAAGCAATAATAATTTTTTCTTTTAACTTAGAAAAATATCTTACCTTATGCGCAGATATTCTCGTTAAATATTTTTTTCTTGTTCACTACGTAAAAGCACTCTTCTATTTAGTATATTTTAACCCGTTTTTTGTCCCTACCGCGTAAAAAATACCACAAAGGTGATAAATACACAATTTGAATATGTGGATCTCGTCAATGTGTGAGCCTTAAGTATTAATAAATACATGATTTATTCTAAATATTACGTTTTACTTGTAGAGGAGTCTAAAAAAATGAAAATAAAATAATAAATTTGAATGAAAATACTCCCATATTTATAAATGGAGTTAGAAAAAATTGGGTAATTTTTACCGACTAACTTGTCTTGAGCGCAAAAACTCTAAATTTGTTTTATTTGGTCAGTATTACAAGGATTTATTTTCTAGTTCATCTATCCCATACTATGCCAGTGTGTCTATAATTTGAGTTTTATTTTGGGCGTAACAATAGTTTTCAATGCATTCGGCATACTTGTACAATTTAAGCGCTGCCTTTGCTTTAATTCCTTAATGTTGAAATAAGTGTTTATGGTTTTCTATCATAACATATGATAGCTCCCATGCCGCCTGTGTTAAAGAAACCAATATATAAACAAGTTAGCTCGAGCATTGCGAATTCTTTTTATAAATTTGATGCCCAGATTCAAGTAGTTCAAGTTTTGTGTCATTTATTGTCGGTGCAGTGATTTCTAGTAACTTGTGTTTCTTCGTGAAAATCTGAATTTTATCGTTTTGGGGCGTTATTAACTATTCGTACACGATAAGATTTTCTGGCCCAGACTTGTACCCATTGACATCGACTGCATCTTGTGCACGAGTGACACAGAACCAGATGTAGATATCTCCCGCGAAGTCTGTATCAGAGTAGGCACGTAGTCCACTGCCATTCGAAGTGGGGAAAAGTCCCACATCAGAGGTACCACGCAACCACCGGACTATACGTTTGACGGACGCCCAGTGGATATTGTAGGTTCTGCCATTGATCGAGCAACTTTAGAAATGGTATACGCTAGATTGGGGCAAGAAGCGTAGGTCAAATATAACAGAGATGATTTGCCTAGTTCTTGTTTTTCAGCAGGGGTTTTCACAAAATTGTTTTTTTTTTTTCATACCAAAACGTTTTAAAACTTTCTCTACGTATGGTTTCTGTGAAATGCGCATACCAGACTTACATTGCTCGATCTTCATTCCCAAAAATGAATCGAGAAAAGCCACCGTGATCTTGAACTCTGAAGTCGGCAGTCTCAGGAACGAGTTGACTGCATCTTGCGTCGAACCTGCAATGAAACCATCAGCAACGTAGATCACAACTAGTGATTTATCTGCCGCAATCTTCCAAACGTAGATACACAGATCTGCTGTCAAACACGTAAATCCGTCCTTTTCCATAAATGAGTGAAACTTGCTGTTCCAGCAACGAGGTGACATTTAAGACCGTATAAAGATTTATTTAATCGACACATGTGACCTGACTTATTTTCAAAGCCCTGTGGTTGAGTCATATAGATTTCAACATCAACTTCACCATGTAAAAATGCCGTTCTCACATCAAATTGTCCGAATGCAAGTTTCTCTTTGGTTGCAATCGCAATAAGGACTCATATTGCGTCGTACAGGGCAACCGCGCTAAATAATTCATCAGAATCCAGCTTTGCCTGCTGGAACACACCACGAATAACTAAAAGCACGATATCGATCAATCAATCAGGTTTGTATTTTACTCGAAGTACCCAACGATTTTCGATAGTACGCTTACCCGGTGACAATGGTACAAAGTCTCACGTGTCATTCTCCTTAAAAACCAAGATTTCTTCCTTCATTACGCTCATCCTCCTGTCTGGGTGTCTACTTTCCATAGCTTCAGTATAGTTATTTAGCAAGACATCCTCCTAAAAGGTTTCTATCAGACACGCCATTGCACGGTTTGGCTGTCGAATCGCTCGTACCGGACGCCACACCACAGAGAAATTTGATGTCGTATGTTTTTAGCTGAGTCAACACCACAGCCCACTCAAACTCAGTACCGCAGTCCGAACAAAAAACTTTAACTGTATGGCCCGCAATATCGCACTCATTCAGGAATGTTTGCAAATGGAGCGCAACTTCTGATTTTTAGTTCATGAAAAATATGCCAATGTATCGAGAGTAACCATCTTTAAAGGTAATATAGTATCGGAAATTACTATCCAAATCGACTGACATTGGACTGTTTACATCGGCATTCATTAGCTCACCGACGGTCTGCAGACAATCTCGACGCGAGTGGAATGGTTTGCGATGTGATTTACCGAGAACGCAACCATCACAAAATGACGTGGTGTCCGAACACGACCAATTTGCCAGCACAGAACAACACAGCGCGCACATAAAGTTTGGCTTTACAGACCAAGAGTTTGTGTCAGCCTTGGAGTATTTTTTGTGTTGTGGTGAGGTTAGATTCCACTGGTGAATCCGGATTACAAACACAAATACCCATCATGTACACAGGGCTAACGAGCTTTCCAGTTTCGGTTAGTTTATCATCGTCTGATTTTCACGCCATTGCGAATGAATATAATCGCATTTCCATGCTTGGCAACCTGTCAAATAAAGAAAAGTTGATGGCGAGCCTTGGATACCCACCAAACGTCATTCTGAACCGCAGTTGACTATCTTTCACCTACACGTGTCTCGATATTAATTTTTCCTGATCCATATACAAGAATAATGCCTTTGCAAGCTGTATGAATATTTTGCGGGATTGAAAACTTCATGAATGTACCAAAGTGCTGTCTATTCGCCGTCATATGACATGTTATGTCGGAACCCGAAACCTAAGAGTCTGCAAACGCGAAGTGTGGATTGACAGCTATGTAAGTAAGGGCGAAAAACGAACCTAGTTTGCTGTTTTTAGGTTTTTGTAAAATTTTTTTTTACGAAGACCTACTAGTTTCGTCGTGCGTCACAGCTAGTTTCCTCAGAAAATAGAAGCTAGAATGCTCAAACTTTGTGAAAAGGCCAGAAGTAATGATCTCTCAAAAATTAAGGTCTTGCCGAAAATTTTTTAAGGGGGGTCCCCCTAATAACGAATCAGCCCTTAAAAATTTTTTTTAATCAAAGGTAGTCGAGTGGAATATCAATTGAAATGTCTTTATTAGAACTTTTAGAGTCTGAAATAAAAAGATCATTTTATGAATTCGGGGGTCCAGGGGAAGGCAAAATGTACCAAAATTTCAGTCAGTCAACGTGAATAGAAAAAACACACATGTCATAGTATGTTAGAAGCACTACCCTTCACAACAGGGTTGTCAATAAACAAAATAATATTAACTTCATATATTAAAAACTAGGTGATGATACCTTACTTACATGGGGAATGTTGTACAGTTTGTCTTTAACATAAACGTTTGCTCCCGTTTGTCTCATCTGTTCATTTTTAGGATTGACCTTCCCATTTTACGTCAGTACTATCTTTAAGTTCTATTAGTCCCCCATTTGTTGTTAATCCTCTTTTTGTGTTGATTTTTAATTCAATGCACTCACCATTCCATCATTGTCTTACACTCTATCTCGCACATTTCTCCAGGCAAATAGTTTTCAGGTTTGGTGCCGAAATTCCAGTCAGATATTCAACTTCAGAGTAATCAAACACCCTAAAAGTTTGGATAAATATGTGGAAGAGAACGTAACCTGGTATAAGTATACCAAGCAACCATGACACATATGCAGACGTAGTATAAATCTGGTATAAACTGTGAAATGAAGTCAAATGTAAGAATGAAATGAATTGCTCTAAGTTTTAGTTTTATTTTTCAAATATGTGATTGAAAAAATGGTTCGATTAGCATCAACAATTTAAAAAGTTGCATTCAAATAAATGAATACTACTCAAATATAATTTTCACTTGTTCTCATTCCCTGGAAGAACTTTCAGAAGAATACAGTGGGTGAGCAACCAATTCAAATCGCAATTGGTCCAATTTGGCGAACGTTTTCAAGGGCATGTGTGACATTGCGTTATCATAATGATACAAAACTTTTTTCTTCACCATATAGGGCCACTTTTTCTTTAATTCTTCATTCAGTTTTTTCGATAACGCTACATATTACTCTCTCATGGCTGTTATTCCCTTCTGGAGATCACCGATGAAGTTTACTCCATGCGGACATAAAAAAACGAAGGCCGTGAACTTCCAGGCTGAGGTTGGACTTTTGGTCACTTTGACCGGCTTTCGAGCCTTTTAAGCGACTGTGTACTCAAGCGTATGTTAATGGACTTACATTTCATTGCGCGAGGTTAGATGCTTCAGTTTGTTGTTGGTTTCAAACAGGTAAATCCAGTTTTCTTAGACGAGAAGAACGGAACGTCAAGAGGAAAAAAACAAGAGGCATAAGTTCTGGAAATTTTCTAATGGCCTAGCCCCACGCACTGCAACTAATGTGTACTTATCTGTTGTGCCTCAGAAGATTTCCTAAGTCTCAAGACAATAATTCCTCCATCGATAGCTCAAGGGGAAATATCTCGTATGAGCGACTCGAAATGCGTTCTTGGTCTCAGGATGAAAATGGTCTGGACGTACATCTCATGTATGTTACTGACAATGAAATGGACTTAGTGATGCACAAACATTGAAAAAATGTGTATCGTATATAAAGTGTGCATGGGTGCAATGTTGGACCATATAGACCTCAGACAGGGTTCAGTTAGAATGTTGAAATAGGTCGCAATTCTGTTCCCAACTATGAATGACCTAGCCCATTCATCGTCACAAAACGCTGAAAAAGTCTACTCGATTACGCTGCGGCCATTGAATCATCAACGCGCTGCTGCTTATGGTCGACGGTCAGCAAACGTGGCACCCATCATGCCGGTAGCTTTTTTCATCTTTAACATATCATGCACAATATATCTCGCCCATTCCTTTGAGATGTCCATGGCCTCAGCTAACTCGCGAAACTTAACTTTATGATCACATCACATCATCATTTATGTTTTATGTAACCATTCGTAGCCTGTTTTGGCTTTCCAGAGCAAGGTGCACCTTTGATACTTTTATGACTCATTTAAATTTCACAAAACCACCAATAAACTGCTGGCCTCAAAGAAACAGATCAGGATTAACGTTCTTTCATCCTTGCAATCATTCTTCAGAAGTTTTTCCTATCAAAAAACAACGTTTGATCAAGATGCAATATTCCTGTTATTCCATTTTTTATGAAGGCGAAATTAGCGTCATTCTAGCGACTGTAGCTTGTAAATAAATGGACAAAATGTCATGAAACCTCTTGAAAAATGCCATTCATTTTCCAGTTTCGCTTCTTATTGAAAAATTCCGGGTCTTGTCAACCCATATAGTTCGTTCGTATATCACATGTCTGTTTAGGCTTTAAGGTATTTCTTAGCTGACCAGGAAAAAATTTCTCATTGTGTTGATTGCGAACACTGAACTGTTTTCAGGAGCTTTTTAAGATTTCCAACTGACTTGAAGTATTGTACTAGAGGTGGAGAGGGTAAATTAACATATTCGTAGTTAACCAGTTGGCCCTTTTACCTTTACTAGTATTGCTTTGGTTAGTAGATATAAGAAAATTTAATTACTGCTCACCTTTTGTGTTTGTATCGGGACTACTACATACTTTGAATAAGCCAAAATCTGTATCCAGCGAAAATCCTCAATATGAAAATATAACTTCTTCTCCTTTTGGTAGCAATTAAAGTTCTTCTTTTGACTCTACCTGCTGACTGGGAATCATTCCACTGAATCCGCACGTCACATTGAAATAAGGCTCTTAGTGAGCATTAATGATTTATTCAATGAAGTACCAGCGTCGTCGCTTGGCTGTGCTGCAGCTTGCCTTGGACTGATCAAGATCAAGTTTCAGCACTAGCGCTGTTTTAATTTAAGTATCTGGAACCTTTTGAATACTGAGACAGGGATATCTAAGGAATACTGCCGGGTGGGCAATGGTTAGCCTGGCTGTACCATTACATCCGTTTATAAAGGGTTTTTCGACATTTTGGGCACTGAAGCTTGAAACCAGCTCCCCCAAAAATTTTTTTTGACAAAGTCATCAAATCCTAGCGACTATCTCAAACATCAAATCAAACTTTAAAAGATGATTGACAATGCTATTGCATATCTATAGCCAGAACTAGTTAATGAACGTTGGTCTTGATGCAAAGTATGTACCAGCTTGCTTGTTGTGTAATCGTCTATAATTTTTGACATTTATTTTCAGTTAAAATGACCTTTTCACCAAAATAATCTTAGGTTCCTCTCGGCTCAGATTCCTCTTTGGACTAAATTGGCTACCATATCATTTGCCATTGAATAAGAAGCATTTATAATTGTGAGTTATATGCAGGGTTTCATTGATTTTGACTTGATTTTCGGCAAAGCCGCAGTGATTTATTTGATTTTAATAGTTTAATCTAAATATTAATCTTTTTGGTTATCTGCAGCCTATTTAGTTTAATCATCACCGTTAAGTAGATGCATGAGATGTTGTCAAACTCATGATGAGCTCTTCCGGCTTTATCTTCGCACAGTCAACCATTCCCAATATTCACTTTCTTTTGTCAAAGTGTTATTATTTTTAATTGGCTATTTTGGACTTTTATTTTAAGCGATCGAGTTTTGACGAATTTTGAAATACTTTGACTACGTAGCTCAAAAAAATAACAGATGTTAACTCTGATCTAATTTCTAATGCAATCATGCCATCATCTGAAGATGCTTACTAAATAGTTGGCTTGTTTTTCACCATGGAATATCTCGCTCTTTAGTCCGCATAGTGGAGTAGTTAGAGAGCTTGCAGCGTAATTCAAAGGTCCTCGATTTGAATCCAGTTGGTGTTTCGACTAATTCTTCGGATGGACTATGAGCCCGTTCAGTTATGATACGTGCTGGTTTCAAATCAGAACGTATCGCAGCTGGTTGGGTGGTTCAACGGTCAAAGCGTGGTACTGATCATATCACTTTCTCGATTGCCAATACATATGTTACAATATGAGATACTCCATCTA
This sequence comes from Odontomyia ornata, assembly GCA_963969285.1. NCBI lineage: Eukaryota > Metazoa > Arthropoda > Insecta > Diptera > Stratiomyidae > Odontomyia > Odontomyia ornata. Next base: position 372,763,497 of record OZ017738.1, on the reverse strand, counting down.
CTTCTAAGTGAAGGCCCGAGAGGGGCTGTAGTGTTAAAGTAAAAAATACCTCTCTCCTGCACTTTCTCCTATATTTTTGATTATGTTGAAGCTTTGCGTTCCAGGAATTGTATGACATGAATAAAAAACAATTTTACCGTAAGTAGTCAAAAGATGATAAAACAGAAATGGTGAGTGTTTTAAATTACATTTGCTAGACGAGCGCTATATCAACACCGGTACTTATTGTAGAGACTTTAAATGTACTGTTCTAAAAAACATAACCGTCCACTAAAAGTATGTTTCCTGCCTTTCGTATAGGTTCAAAGAAGCAAGTTGCCGATATTGCTGAAAGAGGGAAAGATTACTTAGAGATTTGTCGAGTGCCCCAGTAATAATGCTTTTGTCAGTTTATTCAGAATGTTCATATTTTTCGGAAGCAGATTCTCTAGTGTTTACTGAAAGTCAATAGATTCTCTTTTACATCATTAATGTCAACATTCAAACATGGTTTATAGTATACCATTTGATTCATACTGTTGCAATCATAGGTCCTATAAAATTCCTTCTTCTTCTTCGTAGCCCTACAGCCCCTTTCGGGCCTTCGCTTAGAGAAAGAGTATCTCATTGTCATGATCGAATGTATCGGCACTCCACCAGGCGATATGATCATTGTAACGCGTTGGCCATGCGTCCGTCCACCCAGCTGCGATGCGTTCTTATTTTGAACCAGCACGTTGGAAGAACCACTCGAAGTAAATCTCGTTGAAGCCAACAAGACTTGAACCAGAGACCTTCGGCTTACGGGCTTAGTGCTCTAACCACTAAGCCACTCGGACTATGAAATTCCTAATCCACAGGAAATTCACCTAGTCCACTGTTTTTGATTAACTTTAATCCTTTAAAAATTTCATGTTTTATTTCTTACGTAAAATGTATGGTTGATACAGTTGTAATCACCATTTAGTTTAATATGTTTTGTCGTAGTAATTATTCAAATGATTGTTCACTAAAGCCATGCTTAGGACCAAAAGGAAAAGAACTTGTTCAATACTTATCTAGTTTAGCTTATGTTAAACTAAAGACTTAATTTTTCCTAAACAAATTAGGGGTGATCCTCACTTCCTATCACCACATATCGAACTATTCTTTGAATCATTAGTCGTACAATGTAACTCCTAACGTTTTCAGAGCGAAGGTTTGAAAAAATTCCAATTACTATTACATGGTATGTCATTACTAGAAAATGTTTTTATTAGTGAAATTATATATTTGATTATATAACTATTCGACTGTTCTTTAATCCAAAATTATTTCATAGATATGATTTTCACTATTCAGAAGTAAACTTGATATGATTAAATAAAATCTAAATGCTATTTTCTTACTATTTCCATTAAATTTAATCAACCAATTAAAATGATAAATAAATTTATTATATTGTACAATGTAAAAATCGACTATGGAACGAATATAACATGAAACGAATAGCTCAGTTTTTGAATTTTATGGTTAGGTGTTTTAATTTTTTTGCAATATTTATGAAGCCCGTTCTCAGTATATGAAATATACTCAAAAGAAAACGAACATGATGATACATATAAAAATAAATTATATAAGAAAAACGAAAAACATACAATCTCTTTGAGAGAGGCCTAAAAACCAACAAAAAAAAAACAAATAAATTTAATAATTCTCAGAAGTATATATATTTAAAAATAGAATTTAAAAAATTAATGAAACAGTCTTAAATACATGTTAATAATTATTAACTTGTAGGTGGAGAATTAACAAAACAAAATAATATTTATGTTATGTGTTTGTATCTAAAAGATGAAAAGAATAAAAAATTAAAACGTATCTTGTAATGGTGTGTTATTTTTATATTAAATGAATTTTTTGCAGTTGGCGAATTCACTACAAATGCTTAGTAAGCTAAATCATTGCACTTCTCGTATAGTCATTTCAACCACGCTTGAAAATATTGTAATGTTTATTTCAGCTTGTTAAAGTCCAGCGATTTGTTGCTGCCTCAGTGTGCTAAAGATCAGTGCTCAGCTGGAAATGACATAGTCTAGGGACGCGTACATGTGCTGGCAGGCTGCATGTCTCCGGTGTCATGGTATGGGTTCTTTTTCCCTACCACCGAGTTCACTTTAAACAATTTCACATGTACGAATACTGATGGACTCAACGGACTAACTGGAAATAAGTCGAAATAGCCGGAGAGTGCTCCTACCAGAACGGTTTTGTGAACCAGCTAGTAACTCAAATAAAATCGTCTGAATACCAAACCGTGACTCATATACAGCTTCCATAAATTGAATTCGAAAAACTAAATCCTGCTTACTATGTCTGCAAATTCGCCGCCATTTGATTTCTAAAAAGGTCAAGTAATGATGTAGTGAATAAGAGGGGATATCAATGTCCGTAAAGGACAGCAGTGTTGGTCTACTGCCTCAATCAGCGACGATGTTGGTACTCACCAAAATTGGCCTTGTCTGAGGATGCGTGAATGCGCTGGCAGGCTAGCACTGCGGTGTCGTGGGATGGGTTCTTTTTCCCAGCACAATAGCCCACTACGACAAAATTTCGCATTCACGACTCGGCTTGACGGTGTCAAGGAAGAGGTAAAGTACTGAAGGGATGGATTTCCAAAGCAATACGACAGACTGGGCCTGGCAAATGCGGGCGAGACTTGAGAGGATCTCGTCTTTACCATGTACACTTACGACCCCCAAATAAGAGTGGGGCATCCAGGTGGAAGCGGGGGCTTGGGTTGGGGTCCATGTTTCACACCCATAGCATAACACATATCTTATCACAGATTTGTATACTTGGAGCTTTGATTTCCTGTGTATGTAGCTGGTCTTCAAGATCGTCAAAACTGAACAAAATATTTTATTTGCGAGCTGTATTCTTCGGTGTACTTCATCTCTTTCATTACTTGTTCTCGTTATTTTTGCGCCTAAATACACAAATTCAATCACACGTTCGATACTATATTCGCCAAATGTGATATTTTGGGTATTTGAGGTATTTTTCTTTGACTGCGTCATAAGCTTCGTTTTATTTTCATTGATTTGTAGCCCTACTAGTTTTACTTCGCTGTCGAGTTTCACGAAGAGTTCTTTAGCAGTTGTCCACTACCGTGACAAAATGTTGATGTCGTCCGTAAAGGCTACTATTTGGCTCGACTTGTATAATAATGTACCTCGTGTATCGATATGTATCTTTCTTATGACGTACTCTAGAGGCAATTTGAATAGTAATGGGGCCAGCACATCTCCGTGCTTTAGTTCAATATTTGTGCCGAAGGCATAGGTGAGTTGGTTATTGATAAGGACAAATGCTGCAAATAATGTAAGTGGCAATAACGAGCTGCTTCTTAAAATTTACCAGCAACCGAATGTTTTATCGGAGGGAATCAATAAATAGTATTAAAAATTAATTTGTTTTTCAGCGCCTAGGCCTTTGAAATGCCCCAAAATAAGTTGTCATCTAGTCACGTTGCCATGGATAGGCTTCGTCTCATCTCGATCAATGTCAACTCCATTGCTACTATACATCGACGTGACTATCTCCTTGAATTCATTGTTAAACAAAAGCCTGACATCATGCTTCTCACTGATATCCACCTCAATTCAGGGCACTCCGTGACATTCAAAGATTTCGAATTCGTAAGAAACAATGGGGTAAACGATGAAAGGGGAAGTGGCACTGGGATATTGGTTAGAAGACCCCATTGTTTTCAAAATATTTAAAAGGTGAAATTCAAAAACTTTGTATCTCTTTTAGTGTCCGTTATTAAGATTTCACTGCCAGATGGGGATAACCTCTTCGTTATCTCTGCCTATACAACGGGTCAAAATGTTCTCAAGTTTAAGGAGGAGCTCAATCCCTTATTAAAATGCTCAAATTGAACAGGCTGCATAGTTATGATATTCTTGCCCGTAACCAGAATGCCAAGCACACATCATGGCTGAACACCAACAATAATCCCAGAGGTGTATTCCTGAAATCGTAGATAACAGAGAACTAAATTGAATACAGGTGCAATCTATATGGGTTGGAGCTCCTAACATACCTTAGAAAAAATTCATATTTGGACCTCTGCATTGCTGATACAAGACTTGAATTCAGCTTTAATAGTCCTCAACGGGGACTGCAGGAAAAGTTTCCGACTTCAAATCAAATCTGATTGGCGAATCAATTCTTCATTTCAATGAAACATTAACATCCGACTCAATACCGAGCTCAAGTCTTATTGATTATTTTGTCAGCTATGAAGACTTGTGTTTCATATTTGGCAGGATAAACAACAGGAACTCATGTAGTATTGATGGTATTCCAAATATAGTTCTTCGATATTTGCCTGAGGTTGCTATTAGAAATTATTGCATATTGTTCAACAATACGTTGAGCTATTCATATTTCTCAAATGAGTGGAAAAATGCTAAGGTATTTCCAATCTTAAAGAAAGGAAAATAATCTTCGAGCCGTAAAAGCTATCGCCCAATCAGCTTGCTGCCTAACATGAGCAAGGTGTTTGAAATGGTACAGAACAAAAAAATTAACCACCCACATTCAGAAATATGAATTGATACCGAATTGCCAATTTGGTTTTCATGCCAGACATTCGACCATACATGCGATAACGAAATTAACCTCAGATATCTGTTGGAAACTAAATGATAGAGAATGTATTGGATCGTGTCTCATTGATATGGCGAAAGCCTTCGATGCGGTGTAGTTAGATGGACTAATTTTTAAACTCCTTCAGAATACGTTTACCAGACACCTTGTCGACATGATGTGCAATGTGTTATATTGGGAAATTATTTGTTGTAACTAATGGAAACAATGCGTGACTTCAAGGTCTTGAATGATCTACAGCAGGGAACAGTTACTGTGCCTCTGCTTTTCTCGATATTCAACTATTGAACGGCTTTGAATTTAACGTTTCGCCAACGCGATCATTGGTAGCGTTTGCTAATGATCTGATTATTTATACGGCAGACCAAAGGGCTACAATAGTTCAGAGAAATCTTCAAAAATGTTTAAGGATGTGCAGCACTTCACTGGCAATTGACGAATAAAAATCAATGCCCAGAAGTGCGAAACAATTTTGTTTCGGACAACGCTACAGGAGGCCACTTAAGAACTGACACATAATTAGAAGAATTTCCACTTTACGGCTGGCGAGGGTAGTTCAGAACAGGGTCCACAGAAACTTGTGTTTGATACCTCGTTGGTCATATCGATCAGTATCTGTACTATACTGGACATGTCAAAATCATGCTCAGTGAAGCACAAAAAGTAGTAATGGCCCATCGACGACTCTTTCATTCGAGATATATTGATCAAAAGGTCAAAGTTATCTGTTACAAGACCCTGGTTGGACCAGTTTTGACATATGGGCATCAGATCTGATACAATCAAAGTACTAGGACTATGAGAAGATTAAGAGTATTCGAAAAGAAATGTCTTGGTGCATGTACTGGTTTGTACAGAAAGCCTTAGACAGGTTGGAAGCACTATATATCGGATAGACGAATTTATCAAACTCCTCAAGTGACAAGAGTCGATATCATACCGTAAATGAGTAACTATGAGTGAAAACTCAAGGATTTCATAGCTGTTCCACCCTACTGAGCAGTATATTGTGACTTGCCTCGCTACTAGCTTCGTTCCTACAGAAGCATTCGTATACTTGGATACGAATCGATATGTTTTTGATTCTGACGGTGTCCCAATCATATATCACATATATTCACGGGCCACCAATGAGACGATAAAATATCCTCCGAATTTCGGTGCACGTGACCAAGAATTCCAATGGAGATACTCATTTTCTAGATTCTTTAAGGTGCAATCTAGGTATTGATGGCTGAATGACAATGTCTAATATATTCGTGTTTATTTTCTGTTTTTGTGTTTTTCGTTACTTACTTTTCGAGTTTCAGCTCATATTGCTTAAAATACGAGTATGTATGTGTTAAGTTTATTATATTAGGTTTAGAGATAAGGTTAAACGCTCAGGTTAGGAATATTGTGTTAGCATTGTATTAATAGAAGATAAAGTGTTTTGATTGAATTTGATTCGAATTAGGTTATAACATATTAGGTCTAGGATAAAAGTTCACTGTTGTGTTGAAACTAGAAAAAAAATTTTTAATATTGTTGCTTGTGTTTTTCTCCTTTTTCCAATTGAACCATAAAATATGTAATAATTTTAATTGATTTGAATTTGTAATTGTTTTCTGATCAAATGTTCTGATTGATAACGTATAAATATAGAGAGCCATTTGAACCATTAAGTTTAAGTATTTTTATTGTTTTGAATTTGCTTCACATTCTTTGAAAATTTATAACGCTTAGCATTGAATCGAGCACTTTTGACTTTGACTTTAACTTTACAACGATTAAAAGAGAAACAAATTAACTACAGGAATAAACATACTAAAAGACCTGTTACCCTACCCTCGAGGGCGCTCCGATTGAGGATTCTGCGGGCCTCGGTTTTGCTCGTCAGAGACGGGCGTGGGCGCCACTCGCTTCAGCCCTAAGCCCTCACGTTAACCACCAAGCGAGTGGAAGGTTCATCGGACAAATCTCACCGTCAAACCTAAATTGGGAATTTTCAACGCACGAATTGAAGCTACACCAGAAACCGACCGCCAAAGGAATCCCACCGACACAACCTATGCTCGAAAGCAATTTCCACTAAGCTGGGAGGCAGGAAAAATTATGAGGCGGTATACCGACATTTATAGGGGACCATCTGGAACCGATATTGCTCACTTTTCAGCGTTACCCGCGAGCAAAGTTAACAACACCAGCTAGATCTAAAATTTTCCCGAAGTTCACTAAATTCCAACAAATCTAAAACTTTGACGTAATTCACTAAAAATTCACCCTTCAATTTGGAGGAAAATGTATTTATGCTTCAACAATAATTGAAATTATGTAATGAAACCCCTAGGTTTTACTCAAAGCAAAAGCGTCGGGCAAACCCAGAGACTAGCTTGGCTGAGGATTATTTTATAATAACCATATTCTATATTTTATAATAACCATATTCTCACCTCTGCAATGAAGACATCTTAGCCAGCTTCCAAATTTTCCTACCTGGATTTACAAGTCTGGAAAAAATGAACCATTTGGAAAAACTTTCAATATATTTTGAAAGTGACGCTTCACTTGATGCTGTTAAGGCTGAATAAGCAATGTACTGTAATGTAACATCAACAATGAAGAAAGATGACGAGGCCTTAAAAGTGTTGGGGCAATGTGATAATACTTATTACCGATCAATCCATTCCCTTTTGACTGTGTTGGCTACACTGCGTGTTACGAAATGCAGCGTAGAAAGATCTTTTCTACTATGAAAAGTGTGCCTAGAAGTTTAATGACCGATCAACGACTCAGAGCTCTAGCCATGATTTCTATCCATCATCAAATAAATGTTGAACCAGAAAGAGCTCTTGACCGAATGGCATTCGAGAAGAAAAGGTGACTGTTACTGTAAACAATTACTGAACGAAGACGTTGAAAAGTGATATTTAATTTGTGAGTCATAAGTAAGATTTATTATCATGTAATAATAAAAATCGTAGAAAATAATAATTATACATAGAAAATAATAAAAATCCTAAAACGTTTATTTTAACACCAACGTTAACACTTTCAATATCTATCCAGTAGTTTTAAAGTGAATTTATCAAACACTTGTCCACTTGAACACATATAAAACTGAAATCAGACAGTGGTAGAAACAACTTGAAATTTTGAAATTAATTTGGCGATTCATTGTCAATTCGTATTTAAGGAGTGGTTACGATTTCGTTTTTAGTATTCAACTTCAGTAACAGTTTATGATGGAACTTTAATGATGGAGTAAATAATTGGTGAATTAGTATATTCTATAATTTGAATCAGTTCTTGTTACTAATCTACACACAATTTTAGCAAATGATAACATGGTTTTTAAAAACCTTGCTTTGTTGGAAAAAATGTTATACTTTACTTTTATGACATTTTCTGTGAGGGACTATTCAGGTGCAGAAGTAAAGACTATAAAGACAATAATATTTTCATAGTTTTGAGCCATAAGGTATAGCAAATAATTGGTCGAATGGATCAAATGAACCACTCTCTACACTTTTCTGTAGAGGTAGCCCCTTGTAGTGAAAGTAGGTAGCATAGTATACTCAAATAGTAACCACACTCCATCAACCCTCCGGAAACATCCGAACACAAGCCAAACAGCAAGCCATAAATCTTCGGTAGCAGGTAGATGGTAAACGCTGATGCGAGGAATGGCGCGAATATAAACATATGCTTCGATGAGAGATTTCAGGGCTACCAGAGCTAAAAAATCAATAATATTGCAGAAAAACGAATTCGTTCCATGCAATCTTTTAGTTTTTTATTAGGATCTGGCAGCACTCCTATGTTCTGAAATGCGTAAAAGAACACGTGCGTCGGAAATTTTATCTGCATTTTGCTTTGTTTCTTGAGCGCGCCAAAAATGGATCAGCTGTAATGCCCCGGATCAGCTGTAATGCCCCTGGGAAAATTCAAAAAGTGTGCAACACAGGGTAAATGAAAGGTGTGGCTACTATTTGAGTATACTATGGTAGGTAGTAAAACGTCCGCAGAGCGCTGCAGCGATGGTCTGCTGGCTCATCGGAAGAGGATAGTAAGATCCGCCGAGATTGGCCTTGTATGGGGACGTGAATGCGCTGGCAGGCTAGCGGTGTGGCGCCGTGGGGCGGGTTCTTTCCACCTAACAGAAGACCCACTATAAAAACATTTTTCGCATCCATGAATTTGGAACGGTTCTTTGATTCTTGACCGGAGTCAAGAAAGGAGGTAACCGGCTAAGGACTATGAAAATGCTGGTTCAGAGGACAAATAGGGCCTTGCAAAAACGGACGGGCTTGAAGAGGCTTCGTCGTTACCGAAGATACTTATGGTCCGCAAATAAGAGTGGGGCATCCAAGTAGAGCGTTGCCTCCTTGCATCCTCCCAATCTGATCAAGATCCAAACACAGACGTGGCCATGTATTTGCTAATTTATGTATAGCATTATGCGATGGAATCACATAACTCTATACCATAAAAGGGGACGTGAGCGGAGGGCCAGTCTACCGGGGCAGAGCCCCTGTATCACACAAAAAGGCAGGAGCTTGCCCGATGGCTAGCTCAGTATAGGAGAGGGGCTAGCCATCGTTGCGGGTCCCATACCCGGTCCAGTTCGACGAAATAGAACGACCGAATAAACTTCTTTACTTACACATTACGTTACAAAATTCATCGGAGCTGTTGTGAAAATATTTGAAACAAGTGAAAAAGTGCAAACAGCCGTTCCAAGTCCTAAGTAAATCTTAATTAATTCAATCGTAACTTTGCATTGACCACAAGACAACTTCCTTAATAAGATATGATGACGAGACAAGCTGGTATGGGTCAATTACATTCGCAAGTGGTTTCGTTGTAGCTACTTTTCGAATACAAATCATCTGATTAAAATTTTTTTCCTTTAACTCCTTTAGCCTTTGGTTCCTTCGGTTTTCGATGTTTAAATTGTCCAATTTTTCAATCTCTTCGTCCAATTGTTCTCTTTTTTCATAAGCAAAGCGACTGTCATCAAACTTTCCTAGAACATCTGTGCCTTTTAATGGCCAAAAATCACACCTGGTCGTCGGAAAGTGTTCTATCTAGCAAGGTTAGACCGTTCTTTACATTCGACGGTATCGTCTGTTCTTGTAGCCTCCTCATTGGTTCCGTCTTACCCGTAATTTACGAAAGTTGCAGGCTCAGGTAAAAGAGCCAGGAAGAGAAACACTCACAAATCGTTGGGCTTGTGCTCAATGTACAGTCGGCGTCAGACCGGAAAACGAAAACAGCGCGACTGCATTTTATTTTCATACACCCCAAACTGATTATTTAATGAAATTTTCGACATCAACTACGAACAAAGTTTCACTATCTGGAAACATCATCGCATTTCTTGTCTTGCCACTTATCTCTTGCAAACACCCCGTATCCAACATTGGTTCGTAAGATAAACAGTATCCCGTTCATTCAGATATTATAATATCACTTTCTCAATCCCATCCGGCATTTCCATGTCCTCGACTTTTCCTCTTAAAGCAACTTAGGTAAAATATTGTGACGCTGGTAGCTCACTAGATTTGAGCACATCAGATAATCAAGAAGCTTTAACTTTGGAATGTCGTTACCGTTGTTTCCGTGTTTCCCATTTTCCCTTGTGGACCTGATTATCTCTAGGAGCTAAAAATTAACTTTTTACAGGTGGTTTAAGGGAGGGAGAAACTTTTGCACACCCAAGCAAAAACACTTCCCCCACACATGTTGATGAGCGCTTATCTTTATCGTGATAGGAGTGTAGCCGTTCACTCATATTTGCATCATTCATGCAATGTTTCAATGATCATATTTCAAATGTTTTCACTTCATTTGATCGCGTTCAATCAGCCATTTACGTATATTAGTGGTCAAGGGTTAAACTTCGCACCACCCGAGGATCGAAATACAATTGCTAGCCTTTCCAACAGCACACATTTCCCGTCGCGTCATTTCACTCGTATTGTGATTTAGCCAACATATCTAAGGATTGGACATTATTCTTCGCAATCTTGATATATTGAAAATATGTTTTGCTTTAAATTTGGAACAGATAGACAAAATACGATATGCCAACAAGCACAATCAAATAGTCGAAGCTTTACTTTTTCTGGCTAGCTAGCTGGTAGGCAGGCTCCCCGGTGTGCTTGCGCTTTCGCGATCTTAATTGGACTCCTCACTCCGTGCAAATTTTTTTTCATTTCCCTGCGTCGCAACGGTAAATCAAATCTAGCTGCTCACTCAGCCGAGTTAGATTGTATTCGGCAATGCAATACACGAATCGGATGCACTAAATCGGTGTTCCCATATGCAAAATTTTAATTTGGTGATTTGAATTTTTTTAAATTAACAGAAGTAAATAAAAATGAAAAAGATTTTAAATAATAAAAAATTAAATATCATAAAGAATGTAATTAAAAGGAAACGTTTAAATTTAATATAAAGGAAAATGATATAAAATTTACATTTAATAACAATAATAAAAAAAAATACTATAATTTATAACCATGATTGGAAGTAATGAAATGTTTTGCAAATCTGCAATTAAAATTTCGGATAAGTATTAGGAAGTTTTTCGAGCAGTTTGCTTGTGTGACTGTTCGATTACCACACCCTACCGAAAGATAATCCTGCCTAAGTGCTTGATATATTATGATGGAGTTCTTCATGGCACTCAAAAATAAATGTGCTGCACTTTTTATTTTTTTTGTACTAAAATACAAAACCCTATAGAAATCGGTACCTGGATCCGTCCATCCGTCAGTATGTCACAGCAGCGACGTGACATGTATTGTACGAGTACATACTCTTAAATATTTGGTAAATAGATTTACACCTTTAGAAATCATATTGAATTCATGTTGTATGCTTCTTATCTATTGCACTTATCGCGTATCTTGTATCCAAACACATGATAAACAATTGTATATTCATCTAGAAAACCCAAAAAATTGACGATAAAGTAAAGACCGCTGCTCAGGGCACAAATCTGTGTTTTTAGGGGAAAACACTATGCAGGATAAAAAAACACAGAACCTAGTTTATACAAGCCTGGGTTTCAATATGCGTGAAATCTTGTTGCATGTTGTAATACACTTCGACATGGTATTATTCACTTATATTTAAAGAAAATATGACCCCAAAAATGTATGAATTTTTTCCTTCTTAGATCACTATATTACGGAAGGAATAATGTAGCTATATTAGCTACATTATGTTCACGGTGCATAAAAAACTTTTCTCTATAATTGCTATTATTATGGCAAGAATATTATAACTAATAGAGCTATATGATAGATGCATCAGAAATATTCTTCCAAAACTTGTATATATGGGATATTTTATGACTTTTAGAGCTACATGTATCTGCCAAATTTATAACATACTTGGTACAGGCATAAACTTGAACTATTTCGAAATACAATATATCTAGAAGAGAGACAACTTTATCTCTATCAGAAATAATATACAATAGCTCTCATAGCTGTTTTGTATTTACAGTGCAGAAGAGTCTCATTTCTCATATGCTTAGAATTACTGCTGTAGCCATATTATATATAAGACATCTATATTTGAGTTGAATCAAATATACTTGTACACCATGAAAATTTTTCTGTGAGGGATATATTATGTCTCCTATGACTGAATATATCTACTGCAGATATAATTATATCTGCTGAAAGTATAATTTCAACAAATTTCCTTCAGTGTAGTTTAATAGAATGTGCAGACGTTATTACCATTTAAATTTTCTCCGATTACAACAATCATATACGGTCTTTCTACTGCATAGGCTTTCCATAGAACAAAGCACTACACTTTTGATTGTATTTTCTCCAAATATAGAATAAAATAAAAAGACATTTAAAATTCGACAATGATTTTATGAATATTGTAACAAAATATTGGCAGGTTAAAATGAGGTAACGCTGGTTTTTCTGTAAAAGCAAAAATATAGTTGTTGCGCGTTTCATTAAAGTTTTTCTTGAATTGCCAATGATTGTTCGCGCGTGCGGACGTGTTTTTTCATTGCTCTGTGTGAATTTGCTGTTCTTTCGATAATTTCAAGTTTATTGTATTTTTGTTTGAGTTTAAAGTGTCAAACTGGATTTACCTAGTATCCCTCTTGTTTCGTAGTCTTTTTCACCTTTTTATTCTCATTTATTGAAGTGTTCTTATTACCAGTGACAAAAATGAATATTTAATAGTAAACCTGTAATGATTTTCGAAATGCCCGTGTAGGACACGGGTGCCGATGGTCTGGCACAAGTGTCAGCGAGCTAAAACAACACCGAGCTCAGCTAACTAGCTTCGCTTAACGACCGCGTACGCGTGCTTGACGACTAGCATTTGCGGGATCATATGAGGCGGGTTCTTGTCGAGCCACGAAGCTACACTACAAAATACTTATCACGCGTACTCTACTCTACAAGACGTACCGATCAATTTTTATTATCTTTAGAAATGTTCTATTAGGTGTTAATTAAGCTACTCTAGAGTAATTCAATATTTCTTTGCCTCGTTAAAGTTAGCGGACACGGAGGCTTTAGACAAACGCAAACATTACACAAAAAGCAACCGTTACTTTCTCCGAAGAAGGTCGTTGCATTACAAGGGGAATGTCAAACCTAAAGATGTTAAAGTGGCAGAAGTGAACCCCTCATCTCTGCGTAAAGGATGGAAACTTGACGGATGTAGTTTACTTTACACTAGTAAAACAACAAACTAAGCAGTTTCGACGGAGTGACCATCTTATCTCTTTAGGAGCAGCCACTCCTGATCACCACGGGGCTGCTCGACTGCTTATGTTTATTACAGGACAGTCTCTTCGATGCCGACCCAGACATGGAGAGACTGAAGGGTTTCGCTCTTCACTAGTAAAGAAACAATTGTTCCCGCAGTGGAGAGATGGTTGTTATAATTTTAGGCCCCTCTCCTTGAATACAAGTCCCTGTCTTCTACGAAAGTATGTAATGATTTTTCTACCTTCAGCTCGAACGCGGAACCGACCTCTCATCGGTTCTAGACGTTAAGTCTGAGTAGTGCCAACGGATGGTACCAACAGGTCAACCAATCCGTGCACCGTAATCCATTCACGCGGTGACTGCTTGTCGGCCAGCTAGTTCGGAGAGGATTTCGGTCGCGGGTCTCCGAATGGATTACGCTCAATTACAATATTTCAGTCACCTGAAATTGCCCGTTTTCTAAACGCGTCAACATTTACTCATCCAGAACGAGAAACCTACATTACGTTAGTTCTGGATGGAATCTATCCACAGATCTCCAATCAAAAACGCTACAACATCTCATAGGCGCGTTACCGATTCACCGACGCGGTACCGAAAAATATACTACTCGAACTTACACCGAAGAAAACTACTCTAAAGAAATGGCGAAACAAGCAAAGGTACCGCGTACCGCGCGCGACGCGAAACCGACTTCAGCGGATTTGTCGAAACCCTACCCTCGCGACGGCATACTTACCCTACACTCTCTGTTCCCCCTGAAAAAGAACGAGTCACTGAAAAGGAAAGTCGTTAGTTAAATTAGCAATTCATGATTTTTATTTTGTATTTCAAATTTAATTATTTCAACTATAAGTTTATGTTGTATGTATATCGAATTATGTATAAAATTTCTCAAAAGGATCATATACTTAAATTTTCTTTTACACTTTAGAAAGACTAATTTTGTTCTTACTGTAACTTCAAGCGGGTGAACAAATACAATTGTTCAGTTGGTTTGTGGATGGACATTAAAAATATATCTTTTATGAAATTCTACGTTAATACACATATAAATTATGTTCTAAGCGGAAAAGTAAACATAAATCTACAAAAATCTTTCATCACCCAAAGTCAATTTCAATTATGTATCGAAGTTACAATCTAATTTTTTTTTTTTTTGTAAAATATACCCGTGTTAAAATATTGATATCAAACGGCCCTTCAAATGTTATTTATTTCCTTACATGAAGAATATTCTTCGTATTTCTCTTTCGCTATTATGTCGTACGATTAAAATTAAAATTGGGTATTAATTTATATCAAATTATCATGTGTACGATTAAGACTAAAAATAAAGTATTAATTTGCATGAAAATGAAATCAGCTAAAATAAAATTAGCTAGTAGCTATGCACAGTTATCACCGAAAGAACAAAACTCTCTAACTCTAAATTACACAGATAGAATCTGACTAAAGACCCAAGTAGATATTTTAACGTTTAGACGTATCCGATGACTACTTATAGATGTTTTAATGGAAATTCATGCTTGCAAGGTGCAAAACTTGCACTCAACTTTCAAAGTAAGGATATATTCACACAGAAAAATAAATACTCCAATACTATGTCAGGATTAATTAAACTAAGCTGCAACGTGACTTTCCACTCTTAATCACGAGCTTCCTCCGCCTAATTTTAATATATACGGAATCAGGTACTCAATCTGTACATGACCTATCAGATTGGAAAAGAATAACTCCTCGATGAGCGTTGACTCAAACGACCTTAGCTGCATTAAACATAATAAAATTTTGCTGCGACGTTCCCTCACGTCAGGATAATTTATACTATTCAAATGATTACGCAAACACTTCAGAGCGTAGAATTGCAATTTTTCCAGCAGCGCACGCTTGGTTTGATCTTTTATATTTAAATTATTTGGACTAAAAATTACTATCAACCGTATATATAGGCACATTCGTGATCATCTAAGGCCATTAACCGTACACTTTGCACAAATTCGTTAAGTTGAAATGCGTGCTCGGAGAGTTTCAATATTTTCTTTTTTAGGCCTGTCCTTGACACTGGCCGTTCTGGCCAACTTTATGAATTTCTGACATTTGCAGAATATTCGTTACTAACGTAGACATTATTGTTGAGATCGATAAAGATCGAGAGCATTGCGCCAAGCCTATAGAAAACAGTTCTACCCAATGCCTTTTCAAAAGTTGACTTTTTATGTCTTCTGGTAATTGCTGAAACGACCGCACCCCTTTGATCCAGTAGAATGAAAGGAAAAGAAGTCGACTGCCACTTCCACAAACGTAATGCACATTTAGGTACGATGGAACTAAAGTAGGAATTTGCAAATTGAACGGTACGTTCGCTTCGGAGAGTAGAGGACCATCAAATATTCCTATGGTAATTTCTGATTCTTCCGTTTCAGAGGCCGCAGTACGATCACGTCCGTTAACTTCGCGATCGATTCCACTACCAGCGCTTGAATCATCAAGCATTTGCTTTGCATGCAGTCCTATTTCGGAATGGTCTTCTATGATGAGTTCCTCTTTCACAATAGTGTTATAAGTATACGAGTTTGATGTACTATTTTGCAAGCTATTATTGATATTCGTACTACTATTGTTACCAACCAAATTACCGCGAGTATCGTACTGTTGCTGGATGGAGGCGATCATTTCCAGTGATTCGTTTAATAAGTTTTTCTCGATAGAATTTTGTATTAGATTAACAGCGCGGGAGGGTGTGTTTGTTTGTTGGTGAAGAGTTTCAACAAGTCCAATGGATGTTACGCCATCACCAGTCGTGCTGTACTACCCCATATCTATCTCAGGTTTGAACTGTTTGAAAAATACACGGAAATGCCCTATGTAACAAAACTTATTATACGATGTATGCTTAACAGGTGCCTTCGGTCAGCAAAATGTCATCCATAGTCCTATTTTCCACTAACCTTGCATTCTGTCTGCTTAATATGTCTGTTTGCTTCTGGAATAGGTTTTATTTTGGTCAGCGCCTGATGGTGTGATGGTGTTGTTGATGGCGCACTACCCTCATTACTTGACTAAGTCGACACCTTTGTCGCGGCAATTGTTGCTTCAGCACCGACTGTGGCTGCTACGACGTCGAGGGCGCTGAACTGCAAACAAAACCTGGTAAGGCAATTGTCGACGTAAGCCGAACGAAAAATTATTACCTCTTAATAGTTTTTCCTCACTCCTTGCTTATTGCTGTTACTTAGCCACACGATTACCCAATGTCCGTACAATAGCTGCCATTACCATGAACCGTTATTTTCATACACAATTCTATAATTTTACGTCCAACAAGAGGCGCCAAATTCCCTGACATCTGTCCAAATCAGAGTATATTCTGCCATCACCTCCATGTGGCTGTCAAATCCCTGGTTGTCACATCGGACAAAACATCTGTGCGTGGAATGGCACTTCATATGGCGGAAATGTGCTTTTCTAGATGTCGCCAGTGGCATAGTTTTCTCGATGGCCACGGTGGAGGGGCATTTCCAGATGGCTATGTCTCGAAATGTGCCGGGGTTGGATTAATTCTATATTTCGAATATTTATATCCACGGATCTAAATATTTGGACAGAAAAAAAAATATTTTCTGCACAACGATATCCGCACAACAGATGAAGTCCGCTGGCACTCCGAGGACATATCCATCTGGCAGGTTACAAGGGTTCGGGATCGGAATCACTTCGATTCCTGGGCGTAGGCGTCACATTACAAGTATGCTAATAAAAACCGCTAACCAATCATAAAAACAAATCGGGTATCGGTCAGGACTAATTGATGATGCGGATTTTATCACTGCCGGTCATCAGATTAGCTCCCAGCAAAAACTGACGCAATGCCAAGCAGTATATTTGAAAACCCCTGGCACCATCAGTTTGTTCAAAATTAGAACTGTCCGACGACAAACTTTATAAAAATGTGCAAACCTTTTATTTGATAACATTAAGGGACGAACTACTCTATAACATCATCGGCATGTTCAGGCGGCAGAGTCACCACGAACGAAGAACTCCAGAAGATGCTATAGACCTTATTATACCGAAGACAAGACAAACAACATCAAAAGAAAGTTTGTCGGTGACTCTATCTTTACTTTACGAAACCCTCCAAAGTATGCTACGTTAATATCAAATGGTGAGGGCGACAGTAAAAATTGAATCGGTTCATCTGCCGACAGCAAAATTAAAAATGTGAGAACTCGAAGGAGAGTGGTGTTGTTTCCCCTTCGGGCCCCACGTTGGGCGCCATTGTAATGATTTTCATGTCTAAGTCCGAACGAGGAACCGACCTCTCATCGGTTATAGGCGTTAAGTCTGAGTAATGCCAACTGATGGTACCAACCGGTCAACTAATCCGTGCACCGTAATCCATTTTTGCGGTGGCTGCTTGTCGGCCAGCTTTAGGTTTCGTATCGACATTAAATGTGCTTACCATTTCAGATGTGCGTGAATTCCGAGTATCCTTAACAGTAGGTTCATGTCGATTTAAGCTATGCTGATCTAACAGTGATGATTTCTCGAAGATTACTAATTCACTGCTACTCCATAAAGCTGGGTGCTGGTGGTGTGCTGTTGAATAGGCGCTGACCCCACTGGGAGAGATTGGGGCTGCTGATGGTGCAAAGACGAGGGCAGAATGTAGGGGTTGATGTTGCTGGCACCGAGATGATTGCTGATGCTGTTGGATGCATTTATTTAGATTTGATTATGTCTTGGATCGAACTGAACATCATACCTTGTATCCGCGCACACACTTCCCGTTGATGTTGAGGGAGTTCGCTAATGCGCACATAACAGCTAAAAATGACTTAAAAGCTTTTCCACTAAATCTGCAAAGCACGTTTCACAGCCTATTTCAACTGGAACAGTCTCAGAATATGTCACTGAATTGCGAAAATTTTGTTCGATCACAGCCCTGAGGTGTTTAAATTATGCACACCTTATCTTTTCTTAATTGTGTACATGTATATATGCACAATTTCGCCTTATATGCGTTGAGAAGCAGTTCTTGGGTGGCGACCACTACTCCCACACCGATTTCCATGTGGCTGTCAATTTACGTTGACATCCCACGACAAAATTGGCGTGGGATGTGAACTCGTCACAACCAACATGAGATGACAAGCCACATAGCAGTAAGGTGTGTTGGTAGTGGTCGCCAGTGGCGTCACATGATTCATTACAGGGCAGTGTCCACGATGCCTACCAGGCATGGGGAGACTAAAGGAAACGCTGCTTGGCCCTATGATGTTTTTTTTCTTTTTTTTTCTTCACTGTCGTAGGTCCTTGGTATGGTAGACTCCCAGCTCCTTTCCGGACATGTCCACAATGAGGTACCGCGTGGGACTTAAAACTTGTAAGACTCGACACTTCACGAACTCCTTGTCTAGCTTGGCAGTGTAGTGCCAACCTGCTTCACTTTGTCTAAAATTCCGTTGGTAGATTTCGTCGCCTCCATTGAAGCCAGAAGGATGGGATCGCAGATTGTACCGCTCCTCCCCCACTCGTCTACTGTCTACAATCCTCTCCCGGATTTGTTATTGTAGAATTTGGAGTTTCTCGTGCGGCTCCAGCACCACTATTGGGTCTTCCAAACCCTTCAACTGCCGCAATAACCGGTACGAGTTTCCGTGGCAGATCATATGCTGGCCGAACACGGCAAAGTATGGGGAGATGCCTGTGGTGGAGTAATAAGACAAACGCAGGGCACAGGTGATGGCGGAAATCCTGCGGTCCCAATCCTTCTGATCCGGTTGGACGTAGGCCCGAATGGCGGCGATGAGGGTACGGTTCAACCGCTCGGACGCATTGGCTTGCGGGGAATAAACGGCAGTCCGCTGATGCGTAATGCCATACTTTTCCATTACGTCCCGAAATCTAGACGAAGTGAACTGAACTCCATTGTCGGAGACCAGCTTCTCCGGTAGTCCAAATATATGGAAAACGCGATTTTCCGGAAAACTGACTATGGGGCCAGTGTGCAGGTTTCGAATTGGGTCAACAAATTTGGACAAGTGGTCCAGGACCACGACAGCTCCCGTATATCCCGAAGTCGAGCGAGGGTACGGACCGATGAGATCTATATACAGGCGCTGGAACACCCGCTCCGGTAGCTCGAATTTTCCCATCGGGGGCCAAAGAACAGAATTGGGCGCTTTAGTGCATTTGCACAACTCAAAGCGGCTACGTACTTTTTCACTTGCTGCGCCATCTTAGGCCAAAAGAAGTAAGTCTTCAGTTGACGAAGCGTACGACCATAACCACCGTGTGCACTCAATGGGTAGTCATGAGCCCGCTTAATCAATTCGCAGGTCAGTTCTTCGGGCACCCATAACTTCCACTGTTCCTCTTCTTGGATGGGGTCTCCGGAGGCGTGCATGATCAGTGACGGTTTCAAAGGGATGTCCCTCTACATATGCTCGAAAGCGTTTCACTGCCAGCACACCCGCCAGGCACTCCTGCTCCGAGACCGTGTAGTTTCGCTGGGCCCTGGTTCAGCTTGTGGGACATAAAGGCTATAGGCCTCTCCTCGCCGTCTTGTGCAACCTGGACCAATACTGCTCCCACCCCATGTTGACTCGCATCACAATGGATTGAGAACGGTTTGCCAAAGTCCGGGCTGTGCAGTACGGGGGCTGTTGTCAGACTCTTCCTTAGCTCTTCAAAGGCTCGCAAGCTGGGCCCTTCCCAGACTAACTTACGTCCCTTACGCAGTATGTCGGTCAAAGGAGTGGTAATGGTGGCATAGTCACGCACAAAACGCTGGTACCATCCGCATAAGCCTAGGAATCGGCGTAACTGCTTGGTGGTCTTGAGTAATAGAAAAGCGTCAATCGCTTGAGTCTTGTCCGGATCGGTCTTGATGTTGCCATGCCCAATGATGTGACCCAAATACTTTATCCCCGTCATCACGAACTGACTCTTCTGTATGTTGATGGTTAACCCTGCCCTCCGGATGTGTAGAGCCACCTCCTGAAGCAGGTCGATGTGTTCGTTAAAGGTCTCGGTTATAAGCAGCAGATCGTCCAAGTATACAAAAACTTGGTGCTGTAAATGTGGTGGTATCACCTTATCCATAAGGCGCGTGATTGTCTGAGGTGCATTGCACAATCCGAATGGCATGGTCACGAATTGATACAGGGGCTGACCTGGGACTTTGAAGGCTGTCTTCTCCTTTGAGCCCGAGTCTAAAGGAAATGCCAGAAGGCGACCTTGAGGTCTAAACTCGCGATGAAGTGGGCTTTAGGCAACCGACTCAAAATGCCTACAATCAACGGTAGAAGGTATGCGTCCTTGACAGTGAGGGCGTTCAAGCATCTGGCATCTAAGCATAGCCGGACCTTGTTCGGTTTGACAACTAAGGTGACCGGGGAAGCCCACAGGCTCTGTGATTCTTCGATCACGCCTAATGCTAGCATTCGATCAACTTCGGCATATAACAACTTTTCCTTCGCCGGAAATATGGCAAAATGTCTCTGTTTTATGAGTTTAGCATCCCCCACATCTATTGTGTGTAACACCAGGGTCGTCCACCCGAGACCTTCCTTCTCATGCGATGGAAAAGCCGATATAGCCGAGTCAAGTCGCAGTTTTTGATTCACATCCAGTGTATGTCGTAATAAGTGAGTGGTTTGAGTTTTGTCAGGAACAGTGGTGACGGACTCCAGGGTGGTGCCGGAAAACAGTGCCGGGGCCAAGTTAAATTTTCGAACGAAATCCACCCCTAGGTAAAGATTCTGGGTTAATTGAGGTATAATGTAAAATTCCAGAGGTTTGGTTACTCCTTTAAAGGTGACATCCGTCGTAATTTTTCCCCCTAAGAGTGACGATTTCCATCCGCCGTGCTTAACCAGGTGGTAAAATGATGGATTTGGCCCACGTGCATTTCCAGCACCTCCCCTGCAGAATCGGCTGATATGTAATTCACACTGGCTCCCGTATCGACTAAACCTGACAATCGTTTTTGCAGGAGGTGTACTGACGCATATGGTCGCACGTCATCCCTCAATAATTCGTCTAAGTGTATGTCCTTCAGCACCTTCCTCGACTGCCTGACCCTTCTCCAGAAGCTCCGCATCCGACGCGTGGCTTGCTTCCTTCGCGGTGGGACAGTTGTAACCAACTCCTCATGGAAGATGCGCTGTCGAGTAGCCAAGTAATTCCGCAGTCTGACGTGGAAGGGCTTAACATGCCAAGGAACCTTCGCGTTGCTACCATTCCCTGCGCGTCCACCTCGACAAAGGGTGGTGTCGGTTGTGGAACTTCGGGAGAACTGTGTTTGGCGGTGTGAGTCAGCAGAATTGGGGTCATGTCTGGGGCTTGGTCATAGCTAGTGATGGGGTCAGTATTGGTTCGTTCGAGTTCTAGGAGTGCCGGCGGGTGGTTGTGGCACTCGCTGGCCAGTTTTTTCGTAATTTGCAATCTGCGCAATCAGGTGCATAAGTGCCTGCCTTCCCGCATCGGTAACAGAAGATCGTCGGTTCCACTGGACATGCATAGAAACGATGCCCGGTTTGTCGGCAGTTCCAACAGACCGTCGGACTTGTAATTGCTTCAACGGATGGTCGATCAATCATTGCTTAGCCCTCAAGCTCCAGGGGTGCTCCACTCCTCGGTACTGGTACGGGGTCATCCAGTAGGTGGTTCGCTGCCATTAACTCCGCGGTACGATGATTTCGTGGATTTGGTACCGTTATGCTAGGTTGTGGAGGGAAGGTACCTCGCCGCTCATCTAGCTGTTCTTGCCTACGGGCATGGAGGCGTAATCCTTGTATGGTGTTGGTGGAAACATGGAGAAGACTGTTCTGTAGCTCCCAACGTATATTCTCCCTGATAATTTCTACCAATTCGTCCTCGGGCATGGGTGTTCGTAATCGAGTGCTCAATCGCACTATACTTGTGTAATACTGGTTGAATGGTTCGTGAGGGCCTTGTTTCCGCTTCTTTAGTTGTTCCTGTAGTTCTCTTTCAGTGAAGCCGTCATCAAATCGGTTGCGGAAGGCTGCATTGAAAGAATCCCAATTGGGACGTGGCGTCGATTCCTTAAAACTCCAGTACCAGTCGGCAGCATCTCCGCTGAACAGAAGGTGTGCATACCGGAGGAAAGCCGAGAAGTCACCTTCCAGGGTGCTGGAGACTAACGCCTGAATCCTAAACAGGAACCGGTCCACTGATGTCGACGAGTTGAAACCAGTGAAGCTAAGGCGCCAACTCTCCATGATACGGGGCGTCGGGTCTCGGAAAAGTGTCAATGCGTTTGCGGGGGAATCGCATCCTCGATGGGCCTGCTGTAAGGGACTGACTCGGGGACTGTGGATACCAACGGAGGTGCGGTGCTGTGTCGTGGTCGATACTCGGGAGCTCTGGGGTCCATTCTCGAGTTCCTTGGAGGTAGGGTTCAATGATCAGCCGGTCTAGAGTGGGGCATAGCCACACTCGGATTGGGCTCCCAGGCAAGCAGAGTTCTCACGCGGCTGGGGGGTTGGCTAATCGGGAGGTTCTGGAGTCTTCCCTCCAAGTTTCCGATCCTCTCGGACATATCTTGCATTAAGGCCACGAGGATGTCAATGGAGTGGGTGGAAGGCGCGGTTGGAACTTCGGCCGTGACAACTGCAACAGGAACTTCTCCACCTACGGCTCCTTGCAAGTCCACCAGTGATTGGGGCGGTTCAGCATCTTGGGACCCTTTCTCCAATGCTCCACGCGTCGGGACGTGCGTTCCGAGGGGGGCGTCTACGGCCGTCCGCTCTACGGGTCGTCGGCATAGCGGGCAACGCTCGGACGACAGTAGGAGCTGTTGGACCCAAAACACATCCCACAGTTAGCGGGTTGGACCGTTTTGGATCGGGTCCAACGTCTATCTGGGGTCCGCTTTGTCGCCATGTTTGTGTTTACTCTGGGTGGTGGCACTAAGTCTTACTGAAAAAAAAATGTAACTTACTCGTGTATGCGAAAAAAAACTTAAGAATAAATTAGTGGCCAATAGTGGCGAGCTATTTCGGTAAAATGAGAGAAAAAAAAATTTGTTTAGTAGACACTTTCCTTTCCAGCAGTCGACTCTTCCAAAGGGAAATGAGAGTGAGCGGTAGTCTGCCGAAAAAAGGGTGCTTTCGGCCGATTTACTAGACTTTATCCCCAAGCCCACATACATTACAAAAACCGTCTCTAAACTACGTTAAATGACTCGACGAGACAAGTGGTAGAGCTACCGTAACAGTTTTGTACGCGGTCGAAATTCCCGACGTGTGGAAGCATTCCGGGCTCCGCAAATCCAGCATACGCCACCGAACGTTGAACCGATACCACTCGTCTATCACGCATACGAAATGAGTAGAATCCTTCCAGGCCGATAGGAGAAACCCATCTGGCTAACAGTTCCATCAAGAAAATAGAAGGTCCTTACAGGGGTTAACCTGGGACAACACATCGGAAGGATTCTGTCGCAAAAAAAAAAATCAAACAAAGGAGAACGGAAGCTACAACTCACGTGAAGCGACTGCAAGTGTGTATCACACAACTCCACTGCTCCTGTTTGTGAGGCTCGAGTACCAAGGTACCTTACATCCTCCATAAAGGACCAACTCGTCAGAAGACGCGAATCTTTTATCCCCTTAGGATGTTTGGGCCCCACGTTGGGCGCCATTTGTAATGATTTTCGAAATGTCCGTGTGTCAGCGAGCTAAAACAACACCAAGCTCAGCTAACTAGCTTCGATTAACGACCGCGTACGCGTGCTTGACGACTAGCATTTTCGGGATCATATGAAGTGGGTTCTTGTCGAGCCACGAAGCTACACTACAAAATACTTATCACGCGTACTCTACTCTACAAGACGTACAGATCAATTTTTATTATCTTTAGAAATGTTCTATTAGGTGTTAATTAAGCTACTCTACAGTAATTCAATATTTCTTTGCCTCGTTAAAGATAGCGGACACGGAGGCTTGAGACAAACGCAAACATTACCCAAAAAGCAACCGTTACTTTCTCCGAAGAAGGTCGTTGCATTACAAGAGGAATGTCAAACCTAAAGACGTTGAAGTGGCAGAAGTGAACCCCTCATCTCTGCGTAAAGGATGGAAACTTGACGGATGTAGTTTACTTCACACTAGTAAAACAACAAACTAAGCAATTTCGACGGGGTGACCACCTTATCTCTTCAGGAGCAGCCACTCCTGATCACCATGGGGCTGCTCGACTGCTTATGTATATTACAAACCCTATCGTCAGTATCGGTTGTGCTTAACGGAAGTGACCTTATTAAATATTCTAGCCAACATATGCAGTTCCACTGAATATTTTCTTGTATCAGAATAAATTGTAATATCGTACCATTCGTTTTTTTCTAATTATTCCCATTGCTACTGTTATCTATGTGTTAAATATCTTACATTATTGAAATACTATGTCTGGCTTCCATCAGTAACCTAATTATTAATTGATTTTGTCAAGGTGAATGTTTTTCGTTAACAACCAAATTGCAAATTCCGCAGCTCTAACTACCTTTGCTGTTTCGACCTTGCTGATTAAGTGTTTTTTACTGACCTTCCTCATTGAGTAACCAAAATAGATACTATCAGTATAAAGTGCAGCTTGACAAATTGTATAGCTTTCGACAACACATTCAAATATGTAACCTGTAAAGGTTTTTGCAATCGAAAACTTCACGGGGCCAAGACCACCAAGAAATTGGTTCCATCTTTATCTGGAGGAAGATTTCATTTGCTCAGATGGTCAAAATTTTGAGCAAAAAATGAATTGCATGTTTTAGCGCATTATTGCTCACATTGATGATCTGATGGAATATAAAAATCAAATTATCGCCCGGCTACAATTTAACTCTCGTGCAAATGATGAGAGCTTTGCTTAAATGGCTAGCAGTTTCAACGAGCTAGCTACAAATCTTTCAAGGAGTGATAGTAAAATATTCAAAGCCCAAGAAACTTTTGATAAACGAATAATATCAATTAATTTCAAATATCCAGCCATCGAATAGTATGGAAGTTTCAAATAAGGAAACGATATGCATTACAAAACAACTATCTGAGCAAAATCACAGGCTGCATCAATCAGCAATAATTCCGACAATTGAAAATATTGACGTGAACTTTGCTTCATCAGAAGAGAAATTAGAACAGCAGTACTATATGCAATGCGTTTCTCTAAATCCAAGCGAAGCAGATCAACTTGGAATTTCAAATTTCAAATATCACAATTAAAAAATTCAAATATCAGAAAGAACTCCAAACCAAACGAATTTATAAATTAGGCATGTTTTGGTCAGAGGACGAATGGAATGGAAGACTCAAGAATTTGGGTACGGCAAACACCATAAATGAGCGTTCCTACGGATCGTCCAGTACTGAAAGATACAACTTTTTTTTCCTAAAGTAAACACTCACGTCACTGGAATCCTAAAATATTTTGAATGCAATCTTATGCTTGAACGATGCAAAGTGGAGGAGCTCTCACATAGCAATAAGAGAAGGCATTCGTTCAAGGTTTTTATTCCAAATAAATATGCCTGGCTGTTTTCTAATCATCAGTTCAAAAGCGGTAGCATCTTTTGGAATGGATGGATGTTCAAAAAGCGGAATTCTAGAAATCACAGGAAGGAAGTATGTAGATGTAGTTCAACCATAGATATAGAGAGTACTGGATCCGCAACCGGTCGTGAGAGCCGAAGCAATTGGCAACCTGCGCTAAAGTTGTGTGAAGTTGTGGTTTGAGGCGATATGCTTTTAATTTAGCACTCCATTCACGGCGAAACACGTTCACATTTAAAAAGTTTTTAATTTTAAAGATCGCGCGTACGTAATCGGAACTTTAATTCACTGTTTTAATTAAAAATTTATGAAATTTCCAACCGCTTTGACACATGAGTTTTCCCGCGTGGTTCGCGCTCTTTTCGATTTTCTTTTGCTTTGACGTTCGAGTTTTCCGTGAGAGTTGTTTGTTGTTTATACTCAAACTGAAATGAAATTTCGTTGGTGTGCGCGGGTGTCAGTGGGGGAAGCGATTCTTCTGAAGAGAGAAAAGAAAAACCTGTGAGGTAACAAAGGGGAAGGAGAAGCAGAGGGAATCACATAGTTTCGAGAGCGTAAGTTATTTATAACTTATTTATGTGGCAAATTTGCTTCTCACATGGACGAGTACACAGATTCTCGTTGCTCGTCCATTTGTTTATATGTCTTTGAGTTCAACTAACATCCCATCCACTAC
The DNA here is from genome assembly GCA_963969285.1 of Odontomyia ornata. Lineage (NCBI taxonomy): Eukaryota > Metazoa > Arthropoda > Insecta > Diptera > Stratiomyidae > Odontomyia > Odontomyia ornata. Next base: position 372,736,864 of record OZ017738.1, on the reverse strand, counting down.
TAACAAATGCAATCACATATCAGTCCCTACAGTCATTGCTCTAATAGAACCCTCAGATGATTTTGTTATTAAATGTATCGACTTGTCTGGAGCTTTAATCAACTCAGTGGCTGGCAAATTGTCATGTATTTCCGACATAGAAGCACTCCGGCTTCAACAACAAAACCTTCGACTTCTACATCACTGTACAATAAGTTTTTACGTGTCCAAGACCAAATATCATTTTCTTCAGGCTCAATAGAATTACCAAACTTATCGCCTTCTCATAGCCAAAACCAATAGTTTTTAGGTCCACTTTTACCACCAACAGTAAAGGCTACAATCAACTCAAATAGTGATCCTGAAAAGGGGTATCTAATTTTTAGGCTTAGGATCATAAAATTTATGAGTACCGCCGTCTTTACTATGGAGGCTTCAAATAATATCTTATTTGCATAAAGCCCCTGATACAACCTGCATTGATGGGAAAACAAAAACGGGCTTTAAAGTTATAATTCAAAGAGAAGGCTTTCCAATTGATTTCGATGCCCTGCGGGCTGTCTATTTTCACTACAATGAAGAAGTAGGGGTTACATCAGAACAAGCCATAAAAGACCTGGAAACATATGCTTCCCACGTTAGTTCAAACTATATCTCTTCCCTACAAATTACAAGAGAACAACACCACTATTTTTTTCATCCCCAATAATATCTCCGTTTAGTTTAAACATTTTTACCATACGGCAGTATTAGTATTAAGTTAAATTAACTCTTTCTTGACGTAAAATCTTGTCAGTATAATGTCCTCACCCTAACAAAAACATAGTTAAACGAGTCTCACAACAATGAAGAAATTTTATGCAGCAATTGGAGCATCTTTAGAGACGATAGAGATTATTGCAATACTGGACGGATACGAGGAGGTGACGTTTTGGTCATTGTACACAATTCTTTTTCTAGTGAGGTTGTGTGTACTGAGTCTAATAATCTAATCCAAAAAAAATTGGTTCAAATTAAATTAGGTAAATTTTCCCTCTACATTGGTGTGTTCTATATTCCTCCTAATTCAAGTGAAGCTGTCTATAATGAAATCTACGATATTATAGGCGAAGTCATGGAAAATCTTGATGTAGATGAAGTTAAATTTTATAGTCGACAATGAAGACAATCTTCTTCTCCCAGTAAATCTTCTCGATTGTAGAGATTTCAATTAAATGAGTACTTTTTATGGCAATGATTTGCAGCAAATTGCTCCAGTACCTAACCAAAATCGGTAATTGTTTGGACCTGATTTTTACTAATTCATGTGACGAGGTAGTGGTTTATCCAACTGTTGACAACGAGCACCTTTTTCGTAAGACACTGCATCATTCCGCTTTTTCTATTGAATTTTCCACTCCTGGTAAAATCAATTCTATTTCATACACTGCTGCAATTGTATTTGACTTTCAAAATGCTAATTTCTATGTCATTAACAATTTTCTATCCACATTCAACTGGACTGGTACTCTTTCAATGTTAGACATAGACAGTGCTCCATCTACTTTTTACCAAATAATTTTGACACCATTGAGAGAATTGTACCTAAAATCAAAAACGAAAAAAAAGCTTTCCGAACCAGCTGATGAGCAGATGATTTGCAGAAAAACTTTTCCAATTGTTGAGCCTTACCTCAATGAAGAACAACATGGTTTTCAAAAAATAGGTCCATAACTATCAACCTCACGGTTATGACATCAGATATTCTATGTGGTCTGGAAAAAAGTTACCAGATTAGGTGAAACATGGAGTTATGATAAAGAAACTTCACAAATTTCGAATCACCGGGTCACTCCCTAGTTGAGTTCAGTCCTATCTGCAGCACCGCATACACTTTGTCAAGTTTCAAGAATGTTTATCCAGAGAAATTCACGTTCTCTCTGGGTTCCTCAATGCAGCCATCTTGGCCCGTTGCTTTTCAATATTTTTATTTCTGAGCTTTGATTGGCATTACCTAGTATATCACATCTTTTTTCGGCGACGATCTCAAGCTGTATCATGTAGTTTAGTCTGAAACCGATGCATTGGTTCCCCAGGACAAATTGAATAATTTATTTCAGTGGTGTAATGACGACCAACTCTCCCTGAATTTGGACAAATGGCCGGTAATCTACAAATACCACATTAATAATTCCCCTCTGAATGGGGTTGATAAAGTTGTGGATCTTGGCGTAGTCTTGGATACAAAGTTCCAATTCAACCTTCATTACACTGAAGTCCATTCCAGAGCGTATAAAATGCTAGGCTTTGCCAACAGAAAGGCCAAAGAATTCAAGTATATTTGGGAAACAAAATCTTTATACATATCTCTAGTATGTCTATTCTTGAATATGCCTGCCTAATCTGGAATCCCGTTTTTGATATTCACAGCAATAGATTGAAGTCAGTGCAGAAGCAGCTTATACTCTTTCCTTTGAGGTCTCTCTACAACCCCAGGCTTTGTAGTGAAATAGTAGATATGTGTCCGTGAAGGACTGCAGCGATGGGCTGCTGCCTTGGCGGAAGAGGATGGTAATGTCCGCCGAGATCGGCCTCGTCCGGGGACGCGTGAATGCGCTGGCAGGCTAGCGCTGCAATGTCTTGGGGCGGATTCTTTTCCCCAGCACAAAAAGAAAAAAAATTTCGCATTGGTGTCGAAGCCGAGATAACCTACTAAGTGTTTAAATTGCTTGTTCAAAGATCAAATTGGACACGAAAACAAAACGTACGGACTTGAGAGACTTCATCGTTCCTGACGATATGTATGGTCCACAAATAAGAGTGGGGCATCCAGGTGGAAGCCTCACTCCCAACTGGATCAAGATCCAAACGTAGACGTGGCCATATATATCTCATTTGAGTGAAATACTCATAATTTGCATGAATTTTTTCATCAAATGGGGAATATAAGCATGGTCAATTTATGTTATAGTATTATGCGATGGAATCGCACAACACTATACCATAAAAAGACACGTGAGCGGAAGGCCACTCTACCCGGGCAGAGCCCCTATAACACAAAAAAAGGGATGAGCGCGCCCGATGGCTAGCTCATTTCAGTGGAGGGGCCTGCCATGGTTGCGGGTCCTATACCCAGTCAGGTAATGGGAAAGGAAAAACCGAAGGAATAAGTTTAATAATTCATTGTACTCATTATTGATCTTTATACAAACAAGTTAAATTTCTCGGAATTTTTCAAGTTGCTGTTTTATATTTTTGTGTATATATAATTTTTATTTTTATATAGTGATAAGCATTTCGTTACATTTAAAGTCACATAAAACATGGCTACATTTATGTATAGTAGCAATAATAATAACAGTAGTTTTTTTCTAGACTTTTCTGATTTCTTTGTTATGAACCAGTATTTGAAATAATAGCAAATTACAGTTTTTCTATTAAACAGATGAAAATTTTCTTCTACATGTATTGGGGTTTTTTTTTGGAAGACACAAAATAGAGTGTTGAAATGGGGTTTTGATTGGAACTAGCTAAATTGAAATTAATAAATGAAAATGACTCATTTTCAATTTGGTCTTGAAAGTATGACAAACGAAATGGCTGATTTTTACAGTTATGAGATCAGATTTAGTCAAGACTACTTAATTTGGCCAAATTCAAACTTCATTCTAAACTTTAAAACAATTAAGTTTAATTTGCTGGAACGTATTTTGTTTTTTTATAGTCAGATGGTAATATATTGTGTAGTAATAGGGCAGTTTTTTTTAAATTTATTATTTTTTTTATTTAAATTATTTGATAATTATGTATAAAATTCAAAATTTTATTTTTATGTCAAATTTATATATTTAATATTTTATATATTAAACATAAATAAAACTGCTCGATTCGAATTCGGCGCCGGCAAAGGGTTAACAAAAATTCATGCATAACATAGACCAGATCTACTAATTCACTACACAACCAGCAAATCATTTCCATCTAGAAAATCCTGTTATGACTTGAAAGTATGTAAAACACACATTCTCTCACTCAGTTCATCGGAAGCCTAGAAATACAAAAAATACATTTACACTCATAGAACTGTTAGTAACAATTCTTATGAGTGAACAATCTACTCAACACAACTTCATATTCCATACATCCCATGAGCGGAGGCAGATTTACATTGAGAGTCTCTCCGATTGCTGGCATCTGGACATTGGAGAGTCTTGTGCGGTGCGTGGTGAAAACTCGATCGTTCGTCGAGCTCGCGGCGTTCTACTGAGTATCAAATAAGATGTGTTAACGTGTCTCCGTATTTCGCTCCACCGTTTTGGTCCAAATTCTGGATATTGAAGGAGAATTAAATGTTAAGCTCCGGCAAATAGAATTTCCGCGCCATATAGTTTGTGTGTGTATTCCGATGGAATGTGTTGAAGATTTGCATTGTGTATCCTTGCGCAAATTTTTAAATCACCGAAGAAGATGGAGCGGAAGTACAAAGGAAAGTGACCGCCGAAATCCATTTCGGGATCAGAGTGGGGAAAAAGTTTTGTGTGTGGGACGATGATAAATTAATATATATTGCTAAACGGGACCCTGCCCCGTAATGGAAATAAAATAAAATTCATTTGTAGTAGTAGTTTTAAGTCCAAACTAAACTAACTCTGAGTAAAGTTTGAAACCTTATTAATATATTCCCAACTGCCCAAGGCGCATACGACACAATATTCATTAATAACCTTCAACCCCATGTGACCCATGTGGATTTAAGAAGAAAATTACAGCGTTACGGTGACATCAAAAATGCATGGGTAGTTCAGTATCCGTACCCTTTTGGCTGTGTTAAATATGTTAGGCCGCGCTATGCAGTTGCTGCAGTAAACGCTCTCGACAATCAACTTTTATTTGGACGCCCTGTTCAAGTGAAGCCATATTTTGATCCGAACTGCTGTATTAATTCTCGTGGAAGTTATGTAGATTCAGTGCAATGTCTTCACTGTCTACAATGGGGACATATTGCTCGACATTGTGCTTTTCGCGCGAAACTTCGCACAGGTTGCGATAAGGGAAATAAGAAAGAGATGTGCGATTTTGGGGCATTTTGAAAACATTAGCTGATGGCTTGGATAATTATTCCTCGCAATGTTTTATGCACAATTTCGGTCCATTAGCGTTCTTTGATTTGGCAGGGAAGAACATAACGCCGAGCGAATTGAAGGGAGAAACGCGGAAAATTGTTCGTCAGATTTGCTTGAAATACTTCGAAAAAGAGTGTGAGTGTAAGCGTACCCCAACAACCGAGTGTGTCAATCAAAACACACACACAAAAGCGAGTTATGTAGAGCCAGCAACAAGCAGTGCCCTGTGAAAAACAGCTAGCGCTAAGCTAACTGTAAACAGCAATTTGTTTACTAACAGAGACGAAGGAGGAAAGTGAAAAAAAAGAAACATTAAATTACCCTGAGTCTAGTGTTTTCACAGTGTCGAAGAACTGTAATAAATAGCATTATAACCGCCACAGCACCTTGAAAAGAAATAACATTTTTTTATTTCAAAAGTGTGCGGAAGACGAAAGATAGGGAAGATGAAATAATTGTAGTGGGGAGTGAGCGGCTGATGTGTAGTATGCAGCCGATAGTGGAGCTGAATTATAGGGAGAGGAGAAGACTGCAACAAGGTATTTTCTAAACAGCCCAGCCTTCATGTCCGGCCCGTTGCGACGTCACTTCCTACAAGAAAGGGTGAAAATGTTGCCAGAAAAAGTTAGTATTCGTGTCACGCCCTCAAGCACGTTCAATTGGAATCGAATCGAAATTCGATCAAGAAGTTTATGAACTAGTACGTAAATATCAGGAAATGTATCAACCACTCTTTGATAAACGTCAAAAAAATCATATCTGTTGATGTTGAACCGGAAAATGATAAGGCAGCGTGGAAATCGGATGATGAAGATGCGGAAGACATTTAATTTTCCTAATAATTTTGTTTGAAAATAGGTCGATCCTAGAACTTTTAGATTATTTACTTCAATTTCTTGGACGGGAAGTACTTGAGAATTGGATCAATCGCGTGAGCTTATTCATCACCAAATTACGTGTTCGTTTACCCATTAATTGGTCAATATTCAGCGTAATAACAAGGCTTTTCCCAAATTAGTTTCACCCCACAGAAGCAAAAATTTCCTAGTGATTGATAAGCCCCCGGATTTATTAATAAGTACTAATGATACTAGTAAAGTCGCGGTGCAAACTATCTTAAGAAAGCAATTTTCTCAACTCAAAGACTCATCGCTCACTCATGAATTCTACTTTGCCCATCGCTTAGACTTTTCTTCGAGCGGAATTCTGTGTATCCCCCTGAATAAGAGAACTTGTATGGAAGTATCCAAGTCCTTTGAAAATCGGACTTCAAAGAAGCATTATATAGCCTTATTAAATGGTCATATGAAGCAAGATTTCGTTACAGTTGATATTCATATAGGAGAAAATCACCCGCATCGTCATCGAGCGCTCGACGGACCATGTGGGGTAAGTACCCTTTTTGCCTCATGTCTTTTTTTTAAATTGCTCTTTTTTCGAAATTTGTCTTTTTTAAAATAAAATTTTTTTTCTATTTTTATAAAAATTTTTACTAAGAATATTATTATATTAATATAAAAACATTCAACTATATTGATATTTTAATTGAGTTTTAAAAATTATTTAAATCATAAATTAGATAAAAAAAGAAAAATTCTTTTTTTGAATGATGAATAAAAAAAATATATATATTTAATATAAATATAATAAAAATAAAAATAAAATGAATTGATACCCTTACCCTTCGGTCTTTCCATTACGTTGGATTTGACTGGGTATAGGACCCGGTACGGTGGCAGGCTCACACCACCAAACATAAGCCAGCCGCCGGGTACATATTAACCTCTTTGTTGCAGGTAACGTCGCGGGTTGAGTGGCCCGAGCAAGGTACCTCTTTATGACATAGGGTTATGTAATCGAATCGCATAATTCTATGCCATGAACTGGTCACCGGGGTACTTCTCCTCATGCAAGTTAAGTTTTATGAGTTTTCCACTCAGAATAGGAATACCTGGCCACTACACTAATTATGGATTTTGATCCGGTTGGGTGGGAGCGCGGGGGCTCAGTCACCACCCGGTTGCCCCTCTCTCATTTGTGGGCCATGAGCCTCTTCGGGAAAGGACGAAGTTACCCTAATTCCGCCCTCTTTACTTGTTTCTCTTGTTCTATGAACAAGTCATTTACCCCTGTTGTAGTTGCCTACAAGTTTTGCGACTTCGGTCGCCTTACTTTTTTTCGACCCCGGAAATTCGTGAATGCGAAATTCTTTGTAGTGGGTCCTTGTGCTGGGGGAATAAACCCGCCCCACAACACCGCAATGCTAGCCTGCCAGCGCATTCACGCGTCCCCAGACAAGGGCATTCTCGGCGGATATCTACACTTTTTCTGCCGAGGCAGCAGACCATCGCTGCAGTCCTTCACGGACTTTTGAAATAACTAATCACTACAATTGCTTTAGCATTAGTCTTTTATTCACTTAAAATTTAAATATAATTGAAACGACTATTTGAAATAACTAATCACTACAATTGCTTTAGCATTAGTCTTTTATTCACTTAAAATTTAAATATAATTGAAACGACTATTTTTAAAAGAACATAGCTCGCCCTCCGGCAAAACTATGTTACATATAAAGAAGGGCTAATTACATTTTCACTGAAAACAGTATTGATATGCGTTGTAAAACAACAAATAGGAAGATATTGACAAAAGAAAATAATTGATTATGAGCCCAAAAATATACAGTGATTGTATTTTCCGAAAATTTAAGGTCGTGGACTTAAGCCCTTATTAAAGCAACTGATTCAATTGCTTTGTGCTTTCCAATTAGATACTTAATACCTTTGTTACTCACCACACAGATGGCCAATTCTAAACTATTTATGAGCTTTAAACCGTAAAAAATTCATCTTTCCCTAGAAGTAGTGAATGTCACTAAGACTATATCTTGCAACGACTTTGTTCGTATCATTTAATATACAAAGCAGAATAAAAGCTTCACGTTTTGCTATAAATCGGATCACTATTTTTGCTCGTTTTAATTACTGGATCCATAACAGGCAATACTCTTCTATTTAAATCGCCGAAATCACAGTAGCTTGGAAACCTCTGAAAAATCGACTAGCAAGAAATTGAATGCAGAGACTTACTGTGGAGCGGCCAAACTAGTATTATTCAATAATGATTAATTATTAATTTTTTCCATCGCTTGATGAACTGTTATTTTGGTGAGAAATTGGCTTTTCATTTTCATAATGATATCTCCTCTTCTCATTAATTTGCATTTGCTAACCGGAGTAATACATTATGATTATGATGCGTCAGAATTAATATTACCTTCACCGAGCTTGATTGAATGTCATTGAAATCGCACACTGCTTTCCTTATAATTAAGGCTCTGCTTAAAATAATAGTGTCCATTACTATGTATAAAAGCCTGAGCTCTTCAGTACCGTGCTAACTTTGTTGTTCATAGAACAGCAGTCCGGAAGTACAGTCAACAACAATTATTTTACGGTGGAAGTTATGATAAGCAATTGTATGGAAGGCCATATTGGATAGTACCACCATGTACTTCACCAACGCAAAAACGCTATACACGCCAGGTTTGCAATATTTGTTATGACGAATGAAGCAATAGCTGGCACCTGTTGCTTTCGTGACCACTGAACGAGCTATTTTTTTTAGAAAAACTATCCAGCAACACATAAGCATGTACGCCACACTTGAAGCGATAAACACGATGAACCCTGATTTGTGTGTCTCACAATGATCCACTGATGCATACAACGACAATCGTAGTCACGAAAAATTTTCCAAGACGCTCTAAACAAATGTCACTTGGCCAAGCCTTTTCATTCCCATTCGCAGCGCACCAACACAATATGCAAAACATACTTTTGCGATTATCAAATTGGCAAAAATTGAATGCTAATGCATAATTGCCAGTAGTACGCTGTGGATAATACTTTCCAACAGCAGCAGATACTGAAGGTAAATAATTCTTGACTTCACAGTGCGCGGCAGTCGAACGATCGAAACAAAATAAAATCGATCACACTACACAAAATATAAAACCAGAGGCAGACAATGAAAATTGCAAATTTTGGGAACGGTAACCGAATGACACGATGTCTACTGTTATCGGTAGGGATTTCATACTCTCTTAATTTTGATATACAATGTGGTAGAAATACTATGAAAAATAATCCGCGACTACGGAGGAATTAAGCATTGTAGTGTTAGATGTATGTATGTTCACTTCTACGCTTCACAAGATCGATTTCTTAAACTATATCAATTTGAGCGAATGTTCCACCACTGATAATTAATATCAGATGAAATGTCTGTGATATTCAGAAAGAAGTTGAATAATCCGGCAAGAAATTGAATGCAGAGACTTACTGTGAATTCACGACGATAGTGAACTCGCGCCGGAACAAAGTATCCGCGAAAGTTAGCTTCTTGATGGCTCCGGGTACCCCTCAATCCGTTGTGCACTCACTTTTTCCCTTGCCGGCTCGGTTTCCGTGACGTGCGGACTGCGCAACGTTCCCCATAAGACTTCCCGTTGTTGCTGCTCGTCCCCTTGCGGGACTCCTCACAACGGCAGTTGTCAAGTCTTCCATCCACTTTTCATTGCATTGGGAAAGTGCAATTCGCGGATAGCTCCGTCGTAAAGGAGGTTGCCGTGTCCAGATTTCAATTGCAAATTTAAATGGTTAATATTATTTTGACTTTGCAAATGAAATTTGGATCAGCATTATGGCGGCTTTCAAGCAGTTTGGTTAGGCGACTGCTCGATTACTACAGCTTTTTGTTAACCTATCACCTTATGAAAATCGCCTCCAGTTGTTAAATTTGACTAGCCTCTCTTCTAGGACAATCGCATTGTCAACATGTCTGGCCATCGATGGCTTGAAGGGCAATATTAAGGTAAAAATTATCTATAATAGAATCCGCTTGAATGAACCTGATAGAAGCACAAGACGCTCTACCATACCTGCCATCAGCAGACACCATACCATTTACAACTTTAACAATGTATAGTGATCATTACTCCCCATGCACTTCCAAGGTCTCATTTAAATCCAAAGTTTTAAATTCCCTTTCCCCGTCAAATATTTGACAATTTTAAAATTAATTAATGTATGTTGTTAAATTAATTGTATTGTAAAATTTTATTATAATTGATATGCCTTGATTTAAGGAATGACTAAATCATTCTATAAGTCTGCATTTCGTATGCTTAGTACAAAACCCTTCTGACATGAGCGTAGCTCTGTCTAGCCAACTTGTTTTGCATTTAAATCGATTTGGTATATTGTCAGAACCTAAAAAATCTAAAATTTTTCCTTTATACTGCATTTGTTTAATTTTTATAAAAGCAATCAATATTTCTGAAGAAATTTCTATTTATATAACAGATTATCGTTTTTTGTTAAGTTATCTTACCTCCAATTAACTATATTTTCTTAAAATTTTCAATCACAACCATTAACTGCTGGCATCATCATTTATTGAAACATACCTCACTGGAAACATTCAAGAATGCTTGAAATAGATCGAAGGGAATCAATTTACTCCTTTCGACATTTCCTTCAACCTCAACGCCATGCATACAATGTAACCCCCATAAATCACCCGTTGTCACTCCTTCATTCCAAGAGACCAAATGAATTGTATCCCAAGAATATATGTTTAACCACAGTGCTGACAGTCGACATAAAAGACTAAAAAGTCAATTCTCGAATAACTCAGTTGTCCTTGACTCCTTGAACACTCCCCGAAAGGCGGAGTTAAACGTTCTTTGTGCCAATGCGACCGACTACACTTTTATAAAATTGTTGATATGACAGCATAAGCCACTCCTCGCCTTGGTCGGGTGTTCATTAGCTCATGGGTCAGATTAGGTCAAAGGATTCCGATCTTATGGCCTTTTACTCTTTTCGTAACCACCCCCTTACAAGGAATCGGGACATTTAGTCGAGTAGGTGGAAAAAAATACTTTAAGGAAAAAGTTCTGTTATGAATTTCACTCATCAGATGTGGGAGTTTCAGTTATTTTTTACGAGTTATTGAAAGTTGACGTGCAGTGAAGTTTTTGGTGAATTCCGAAATAATTAAGACTAAATTTGGATTTCTCATTTAATATTCGCTATTGGTATGTATGTGATTGATGAAAATTATTTCTGTTATTAAATGAATCATGAAGTGAATTATAGACAAATGAATACGCTTTCAAACCATAATCCAAGGCTCTGTTCAAGGGTCACTTATATTAACAAATGTGGATGTTTAATTAAAATATTAAAATCATCAAATTTATCATACAAAATCTCGCTTTTGAAAAGCTACTATTTATTCTTTGATTATCTCTCAATTGTGTTTGTATAGTACGAGTATGTTGCATTATCCATACTTCATACAGGGGAATCATATTCAAGCTACTATACAATATTATTTTATTGGAACTGATGAGGTAACTTCAACTGATTTGAAAATGAGAAATAAAGGTGGTAATCTTATTGTTGTTAGGTGTCGTCTTCTAAGTATAGAATGGTTATAAATATTTTATTTTAAGTCTCTAAAATGAAACGAGAATACATATCAGGTTTATGCAAAAAAAGCTTAGTTCAATACGAATTTAATCAGATAAATTAAAACTTGATGGATAAGTCGAACGAAAAAAACCCAGATAAATCATCTTAAACGCACAAAACTGACATTTTTAATATACACATTGAACGTAAACATGTCAAATAACTTGTCTAAATTGAGATATCTTTTAACCTGCATATATAGTGATATAATTATCATCATGCACTACTGCAAATAAAACCTTAGCGTTGAGATTTGTTAGCGGATCTCATTTCTTTCGCATAATGGCAATGTTGAAGATGATGTTGTCAGTGTCCTGCATGACTAAGTGATTACTCACCAATTTTTCAGTCGTCACTAATTACAGCTGGGTAAACTCATAGCTAGGTTAAAAAACTACTAGACCTATAAGCTTTGGACCTCGAAAATTATGCGCAAGCGGCGAGCACTCTGACCTCTACAGCACGTGGATCTTTCAACCTCTTGGCTTTTGATTTAACAGGAAATATGCAAACCTTCCTTTACAGAATATCAAATATTAACTTTCTGTACAATAAATTAATTATATATAATGGAATATATACAGTCCTTGCCAAACATTTTTGAAATATGGGTGGTGTCGAGCTAGTGAAATTTCGCAGCTTAACTCCCTCATTTCTTTGAGCACTTTAGTGCTTACCTACGTTCTCATGCCAGTTTCAGCTATCATAAATTTAACATTATTATTTGGCGGATGATTGGATACCTAAGATCATCCTTGTTTTGTAAAGTTCGACAAAATGCCATGCTACTATCATTTTGTATGTAAAAAGTTTCAGATGTTCGTCAGCTATGGTATAGGTTATAAGACAGTATTTTCCCTACAACCATAGAGTTTATTTTAAATTCACATATGTATATATTTGGAGACGAAGTTAGTATCTTTTTCAGTGTGACTTTAAAAAAATTTTATTCTTCATTTATATCTACAAAGTATTTATTTAAAAATGTTTATCTATTCCTAATAAATAATCTTAATATATTTCCAATTACCAAATAATTGGTTGCACTACAGCCCCTCTCGACCTTTTGCTTCCTGCTAAAAACCACCTCAAACTGTTTCGATCAATTGACTGCATCCAGCGATTTCGAAATCCGAGCAGCGATGAATTGTGTTCTCTGCCCTTCAGTTCTCCGTACGAAAACCTTTATGGGTATCCTTTGTTTGCCGATACGTGGCCAATCAGTTGCAGCTTGTGCTGTCGTACAATCGTTGAGACCTCCAATTCGTCGAAGATTTCATACATCTCATGGTTGTATCGCATTCGCCATTGAGCCCCGTCTAGCTACACTCTAATTATTTGCGTCAGGGCCCGCCTCTCGATGGCGTTCAATATGTTTGCAAATGCTTGAACAAAAGCCCATGTTTCACCCCATAGTATAGCATAGGTCTTGTCACAGAATTGTAAATATGGAGCTGTCTTTTTCTATCAATACAGCTGGTCTTCAAGATCGTCAAAATTGAATAAAAAATTTTATTTGCGAGCAGTACTCTTCGGTGTTTTTCATCTACACATATTTTTTTTACCGGTTGGTACCTATACACAAATTCGTCCATAATTTCGATATTGTATTCACCAAGTATGATGTTTTGTATATCACCCTACTACCTTTGCTTCGCTGTCTAGTTTCAGGAAGAGTTCTTTGGGGGATGTTAACGACACCGTGATAAAATATTGATGTTGACCGCATATGCTACCACTTCGGTCAACTTGTGTAAGAACATACCTCTTGTATCGACAGGCTATTCTATGACATATTCCTGAGCCAAAATGAGTAGCAATAAGGCCAGTCCATCTCTTCGTGTTCTTCTTCGTAGCACTACAGCCCCTCTTGGGCCTTCACTTTTTGCAAATAGGGCCTCCAACTGTCTCAGTCCATTAACCACTTCATCAAATTTAGAAACGCAAGCGGCGATTTTCTGTTTTCACCGACCGAGTCAGACCAGCATTTCCTCGGTTTCCTCCACTGGTCTCCGGACTTCAGTTCTCGCAACGAATACTATTATAGGTATCCGTTGCTCGTCCATACAATTCATGTGTCTAGCCCATTGCAGCTTCCATAAACTTAAAATCGTTGAGCCCTCTGCCCAGTTAAAAATGTCATACAGTTCACGGTTGTATCGAATTCGACATCGGTCCCCATATAGCTTCGCTCCGATTTGTCGCCTCAGGACCCGTCGCTTATAGTGGTTCAATACATTTACGGATGCCTGGGTTAGGGTCCATGTTTCACATCCACAGCATAGCACAGGTCTTATCACTGATTTGTATACTTGGAGCTTTGTTTTTATGTGTATGTAGCTGGTTTTTAAGATCGTCAAAAATGAATAAAATATTTTATTTACGAGCTGAATTCTTTGGCGTTTTTCGCCTCTTTCATTACTGGTTCTCGTGATTTTGGCGCCTAAATACACAAATTTGCTCACATTTTTGATACTGTATTCTCTGAGTGTGATATTTTTCCTCGACTGCCTTATGAGCTGTGTTTAATTTTCATTGATTTGTAGGCCTACCAGTTTTGCTTCGCTGTCGAGTTTCAGAAAGAGTTCTTTGGCAGACAAAATGTTGATGTCGTCCGCATATGCTACTACTTGGCTCGACTTGTATAGCAATGTATCTCGTGTATCGACAGGTAGCTTTCTTATGACCTACTCCAGAGCCAAATTGAATAGCAATGGGGCCAGCCCATCTCCCTGCTTTAGTGCGATATTTGTGTTGATGAGTCGGTAATTGATGTGGACTAATTTGGCTGGGATGCCAAAGCAAAGCATTATTTGGTACAGTACGTTACGATCAATACTGTCGTGTGCTTGCTTAAAGTCAACGAAAATTCTCAGCATTTTCCAAGTACTTGCTTGACTGTGAACGATTGGTCTATTGTCGATCTACGTACTCTAAAACAATCTTTTGATACTCCCCAATAATACTGTTGGCGTATTTTCCAATTTTATTTTCTAAGATCTTTGAAATTATTTTGTATGCCGTATAAAGTAGCGATATGCCGCTATAATTTACGTACTGTAGCTTGTCACGTTTTTGGGGGTAGGGAATATAATTGATTGGCTACACTCTTTCGGCATATGTTCTTGTTGCCAAATGTGCTGCATAACGTGGTGACTAGCTTGATGAACACTACTGCCACTATATTTGATGAGCTTCACTAGGATCTCATCGATGCCTGGCGCTTTATTATTCATTTGGGCTTTGATGGTGGTACAAACTTCATCCAGAGTTGGTGGGGCCAATGGAAGCTCTCTGCAGAAGTCTACATGCTCCGATGTTCTGGGGTTGAGTGGAGGATTAAAGAGGTTCTTGAAATACGATGCCCTTCTTTCCTTATTCTTAGTTTCTTCAGCAATGATATTTCCGATGAGCGTGGTTTTGGCCTAATAACTACGTTTCAGGCTTTTCACTGCTTTATATGTTTGTCTCGAGTTGTTGCTCACTAGGCTTACATCTATACTTTTCAATTGGTCATCTGGGTATTTTCTTTTCTAAATTCTAATTATCTCATTCACTATTCTTCTGAGATCTTCACAGTGCTCTCCTTTCGTCCTGGTTTTCCTACCCGCGTATTTTTTGTACGCCCGATGCTTTTTGTCTAACGCATTCTGGCATTCATGATGGAACCAATAACTTCTCTTCTGCTAGGCTTGATGTCCGATTGAAGTTTCTGTCATGGTCTTAATAGCCGCTTTCACTTCTATCCAGAGCACGTTATTTGTCTTTAGCGATACACCTGATACGATGGGAAATCGCTGGTTGTCGAGAGTATCCGTGAAATTGGCCATAGACGCCGTTTGGAGCCTTTCAATGTCAAATTTTTGTAGCGGACTGGTCTTCGCCGAATCTGCCTTTGACATATGACCTCGAAAGGTTAATTTGATCAAAAAATGATGTAAGCTACAATTGGCTCCTCGGTATCTACGCGCGTCAAGTATGCTCGAGGCGCAACTTTGTCAAACGAGAACATGGCTGATCTGGTTTTGTCTTCTGCCATCCGCTGAGAACCAGGTGATTTTATGAATGCGTCGATATGGGAAGTAAGCTGAGCGTATGTCTAGATTTCTGCTACATGCAAAGTTAATCAGGCGCTGGCCTCATTGGTTTCATCGTGGAGGCTATATCCTCCAGTCGTTCCCGGATGAGATATCTCATTGCCAGCCTTAGCGTTAATATACTATAATCCAGAATGACTTTTGTGTCATTTGAAAGTAATGAGTTGACTAGTCTTTCCAGGTGATTGTAGAATATTTCGTTCGTTTCTTCGTCCTTTTCTTTGGTCGAGGCATGTACGTTGATCAGCCAGATTTTGAAGAATTTTGCTTTTATACGGATCACACATAACCGTTCGTTGACTGCCTTAAAATCAATAACGTGCAATTTGAACTCCCTGTCCACAATAATGGCCACTCCAAACTTTCGTTTTCCAGTAGACTTCCCATTTTTGAATATCGTGTGCGAATTTCATTTCCAGTCCAATTCGTTTCCTAGATTGCTTGTTGTGCAGTATTTTTAATTTATTTTGACTGGCCAGTTGTAGTAGGTCCTTAACAGCGCCAAGATAATTGAATGGTCTGTCATTCCAACATCCAATGCCATAGTCCTTTTTCAATTTGCGAGGTCGTTGCCGTGAGTCCAATCCATTATGAGGCCCTTCTGCAGATTTCGAAATACTGAAAGGTTTTCTAGGGACGGGGAGTTAGTCCGTCGCCCAACCTCTATTTCGACGGCATGGTTATTACTTCGATCCCGTTACCAAGTGCAAAAGACTCTTCTACACCCTCGTAGGTCTCCCCACAAAGGAAGTTTAAGTATGATTTAGTAGCAGAGCTTTAGATGTATCTACAATTGTTAGCATTTCTCAGCATGTAATATCCCATCAGCCAATGAACCCAATGTGCGACCCCGAGAACATTTACTAATAGTTAATCGTGGGGTTTATGATGAGAAATTATGGAAGATATGGTTGGGGAAACAATCTCCTTGCTTTAGTCCGACATTTGCGTCAAAGGCATCAGTGAGTTGGTTATCGATGCAGACTTGGGAGGTTGTTGACATCATTGCCATATTGGTAAGGTGGAATCAGGCTGAAATACCAAAGCAAAGCATGATTTGGTACAGTACGTTACAATCAATACTGTCATATGCTTGCTATCAGTCAACGAGGATTTGGTGTAGGTTTGTGTTGAGCTCCCAGTATTTCTCAAGTGCCTGCTTGGCTGTAAGCAATTGGTCTATCGTCGATCAACCTGCTTTAAAATCACCTTGATAGCCCCAATAATACTTTTGGCGTATGTACTGATTTTATTTTCTGAAATTTTCGAAAATATTTTTGGGCCGTACAAAGTAGTGATATGCCTCTATGGTTTTCGCACTGTACCTTTTCAACTTCTTTGGGGATAGGGAATAAAGTTGATTGGCTCCACTCTTTTGGCATATTTTCTTTTTGCCAAATGTGTTGGTTGACTTTATGGATAGCTTTCTGAACATCGCTGCCACCATATTTAATGAGTTCCACTGAAATCTCATCGATGCCCGGCGCTTTATTATTCTTTTGGGTTTTGATGGTGGAAGAAACTTCATCCCGAGTTGGTGTGGCCAGCAGAAGCTCCCTAGGAATATCTATAGGCTCCAATATTCTTAAGTCATACGGAGTATCAAGGACTTTCTTGAAATACGATGCACATCTTTCTTTCACTCTGTTTCCATCAGCGATGATAATGATGAAGTCATCACAGCAGAACCTAGTCTTGGGCTGATAATCTCATTTCAGGCTTTTGACTGCTTTGTATGCATGTCTTGTACTATTACTCGCTAGACTTACATTGCTGTCATAGTATTTTTTTCTTAATTCTGATGATCCTGTTCACTACTCTTCTGAGATTTTTATAGTATTCTCTCTTCGTCCTTGGTTTCTTCCCTACTCGTAAATATTGTTTGCACGCCTGATTCTTTTTGTCCAACGCATTCTGGCACCCATCATCGAAGCAATCATTTCTTTTGGGCTGGGATTGATACCCGATTGTCTGTCATGCCACGATCTTAATTGCCGCTTTCACTTCCACTATAGCTCCTTGCGTTTTTTCAGAGATATGTCTGATAGGATGGAATCCATTTAGTTGTCGAGGGTTTCCGTTCAATGTTTTGCTATCGACGCTGTTTGAAGCTTTCCAATGTCAAATTTTTGTAGAGAGCTTGTTTTTGCCGAGTACGTCTTTAACATATGATATCAATAGGATAGTTAGATCAAGTAATGAGTCTGTATGTATAGACGTTATGTATGCTCGAGGTCCAATGTTATTGGATCAGGACACAATCGATCTAGTTTCGTGTGATGCCGTCCGGTGATACCCAATTTATTTTATGAATGCGTCGATATGGGAAGCAAGTCGAAGTTGTGATTAGATTTCTGTTACACCCAGGCCACGCAATATCCTCCAGTAGTTCCCAATGAGATACTTCATTGCCAACTTAAGCGTTGAAATCACCCAGAATAATTTTTGAGTCATTTGTAGGTGATGAGTTGAATGGTCTTTCCAGGTGATGCCAAATTTCAGAGAGTTTTTATATGGATCACGCACAATCGTACATTGACTGCCTTAAAATCAACGACATGCAATTTGAACTTCCTTTTGACAATAAATGCCACTTCGATTTCTTGCTTTCCAGCAGGCTTCCCACTTTTAAATATTGTGTGCGATCTAATATCTTGAATATCAGTTGCAGATCAGTTCGTTTGCTGAATTGCTAGTATGTTTAATTTATATTGGCTAACCTATTGTTGAAGGTCCTTAACAGTGCCAGGGTTGTTCAGTGTTTTAACATTCCAGGACTTAATGCCATAGTTCTGGTTTCGGTCACGAAGTCGTTGCCGTAGGTCCAATCTATTGTTAACTCACCTCATTAAGTACCTCCAAATGGCTTCTCAACACACTCAGATGTATCTTAGTAAATTCGATTAGCTACAGAACCGTAGAAAACAACGAAGAGGTGGTAGCCAGATTACAAAAATACGGAAAATTGCGTAGAAATAAAGCATTTGTATCTTTTCACGTGTAATGATTGTCAATTACGTTTGCTCCTTTGAGAGATTTCCCGAAAGAAATTTAAACCGACCACTCATTGGTTCTAGACGTGAAATCTGGGAACATGACAACGGACTGTACCCATTAGGTCGACAAGTCCGGACACCTTAGTCTATTCCGAGGTTTCTGGCTAGCTAGCTAGTTTGGAGAGGAGTTTCAGTCGCAGGTCTTACGCGAGCAGACTAAGTCCAAAATACAGAATCTTAGCCACCCATCTAAAAACGCGTCGAACAACCATCAATGACTCTTTTTCAAACTACGTTAACTGCGTCCCGAGGAAAAGGACAAAGGTAACCGCTGAATCAAATACGCCCTCCCGAATATTACCGACGCTGTGCCCGAAACAATCCACTCGAATTCATAACCGAAAAAACTACTCGAACAAAAGAACGCAAAACTCAAGACATGGCACCGTGTACCGACCTTTCACGAAACCGACATTCACAGATTACTGGAATCCTACTCTCTCGGCGGCACACTCACCTTTTGCCTGCATTATTCTGTTGAAAGGGAAAGGGTTTGCTGGAAATGAAAGACGTGGTTAAGTTAGCAATTCATCTTATATTTACTGAAAATCCATATTATTGTTTCTATAAGGAAATGAAAAAAACAAAAAATGAATCATAAAGTTGGTAATTTAATCATTAGTCCTATTTTTTCCATATTTAGCTAAATTAAAATTGTTAAAATCAAAGATAACAATGATAAGATACAACGAAAATTGATTCACTCACGCTTCGATGAAATACCAAAGATAATTACCATTAAAATAAAATGTAGATCTTTAATTTTAATTTGAACAAATTTCTTTTTCTTATTCAAAGCGCCAAATTATCAAATAAGAACTTTATAAGTTTTCTCTTCCATCCACTTTCTCCATTGGGTCGCTTTTACACTTCATCTTGCAAATTAATTATTAACAATTATTATTTCCAAAAAAAAATAAAAATTTTCTCCTCTGTGTATACAAGTCGAGTTAATGCTTGTATTTTTTTTTGTTACTATCATTTATAGTATCTTTTTCTGTTTTCTTTTTCTCGTCAATGTAATATTTAGACGTAGTGTACTTATTTTTTGCATTTCATTCCTATAGCTAACTAGTTTGTCTTGTTTATTTTCTTGTGGGTCAATAATGATAAAACAGTCATCCACATATCGTCTGTAAAATATAGTTACATTGAATCTTTTGACGATTTTCAATATAAAGATTTCTTCCAAAGATTGTAAGAATATTTCTGACATTATTGACGATATTGGATGTCCCATACTCAGATCGTTCTTAGAAATGTATGTGTTTTTATTGAACTTAAAATAGTTCTGCATGATTGTGGTTTTTATAACATTTAGTAGTTGATCTGTGAATCGTCGACTGTTGTTGAATGAAAGTTTTTCTTTTAGTATGGTCAGTGTTTCATCGATGGGTGTAGACGTAAAATTGTAAAATTAGGAGTTGGTGATATTTAGTGATAAAAGTCGACTAGTGTCAGTCAATGTTAAAGAGGTGATAGAGTTCGCTAGATCACGACTGTTCTTTAATGCATATTTGTCGTCGAAGTGCATAACATCAGCCATTATCATTGCCAAGTACTGTGCTAATTAGTATGCAGGAGCTGGGCGGTGGTTGACTACAGGCCGGATAAAGATATTGGGTTTGTGGAGCTTAGGTTGTACTTTAAGGGGTGATATGGATGGATGTGGGTTTATGTAGCGGTGCTTAGTATTAGGAGGAATGACTAGTGGAGATTGTATTATAGCAATTCCACTTCCGAGCGCTTCACACCATTTTTTGTGCCCCTTATACCGATGTCTTAGCATTGCCTGGAGGCATACGTAGGAATGGATGACGTGTGAAGTGGGAGTGATGGAGAGAGTGAGAGGGAATGGAGGTATTTAATAAAAAAATCTGCTTGGAACTTATTGGTGGCTTCTTTGTTTACCAGTTTGTACCCGTTGGCGTTAATGAAGTCGATTGTTTTTAGTATGTAGTCCGTTGTTTTTAAGATCACCGTTGTATGTCCTTTGTCGCCTTTGTTCACTGTTAATATGCGGAGTATTTGTGCGTGTGTATCTGTGTGCTTCGTGCAGGAATTGTGTTTTACTATATTAAGATTCTTGCAAAACCTGGTGTAATGTTGTTTTTTAAACACTGTTTGTTAAGCCATATGTTTGCTATGGTTCCGTGAAGTCTTAGGGTAAGGTTTTGGAATGATCGCAACAGTTTTGCCTGTCTGGCAGTATTGCAGTCAATTATTTTCTTTATTTGATATCAGCAGGCCAGTTTTCCATTTTCTTGAAAAGCCATCAGGCCTTGCTTTGTTGTGTGAGTAAACGCGGTTTGACTACTTTGAGTCATCTTCTGTATCTAAAGGATGTGTTAAAGGGAATGACTTTATAGAGTCGTAGGATGGGTTAAGCAGGTTGTACTAAATAAGGTCAGGTGGAGGGATATTAGGTTTTTGTTTTTGCTATAATGTCATTCCCTTCAACGCATCGTTTAGACACTAAAGATGACTCAAAGGAGTCGGAACGCGCCTACTCACACAACAAAACAAGGCCCGACGGCTTATAAGAAAAGAAAAAAAAAAACAAATCAATAGAATCACAATTCACAAAGCACCACCGTATCAAGGAAACGAATTTTTTTGATGAGTGCTGTGAAGTCTTTGTTACTGTATAGATCAGAAATCTCTCAGCTCTGGTAAGTCATGCTTTTCTAATCGCACATTTTTTTGTGGAAGGGGAAGATGATGCTTCCCATGCATTTGTTGCATGAACGAGTAAGAAATAGAACGAGCGGCATAGAAAGATACCTGACAAATAGAACCATGAAGTCATTCCATTTATGCGGTCCTGACAGTTAAAAAGCCTATATTTGAGTACCTGGAAGCATCGAGGGTAGTAGCGTTTCTTTTCTTCCTCCCACTATTAGTAATTTGCAGTGGAAATTTAGGACCTAATGTAAAACATCACCAACAAGCATTGATCAAAATCACTGGGAGTGTGCAAAGTAGATTCTTCAAATGTGTAGTAATCATGCAGTCTGTCTAGGTAAACTGCTCGAGGGTGCTTTACGAAAAAAGACCATTTCATAATAATTACAACGCAATAAGTGCGGAACAATTTGATACGCAACTTATTAGCATTATTATTACTAACCCGGGATAAGCCTCGTCACTATCACCGCTGCCATTATCGATAAAAAAACTGTTCCAAAAAAAAAAAAAAAAAAAAAAATATATATATATATATATATATATATACTCGTATATATATATATATATATATATATATATATATATATATATATATATATATATATATATATATATATATATACTCGTATATATATATATATATATATATATATATATATATATATATATATAAAATATCAAATAAAATCAATAACGACACCACCATTGCGACACAATTTAGCGAAGCAATCGCTAAATTGTCGCAAATGGAATCTGAAGTTACCGCCATGAAGAGGGACGTTTAGAGAGGCGGTAAAGGAATAGATAATGGACGAGACGACTGGATGACGACGGCAATGTGTTGGTTGCGCGACGTTTTTGAGATGTGTGTCAAGCGGGAGTAGATGGCTAGCGTTTGACCCACGTGATCCTATGTGTCCATTGTAACAAAGTGTGGAGTGGTGGTTGTTATTGTTGGACGTGTTTTTGTGGATCTTTCTCGGGTTATTATTAAGTAAAATCCGAGAAAAAAGAAATGCGAATTGTGCGCACAATCCATTCGAAATAGGGAAGATAAAGATTGTTTTTTAGCTAAAGGCATACAATCGTTCTGGAATTTTGAAGCATAAAATTTAATGCCTTAAAACTCGAAATAGATAAAAATAAATTTAAAAAAAGTAAATATCAGAGTATGAGTGCTTTAATACAAATGCACTTTTTGAAAATTGAATGAACTTCAATTTCCATCACTTGAACGAATGGTACCTCGATCAATTTAATGTGAAAATTATTCCGCTGCTTTTATTGAATTGTTCGTTCAAAGTAATAAAACTTCAATTATATCTGAAGACTTAATGTGTTCGCTTTTTGTTGTTGTTGGGGGTATCGAATGTGCAAACACTTATCTGCCTAAAAAGGTTCACAAACAATTTGAAAGTTTCCAAGAACCGTTGCTGAGCCTGCCCTTATTTAGATCTCGATTGAGCGAAAATAACCGAACTCAAGACATTATCCCAAAAAAAAGATGTCCACTGTGTAATCGCTGCTTTGAATGTGTCTTAAAGAGTAATTTCTTCAAATGAAATTCAACAGAATTGCGCCCAACGCAAATGTGGTCTGATACGAGAATTCGATCGGAGTTTGTTGTTCTCGTTGGTTTTGTTAACAAAATACTGAACACTGCTTTGAAGTACGCCGTGTAATCTAAAGAAAATTGCAAACATTTTCCGATTCGCATTTGAAAAAAGCTTCGGCAAGTGCAAAC
The DNA here is from genome assembly GCA_963969285.1 of Odontomyia ornata. Taxonomy (NCBI): domain Eukaryota; kingdom Metazoa; phylum Arthropoda; class Insecta; order Diptera; family Stratiomyidae; genus Odontomyia; species Odontomyia ornata. The sequence goes on along the minus strand of OZ017738.1, from coordinate 372,713,653 downwards.
ATGCAGACCACTTGGAATAAAGTTGTGAATTTATTCAGTCAAAGTTTGGTAATTGGTTGCAGTGAAGTGATTTTGAACAAGAGATGGCTTGGATATATGAGTGCTTAGAAAGGATATTCATGAAAGTCGAAATTTCAAACTCTTCAGCAGGACTTAATTAAAAGAACAACTTTTTTGTGAACTAAACAATAATTTCATATGAAATATTTTTCAAGTGTCGCAAACGTTCAAAGTGAGATTATGCACTATTTCATGAATTATCTCAATTTTGGTCATTTTTAATTCGTGCAATGTAGCAAAGTATTGCGATAAATCAAAATGTTTAAACCTTAAAGCAATTAATAAAATATCTCTCTGTATTCAACACATAAAGAAGAACAATAAAAAGAATTACACGTACGCACGGTTCTGTTCCAAGTTAAACGGGAAAACAGGTGCACCAAGCAATAGTAATAACAACGCAAACCGAAAATAACTGAAAGTTTACATTTATTATTAAGTATAAATAGTTAATTTAATGACAAGCATTGAGGCATCATTACAAATCAAGGCCCTTACCCGCCCCAACAATGAGTGCTCGCCGGAGGAGAACTGGATGAGTACCCCTTTTGTTTATTAATAAAAACAAAACAAAAATTAAAATAAAAATCTTGATTAAACTTAGACGCGATAGTAGATAATGAAAAGTTACATATTTATGCATCAAGCTTTTAATGTTTCTTATAACTGAGTTTTTTCTCATGTATCTTAACATAGCAGATTTAATGAAACAGGTTCTGGAATAATTGTCGATATTCATTTCTAGTAAATTTGAACGGATTACAATTTTTATGAATACATGCACAACTTTTTTTTTTTTACTTTTGTCACGCATACTTTTTGATGTCATTCAAAAAAAACAAAACCGCCCGTAAAATTCGGTTCCAATTTGTTGTATAAGTTAATCATATTTGCTTAGTTTTTTTCACGATTTCGTTTTTAACCATGTCATTTGCCAGAATATAACACCTAAAATGAATGGATAAATTGAAGGAAACCTTCGGCCTTTTCATTTCTATGGAACCCTGAACAGGTATGGGACCCGCCACGTTGGCTAGCCCCTCCACTCATGAACTAGCCACCGGGTGAGCTCACCCCTTTTTCTTTGTTGGTATAGGTGCTCGTGCTGGGTAGAGTGGCCTTCCGCTTGGGTTTTCCATTTATGTAAAGCCTTATATGATTCCATCACATGAAACTTTAACACAAATCTGGAAAATTTTTATTTTTTATTTAAGGGAAAAGTTCATGCGAATTATGTTTGCATGAATTTTTCATTTAAATTGAAAATATACGGCCACGTCTACAATGGATCTTGGATCCGGATAAGGTACGAGGGCGCTCCGCTTCCACCTGGATGCCCCCTTCTTATTTGGGGTTGTAAATATCGAATAGTAACGACGAAATCCTCTCGAGTTAATTAGACTAGGACTGTCGTTTTTAGAGTTTTGTACTAAAATACAAAACCCTGTTGCAATCATGACCTGTATCCGTCCGTCCGTCTGTATGTCACAGCACTTTTTCCCCTAAACTAAACAAGCTATAGCCATGAAAATTTTGAATTGTTATTACCTAGGTCGGTGTTCATTCTTAAATTTGCCGGTACTTTCCTAATCTGTATGCTTTCGCTGCAATCAAGTTTTTGCCATTTATCGATATCTTTGACTACTTTGACGTCGTTCATTGTTATTTCGTGGCCATTTTTAACTATATGCTCTGCCACCGATGATTTAAAATTTGTTCTACTTGTACTCTTCGCTGCCAGAGCTTCTTTGATGTGTTCCTCGCATCGAACTACCACTAAACGTTTCGTTTGACCAATATAAATCATACCACATTCTGGACACGTCACTTTGTCCACTCCGCATTTTTCTTCCTTAGTTTTTCTATCCTTTACGTTGGTCAGCTGCACTCCTAGTTTATTCATTCTACTTGTACCTATTGCCTCTAGTTGGTGTTTCTTCAGAACAGGTGCCAATGTCTTAAACATTCTTGAATACGGGATGCTAATTCTTTGTTTTTTGTCGGCTTCGATCGTTGCATTCTGCTTGAATGAAGTTGATAGTTCGTTTTTATATAGCTGTTTCTTCTTTTTGTTGATGATGTTCATAATAGTTCGGCGATTGAATCCATTCAGTTCCGCTGTTTCCATGATGTAAAGCTTTTCCCTCCTATACCGCTCATCAGATAAAGGCAACTTTTCCAGACGATTAATCATACTTCTGTATGCTGCAAGTTTTTGAGGATATGTATGAGCGGATGTGGCTGGAATCGTCCTTTGAGTGCTTGTTGGCTTCCTATATATATCGAACAGTTTAGGCCAAGGATCTGTGGATGATGTAATAGCGGGAGTACCAAGAGAAAAAGCATTGGAAGTACTTGAGCAGCTCAACAAAGTGCACAATAATATTCGGTTCAAGATGGAAAAGGAAGGCGTGGTACCGTTTCTAGATTTGCAGATCATTCGAAAAAACAGTCAGCTAGAATTCGATATATATAGGAAGCCAACAAGCACTCAGAGGACGATTCCAGCCACATCCGCTCATACAGGGTCTGCATAATAATTAACCGGACTGAGCCTGCCCGCGCCGTCAAAGCGTCTGCTAACCGGTATCTCGTGCTGTAGTGGTGGTGGGGGTCTAGGTTAAGGGAACCGGGCTGCAGCAGTTGGCTCCAAGCGCTTGGAGAGATAGCACCGAGCGAGAGCGGAGTGCGTGTTCAGTTACGTCGTCGGAGTGAAAATGGAGCGTACGATGGAGCAACGTGTTAGCATCAAATTTTGTGTCAAACTCAAGAAAACGGCCACGGAAACTCTTCAAATGATTCAAGAGGCTTACGGTGAGGATGCTCTTTCCAGAACTCAAGTGTTTTAGTGGCACATAAATTTCCGGGAGGGCCACGATGTGCAAAAAGTGCGTGATGTGTTGAACAGTGATCGTCGTCTGAGCATTCGGGCTATCGCAGATGAGGTTGGAATTGATAAGATGACCGTTCACAACATTATTAAGAATAATCTGGGCATGAGGAAGATCTGCGCGAAGCTGGTACCCAAACACCTGACTGATGAGCAAAAGGAGCGTCATGTTGCTGTCGCTTCGGAAACCCTTGATCGACTGCAAACCGAACCAGAGTTCTTACAGCCCGGATATGGCACCAGTGATCTTATTTCTGTTCCCCAAGATCAAGAGACACCTTAAGGGGATGCAGTTCAGGACTCTGGAAAACGTTCAACGTGCTACGACGAGAGCTCTAGACAGCATCGAGGTTGCCGACTTCCAGGGAGCGTTCGGGGATTGGAAAATCCGGTATCAGCATGTTATCGACTCCAATAGGGACTACTTTGAAGATTTCTAAAGAAAAATTGTACATATTATGCCAATGAAAAATTTCCTGAGGTCAGTCCGGTTACTTATTATAAAGACCCTGTACATATCCTCATAAACTTGCAGCATACAGAAGTATGATTAATCGTCTCGAAAAGTTGCCTTTATCTGATGAGCGGTATAGGAGAGAAAAGCTTTACATCATGGAAACAGCGGAACTGAACGGATTCGATCGCCGAATTATTACGAACTTCATCAACAAAAAGAAGAAACAGCTATATAAAAACGAACTATCAACTTTATTCAAGCAGAATGCAACGATCGAAGCCAACAAAAAACGAAGAATTAGCATCCCGTATTCAAGAATGTTTAAGACATTGGCACCTGTTCTGAAGAAACACCAACCAGAATCAATAGGTACCAGCAGAATGAACAAACTAGGAGTGCAGCTGACCAACGTAAAGGATAGAAAAACTAAGGAAGAAAAATGCGGAGTGGACAAAGTGACGTGTCCAGAATGTGGTATGATTTATATTGGTCAAACGAAACGTTTAGTGGTAGTTCGATGCGAGGAACACTTCAAAGAAGCTGTCGCAGCGAAGAATACAAGTAGAACAAATTTTAAATCATCGGTGGCAGAGCATATAGTTAAAAATGGCCACGAAATAACAATGAACGACGTCGAAGTAGTCAAAGATATCGATAAATGGCAAAAACTTGATTGCAGCGAAAGCATACAGATTAGGAAAGTACCGGCAAACTTAAGGATGAACACCGACCTAGGTAATAACAATTCAAAACTCATTAATCTTATTAGGTAATAAGGATTAAGTTATGAATGTTAGAAGGTAAAAATCCTATTGTGCAAAAAATGTAATTAGTGTTCCAAAAACCCTCTAGTATATAAAGATAGTTTAAGATAGGTAGGAAGCAGTGTACTGAGGATGACCGTATGTTGCGGTCAAAATGCGCATATACAGAAAATAAAAACAAATATAGTTGAAAAAGGAAGCTTTTGGAATTTTTATTCTTATTAAAAAAAAGTGTTATTGTTTTTGTAATTTCATACCGTTACATGTACAAATATTTACATGTACAAAAAATTCTGCGAGCTACTGTCGCAATTGTTTTCACGTCAACAAATGAACTTACTCGAACCCACGAGAACCCAACAAGCATGATCAACATCTGCAAGTGACGTCACTCCATTCATTAATTTGCTCGAATCTACCAGGTACCTCTCGGTAGAACATTCGCCAATGTACGAGAAATGGGTGAATAGGTAGAGACCCTATATAAAGGCGAGCTGAATGAATGGGGGGATTCATTATTCATTCGACCGCGATAAGAACTGCGATAGTATGTGGGAAGCGATATTATTCGAGTAGTAGAAAAGTGATTTTCGTAATAGTGAAGTGATTTAGAAGACAATTGCGATAGAAAGTTATGGACAAGTAGAAGGTTGAATTATAATAGTGAAAATTAAAGTTGTTAGATTGTTAGTGAAGTGATTGTGCATTTTTGACAAATTAAATAAACTCTTTTAATTTAGTTTAAAAGACATTGCGTTTTCACTTTCCCGGAACATTAAATTATTGGCCGCGAACCGAAAACACGCGACAATACAATAGAAATGACGATAACTCAGTTGATTATGATTTGATTTCCAGGAAATTTCGTAGGCATAAGGGTCTTATATCAACGTATATAAATGTAAAACTTTAAGAAGTTTAAGGATACCGTTTCGATGTCTGGGGGAAAATGTAAAATTTACAAATCATACTATTATTAACAGAGTTGAGTGAATTTTGAGGTTTTTATTGCCTTTGGACTGATGAAGACCTACCTTCGTGGTTTTTTCAGATTTTCAGCTCAAAGATCTCCAATCGTGAGTGGAGGGGACACAAATTTTGTAGGTGCATTTTACCACCCACTGGGCTCCTAATACAAAAAATGACTTATTTTTCAGATTCTGAAAGTGCTAAGGCCTTTCCTTTGATACCCTACTCGAGTTCATTTAATGAAAAGTTGTGTAAAGGCCACTTTGTTACAAAGGGGACCCCCCTCAAAAAACTTAGTATATTTGATAAGACCTAAACTTCTAAGAGATCACCACTCCTGACATTTTCGCAAAGTTTAAGCTTTGTAGCTTTTATAGTTTTGGAAGAAATTTCTTGTGATCCACGGATAGGCGGACAGATGGATGGACGAACGGACAGATGGACAGGCGGACACGTAGGACGGGAAACAAGTAGGTTTTTGAAAAATTTCTTTCAGAAAGCCTTAAAAATCATGGAGCTAGATCCAATCACAAATAACTTGAAGGCTTAAATTCGTCGAAATTGGCTAATAGTAGTAGGATTTAAAATTTTCGTCGGTAAAATTGTACTAGTATCATTAAACTGGGTGCCATTTAAGTAGTTCATTCAAATATCATTTTATTCCATAAGTGTCAATAATATTTGCCATTTGAATTTCCTCCGATCACAATAATCAATTAGGATGTTACTACTACATTTGCTTTCCATCGAACCAGACACTACACTTTTGATTGAATCTTCTCTAAATTTTCAGATAAGATGAATAACACAAATACATTTAAGATTCAGGTCAGTCAAGGATTTTTGTAATATTGCAAGAAAATGCTGGCTGGTTAAAATGGAGCTCTTTTAGAACAAGAATATATTTGTTGTTCATATCATAAAAGTTTTTCTTGAATTAAATCATTATATTTATCCACATATTGTAGTTAAGTACAAAACCCGTTTGACAGGAGTGTAGTTCTGTCTAGCCAACTAGTTTAGTATTCCATCCATTTGGTAGGTTAGCTCGGCCTCGACACCGTCGAACCGTAAATTTTGTTTTTAAATTCGTGAATGCGAAATTTTTTGTAGTGCGCTCTTGTGCTGGTGAAAAAAACCCGCCCCACAACATCGCAATGCTAGCCTGCCAGCGTATTCATGCATCCTCAGACAAGGCCAATTCCGACCACCACTGCAGCCCTTTACGGACAATGATAATCCTCAAATGACTACAAATGCTTTCCTTATTCTCATTATAAATATTGAAATATGTATGTACTTATCTGCGAATATCCTATTCTGATTTTACTTAGGCCTATTTTTTTTTGCAAAATCAATCAATGAATGAACACAAAGTAAGACAATTTGATGTGTGAAGTCAATAATTTCTGCTTCTGAGTAGTTGAAACAAGTTGGGTTGGCAGACCTACGCTCGTGTCAGAAGGGTTTTGTACCTAACCTCTCCGAAATACGGTCACCAGCAACAAAATCCATTCTTTCTCCATTTTTAACGGTCGCCATTTTGTTCCAAACTAACAAAAATCACTCAAATCATGAATTCCTAAAATATGTATTGTTGTAAATCGTATCGGGAAATTTCAAGAAGATCAAATCAAAATTGCGGTGTCTGAACCGATGAGAAGTCCATAAAATACCGAAACCATGTGTTATTGTTGTTGTAATTGCAGAAATTTCAAATGGCTATAACTTCCGCGAATATGATTCGATTTTCATCAAACTTACCAAATATTAGGTCCTTATGTGTAACTATTTAAATATCGAGTTTTGTTGAGTTTAAGGGTACCGACACGGTTTTATTGGGGGAAATGTGAAATTCGAAGATCATACTATTATTAACAAAGCTGAGCGAATTTTGACTTCTTAGGTACTTGTTGTTGTTATACTCATAAACATCTGCCTTTATGATTATTTCAGATTTTTCGGACCACAGGTGTCCAATCGCGAGGGGGGGGGGGGGGGATTACACAAATTTTTCGTGTACAAGGTGTGTTCAAAAAATATCGCGAATTTTATTTTTTTTCAAAAATTATTTATTTATTCATGAATATCTATTTTGTCCCCTTCAAAGTAATCCCCATGAGATATTATACACTTGTGCCAACGGTTTTTCCAATCTTCGAAGCACATCAAAAAATCATTTTTTTTAATCTTGTTCAGCTCCTCCTTCGATGCCGTCTTTATCTCGTCAAGCGTAGCGTAACGTCGTCCTTCCATGGGCCTCTTCAGTTTATCGTGGTGCAAAAGCCAATTTTTGTTCTCCCACAAATCCGGGCGTTTCTGGCGGATTGCTTCGCGCAAATTGCGCATAACTTGCAGCTAATATTCCTTATTGACCGTTCTTCCCTGTGGCAAGAACTCATGATGCACCACGCCCCTGCAATCGAAGAAAACTGTCAGCAAAACTTTCACATTCGACCGAACTTGGCGCGCTTTTTTCGGTCTTGGTTCATGCGGCAGCTTCCATTGAGATGATTGAGCTTTGGTTTCCACGTCATAACCATAAACCCACGATTCGTCACCAGTTATGACCCTCTGGAGCAAATTTGGTTCGTCGCAGACAGAGTTTAACATCTCATTAGCAATGTTCATGCGTTGCTGTTTTTGGTCGCAATTGAGCAATTATGGTACGAATTTCGCGGCGACCCGTGTCATGCCCAAATCGTTGATAAAAATCGAATGGCACGAGCCAATCGATATGTTTAGGTCCTCAGCAACTTCTCTAACGGTGATTCGACGATTGGCCAATACCATTTTCTCCACTTCATTAATTTTTTCGTCTGTTGTTGAAGTGCTCGGGCGTCCGGCACGCTCTTCGTCGTTCACATCTTCTCGGCCTTCTAAAAACATTTTGTACCACCGATAAACGTTGCTTCGGTCCAAGGTAGCTTCTCCGTATGCCACAGTCAACATTCGGAATGCATCCGCGCACTTAATTTCGTTTTTCACACAAAACTTGATACACGTTCTTTGATCCATTTTTTTGAATAAGTGAAAATCGAAGACGATTGAAAACACGTGCAAGTAAAGCAGCTATCACCAATTAAGTGAACATTCAAAATGGCCGAGCTTGTCGGCATAAGTGACAGACATGAGTACCAACATAACGCCACAAAAAAATCGAAATTCGAATATACGTAACCCGCGAAAATTCAAAATTCGCGATACTTTTTTCCCCTTCGTGTGCCCCCCTGAAGCAAAAAAGTCAGTTTAAGATCTGTTTTGAAAAGTTCTCATTAAGACCTTTCATTTGATACCCACATTGACTACCTTTGACGATTTTTTTTCGGAGGCCACTTCCCTGTATGAGGAGACCGCCTTTAATAACTCAGAAATTTTTTTTTTGGAATTAAACTTTCAAGAGAACACCATCATATACCTACATGTAAAATTTGATGTTTCTAGCTTAAGTACTTTGCGAGAAAAACTGCTGTGACATACGTACGGACGGACAGACGGTCAGAAAGGTCGGATTTTAGTAGGGTTTTGTTAAATTATTTTGCGAAACCCTAAAAACGAGCACTTAAGAGATATAAGTGTATTTCATTTCACGTGTACTTTAGTAGAGAACGTTCTGAACAATTTCACACACCGTAGAATAATTGCCCATGTCTATGGCACCTTCGCAAAACTCTGCATTTATTTCAATAATCAAAAGCATTTATTTCAATAATCAAAAGCCGAAACCGTTCTCGTGAAACAAACCTTGAAAGGAAATGAATTACATTCACGGGATTGAATTCAACATGGAATTTCATCAAATATATTAAGTAAATTTTAACGAATCTAGACAGTTCTGAATAAATACTCAAGAAAGATATTCTTAAAGTCAATGAATCTTGAGCTGCTGATCTACCTTCTATGAAAGGATCTCTTACGATGAATAAACAGTAAATTCAGAATATCGGAATCGAATTGCAATATCATCTTGATAAGCTTCATAACCACATTATTTCCTAAAAGTTTATGTCTATGTATATAAAGCTTCAGCTCTGTACATATTGTTACATGTACAAAGAATTCTGCGAGCTACTGTCGCAATTGTTTTCACAACCATTAAGAACATCAACAAAATGAATTTACTCGAAACCCCGAGAACCCACCAAGCATGACCAACATCTGAAAGTGACGTCACTCCATTCATTAATTTGCTCGAATCTATCAGGTACCTCTCGGCAGAACATTCGCCAATGTACGAGAAACGGGTGAATAGGTAGAGACTCTATATAAAGGCAAACTGAATGAATGGGGGGATCATTCATTACAACTGCGATACGCGAAGTACAGGCGATATTGATTGTTTGAGTGTGAAGTGATTTTAGTCGACAATTGCGATAGAAATTTAATTGACAAGTGAAAGTTAGATTCTAATTAAAATTGTGAAATAGTTAAAATAGTGATTGTGCATTTTTTTAGTAAATAAATAAAATCTTTTAATTTAATTTAAAAGACATTGCGTTTTCACTTCCCCGGAACATTAAAATTATTTGCCGCGAACCATAACACGCGACAATATTTTAAAATCCCCTTCTTTGTCATAATGTCAATAAAAATTGATTGATTGATAGCTTCAATCCCTATTTCTTCTCGCTAGTCGCTTATCACTCTAATAATTTAAAGCGAACTCCATAAGGTGACTTTTCAAAAATTGATATCTTGTCCTTTTTGCCACCTTCGTTATTTTCCCTTTTCGAAAAAAAACTTTCAACTCAACAGCTGAATATAATTCGTACAGCACGCATAATCATTCCTTATATTGTAAACTCTTGTTACGGTTATAACATGTCACCCTCAACAGGAACGACTAGTTGTAAAATAATGTGAATTTGAACATATGCCAACAATCCCACGGTCACCCGAGAATTGACATCAGTTTAGTACTTGTAGAAAGTTACACAACAAAATCAGTGGAGTCAACTTTTCTAACCCCTTGGTTAAGTATAAGGGGCTTGTAACCACTAATTTGATTTCCGATGAATGATGGTAGTTCACCAACTGAAATTATTTAGCGAGCGAAAAAAACAAAAAGTTTTTGAAATCTTGTGTTGATTCATATTTCTGCAGTTAAAATGCTCGTCTCCTATATTTAACGAAAAAAGTTACTACGAAAGCTAGTGAAATATAAGAAATACTCAGATAGAGACAATGTTGTTACTAATTTTGACTGTACGCATTATCCCGTTCATTCACCACTGCACACATCATTTTTTCATTAAACAACAATAAAACAGAACATGAACACTTTAATTCATATATGTAGCAATGAAAATAACCATAATTGTAATTGTTACTAATTATGGACGCGTGCCCTGCACCCTAAACGATTCCTTCATTTCATATTTTCCACTCACTTATCTGCAAACCTTTACGTATATCACTTTATGCGTGCATGCATATTAAGACACTTATATACGAGTATATAATTGGTGGCTTTGACACAACAGTTAAATTGACTTTTCCAATCCTTTGTTCAATTGCAGGTGACCTGGGGCACACACAGGTGAACAGATTCCGTTGAGAAATGCTGGCAAACGACTCGAAAAGCACATCCGGAAAAGAGGTTTTGTGTAAAGTGTGTGGCGACCGAGCCTCGGGCAAACATTATGGTGTAGCATCCTGCGATGGATGCCGTGGATTTTTCAAACGCAGCATACGAAGGAACTTGCAGTATGTTTGCAAGGAAGGCGGAAAATGTATGATTGATGTAATGCGAAGAAATCAATGTCAAGCGTGTCGATTCGCCAAATGTTTAATGGTTAACATGAGGAGAGAAGGTAAAAGAAGATTTCAGATTATCTCAATATATCTTGAAAAGATACATGTTAGAGTACGTAGGATGTGTAGAAAAGTTAACGTAGACTTTCAGATGTAGGAAGATATATGAACTTGCACCGGAAATTAGGATCCTAGGAATTATAACCCATTAGGAGCATAGTGCATATGAATATAACGTTTTTTTCAGTTTCAACGTACTTATTTTGAATTATAATTAATTCGACAACCATTTAAATCGCCCCTTGATATTGAAATTTGTTAGAAACTCACACTCTATGATTGTGACTCTCTCACTCTCTCTACTCTAGCTATATTGCAGCTACTGAGTTTACTACATCAAAGATTTTAAACGTATTTTTATGTAATCGTTTTAAACATACTTTAAAGTGTGTTAATAGTTTGTCTCCTTTGTTGTGGATAGGAAATACGAGGGCTGTCCAGAAAGTAACAGACGTTTTGGCCTGGCGTGGCAGTAGGTAGAACCAGCGCCGCCATCTTAGAGTCCGAGTGTTCCTACACTTTGTAAGCAACCAGCCGAGTGCATAGTGCCTATCATACTGTGTATACAATTGAGTGTTGGAATAAGCGCTGCATTTGAAAGTCCCACCAGTTGTGAAGTGCGAGCTGTGATAAACTTTTCGTTGGTAAAAAATCACAAACTAATTGAAATTCATCGGCAGATGTGTGATATTATAGCCAAGGAATAATAAGTGAAAGCCAAGTGCATTGATTTAAAAAATTGCCAAACCAATTTTCACGATTATACCCTTAGGTTGTTGGCTGCGCTTTTTACTTTGATTAAAGCAATTGGTCTGGGTTTTTGAGGCAAACTATTACTCAAACCACACGAAAGAAACACATTTTTTTTTAAAGAAACATTAACTCGGATATATTAAATGTGAAGGAAACTATTGTTAGCACAAGGCTAAGCTAGGTTTAGCTTCATCTCCATCCAGCGATGATGCCAAATCGTTGACCAGTCATCGCAGCAGGCATATGTAACTGCGATCTTCGTCAACACTTAAGGACGAGACATCAGCCAGCAACAGTCAATTGGATACTCCAATGATCGAATCTTAAACTAACCAGCAGCAATCAACAGGACACTCCACTGATCAAACCCCAAATTTTCTTAAACGTTGGAATCCAATCGAATGCGCTTGACATCGCAAATAGAATAGCATAAAAGCGGATGCAGTTAATATTGGAGGAACTCGGAATGAAAAAATGCGCACGTGACAAGGGACATCATTTGCCTAGGCATTGCAGATTAGAGAACCGAATATTCGCGAGTATTTTCCCATCAACGTACACAAATGCTTGGTGGAGAATACGATGGATACAGTAAATGACCAGTGGAAGGGCAGCCATAAAAAGTTAGAACTCGCAAAACATTTGAATTGGAACTTAAATCTTTGAAATCAGTCATTGGTGAGCTAACTTTGCAGAATTTAATCGAGTAATCAACATGTTTCCCCCACCCCTAGCTGCCATGATTCCTCATCCTAAACCCCAGGACCAAATGGTAGTAAATGGTCTCTGGTCTCTGGTTTACTGGCTCGACAACGATGGGACATTAAATGCCGAGAAATGCCAATAACTGCAAATAATCCTGCAGCTCTACTACTAAATTCTATTTACACGTCCTTTGTGATGGCGTATGGACTATGGCACTATGGATCCTGTAATGTGAGAATACTGAACCACCCTGGCGCTGTTAAAGACCTTTTAAAAGAGGCCAATCAATATAAATTAACCATACTGGTAATCCAGGAAACGAACTGGACTGGAAGTGACATTCAAGATATAAGATGGCACACAATATTCAAAACTGGACAGCTTGCTGGAAACCAAAAATTCAGTGTTGTCGTATCAAAAAACCAAACCATCGTGGTGTGTGGACGTGTTTTATATTTGCTCCGCAGCCAATTCTGAACATTTTCATTAATTAAATCTAAATAGTGCTAAGTATAAAATCAGATAGTGTTAAATTTGTGTCTTTATTTATAAATAAATCCAAGTATTTATAGTTTAAAGTTATAGCAATCGTGACCCAATTGTGCCATAAACTCAACATCGACGTTTTGTACCAGTGACTTCATTTCTGTGATCGACTGACCATAGTGCTTTTAATGAAAGTTATATTTGAACTGTAAGCACATTTTACCGCTTTTTAATTTCGTGACGAATCTGCTTTTAATTAATTTATTGATTCAACTGACTTGTGCTGAATCTGCAATTTGTAATAATTGAGTGTTGGTTTTAGTATTGAGCAATTAAATAAACAATCATACAACCTTGACTTTGAATTGCCTGAACTCAACTATTATTTAAAAAAGAAAATGAATTTCAAATGTGATCTCGCCAATTGTGTTGTATTCGATCACACTTTTAAATATTTGATATGTAAAAGTTTTTGTAAGAGAAAATTGCATGGTGCGTGTATGGATGCTCCAAGGGATTGGTTTCATCCCTATTTGGAGTCGCGTTTCATCTGCTCGGACTGCCAAAACGTCGAGGAGAAATTTAAAGCTGTTTATGATCAAATAACTGATCGAATTGATGTGCTCATCAATGAAAAAGATCAATTGATTGCCCGCCAGTGCTCAAAGTCCCGAGCAAACGATGAAAGCTTTGTGGAAATGGCTACTTGCTTTGATGATCTTATTTCGACGCTATCAAGTAGCAATAACAACATCACAAGAGCTCTTGAATCAGTTGACAAACGCCTCACTTCTATGAGAAACATAATTTCCAATCTTCATCTTCCGAGCACTGAAGACTTGAACAAAGACAGCATGAAAGAGTTACTGGAAAATCTATTGATGAAGATACCAGCGCAACAACAAAATAGCACACTCCTCTCTGAGGTATTAGCGAAAATCGAAGTTCCAGATAAACGATTCGCCTCTTTGGAAGAAACAGTGCAGGGCTTTTCGGTAACTCAAAAAACCGCAATATTTCCCGAAATCAACGCGCCGCATGTTCCCTGTTTAACTGATAGTCCATTATCACCAAGTCCAAAAAGCCCCAAGTTCATCTACAAACTTGGAACCTTCTGGTCAACAGAAGAGTGAGATAATCGCATCAAAAGACTTGCGGATTTAAACCAAGAGTCAAACTTCTGCACTTTCTATGTAAAAGGAAGTAGAAGGATTTGTAATGAGGCCATAATTCGAAAAACAATTGAAAATGACCTTCTAATCAGTAGATGCAGAGTTGAGCAGCTACCTTTCCGCAATCAGCAAAGACGTGGCTTCAAAGTTTTGATTCCAACGCGATATGCCTGGCTTTTCACGAGTTTCAAGAAGAAGAATGGTATTTGTTCCAGGTGCGGCACGGTTTTCAGGAAATGGATTGATCAAATCGCGAGCCCTGGATCCAAGGACAGTAAATAATAAGTAGCGCTAAGTATGTATGTAAGCCCATTACCCTTACTAATGGTCCAATAGCAACTTCTAACATGAATCCTAAACCTCAATCCCTATTTTCTCCTTCGAAACGCTTGAATGCCTTCAACGCCTCGGATAACTGTAGCACTTCGGTTGTCGACCCAAAACTTCACTCTATTAGCGTTAGTGCTGGTCAACTGGAAACAGTCATAGACGCAGAGGCGTCTACTGCACAAAACCTAGAAGCAGCTTCCTCTTTAAACTATAAATCTTCTACTATACAGGGCACTTATAATAACTTCGTGCGTGGAGAAGATTTAATTCTAAATTCGTCCGGATCAATTTTACAGCCCATATCACTTGCTCCTACTAATAACAACCAATCCTTTTTAGACCCGTTGTTGCCGCCTACAGTCAAGGCCACTATAGTTTCGGGTGCTGACCTCGAAAAAAGATATTTAATACCTCGACTTAGAGATAATAAAATTTACGAATCGGTTCGGCTCTACCTGTCATATATGCACAAGGCATCAGAAACCACTTGCATAGATGGGAAAACGAAAACAAGTCTGAAAATCGTGATTGAGAGAGAAGGTCTTCCAATTGATCTGGACGCTCTCCGGTTTCTGCATTTTCCTATCATGAAGAACTAGGTATCACCGTTAACCAGGCAAAAAAAGATCTCGAAACCTACGCATCACATGTTAGTTCAAATCATATCTCGTCATTGCAAAGGGCAAGGGAACAGAGATCGTCACAGCACAGGACAACCACGAGAAGGTGGTGTTTTCATTGCAGTACACAACTTCTTTATGAGTGAGCTAGTAAATTCCACGCAATACAAATTATTCCCGCATAAACTTGTTAAAATAAAGTTGGGAAGATCTTATTTATATATTGGCGTTTTTTATGTCCCCCCAAATTCTAGTGATACTGTCTACGACGACGTTTGTCAAATTGTTGCTGAAATTGGTGCAATTACAAATGAAGAAGATAAGATTATAATTACTGTTGACTTTAATCGTCTAAACTTAAAGTTTGTGGTCGATGAACAAGACGGCCTGCTTCTTCCTATCAATCTCCTAAATAGTAATGATTGCAATCTCATGAGCACCTTTAATAGTAACGATTTGCAGCAAGTAGCTCCTATACCCAAACCAACGACGAAGTAGTGGTCAGTTCAACTGATGACAACGAGCATCTGTTTTCTAATTCAGTTCATCACCCCGCTTTTACCGTTGAATTGTCCACTTCTGATACTTCTAATCGTACAATTCTACTATTGTATATGACTTTCGTAATGGAAATTACGACCAAATCAATTGTCTTTTATCCCGAGTAAATTGGAATGACACTTTGTCAACGTTAGACTTGGATACAGCATTATCCACCTTTTATAGCATCATCTTTGACGCCGTTGAATCATTCATGCCTAAAATAAAAAAAAAGACAAGACTTCAGAGCCATGGCTAGGAAGAGATCTCCGGCATTTACGCAACGAGAGAAATAAACTTTACAAGCTCCTTAAACGCAAAAATGATGCCAGCGATGAGATCAAGAGTAAATATAACGAGATTGCTCTCGAACTCAAACTAAAATCCCAAGAGGCATATCAATCGTACGTTGGAGGAAACTATTTCCAATCCAAAAAAGTTTTTTGACTTCGTAAACGTTAAACGTTATCCTTCAATTATGACATACAAAGACTCGACCTCATCTTGTGTAGAACAGATCTGAGAGCATTTCGCAGACAACTTTCAGCATGTTTACTCGAACTCTGCTACTCCACTAAACCTAGAGCCTCCGGAACAATCGTCTGGAACCCTTATAGAGAACATGTCGATTTCAGAAGATGAAATTCTCCAAGCTATCGAGGATCTCGATTTAAATAAAGGACCTGGCCTAGATCTGATTCCACCCTGTTTTTTGGCCCTCTGCAAAAGTGAACCGACTAGACTCCTCTTCATTATTTTCAATAAATCCCTATCTGGTGGTATCTTTCCTACAATTTGGAAGCCATCCTTTATAACACCAATACATAAAAAAGGTGAAAAACGGCTTGTGGTGAACTACAGGGGCATTGCTATCTTATCTGCTATGCCAAAACTGTTTGAAAAAATTATTTGCAGTAAAATTTCTCCCATTATCGAACCATTTCTTAATGAAGAGCAACATGGTTTCCGTAAAAACAGATCTACTACCACTAATCTAACCACTTTGACGTCAGATATTCTTTGTAGAATGGAGCAAGGAAATCAGATTGATTTTAGCAAAGCATTTGATAGAGTGAGCCATGGAATTTTGTTAAAAAAACTCCGTAGCTTCGGCATATCAGGTTCAATACTAAGCTGGATTCAGTCTTATTTGCAAGGCCGCACACAATTTGTCAAGTTTCAAGGGCAGTTGTCGCGTGAGATCAATGTCGCCTCTGGGGTTCCTCAGGGCAGTCATTTCGGTCCACTTCCCTTCAATATTTTCATCTCAGATCTTTCGGAAGCGCTGTCTGATATTTCGCACCTTTTTTATGCTGACGACCTCAAACTATATCACAGTATACAATCGTTAACTGATGTATCTATTCTTCAATCCAAACTAACCGCCCTCCACCAATGGTGCGATATGAACCATCTTGAACTAAATCTGGAAAAATGTTACGTGATAAGCTTTTCAAGAAAAAGGAATGTCGACACATATAAATATGAAATTAACAACACACAACTGCGAAGAATTGATAAAGTTGTAGACCTTGGCGTAGTATTAGACGCCAAATTCAGATTCAACCTTCACTACGATGAAATTTTGTGCAAAGCTTATAAGATGCTGGGTTTTATTAAACGGAGGGCGAAAGAATTCATGAATATTTGGGCCACAAAATCCTTGTTCGCCTCGCTAGTCCATCCTATTCTCGAATACGGCTGCACAGTCTGGGACCCTATATACGACATCTAAAGCTGTAGGCTTGAGTCTGTACAAAAACAATTTTTACTCTTTGCCTTAAGATCTCTGTACGACCCGACTTCTTTTCACAATCTACCATCTTATGAGGATCGACTTCGAACATTAAACCTAACATCACTCACTTCCAGAAGAGTCGCTTTGTCTGCATGTCTACCTTTCGACGTAATAAGGTACAATATTCAAGTTACTGTTTTGTCAGACAAGATGCACTTTCATGATCCTATTAGAGTCACGAGACACACTCTCATGTTGACCACGAGTACACACCACACCAATTATGCAGACAATGAGCCTGTTAACAGATGCTGTAAGGCATTCAATAAGTTTAGCGATCTGTATTCCCCAACCACTCCCAAGTCCTGTTTTAAATCCAAAATATTAAAAGTCCTCAGTTCATCGACTACATAATTAAGATTGTATTATTGTATTGGTATTTTACTTTAGTTAAATTTGATTTGTATTTTAATTTAAAATGGGCCTTGTTTGGCGACTGAATAAATAAATAAAATTTGGCTGATAATGTTCACGCCCATCCGAGGAAAAAGACGAAGAAACGAAGGAAACGTTCTACAATCTTTTATCGAGTATTGTGAAGGCACTTCTTCATAATTAATGATTGAATAATAAGAACGCTTTTTAAATTTTTTATTTTGATTACTTTATTATTTCATATGTATGCTGTTGCGTTACAAATGAATGCGACGCGTTTTGGCCTATCATGGCATCCTCAGGCTATCGACTAATTTACAAACTGGTTAATCAAATCATGTGTTATCAATAACGGGATGTTGCAACAAGCTATTGAACAGCTTTGATTTTAATGTCTCGCCAACGCGATCATTGGTAGCGTTTGCTGATGATCTGATCATCTATACGGCAGACCGAAAAGCTACAATAGTTCAGAGCAATCTTCAAAAAATGTTTAATGATGTGCAGCTCTACACCGACAATTGGCGAATGAAAATCAATGCGCAGAAGTGCGAAACAATCTTGTTTCGGACAACGCTGCAGGGGGCCAGTCAAGACCTGAAACGTAATTGGAAGGATTTCCACATTATGGCTGGTGAGGGTAGTTCAGAACGGGTTCCACATAAATCCTGTGTTCGATACCTCGGTGTTCATCTCGATCAGTATCTGTACTATACTGAACATGTCAAAATCATGCTCAGTAAGGCACTAAAAGTAGTCATGGCCCTTCGGCGACTCTTTCATTCCAGATACATTGATCGAAAAGTCAAAGTTATTTGTTACAAGACCCTGGTTAGGCCAGTTTTGACATACGGATGCCAGATCTGGTACAACCAGAGTGCTAGTACAATGGAAAGATTAAGAGTTTCCGAAGGGAAATGTCTTCGTGCATGTACTGGTTTGTACAGAAAGCCTGAGACGGATTGGAAGCACTATATATCGAATAGAAAAATTTATCAAACCGCTCAAGTGACAAGAGTCGATATCTTCATATTGAAACTTCTTCGGAATCATATCGCAAGATCTGTAACTGTGAGTGAAAACCCTTAGATTTCACAGCCGTTCCACCCTACAGACGGGTATATTGTGACTTGCCTCACTACTGGCTTCGTTCCTCCAGAAGCATTCGTGTATTTGGACATGAATCGATATATTTTTGATTCTGACGGCGTCCCAATCATATATCACATATACCGACGGGCCACCGATAAGAAGATAAAATATCCTCCGAATCTGAGTTCACGAGACCAACAATTCCAATGGAGATACTCATTTGCTAGATTCGTTGAGGCTGGTCGAGCTGAGATGGAACAATCTAGGTATTGGTGGCTGAATGACAATGTCTAAATTATTCGTGTTTATTTTCTGTTTTTGTGCTTATTCTCGTTACTAAGTTTTTTAGATTCATCTCATTATTGCTACATCTAGTGTTGTTGTTTATTTGTATTATAATTTAGGTATAGGTTTCAATATAAGGTAACGTTTTTTTTGTTTTTTTTTTTTTTGATTGAACTTATTTAGAATTAAGGTGTAACATATTAGGTATAGCATATAAGTTCATTGTTGTGTTAGTAATATAAGTAATTTTTGAATAATGCTGGTTGGTTTTTTCTCCTTTTTCCAATTGAATCAAAAAATATGAAATAATCTTAATTAATTTAAATTTGCAAGTGTATTTTTTTCATTAAATGTGTTTAACTGATAACGTATAAATTTAGAGAGCCATTCGGGCCATTAAGTTTTTTATAGTTTTATTGTTTGGTTTTGCTTTGTGTTCTTTTAAAAATTTATAACGATTAGTATTAAATAAAGCGCTTTTGACTTTGACTTTGACTTTGACGGGATGTTGCAAATCACATCCAATAATTTAATACTAATTTTAAACTGTACCTTTAACAAATATTATGCGCTTTTAATAATGGACTATTGCAAATGAAATCTAGTTTGTCGTTAATTATATTTAAATCTCAATATTTAGCTTTATTGATTGCAAAAATTTCAGTTTCATTTAAGATTGCGCCTCCGTCGATATTATGCAATAATTGAATGTTTTCAAATCCAATTTTATTGTTTCCCTCTTTTAAGCACATTACACTGGCTCGATATATGATGCCGCAATCTGCCTCATCAAAACACTTTCATATAAAACGTGGTGTCAGTTGTATACAGTAGAAAAATCATCTTTCTCGATATAGAGCGTACGGGAATTACCTGCATGGAAGAGTAAACAACTGCGAGATAGTGGCAATGGAAGAGAAACAACGCACCCTCTGCGATTGCCAACAATTCTAGGAGAGACATAGGCTGCATCTTTGATCCCAGAATTGAAGCAGTGGCTTGATCAGAGGCATGATGAGATTGGTTTCTACTTGACTCAGCTCTTCCTTCCTGTTTAAAAAGAAACCAAGGCCTAGCTCGAAGTAATATGCGAAGCTAGACGGTTCCAGACTAGGTTCCTAGCTGACAGGGGAGGTGGCTAAAGGATAGTCCATAGTGTCTAGTGCGCTTGGGAGCCCCACACTTAGAGCGCAAAAGGTATTCAGCTCCCAACCAAAAACAAACGATTTCCCATGAATTAAGGTGATTCGCCAATTCATTTTCTTCGTAGCACAGCGTACAGCCCCTCTCGGATCTTTGCTTCCTGCAAATAGTGCTTTCAACTGTCTCGGTTGATTGGCTGCATCCTTCAATTATGGAACTTAACAAAGCAAGGATCAACGGTTTTGCAAGAAAAAACAAAACTTTGAGAAAAGCTTTTGGGGTTTTGTACTCCGTCTGTCTGTATTCCGTCCGTCTGTATGTCACAGCACTTTTTCACCGAAACTATAAAAGCTACAGCTATGAAACTTTGTTTTTTTTGTGGTAGGGAGGTGAATGCCCATTTACGTACAGAGTGTGGGACTTCCATGTTCGCAAAAAGGTGATCGGACTACCCACTAAACACCTCCCCTGTCCACCTGAGAACCTAACCTGAAACCGTTTTACACATTACTTCGGGCCAGGTCTCATTTTTTTACGCTGTGAGGCGCCTTCAAGCTTAGGGATCGCTCTTCTAGCGGGAGGGGAGAGGGTGAGAGGAGGTGCCAAACAAGTGATCCCCCAGCTCCAACATCCCCGGCTACTGTGAATCCCTTTTATCTTTTAGGACTACCCGAACATAATGTGCCACCTGGTTCCATTTGTCAACTGATTCGAGCATCACTGCGACTATATTATTCGGGGTAAACTCTCCCGTCTCCCTGTAGAGGGCCCTTCACAGCCTGTCCCATTTTATGCACGCAAAAAATGTGTGGCAGGCATTGTGTTCCTCTCCTCGGCAATACCGGCAATCTGGGGACCGTGGCTTACCGATCTTGTGCAGGTAAGACTGAAAACGCCCATGCTCGCTCAAAAGCTGGGTCAGATAGAAGTCAATCTCAGACTGACATCTATCTGTGGAAAGGTTAGAAGTGGCGACTTCTTGAAAGTTTTGGGTTGGAAAAATTTTTTCATGGGGTTTAAGGGGGGTCCCCCCATATAGGGAGGTGAGCCTTCAAAAAAAAAAATTTCACCATTGGTAGTCAAGTAGGGTATCTGTAATGATTTTTCCGTCTAAACTCATGAAAGAAGTCGGAACCGACCTCTTATCGGTTCTAGAAGTGAAGTCTGAATCGTGCCAACGAATGGTACTAACCGGTCAACCAGTCCGTGCACCGTAATCCATTTTTGCGGTGGCTGCTTTCGGCCAGCTAAATCGGAGAGGATTTCGGTCGCGGGTCTTAAAATGGATTACGCTCAATTACGTAGTTCAGCCACCATTAAACGCCCGTTTCAAACGCGTGGACAACACAATCATACGGAGAAGAAACCTACTTTACGTTACTCCGTATTTCTTCATTAATCCAGTCAAGTACAAAATTCTAATTTTCATTTTGCGTTCCCGAATTTCACCGACGCGGTACCGAAAAATACACTACGTTAACTTGAACCTGACGAAAGCTACGCTAATAAAAAAACAAAGCCAACAAACGTACCGCGTACCGCACGCGACGCGAAACTGACCTCAGCGGATTTTTTCAAACCCTACCCACTCCCCGGCATACATACTCTGCACTCTCACTGCCTCTAGAAAAGAAGGACCACTGGAAAGGAAAATCTTTATTAATTTAGCAATTCATGGTTTTTATTGCTATTAACTTCAAATTATTTAAGGTTTAAACCGAACATATACTTGTGTGAATGGATTGTAAATTATCAAGAGGTTACCTTTATTTTGTATGGAATACACTAGCTAGAAAATATTAAGCTATGCAAACAATATTATTATTAGTTTCGTTTCATTATTTCTATGGTACAATTTATATATTATTCTTTAAGGAATTATACAGGCGACGACTAGTGCTTCTTTTCAAAACAGATTCTAAGCAAAATCAATTCAAAGAGGATATAGAACAAAAGGTTAGTCCTCTAGAGTTTATAAATATCGCGATTATTAAAGGAATATTTAAATCGAGAGAAAAAAAAACATCTTCCTTACTTTCACGGCGAGGTTTGCCATACGAGACGATAAAATTTAACGCACTAATAGTTTATAATCGTAAATTTGTAACCTAAGTACTTAAGTGAGCTGAAATACTAGTTGACTAAGCTGTATAATTATTTGTTAAAAATTAACTTAAACATTTATTTCCGTTGCATAATATATTGTCCAAAAATTATTTCAGAAATATTTTTAACGAGTTAAACGCGAGTATATGGATAAAATGTATCTTCGTTTAGTTTTACACTTATTAATTAACAATGTCTAAATTGTTCCTTATATGGCATAATGTCGCACAAAATAAAGCAATTTAATTATTTTTTTAGGTTTTCTCCAAGTAAATTGGTTCAGGACCTTTTTCACAACGAAATTGTATAAGACCTATGTGTGTGGTTGGTTTGTGCAAATTATTGTTACATATAAACCCTTGACTTATCAACTAATTTGACAATATCAAATTGCTTTCCAATAATTTTAAATAAAATCATTTGAATTCCTTCCCTCGAGTATAATTATATTATCAATTATCTACGAGGTAACATTCAGTTCATGTCGAACATTTCACAACGATACAACCAGAAAATATATAATTACTTTCTTCCTGGCTTCCATATAGCATTAATTTGACAAAATCTAAGACAACAATTTAGAATAATCATGCATTAAATGCTACCGCAATTTTAATTGCTGACCTCAATGACTGAGAAGTGTGGAGTTAGATATCGAGATTACATAAAATTTCTCAAGCCGAGAAAACTTACACAGATGGACAAACAGGTCCTAGTTTTAGTGGAGCTTTGCTAACTTTTTTTTTTTGGTAAATTTCTCAAGAGAATTTGAGTACTCTAACGGAGTACTAGTGGTTAAAGCTAGTTCAAAATTTTAGCTTCGAAACTAATGTATATTTAAGATAGTAAGAATACATTTAAGGTTAGTAAAAATGTATTTAAAGTTGTAAGAATGATTTTTGCAGCACATTCAAAATTTCTAAACAAAATTATAACTAATGATACTGATTCTTGTACAAAATAAATAATTCGACGATATTGGTATTTCGGTCTCCGTATCTTTCATTCTTGGATAAGATCGTATCAATTTGTACGAGTATCAAAACTTGCTGTACATCCGCGGATTCTGATAAAGACCGACATGCTAACCAATTTTTCGTCGTACACGAAGACGATAAGCTACTTACAATCAGACATGAATTTTCCTCAAGACGTGTGTGGCCTCTTGTGAGTGGTGCGGAGCTTTCGAAAACTTGCAGACGCGTTGGAAGGTGTAGTAAGTATCTGTTGCATTTTGTTTACAATTTCTGCATGAACATTATATCGCGATTTCCCACTGTTTTTCCTAACTGCTGGGTAGCTTTAATCCGTGAAATCCCCAGTAGAAATGGGGCGACATTTGTGATAAGAAAGATCACGACACAAAAACAGTAGGCAAAGTGCCACGTGATGAAAGTGCTTGATGCGCGCCCCCAATTGCGAAGCACTATGGGCTCCCTATTGTAGCTCCGTTGACTGGTGGCACCGATGAATTGGTCGCTTTCATAATTTTGCCGCGTTGCTGGTGCTTCTGTTAATCGCGAGTAGTACAACTTAAGCCGAAACTAGCGCCACGAGCAAGTCCCCAAATCGGCTGAGTGAGAGCGTACTTTCTTAAACTTATCTAGTCCTCGAAACAAATCAGTACGTAGCGTGTCGTTATCCTAGTGCACTAGTGCACGGTTGTCTTTTGTTGACGAGCACTACATAACGGTGACTTGACACGGTGGAATGACTGAAATATCTCAACGGTGCTTCATGTAGATCGTGACATGCAGTACGAGCGGAAAGTAAATGGGCACGCTATAGTTTCTGTAATATTTAGTCTTGCTAATGTTGCGTGAAGATTCCTTTGTTCACGGGATATATCTTCACCACTGGTTCGATCAGATTTTAGTAAATTTTAGCGTTTTTGCGAATATAACACGTGCGTTTTCCTATTTTATGTAATAACTTAGTTAACAAGAAGTCCTATGTTGAAAAATATGCTCTAAAAGTACTAGACGGCCAACTTAAAACACATCGTAATCAGTTACTTCTTGACGCCACTCACTACTCCCACACACCCGCCATGTGGCTGTCACTTGACTTTGACATCCCACGACAAAACTGACGTGGGATGGGAAGCCGTCACAACGAACATGAGATGGAAAGCCACATGGCAGCAAGGTGTATTGGTAGTGGTGGCCAGCGGCGTCGAATGATTCATTACATATCGTTGAAAAGGTCTCAATAAGATCTTTTCAAAACAAGTCTTAAAATTGCCGTATCAGTACCGTGGGGGGCAGGGGAAGGGGAAATGTACGAACTTTTCGCGTAACCCCCCGTCAAAAGGAAACGAAGCGGTGCCTTTTGAGAATCTTCAAAGCGAACTACGCAGGTCAAAGAGAAAATGAACTGGTACCATTGAGAACAGTAGGGATACGCTAAATGGCAATATCAGCTCCGATTTAACACTATCAGCATTAGAAAGGAAAAACGCCTCCACTAGCATCACATTGGCAGCAGACTACGAAAATGCAAATGAAAAAGACTGTGATCCGGAACTTATCATAATTGCTTATGAATACTGTGCCTACAATTATCGCGGGTTTGACCTGGCTAATCATTTTGTAGAATGAACATTTGACTACCCATATGAAGAGTTTCCTTTTATTTGCACCGTAAACATCAATATCCGACGCCAAAAGAGCGTGATGCACCCTTCTGGTGGAGTCATAAATATGGTCTCTAATTGGTATTATGAATCGGTAGCCTTCGGTATGATCGCAGCATCCAATAAAGATCATCTCTTGTGCCTTTGGATCCCATTTCTTGCGTTTCTCTTTGGGCAAGTGTACCATAGCTTCACATCCGAATATACGCATATGGTTCACCTTTGGCTTTTCACCAGACCACATTTCTTCTGGTGTTTTAAAAGATAAGGACTTCGTTGGAGAACGATTGATTGCATGTGCCGCAGTATGTACGGCATCAATCCAGTACATCTTGGGTCGATTGGCATTTAGGAGCATGCAGCAGAACGCATGAACAGAACTCTAGTAGAGAGACTAGAGTTCTGTTCATGCGTTCTGCTGTCCCATTTTGTTCAGGTGTATACGTTGTGGTAGTTTGATGTACGATGCCAGCGCCTTTTAAATAATCTGAGAATTCCTTGTTGACGTATTCCAAGCCGTTATCTGTCCGAAGGATTTTTATATGAGCACCCAGCTGATTTTCGACTTCATTTCTGAATTCCTTGAACTTGTTCAGAGGGTCATACTTGTTTCGGAGAAAGTACACGAACACCTTCTTTGAATAGTCGTCAAGAAATGTTATAAAATATCGGGCACCGCCCATAGTCTGCGTTTCCATTGGCCAACATACGTCGGAGTGAACCGTTTCAAGAAGATTTCTAGCCTTGGAGCCGTCACTTTTGAAAGGTAGTCTTGTTTGCTTGCCTTCTGTACATGTTACACATGTGATTGCAGGTGCTTTTGCTGAGAAAATGACATGGTCAGTGTTTTCTGTCATCTTCCGTAGACTATTAAAATTCAGGTGTCCCATTCGTTGGTGCCATAGGTAAAAGTCTGGTTCTTCGACATTAGACATGCATGCATAGCCTTTTCCTGGCATATTCAGCCGATACATGTTGACTTTTGCTGTTGCTACTATCTCATTTCTTCTGTTCATAATAACACAGCCGGTTCTGTCAAACTTAACTTGGCCACCACTGCGAATAATTTGACTTACGGACAGTAAATTTGTTGCGAGTTCGGGAACACTTAATACTTTTGTAAAAAGCACCTTCTTGTTTCGACCTTCGTCGTCATAAACATCTAAGCTCACTTCTCCTGAGCATTGCACGTGTAGTACTTTGTTGTCTGTGACTCTAATTTTCTGTATGGCAGGAGCCGTCACATTTTCTAGCATATTCTTATATCTTGTCATGTGTGAGGATGCATCGGAATCCACGTACCAGGCGTCATCTTGGCTGGAGTTGCCACAAACACAGCAGCATAGGAAGAACTGCTTATTTTTCGTTGAATATCCTTCGTCTTGGATTTGCATTCAGAGCTTTTATGGCCATACTTGTTACAAGAGTAGCACCTCGAACCCATAGTTTGCTTCTTATAATTGTTTTTAAATTTCTTAGTGACTGAGAACACTGTTGAGGCACTTTCTGTTTGTCTAACGTCTTGCAACAGTTTTGATTTCACAGAGTCTGAGGTTATCTTCATGCCTGAGCTTTCAATAGCAATTATCATTAGTTGACAGGATTCTGGTAGACCGGAGAGCAGCAGTGTACCCAGCCATTCGTCGTCTACTTGGAAACCAATGTTTCTGAGCTTGTGAGCAGTGCACATAATTTTGCTCACATATTCTTCTACGTTTTGACATGCAGTAAGCGAGGTACTACCGAGATCACGCAGCAGCCCAACACGGCGTGTCAGCCCAGAGTCATCGAATACTTTCGATAACTTGTCCCATACTTGCTGTGCAGTGCTAGCCTCTTGTATGTGCACATAATTTATTGAGTCAACTAGTAGAATTATCTTAGTGTTTGCCCTTGTATCCCGTTTTGTGTCCACTTCGACACCTGTGGCGGGTTCTATGCAGTCCCACATCTCCTCATGCTGTAGATATGTTTTTACAGCAAATCGCCAGGTTGCATAATTATTTCGACCGGTTAACTTTTCAATTAATGCCAATTGATTATTTGCTGCCATTTTTAAGAACTCTTAGTCCAGTTATCACTAGAAAACAGAGAAAACACTTTGCAATTGTTAAATTAGAAGTCACGTTTTTGCGTTTTAGGTTGTGTTCACTATTTTTCACTGTAATGTTTATTCTACTGAAAGTTTTTTTGCACTGATTCTATTTTCGGGCTTTACTGGGCCCATAACCTGATGAAATAATTGAAAATATATTTCTACTTTGCAAGGAAAAGTGTTTTATTTCAGTATTAAGGCGCGATTAACACTTGCATGTTAAGGTCACAGAACGTAGAGAGTTGAAGTTGATAGGGAGCGGTCAAGCTCAGAAAAAGTCCAGACAGAGTTGAATAAAGGCACGAAATTCAAATTATGATTTTAACAGTATCTTTAGCAATCAATCACATTACACACTCCACCGCATAAAC
This sequence comes from Odontomyia ornata, assembly GCA_963969285.1. NCBI lineage: Eukaryota > Metazoa > Arthropoda > Insecta > Diptera > Stratiomyidae > Odontomyia > Odontomyia ornata. The sequence goes on along the minus strand of OZ017738.1, from coordinate 372,686,193 downwards.
ACTATAGATTTAGTAATGTATATGTTAATGCCTTCTTTCGTCCGCACATGTCCGCTTTATTAGTGATATTAGTGTGACGAGCACACTGTAAGGTTGTTTCATTGATATTTTGGAGACAAATAGACTTATTTTGAGTAATACAAGACTAAAACTCACGGAACGACAACCACAGAACTTCACTATCCATCAGTTCAATAAAAAAGCTGTCAAACTGCCATATTTGTTTTGGTTGGTGTTCTGTTTTAGTACTAATTTACAAGCTAGCAAATAAAAAAATGAATAAAGTTGGTTGGAGATAAGGAACGAATGACAGGGGAGAGGCGAGAACGGTCAGAACGGTGGTAGGGTGGTAAATACTGGTTCTCCGATTTAATGGTTGCTGCACAAGATAGCTCCGTCTTTTAAGTGTTCTTGTTAACGCGATTTTTTTAGTGACTGAACATAGGTCACAAGAAGTTATAGTTTTGCAGAATCCACCACTATTTTGAAGAATTTCACCGGTTACTAACTGCACAGCCACCACAAAAACCACAAACAAATCAGGACAGAAGGAGGTGGTGAGTGTCAATTACCTTCGAGCGCTGCGAAATTCAGCGAAGTAGCGGTGGTGTAACCGGAAGAAGATCGATAGGAGTCTGAGAGAGAAGGAGTTCTGCAGCAGCCACAGTAGTGGGTAAAGCACCAAAGGGAGTCCCGTTGAAGCTTAGCCGAGACCCAGAATGTTCAACACAAACACCAGCGAGTGCGGCAGCCTTAGCGATAGGCACATATTTTTATCAATGCAACAGCGTTCCCTGCTACGGGCGAACTCTCGTCCACGTAATTGCCACTATCGAATGTATCATCAGCGCTGATCAACGAGGTAAGTAGATGCATATTCTTAGTTAGTTGATATTCCAAATCCCAATTTGAATTCGTTTCGCTATGTGGAAGAGAAACCACACTACTAGTCATATGAATAGCTTGTTTGTACGAGTATATGTATCACATGGAAGCATTGATTCTTCCCCGCCTATTAGAAAATCATTATAATCAAGGAAGGGCTGTTACAAATGCACTATTTAGAATGGAGCAGTGTTGTTGACATATAGCTTTTCTCTTTAATTTAACAGTTATATTTTATGCAATTTATTGAGTATCACAAAATATCTTGTTCGAGATATCGTATTTCTACAATTTTATATATTTTAGTTTTGTTATTGCTTATGCTAGAAGAAATATTTTTTTTCCTCCATCTAAAATATGAAAGTTATTTTGTTATGCGGAAGCTAATCGAATTCAATTAATATTTGTCGCTATAATTATAAATTTTGCGATCTGTTGGAAGTAGTAATGACAAGAGTGCTTTGAAGATATTTGACCAAGATATTGAAATGGGGGCGGGATATAAAACTTCCGAACTATATCCAATGTAAGAAAAAACATCCTTCCCTTGGTTGTATTTTTTATATTATGATTCCTTTTGTTATATGATTTGTAAATTGAAGGAAATATTACTTTGATTAACATCACCTGAAGAATACCATTTTTCTCCATAGAATCAATTGAAAAACTACCTTTTTTGCTCTCGCTTACAATTTTATAAATACTTCGTTAACAATAGTAGTAATAGAATGAGTAACAAATTGATTTATAAGTTATGATTCAAAATTAAAAAAAAACGTGGACACCGACAGGACAGAAACGGACAATTGAAAAGCCAGAAACAAAAAAAAAAATCCGATAAATTACCTGATCTTATAGAAATGAAAGGTATTCTAGACAATAAAGTGAGAAATCTCGATTCCGAGCTACAATCACAAACTCGTGCTTTATCTGATTTGATACTTCGACGTTAAAGGAAGGATTAATAATACGAGTAAATAACGTTGGAATTATAATTAATATTTCTATTCAATTTACAATTTTATCATATATGAATGATTGTGATTTTGTAACAATATGAAAGATTCACAATATTCTTCAATTCAGAATTCAATACCATAGATTTTCGAAACTATCTTTCTCAATTCTTACACTGTATTTAATAAGCTAGAAATGCTAACAATTATTATACTTTATATATCTCACAGAAAATGAAATCGTTCTACATTATTTGTGCAATAGAAAATAAATTTTATGTTTTGTTTTAAATCTTAAGTCTACTTCGAGATGGAATCATATTCATTAGTCAAGCGAAGACGTCAATTGGAATTTAAATTTAATTTAAAATTAGCTGCAATAAGTTTTTTTGATTTAGAGAGAGAGAGAGCGAGACGGAAAATTATAAAATTTAAAAAACGAGATAAAAAGTTAAGTGAGAAATTGATTAAATAATAATTTGAAAGAGCGAGAGGAAAGTTGATGAGCGAGAAAATATTTCGAGATATACAGAATTAAGAATGATTGACATGAAAATTGTCAGATTAATTTAAATAGTTCTATTGCTCAAAGATAAAATAATAGAATTAAAAATGAATTGTTAAACTTTAAACTTCGGTCTATGCATTTTTGTTCTTCTGACCGGGTATAGGAACCGGCACGGTGGAAGGCCACAAAAAAAAGAGCTAGCCATCGGGCGCGCTCCAAATGTTCTTTAGTTTCAGGGAGTCTTGCGGGTTGGGTGGCCTCCAGTTTAAGGGCCCTTTTTATAGCATAGGGTTATGTGATCCGATTAAGTAACTCTATGACATGAATTTGTCACCTCTATATTTCTTTTTCTGATGGGAAGTCTCATGCAAAGTGCGTTTGCATGAGTTTTCCGCTCAGAAGGGAAATATATGGCCACTGCAACATTTTGGATCTTGATCCGGTTGGGCGGGTGCGAGAGGACACCACAACCATCCGGTTACCCCACTCTTATTGTGGGCCATGAGAATCGTCGGGTAACGACGAAGTTCCCCTAAGTCGGTCTATTTTCGCTTGTTTCGACTTGTTCTTTGAACAAGCTAATTCTTTTGTAGTGGATCTTTGTGCTGGGGGAATTAACCCGCCCCGCGACACCACGATGCTAGCCTGCCAGCGCATTCACGCGTCCCCAGACAAGGCCATTTTCGGCGAATCTTAATATCTTCTTCCGTCAAGGCAGCAGACAATCGCTGCAGTCATTCACGGATATTTCAATACCATCAATTCACTACACAATAACAAATACCTCAGAAGTCAAAATTTCTTCCAACTTTGTCAATAATAGTATGATCTTCGAATTTCACATTTTCTCCAATAAAATCGTATGGATGCCTTTAAACCCAACCTTACACAAGGTCCTAATACTCTGTAAGTTTGATGAAATTCGTATCACTTTCACGGAAGTTATATCCATTTGAAATTTCGCCATTTACAACAAATATAATACACTATTTTGGTATTTTATGGACTTTTTATCGAACCAGACACTGCAATTTCGATTTAAAATTTTCAGATAAGATCGATGACATAAATGATTTTGGGATTTCATGATTTGAGTGATTTTTGTTAGTTGAAAATGGATTTTCTTTTAAGCGAGCAGATCTCTTTGACATGTTTCTTGATATTATTCGTTGCTGGTGATTGCATTTTGTAAGTTGAGTAGAAAACCCTTCTGATATGAGCGTAGATCTGTCTACCCAACTTGTTTTTTGTTAATTTCTGAGACATCCTAGATGCTTGAGAACTATTAGAGTTAGAGAATTTATAACATTCCCAAAAAAATATTTTTAACTTATTTTTGAGCAAAATCTTTAAAAACAATGAAAACAAAAAAATGTTTGCAACAAGAGCACTTTCTTGTACACAGATGGATTTTTTTTTAAATTAATAAATAAAGAATAATTTGTCAATCAACTTTTTAAACAACAAAAATGTTGATAATAATCACTATGTAACAATACTAGCATTGTTTCAAAAGATTATTCTATTTAATTCTTCTGCAAATTTCTTTAGTGTGGGTAGCTTCAATATCCTCCTTTTTCGTAGCACTACAGCCCCTTTCGGGCCTTCGCTTCCTGCAAATAGCGCCGCAAACTGTCTCAGTCCACTGACCGCATCCTCCAATTTCGAAATCCGAGCTGCGATGAACTATCTTCGTCCACCGAGTCAGACCAGAATTTCTTCGGTTCCCCACTGGTCTCGGCCCTTCAATTCTCCCAACGAATACCTCTTTGGGTATCCGTTGTTCATCCATACGATTCATTTGGCCAGCTCATTGCTGCTTCCGCAGTCTTGCAACCATTGAGACCTCCAGCCCGTCAAAAATTTCATACAGCTCATGGTTGTATTGAATTCACCATTGGTCCCAGTCTAACTTCGCTCCGATTATTCGCCTCGGGACCCGTTACTCAGAAACGTTCAAAATATTTGCGGATGCTTGGGTAAGGGTCCATGTTTCACACCCACAGCATTACACAGGTCTTGTCGCAGATTTGTACATATACTTAAAGCTTTGTTTTTTTGTCTAGAGTCATTCGAGGCAACGGTGCGCACTTTTGCGTTTCAAACCATAATATGTTTTAAATATTAAAGCTAAGAAAATGAAAAAAAATTCTTTAGATAGAAAACTTTTTGTTATTCAATGAAAATATTAAAATAAACGAAATCAAAAGTATTTCTCTTTAGGACAAATAACTAAAAAAAATAAGTTCGGAATACGTTTACTTACCCCGTATTGCGGGTAACCGTGCGCACCTCTACGAGGTAAGTAAACGCATATGGGGTATTTAAGCGCATTCCTAATTAACGTGTTCGAACTTAATCATATTTGTCTAAATCTTACAGGAGATAACAAAGTTCAGTCAGATTAACATTTCTCTTCATCCAAAAAACATCACAAAGACTATTCTGATTAATCAACAACGAATAAAACATGTTATAAAAACAAAAGAAATATTATATCTTCTTTTCATTAAAAGGATTATTATTAATCTTTGGAGATCAATTAGATACGATTATCACTACTAAAGTTAATAAGGTACTCCATCAAACGAAATAATATTTTTTTAAACTGTAATACAATTAAAAACTAGTAAAAAACGTTCCAGTTTTTTTTTTAATTGTCAATGCAATTATCACAAACAAAAGCCCCTCTTTTATAAACAGTGCACTGTTCATGCCACCATTCCTCGCAAGGACTACACTTTATCCATTCTTCTGTTGGTGGCTCTTCATATTTTTGTAGACAAGGAGGACAATAGAAATCACGTTCTTTCGCTTTTAAAGTAGTGGACTTCTGTTTATTTTTATGAAGACATCCTTGCTTCTTCTTTCTTGAATTTTGTATCTTCTTCTGGGCAGTAGAAGTTGATGACAAAATTGTAGCTGCCTTTTCTTGTGTTTTTTTTTCTCTTCCTGATGCTTCTTTTCTTCTAGCTGCTCTTTTAAGGACTTTCTGTAATTATTTGTGATTTCATGGAAACCTTGCCTCCACGCCTTTTTCCTTTCATCCGAGGAAGAAGGGAAAGCTGAGAAATTGGCACATACTGGCTTGTTGATAGCATTTGGTTTAAGTCAGCACAACTACGTATTATTTCAATCCCAGATTCATTAGACGGGTTTGTTGCTGTTTGATCCTTTATCGCAGGCTCTTCTGATGGAGGAGGTCCGAGATTAATGTGGCTCTCTTCTAAAGTTTGGTTTAAATCATGTTGTACATCTTGTTGCATCTGATCTGTAACCAGTGATGGAGCAAAATCTGCTTCGTCAAAGAGGTCATCGTCATAGGGATGTATCCAGTCACTTTAAAGCCAGACTCAGCATACGCTTCGTTAAACAAGCGAGCCACCTGATATTGTGTAATGGCTCTTCCAGGGTGTCGCGACATGTATTTGTCACATTCTATTGAATATTTAACCTTTAAGAGGGCTGTAAAGACACCGATCCAGGGGCTGAAGTTTGTGATATATATATAATTTTCATAAGCATATTTTACTATAATAATAATATAATATAATTTTCATAAGCATATTTTACTACCTCTAATCTGATGTGAGATGAATGGTTATCAAGAACACGTAAAACACGATCTTAGTGTGTGGGATGGACAAAATATTTAAAGTGGTGTAGCCATTTCACGAAAAGGTCTGTATTTACGAAACCGCTGTCAGACACCATGCAAATGCATTGTGATGCTTCTCCGTTCAATAAATCGTCACGCGATCTTTTGCGAGGGTAGATCAATGCTGGTGGAATGTAATGACTATCAGCACTCATGCAGCAGATCACTGTCACGGTGATACCTGTTTCTGCGGATACAACTTTACAGACTATTCTTTTTCCTTTTGTAGTAACTACCTTCGGAGTTTTCTTTGGTACGGTACTCATACCTGTCTCATCTACGTTGTAAATGCGACTTGGTTTGAATTTGTATTTCTCATACACACCCTTCAAGTTTTCGTAGAATCTGTCAACTTGAACTTTATTAAACCCAATAGCTCGAGCCAGACTGGCCGCTGCAGATTGTCGGATGACTAGTTCAGGATGACGTTTCAAAAAACATTCAACCCAGATACGCCCTGCCATTTTTGAAGACTTATCAAATCGATTATTAATATTACTAGCAGAACCATATTCATACGTCAAGCGCCTGAAATCATTTATGGTGAGACCAAAATATCGTTCATCCATTTTCTTGCAATGAACTGCAAACTCTTCCTCTTGTTTATTTTTAAATGTAGGCTTAAAGCGACCCATTGAATCTGCGGCAGCACCCAGTTTAAGTCTTTTGCGCAGACGGGATTCACTAATGCCAATGGCATTCGCAGCAATTCTCTTGCTTTTCCCATTTCGGATAAGCGCTTTAGCCTTAGCGATTTGCTGTTCTGTCACAGGCGACAGTTCGGGGTTTATCCTTACATTTTTTCGTGGCATGGTGACGCTGTAACATAAATGAACAGTGATGAATGCAAGAGGCGTAAGAAGAGCTAAACCAGCAAATCAACCAAGTCATTGTCCATTTTGCTATTGCCCATAGGGGTAAGTGTACGTATGCGCGCACTTACCCACGCACACTTTCCCCATGGAGCCAAAACACAAATTAATGTTGTTGCTGGTTAAGGCAATAAACATAACCACAATATTATTTCTCACATATCTACAAGAAAATGATCAATAGTAAACAACAATGACTTACCAGTATCAGATCCGAAAGTTGACCGTGATAAGATATGCCACAATACCAAAAACTCCCAACGAAACTAGAAAATTTAATTTACCGCGAATGAAAAGTTTACGTGATGTTACACAAACCACTGACATATCAAAACTCGTTCGAAACTCTAGCGTCTTTGTTGCACTCGAATGAATACCTTTTCTCCTACACTTCGTTCAGGAGATATTCGCGGTGCGCTCACTTACCCACTGCGCTCAGTTACCCCAAATGACTCTATGCTGCTGGTCTTCAAAACCGTTAAAACTGAACAAAATATTTTATATGTGGGCTGTATTCTTCCGTGTATTTCGTCTCTTTCATTATTGGTTCTCGATATTTTGGTGCCTGAGTACGTAAATTCGCAAACATTTTCAATACTGTATTCGCCAAGTTTGATATTTTGGGTATTTGAGGCATTTTTTCTCGACTGCATCATGAGCTTTGTTTGATTCTCATTGATTCGTAGCTCTACTAGTTTTGCTTTGCTGTCGAGTTTCAGGAAGAGTTCTTTGGCAGTTATTAATGACCATGACAAAATGTTGATGTCATCCGGATAGGAGACTACTTGGTTCGACTTGTTAAGTAATTTACCTCGTGAATCGACAGGTCGCTTCCTCATGGCGTACTGAAAAGTCAAATTGAATAGCAATGGGGCCAGCCCATCTCCGTGCTTTCGTCTGATATTTGTGTCAAAGGCATCGGAGAGCTGTTTACTGATGCGAACTTGGGAGGTCGTCGACGTCATTGTCATTTTGGTAAGACGGACTAATTTGGTTGGGATGCCAAAGTAAAGCATTGCTTGGTACAGTACGTTACAATCAATACTGTCGTATGCTTGCTTACAGTCAACGAAAATTTGGTGAATGCCTATGTTGAAATCTCATCATTTTTCAAGTACCTGCTTGGCAATGAACAATTGGTCTATCATAGATCTACATTGATATCCCCAATAAAACTGTTGGCGTATGATCCGATTTTATTTTTAAAGACCTTTGAAACTATTTTGTACGCCGTACAAAGTAGTGATGTCCCTTTATAATTTGCGCACTATTAGCCCAGTAAAAAATAAATTTATTTAAATTTTTACTTCTTTGTACAACTTACAAACCGCTATTGATATCAGTTTTGTCTGTCCATCTGCCTGTCTGTCCACCTGTGTATCAAAGCAGCTTTCTCCACAACCAAAGTAGCTACAGATACCAAACTTGGTAAGTAGATCACATGAGATAACCCTTTGAAAGTATGGATATAAATAAATTTTTGAAAGGTTTTTAAGGGATCTACCGCCATTTCGGGAAGGGAGCCTTGAAAGTGACCTGTTACCGAAGTCTGTCATGTGGAATGTTAAACGAAAGGCCTTAATTATAGCTTCTCAAAACATATCTTAAGCCTGTTTTAATAGCATCACGGAGTGCAGTAGGAGGGAATATGTATGAAAGATTTGTGTTCCACCACCCTCTCACGATTTTATTTCGAAAACTCTTAAAAAATCATAAACGTAGGTCTTTTTAAGTACAAAAACAACAAATACCTTGGAACTCGAAACTCACTCAGCTTTTTTAAGAATAGTTTGATTCTGTAATTTCGTTTTTGACCCAATGAATCATTTAGGTACTCTCAAATTACAAAAACAACAAATATCTGGAACTCGAAATTCACACATTTTTGTTAAGAATAGTATGATTCTGAAATTTGGGTTTTGACCCAATATATCATATGGATACTCTTTAATTCAAGGGAATCCCAAATTTAAGTAGTCTTATAAAAGATTGTTATACTATGCAAGTTTCAGGAGATTCGAATCATATTTACGGAAGTTACAGCCATTTGAATTTAGAATCAGACACTGCAGCTTGAATATAATTTCCTTAAGTTTTTCGGATAAGGTGAATAAGACAAATATCTTTAAAATTTATGAAGTGAGTGAATTTTGTTAGTCTGGAACAAAATGGCGGCCGTTGAAAATGAAGTAACAATGGTTTTTGTTTTAAACATGTACATCTCTTTGAATTATTTCTTCAGCTAATTCATTTATGGGAACTGCGTATCGTACGTTGAGTACAAAATCGTTCTAACAGGGGCATAGTTCTGTCCATTCAAATTGTTTTTAACTGCTTATCATATTAACAGTTTTTGACTGCTTATATTTGCTGAAGTATGCTTTGTAGAAAACTTCACATAAAAGATAGCAGAGAGACATACTCTTTGCCGTGCTCAATTACTTGGCATGGTACTTTAAATTAGCTAAATTTCAAATGAAGCTATATTAGGATAGCATTTATTTTTTTTGTTAAAATGTTGCTTCGAGGACCTAAAATAATAATAAAAATAGCAGTTACGGTGATACAAAAGTAAAGTACCACTGTTGCAATAAAGATATAATAATGTTTTCTCAACTCACTCTGAATAAAGATTATTATAGTTACGAAACAAAAATATGTAAGTTATAATAATTACGTTGAACAGAAATAAAATCTAAGTTACCAATTTGCAGGTCCACTAATTGATATCCATTTTATCAGCTGACACTTTCACATGTTTAACTTTGACCACGATCCCTTCAACACCATTTCATTGTTGTCAGAGAACACTCTTGTCTCACCATTACTCACATCCAAACCACCCCAATGTTATACAAGCTAAAGTTCATACATTCATTCTTCCCTGCTAGCAAATGTCTTCCTCCCAAGGAGTTTGTGTTTTGTCAAGGAATCAATCCCACAATAGCTCGGGTTTCACCCTCCGCGGTGCAAACGTAAGCCCATGGCTGAAGTGGCAATTGTTGTGCAAATAAACCAAACATCGGAGCCACTTTCAACACTTGAACTTGCAACACGTCTATTTGACTATGTCCTGGCCATACGTTTGTTCACATCTCACCATTGAAATCGTAATGATGATGATTGCTCCATTTTGTTGACAAAGTTATATTCAGTAGCAGGATTCAATGGAGAAAGATTTTATTCAATGAATTGAACAAATTGATGTATAGCAGAGTAAACTTTGATGGTGAGGACATATTGAAGCTTTTTCTGATGAATTGCGTTGCATTGATGGTTCCATGTCTTGCACTAAGCAGATATTGTTTATTTTTGGATGTCTTGCGTTTATATGATGAAATCATTTGTCGTTTCAGCCGTTCAACATGAACGAGCACCGAGATCATCAGTCCCGCCACCATGCAGCCTAGTTAGCATCCCATTTGATATTTACTCTCCTCAAAAAATACTTCCCTTTCGTCCTGCTAATATTTTCCTACCACTTCCAACACTACTACCAAATGAATTCGTCTACAAGCCCCTGGAAAACAATTTCAACGCTAACTACAATCGTCACCATCGCGACACGGAATTATTAAATGCAGCATTTGAAAAGCAACAATATCCTCATCCTGTTGAACCAAACAATAATTCATCAGACAGACTACATTCAACAAAAGATGACCAAATCAAAGAAGATGAATCAACCCACAAAGAGCTGATATTTGAATCTGCGGCGAAGCTTCTATATTTTGCAGTAAAATGGACACGAAATATACCTCATTATAATCACTTGCCTCCGCGTGACCAATCGATTCTTTTAGAGAGCTCCTGGGCAGAATTATTTTTGGTGATGGCATCCCAGTGGGGATTGCCGCTAGAAAGTAGTAATGACATCATCGAATTGTTAGTTGAATTTTTTACATGCTTCGACTCGTTTCAGGTTTATCACCGTCGAAAGACTTAGATAATATTCGTAGGGTCCTACAACATTTTCGGGATCTCAAAGTGGACGTAGCCGAGGCTTCATGTCTTATGGCGCTCATCCTCTTCAAACCCATTACACAGATGAGTGCACTTAGTTATGAATATATTACATTAGTTAAGGATCAAAGTATCGCATACATGATTGATAAATGTGGTGCATTCCGTTTAGGACACTTGTTGTTGCTTTTGCCTCTGATTAAAAGTGTTGCAATTCCAAAATTTATTCAGGTAAGTTCCTTTATTCTTAACTTTGTTTAATTTCCTATTTAATCTCCATAGATTAACTCTATCTATCTAATCTCCGAAGAGTAAATTACCAGCATTATGTTGAGAGTCTCATAAGAAGAAAAAGTTTATAAAAAAAACTAAAGAAGACCTTGACTAACTAAAGAAGACCTAAAACAACTAAAGAAGACCTTGACTAAATTTTGTTCAAACGGAAAAGTTGTGATAAATGATATAAACTGAAAGAAATTTAAAGGAGCTCTCTCCATCTGTGGATGTAACTAATAACTATATCTATATGTATACCATTTCCGTCAGACTGAGCCTTGTGAAGCATCAAATATAATATTTTGGTGATATCATTACTAATATGGCTAGGATTGAGATTTTATATGCGCTAATGGATGAAAGGAGAGCATATATAGTATATAGAATAAATTGGTATTCAGTTAAAATCGAAAAACATTCCAAAAAAAGCCATCTTCAAAGTACCCTGAAGAAGGTCAAATAAATTTCATGGGAGCAGTGCCAAATTGATTTCCCGGTTTCACAATAAAAATAACCAAAATGCGGTGAACGTTAGTGAACAAGGGAAAAGCTGATATGCCATCACTTTCATGAAATTTATTTCACCCCTTTCAGAGAACTTTGAAGTCGGTTCTGTTTTTCTAAAAGTTTTTTGTTTCAGCCTTTTTAGACTCAAATTCATACATTCAAATTCTTCTTCTTAGCACTACAGCCCATATCGGGCCTTCGCTTCCTGGAAATAGCGACTCCAGCTGTCTCGGTCCAATGGCCGCGTCCTCCGATTTCGAAATCCAAGCAGCGATGAACTGTCTTCGTTGACCGAGCCAGACCAGCGTTTCCTCGGCTTCCGCACTGGTCGCAGGCCTGCAGTTCCTTTTGCCTGCCAAGCATAAAATTATATTTCTTCTTTTTCTTCGTACCACTTCAGCCCCTCTCGGACCTTCGTTTCCTGCAAATAGCGCCTTCAATTGTCTTGGTCCATTGACCACGTCCAAGCAACTTTCTTCATCAGTTTCCCCGCTAGTATCCGGCCTTTAGTTCTCCGAATGCATTCCTCTTTGGGTATCCGTTTTTCGTCCATACGATTCATGTGTCCAGCCAATTGCAGCTTCCACAGTCTTACAATCGTTGAGACCTCCGGTTTGTCAAAAATTTCGTACAGCTCATGGTTGTATCGAATTCGCCATTGGTCCCCGTCAAGCTTCGCTCCAATTATTCGCCTCAGAACCCGTCGCTCAAATGTGTTCAATATATTTGCGGATGCTTGGGTTAGGGTCCATGTTTCACACCCATAGCATAACACAGGTCTTATCACAGATTTGTATACTTGGAGCTTTGTTTTCCTGTGTATGCAGGATCGTCTTCAAGATTGTCAGAACTGAATAAAATATTTTGTTTGCGAGCTGTATTCTTCAGCGTATTTCGTCTCTTTCATGGCCCGTTTTCGTTATTTTGCGCCTAAATACACAAATTTGCCAACATTTTCGATACTGTATTTGCCAAGTGTAATATTTTGTGTACTTGAAGTATTTTTCCTCGACTGCGTCATGAGCTTTGTTATATTTTCGTTGATTTGTAGCCCTACTAGTTTTGCTTCGCTGTCGAGTTTCAGGAAGAGTTCTTTGGCAGTTGTTAGTGACCGTGACAAAATGTTGATGTACTCGGCATAGGCCACTACCTGGCTCAACTTGTATAGTATTGTACCTCGCGTATCGACAGGTAGCTTCCTTATGACGTACTCCAGAGCCAAGTTGAATAGCAATGGGGCCAGCCCATCTCCTTGCACTAGTCCGATATTTGTATCAAAGACATCGGTGAGTTGGTTATTGATGCGGGCTTGGGAGGTCGTTGACGTCATTGTCATTTTGGTAAGACGGACTAAGTTGGCTGGGATGCCAAACCAAAGCATTATTTGTTACAGTACGTTACGATCACTACTCACGTATGCTTGCTTAAAGTCAACGAAAATTTGGTGAATGTCGATGTTGAACTCCCAGCATTTTTCAAGTACTTGCTTGAAAATAAACAATTGGTCAATAGTCGATCTGCCTGCTCTAAAACCACCTTGATACTCCCCAATAATACTGTTGGTGTATGATCCGATTTTATATTCTTAGATCTTTGAAAATATTTCGCACGCCGTACAAAGTAGTGATATGCCTGTATAATTTGCGCACTGTAGCTTGCCACCTTTTTTGCAGATAGGGAATATAATTGATTGGCTCCACTCTTTTGGCATATGTTATTGCTGCCAAATGTGCTGGATGACTTTGTGAATAGCTTGATGAACACTACTGCCACCATATTTGATGAGCTCCACTGGAATCTCATCGATGCCCGGCGCTTTATTATTCTTTTGGGCTTTGATGGCGGAACAAACTTCATTTAGAGTTGGTGGGGCTAATGGACGCTCTCAGCAGACATCTACAGGCTCCGATGCTCTGGAGCTGTGCAGAGGATAAAGGAGGTTCTTGAAATATGATGCCCTTCTTTCCTTCATCTGCGTTTCATCTGCGATGATATTACCACTGTCATCACGACAGAGCGTGGTTTTGGGCTGGTAACCACGTTTCAGGCTTTTCAGTATTTTATATGCTTGTTTTGTGTTGTTGCTCGCTAAACTTACATCTATACTTCTCAATTGGTCGTCATAATATTTTCTTTTCTTAATCCTAATTATCTTATTCGCTACTCTTCTGAGATTTTCATAGTGTTCTCTTTTCGTCCTAGGTTTCTTACCTACGTATTCTTTGTATGCCTGATTTTTTTTTTGTCTAACGCATTCTGGCACTCATCATCGAACCAATCATACCTCTTGTGCCGGGTTTGATGTCCGATCGCCTGTTCTGCCACGGTCCTGATAGCCGATTTCACTTTCATCCAGAGTTCGTTGCTCGTCTTTAACGATGCATCTGATAAGATGGGAGCCAGCTGGTTGTTAAGGTTCTCCGTGAAATTTTCGGCCGCAGGCTTCCTTTGGAGCCTTTCGATGTCAAATTTTTGTAGCGGGCTGGTCTTCGCCGAATATGTCTTTGACATACAACATCGATAGGTTAATTTGAGCAAGTAATGATCTGAGTCACAATTGGCTCCTCGGTATGTACGGACGTCAAGTGGGCTCTGAACCCAACGTTTTTGGATCAGAATATGATCGATCTGGTTTTGTGTGTTGCCATCCGGTGATACCCAGGTCATTTTATGAATGTTTCGATGTGGGAAGCAAGTCGAATTTATGACTAGATTGCTACTACATGCAAAGTCAATCAGGCGCTGGCCATTGTTATTTGTCACATCGTGGAAGCTATATCCTCCAGTCGTTCCCCGATGAGATATCTCATTGCCAACCTTAGCATTGAAATCATCCAGAACTATTTTTGTGTCGTTTGTAGACAATGAGTCGACCAGTCTTTCTGGGTGATTGGAAAACGTTTCCTTCGTTTCCTCGTCCTTTTCTTCGGTCGTGGTGTGAACATTAATCAGCCAAATTTTAAAGAATTCCGCTTACGTATTGCGCACAAACGTTCGTTTATTGCCTTAAAATCAATAACGTGTGATTTGAACTCCCTATCCACAATGAAGGCCACTGAGAATTCTCGTTTTTCAGTAGCTTTCCCACTTTTGAATATTTTGTGCGATCTGATTTCTTGAACATCGTTTCCAGTCCAAGTCGTTTCCTGGACTGCCAGTATTTTTAATTGATATTGACTCGCCTGTTGCAAAAGGACCTTAATAGCGCCAGGGTAATTGAGTGATCTGACATTCCAGGACCCAATGCCATAATCCTTTTTTCGTTTGCGAGGTCGTTGCCGTGATTCCAATCCATTCCGAGGACCATCTGCAGGTTCCGAAACATTTTTAAGTTTTTTAGGGACGGAGAGTTAGCCTGTTGCCCAACCTCCATTCCAGCGTTATGGCTATTATATCGATTCCGTTATCAGGCGCGAAAGATTCACCTTCACTCTCTTACGTGTTCACAAAGGTGGTGTAAGTAGGATTTAGTAGCAGAGCTGTAGATGTATTTACAGTTATTAGCATTTCTCGGCATTTAATGTCATATTATTGGGGAACAAGTAAACCCAATGTGCGACCCCGAGAGCATTTACTACCATTTAATTGGGGGGTTCGGGATGAGGAATCATGAAAGCTATGGGTTGGGGAAACAGGGGGTGCCCTCCTCCTTTCTCATACGGGCTTCGGACCGTCTACGGCGAAGTTACATTCAAATTCTACTAAAATTCAATTTCTAGACTAGATTTTACTATGATTCCTTCCATCATATATGAAAACCTTGCCATCAAATCCATGCAGTGTAGAAAACGAGTGCATACATGAACGTATATTTAACTTTAATTTCTCGACAGCAATACGGAGATCACTACAAAAGTTTTTGTAACAGGGATGTTCTCGTACGTTTTCAATAAATCTGACATTTTCCTTGGTAAGTTTGACATTTTTTAACTTACTCTTAACTTACTCAGAACGTTTTGATGTACAAACGCAATTTGTGCTGGTTACAGAGAGTTGAAAAAATCAATTTGGTCCAAAAATGGAATTTTCAAGTTGGATTATCTCAACAATAGTGTTTTGATGGGCTTCATGCGGCTTTAGGTAATGAACAATAACCTCTTCAGTCAATTTATGAACGCTTTAATGAATCGAAATCTGGATTTCATTTGCTGTACGATGAATTTCGTCAAGATCGACCAAGAACGGCCATTGTGCCAGAAAACATTGTTACTGTGAGTGAACTTATTATGCAAGATTGTCATGTTATATGTGTTATCGTGAGATAGAAGCATCTTTGGATGTTCATATTAGATCCTGCATACTTTGGTTGATTGGTGCAAAGAAATGATCAGAAAGTACATCGCCGCCCACCAAATGACGTGAGTAAGATAATCACAGGTTAACCAATCATAGATCTATGCTTATGAGCCAGAAAAAAACAGCAATCGGACGTGTAGGTGGTCCAAAATGAGCCAAATCTAAGAAAAGTTGTGCACGCACGAAACACCGTGAAGCAAATGGTCAGCTGTTTTTTCGACCGAATGAATCATGTGAAAACTGTTCTGTTTCGAGAACTTAACACGGTCAATTTTGAGTGACTTTTTTGTACGTTCTTGTTCGTTCGAGGTTTCCCGCAAGACTTTAAACCAACATCTCATCGGTTAAAGACGTGAAGTCTTCGTACTTGCCAACGGACTATACCCAATAGGTCGGCTTGTCTGGGTACCCTTAGTCTACCCCTAGGGTCCTGCTTGTAGGCTAGCTAGTTCAGAGAGGAGATTCAGTTGCAGATCTTACGTGAACAAACTAAGTCCGGATACAATTTCTTAGCCACCGAGTCAACTGCACGTTTGAAAATTTCCCGAGGAAAAATTTCGCCATTACTTAGCGTTTGTGAGGCTTTCAGCCAATCATGGATAACCAAAAGTAAATTCGCGCGTTTCCGATCTATGTACAGACGCACTGCCAGAAATGAGCTACCAAAATATTCTACGCTAATCAGAAATGCCAAACACAAATTATGGCACCGCGTACAGAACCGAATGGACGGATCATTTGCGGATTTATAATAAAAGCCCTCTCTTCACTGCAAACCTACCTCACGTTTTCCTTCCCAGAAAAACTAACTACTAGAAAAGAAAGAGTATGGTTAATTTAGCAATTCATGTTATTTATTATTATTTTTTCTTTGTTGGCTTCTTGGAATGAGGGGAGGTGTGGAGCAAGTGCGATTTAGCTCCTTAACTCCCTCATATCTGTAAGTACTTCAGTACCCATCTACCTTACTGAGCCAGTTTCAGTCATTATATAATTTTAAAAATAAATTTTTGCTTAGTTATTTGGTGGATAGTTGGAAGCTGTAATTCATCCCCGTTCCATACAGTTTGAGGGATTGCCAGGGTACTATTAGTATGGTTGTCAATTGTGTCAAAAAGTTTCAGTGCTTTGTCACGTACGTACTTTTCAACTGTCTGAAGTCTTAGGTCCTTGTATATGTCAGTGTTTCTAATGTACCATGAAATTCTTAAGATCTTTCTAATAATTATATTTTGGAAGGAGTGGAGTGCTGTTTTGTTAGTCTTTGTCATCTTGTAGAAAGTAGAACTACCGCGTCGGTCGTATAATTTGTTTGTATATGAGCAATGGATTTTTAAGGCTGTCTTTTGGATTTAATGAGTGGATATAGAGAGGAGAGAAGTCCAATACAGTGTCCGCGTTTATTTTGTATGGATTGTTGTCTGTGATGCTTCTGTCGAATGTAAGTCCAAGGTATCTAGCCGTTGGAGCCAAGTCTATTGTTTCATTGTCAACGATAAGTCTCTGTGGAGTTTCTAGTCTTTTCCTTGTGATGAATAGGGCCTGTGTTTTATCAGAATTAACTTATTTTTCCATTTACGAAGGTATTCCAATAAAATATTTACCGATCGTTGGAAGTTTAAAGTGATGAATCTTGCTTGTCGTGCTGAAATAAATATACATGTATCATCAGCGTAGGGTGATAGTTTTACTTTTGGAGGCAGAGTGGGATGGTCTACCATAAATACGTTGTGTAGGACCGGTGAAATGTGTGAGCCCTGAAGAACTCCAGCATCAATTGGTCTCAGGCCTGCGAGTTGTTTGCCAATTCTGACACGGAATGTTCTGCCTTGCAAGAAGGAGCCAATAATTTGAGTGAGCTGCAGTGGCATATTGAATTGATGCATTTTGAAGATAAGTCCTGTATGCCACACTTTATCAAAGGTCTTAGCTATGTCAAGCATAACTCGGCCTGTTGAAATCCTGCGATTTAAGCCTGCTCTGATGTGTTGAGACACTCTAACTAACTGGAGTTCAGTAGAATGCTTAGCTTCGAAGCATATTGTTCTTCCAGTATAGGATCTTTGTCAGATACAACCTAATTAAGTCGAAGCAGAATCATCGATAGCAATGAGAGGAGACTGATGGGTTTCCAGTTATGTCGAAATTGTTGGTCCTTTTGAGGTTTCAGAAAAAATATAATAACCGCTGATTTCCATATTTTGGGATACTTTCGCAAACCAAATATAGCATTAATAATGTCAGTAAGTGTTTGTAAAATATTGTCTGGTACCCAAGAAATCATTTTGTTTGTAATAGTTTCATGTCAAAGTCAAAGTCAAAAGCGCTTTATTTAATACTAATTGTTATAAATTTTAAAAGAATATAAAGCAAATTCCAAACTATGACAATGAAAAACTTAATGGCCCAAATGGCTCTCTAAATTTATACGTCATCATTAATAAAACGTTAAGAAAAAAAACCATAGCAAATTCAAATCAATGAAGATTATTACATATTATTTCATTCAATTGGAAAAGGAGAAAAAACCAACCAACACTATCCTAAAATTATTTATAATCTTAACACAACAGTGAACTTTGATCCTACACCTAATATGCTTAACTTTATTCTAATAAAATGAAATCAAAAACTTTATCTTATACTAAAAAAATTCTATAACAATGTTCCTAACTTAAGCGTTTAACCTTATCTCTAACCTAATATAATAAACATAACATATGCCTAACCTATACCTAATTTTAACCTAATTTTTAACAAAAATGGACAACAACACTAAATGTAGCAATAATGAGCTGAAACTCAAAAAACTAAATAACGAAAAACACAAAAAAACTGAAAATAAACACGAATAATTTAGACATTGTCATTCAGCCACCAATACCTGGATTGCGCCGTCTCAACTCGATCAGCTTCAACGAATCTAGCAAATGAGTACCTCCATTGAAATCGTTGGTCTCGTGAACTCAAATTCGGAGGATATTTTATCTTCTTATCGGTGGCCCGTCGATATATGTGATATATGACTGGGACGCCGTCAGAATCAAAAACATATCGATTCATGTCCAAATACACGAATGCTTCTGGAGGAATGAAGCCAGTAGCGAGGCAAGTCACTATATACCCGTCTGTAGGGTGGAACGGCTGTGAAATCCAAGGGTTTTCACTCACAGTCACAGATCTTGCGATATGATTCCGAAGAAGTTTCTATATGAAGATATCGACTCTCGTCAGTTGAGCAGTTTGATAAATTCTTCTATTCGATATATAATGTTTCCAATTCGTCTCAGGCTTTCTGTAAAAACCAGTACATGCATGAAGACATTTCTTTTCGAAAACTCTTAATTTTACCATAGTACTAACACTCTATTTGTACCAGATCTGACATCCATATGTCAAAACTGGTCTAACCAAGGTCTTGTAACAGATAATTTTGACCATTTGATCAATGTTTTTGGTATGAAAGAGTTTTCGTAGGGCCATGACTACTTTTTGTGCTTCACTGAGCATAATTATGACATGTTCAGTATAGTACAGATACTGATCGAGATGAACACCGAGGTATCAAACACAGGATTTATGTGGAACTCTTTCTGAACTACCCTCGCCAGCCATGATGTGGAAATCTTTCCAATTACGTTTCAGGTTTTGACTGACCCCCTGCAGAGTTGTCCGAAACAAGATAGTTTCACACTTTTGCGCATTGATTTTCATTCGCCAATTGTCAGTGTACAGCTGTACATCATTGAACATTTTTCGGAGATTACTCTGAACTATTGTAGCTTTTCGGTCTGCCGTATAGATGATCAGATCATCAGCAAACGCTACCAATGATCGCATTGACGAGACGTTAAAATCAAAGCCGTTCAATAGTTTGCGAATGAAGATTGAGAAGAGCAGAGGCGCAGTAACTGTTCCCTGCTGTAAACCATTCAAGACAGTGAACTGGCGCATTGTTTTCAGATTTCCATCAGTTACAACAAACGATTTCCCGTATAACATATTGCACATCATGGCAACAAGGTGTCTGGGGAACCTGTCCTGAAGGAGTTTCAAAACTAGTCCATCTAACCACACCGTATCGAAGGCTTTCTCCATATCAATGAGACATGCTCCAACGCGTTGTCTATCATTTAGTTTCCAACAGATGTCTGAGGCTACTTTCGTTATTGCATGTGTGGTCGAGCCCAAATTGGCAATTCGGCATCAACTCATATTCCTCAATGTGGTCGTTTAATGCTCTGTTGAGTATCACTTCAAGCACCTTGCTGATGTAAGGCAGTAAGCTGATTGGGCAATAGCTTTTAGGGCATGAAGATTCTTTTCCTTTCTTTAAGATCGGAAATACCTTAGCCTTTTTCCACTCTTTGGGAAATATGAATTGCTCAACATGTTGTTGAACAATATGCATTAGTTCCTAATGGCAACCTCAGGCAAATGTCGGAGCACTACATTTGGAATACCATCAGTACCACATGATTTCTTGTTGTTTATCCTGCGAAATATGAAACACAAGCCTTCATAGCTGAAAAAATAATCAATAAGATTCAAGCTCGGTATGAGGTCAGACGTTAAAGTTTCATCGAAATGAAGAATTGATTGGCCGTTCAGGCTTCATTTGAAGTCGAAAAACTTTTGCTTCACCGACCTCTGAAAATATTTCACTCCCTCTGTCAAGGTTTGGTAGATGAACCAATTCAAAATGTGTTCCAATCAGGGCAAGTTTATCCAACCCTTCACATATAATCCTGTTTCCATTTCTATCCAGAGTCGTACTATCAATTTCGTTACCAGCCCTATCGAGAAGACTTATCTCATCACTAGTGACTTCAAGACCCGATACCTTCACTCGAGACTTCTTGCGGAATATACTATTCACTTTCGCAAACACGCCGTCTGGGTCCTGTAGGCTAATACCCCTCAATTTTTCCGCCCATTGATTGCTGACCTCACTCCTGAAGTATGACCAGATTAAGTTCCGGACATTCTTCAGGAGTAATTTCAACAAAGCCAACGAGGGATGGTTGTAGTCCAAAAATCGTCGATAAATATTGTTGACGCATGTGAGAAGAAGGCTTTTCAATCTTTTCAACCTTGCGATAGTTGGTGTTTCATATCCTTCCATATTGCTTCGATATTTAATCTTAGGAACTACTTTCTCAATCGTTTCCAACGTCAGCTTCTTTAACTTCGACAAATAGACATCTTTTTCATCGTTAGTTAGATTCCTGTCACTAGGAACCATTGAACAAGAGTTGCCACCATCAGAAGGGGGACATTGCTTCTGGTACTCCCGATTAAACTTCTTTTGAAACTTTTTCCAGTCTGTTTTTTGAAATTCAACCGATGATTTTTATGTTGAACTGGAATGAGGATCCCTGTGATGATTGATTTCCATAACGATGATTGCGTTATGGTCGCTATCATCAGGAAGCACCTGCAGTTTCCGTTGAGGACTATTAAAGCTGAAATCGAGTCTTGCGTCAGCAATGCAAAGGTCCACATATGAATTTGTCCTAGGGTATGTTGGGAACTCCGACCCATATAGATTGCACCTGTATTCACTTTGGTTCTTAGTTATCCACGATTTCAGGAATACACCTCTTGGATTATTGGTGGCGTTTAGCCATGATGTATGCTTGGCGTTCAGGTCACCAGCAAGAATATAATAGTTATGCAGCCTGTTCAATTCGAGTATTTCAAACAAGGAATTGAGTTCCTGCTTGAGCTTGAGAACAGTTCCACCAGTTGCATAGGCAGAGATATCGAAGAGGTTATCCCCATCTGGCAGTGAGATTTTGATAACGGACACTTCAAGAGATTCAAGGCTTTTGAATTCGACTTTTTTCAATATTTTGGAAACGATAGGGTCTTTGTACCAATATCCAGGTGCCACCTCCCCCATCATCTATTACCCTATCGTTTCTTACGAATTCAAAATCCTTGAGTGCCATGAACTGAGGTGGGTTTCGGTTAGAAGCAGGATGTCAGGCTTTTGTCGGGCAATGAATTCAAGGAGATAATCATGCAAGTGTATAGTAACAATGGAGTTGACGTTGATCGAGATGAGACGAATCCTATCCATGGGAATGCGACTGGATGACAAATTATTTTGAGGCATTTGAAACCCCTAGACGATGAAGAACAAGATTAATTTATGTAACTTGCTTATCGATTCTTTCCGATAGAGAATTTAATTGCTGTAAAATTTTGAGAAGAAGCTCATTATAGCCACTTACATTATTTACACTAATTTCTGCTGGTCCTCTGGCGGCAAGTGCAAATGATACTCCGGGCTTGACGAAGTTCGGAGCTAAGACACTGTGGTGTAGTTGTGTTTGCTTTGGGAAAGATTTTAATCTCGCATCCTGATATCGGGAGCATCCTCGATATAATGCCGGGTGACCAAAAACACCGCAGTTCACACAATATAATTTCTCTGTTGGCTCCGTCTGAGCCAATTTTCACTCACCTGGCATGCTCATCCTTGCATTTAACGCATCGGTAATGCATGGCGCAGTTGGCAGCCGAATGCCCAAATCGTTGGCAGCGATAGCACTGGTTGATTTCTCGTTTCTGGAGGCATTCCCACCTCAACACTCGGAAATTTAAATATCTGATTTGCTGAAGAGCGCTTGGACTGCTCTTATTTGATATTCGTACTAAATAAAGTGGTAAATTTTTGTTTTTTCTACCGTCGACCTTCTTGTCGCGAATGTTTTAACTGAGAAAAATTCGATTCGTGGTGCTGTTTCCTTGAGAATCTGAAGAAGATCGACGGTATCGTCTCCGCAGTCCAAGCCCTTCAGCAAAAACGTCTGGTTCTTCTCGCTTTTGGGGGTATAAGTGAAGTGCGGAACTTCCCCAGAATTCAAGCATTTTTCACTGATTTGAAGTCAACCAGTGATTTCGTTCTAATTGATAGCTTCTCGGAATTGATTCGTTTGATTTCAAAATGTGTTAATTTGTTTTCGGCTGCCAACAGCCGAACCATGTCCTTTCCGCTTTGACCGAAGACATTAATTGACGGAACTTTCTCGGAATTCTGGGCTACTTTTTCAGGAGGAGCAGCAGAACTACGGATTGGTTTCTTCTCCTTATTTTTATTTTCCTTATTTTTATTTTTTAAATAAATTATAAAATTATCATCTTTATTACCTCCATATCCTGTTGGAGTCCGTCCAGCGCTGCAAAGTAATTCTGGCTTTCGTTGGTGCCACCAGCACTTAATACTTCTTCAGTGATTATTGGATTAGCAGCTTTCTTCTGTTTTGCGTGCTTATCGATTTTTCGTATCGGTTCACTGTCTTGCACTATTTTTGCTGTCTCGAACATATCTTCATACGTTTTAATTCTTGTTTTTAACTCTTCGATTTCAGTTCGAAGTCGACTCACCTCCTGCCTATCCTCGAGCACTTGTCTCTTACGGCCACCATCTGCGGTATCCTGGGTGCTCGTGTGTCTCCGCTTGTTGACACTTGCCGTCAATTTCACACTGTCACTCTCCCCGGGGCTAACCAACGGAGGGTAGCCATCGGGCTCCTCCATACAGCAGTCCCTAGTTGTCTTCGGTTTGTTGCCTTTTCTTGATTTATTCATATCTTTGGTCGATGCCTTCGACGATAAATTCTTCCCCAATAAAATTAAAACTTGCTTTTGACTGGCTCGTAAAAAATTATTTCAATATTTTGAAACTGACTTTTGTGCAAAATTAATTAATTTTTAAAATTAATGACAGGAGCGATTAAAAACACGTCTACACGCAACGAGTGCTAGACGTAGAATACTCTATCACCTTCTCGAGTGCCAATATATTCGATCATGATAATGATATACTCTAATATTCTGTCAGCCAAGACCCAAAAGGGGCTGTAGTTCTATAGCAAAAAAAAAAAAACTATGAGAAAACACAACAAATAGAAAATGAACATTGCTTATCCAACCAGAAAATATATGATCTGTATTTTTAGAATTCTTTTTGTATTTTTAGAATTCTTTCCTTTTTTGGTTGGATTTTGAATTGACAAAAGATGTTTTTAACAGATATCCTAGTCTTAATATAAAATAAACTCTACCGTAGACGTTCCCAAGCTCGTTTGAGAAAAGAAGAGGGAACCCATTATTTCCCCAACCCACAACTTCCATGATTTCTCATCTTAAGCCCCCTGATTATATGCTAGTAAATGTTATCGAGGTCACACATTGGGTTTACTGGTTCCCTAAAAATGGACCATTAAATGCCGAGAAATACCAATAACTGCAAATACATCTACAGCCCTATTACTAAATCCTAAAGGCGAGTCTTCCGCACTAGATAATTGAATCGAAGTAATAACCATGCCACCGGAATGAAAATTGGGCTACGGCCTAATTCCCCGTTCCTGAAAAGCCTGACAATATTTTGAAACTTGCAGAAGGGCCTCAGAATAGATCGACTCCCGGCAACGACCTCGTGAACCAAAAATGATTTATGGCATTGGATTTTGGAACGTCAGATCACTTAATTACCCTGGCGCTGTTAAAGACTTTTACAACAGGCCAGCCAATTCAGGAAACGAACTGGACTGAAAATGATATTCAAGATATGAGATCACACAAAATTTTAAAAAGTGGGAAGCCTACTGGAAAACTAGAAATCGGAGTGGCCTTCATTGTAGGTAGGGAGTTCAAATCGCACATAATTGATTTTAAGACAGTTAATGAACGGTTGTTTGTGATCCGTATAAAAGCGGAATTTTTCATAATCTGGCTGATAAATGTATGCGCCCTAATCGAAGAACAGGACGAAGAATGGAAGGATACGTGCTTCAATCAACTGGAAAGACTAGTCGACTGATTGCTTACAAACGACACAAAAATAATTCTGGATGATTTCAACGCTAAGGTTGGCAATGAGATATCTCATCGAGGAATGAGTGGAGGATAAGGCCTTTACGATGAAATGACAACAGGTAGCGCCTTATTGGCTTTACATGTGGCAGAAATCTAGTCATACGTTCGACTTACTTCTCACATCGATGCATTCATGAAATGACCTAGGTATCATCGGATGGCAACACACAAAACCAGATTGAACATGTCCTGATACAACAGCGTTGGATCTTGAGCAGACTTGATGCCCTTTCATACCGAGGAACCAACTGTATTTCAGATCATTAATTGATCAAATTAACGTATCAATGTCATGAGTCAAATACACATTCGGCTTAGTCCAGCCCGCAATTAAAATTTGACATCGACCGGCTCCAAACGGCGTCTGTGGCCATACATTTCACGGCCACCCTCGACAGCCAGCTGGCTCCCATCTCATTCGACGCATGGCTGAAAACAAGCAACGAGCTCTTTATGGAAGTCCACGCAGCTATTAAGACCGTGACAGAACAGATGATCGGACATTAAACCCGGTGCAAGAGAAATTATTGGTTGTGTCAGAATGCGTTAGATTAAAAAGAATCAGGTGACCAAACAATGCGTAGGGAAGAAAACCAGGACAAAGAGAGACCACTATGGAAATCTCAGAAGCGTAGCGAATAAGATAATTAGAAGTAAGAAAAACAAATACCAGTTGAACAGTTGAGAAGCATGTATGTAAGTCTAGCGAGTAACAACACAAGACATGCATACAAAGTAGTGAAGCGCCTGAAACGTGATTATCAGACCAAAACCACGCTCTGTCGTGATAACATTGGCAATATCATCACTGACGAAGCAAAGATTAAAGAAAATAGGCACCATATTTCAAGAACATTCTTAATCCACCGCACAACTCCAAAACATCGGAGCCTATAGTTATTTCCGGAGGGCTTCCACTGGCCCCACCAACTCTGGATGAAGTTTGTTTCACCATCAAAACCCAAAAGAATAATAAGGCGCTGTACCAAATAATGCTTTGCTTTGGCATCTCAGCCAAATTTGTCCATCTTACCAAAATGACAATGACGTCGACGACCTCCCATGTCCACATCAATTAGCAACTCATCGATGCCTTTGACACAAATATCGGACCAAAGCACATGAGCTGGCCACATTACTATTCTATTTGGCTCTGGAGTACATCATAAGGAAGCCTACTTGTCGATACATGAGGTACATTAATATACAAGTCAAGCCAAGTGGTAGCCTATATGGTCGACATCAACATTTTGTCACGGTCATCAACAACTGCCAAAGAACTCTTCCTGAAACTCGACAGCGAAGCAAAACTAGTAGGGCGTCTAGTCAATGAGAACAAAACAAAACTCATGACGCAGTCAGGGAAAAATGCTTCAAATAAACAAAATATCACACTTGGTGAATGCAGTATCAAAAATTTAGGCGAATTTGTGTATTTAAGTGCCAAAGTAGCGAGAACCAATAATGAAAGAGACAAAATACGCCGAAAAATACAACTCACAAATAAAAATTTTATTCAGTTCTGACTATCTTGAAGACAAATTGCATACACAGGAGAACAAAGCTCCAAGTATACAAATCTGTGATAAGACCTGTGTTATGCTATGTGTGTGAAATATGGACCCTAACGCAAGCATCCGCAAATATGTTGAACGGCTTTGAGCGACGGGTCCAGAGGCGAATAATCGGAGCGAAGTTAGACGGCGACCAATGGCGAATTCGATACAACCTGTATGAGCTTTTTGACCAGCTAGAGGTCTCAACGATTATAAGACTGCGGAAGCTGCAATGGGCTGGCCACAGGAATCGTATGGACGAACAACGGATACCCAAAATGCTCTCGTTGGGAGAATTGAGGGTCAAAGGCCAGTGGGGAATACGAGGAAAAGCTGGTCTGACTAGCTCGACGAAGAAAGTTTAGCGCTGCTCGGATATGGAGGCGCTATTTGCAGGAAGTGAAGGCCCTAGAGGGGTTGTAGTCCTACGTAGAAGAAAGAGAATATAAAATGGACTTTGCATTGCTGCCAAGCATGTCTTTGCGTTATTTTTTTATTTTCTATACTTCTGATTCTATCTTCAGACTAATATATCGGGACAGGCACTGAGTATTGACTACAATAATTTCATTTAACTACTACCCATTTGCATTACATAAAGATTGTATTCAGCTATATATATTTTGTAAAATATGGATACAATTTTGAGGTATGTGGAATGGATCAAAACGAAATTGTTTAAATAATTTAAAGGCATTGGATACTGCCACAGGACACACTCTCCCTTTTGTTTTTTTTTCGTACGGTGGAAGAGTGTATTGATTAAACCTAAAAATTAAAAACAATTTAGTTTTTTTTTCATTCAAAGTTGAAGTTTTATAAGAAAACTCTGCTTTTTCTTATCAATTCCAAGTAAACAGTTATGCTTGAACAAAATTCTCAAAAAAAAAACAGTTTATAGCCAAGGAATGGTTTCAAGATAAAAGAAAACTTAAATAGAAACGTTGATCGATTCGTCAAAGATGAAACCTTCAAAATCAAATCTGCTTCTTAGGTTTTTAGTAAATATATTAGAAACTGACCATAATTTCGTTTCAAAACACTCCGAAATTTACTAAGATTACTTCTGATTGAAACAAAAAAATACAAGTCAATTGTTTTTGTTCTTCATAAACAAATTAACAGAGTAGTGTCAGGACACGAGCTACCTATCATGTTTCTTTGGTTCAACGTTGCTAAACATTTTTAATAGCTCTCATTTGAACACTGTTGTTTTTTAGACTCGTTCATCCTACAGCATGACAAAAGGAAGAATGCAAAAAATGATACACTTTGTACGAACTACTCGTAGTGCTGCTAATATCAGGCTCAAAGGCTTTCAATATATTTGCAGATGCTTGGGTTGATGTCCATGTTTCACACCCATAGCATCACACAGGTCTTATCACAAATTTGTATACTTGGAGCTTTTTTCTCCTGTGTATGCAGCTGGTCTTAAAGATCGTCAAAACTAAATAAAATATTTTATTTGCAAGCTATATTCTTCGGTGTATTTCGCCTCTTTCATTACTGGTTCTCGTTATTTTGGCGCCTAAATACACAAATTTGCCCAGATTTTCTATATTCTATTCGCTGAATGTGATATTTTGTGTATTTAAGGTATTTTTCCTTGACTGCGTCATGAACTTTGTTATATTTTCATTAATTTGTAGCCTCACTTGTTTTGCTTCGCTGTCGAGTTTCAGGAAGAGCTCTTTGCCAGTTGTTAATGACCATGACAAAATGTTGATGTCATCTGTATAGGCTACTACTTGGCTCGACTTGAATAGTGATGTGCAGCTTGTCACACTTTTTTGTGGATACGGAATATAATTGATTGGCTCCACTGCTTCGGCATATGTTCTTATTGCCAAATGTGCTGGATGACTTTGTGAATAGCTTTATGAACACTGCTGCCACCATGTCTGAATAGCTCTACTTGAATTTCATCGATGCCTGTCGCTTTATTATTCGTTTGGGCTTTGATGATGAAACAAACTTCATCCAGAGTTGGTGGGGTCAATGGAAGCTATCTGGAAACATTTATAGGCTGCAATGTTCTGAAGCTATGCGGAGGATTAAGAAGGTTGTTGAAATATGATGCCCTTCTTTCCTAAATGCTGGTTTCATCAGCGATGATAATTGCCGATGTCATCACGACAGAGCGTGGTTTTGGGCTGATAACCACGTTTCAGGCTTTTCACTACTTTGTATGCTTGTTTTGTATTGTTGCTTGGTAGACTTACATCATACTATTTTCTTTTCTTAATTCTAATGATGTTATTCGCTACTCTTCTGAGATTTTCATAATGTTCTCTCTTCTTCCTGGTTTTCCTACCTATGTATTCCTTGTACGCCTGATTCTTTTTATCTAGCCCATTTTGGCACTCATCATCATATGAAGACACTATCTTACATGAAATTTGATGCCTTAATTTTGGTAACAATCAATTTATCTCTATGGCACACCGTTTAAGAGATATTCATGAAAAGGCAAAGAAGAGAAATTACGATAATTGCATTTAATATTAATCTCATTTCTTCCTTTTATGTGCATCACAGTTTTGAGAGCTCATAGTCAGCCACAGAAATCTCTGATATTTTGCTGCTGAAGCATGTTAACAATTGTAGCGCTGGCAGTACATGGAAAATTGTAACAATATGAATATGCAATTAACAATTACTATACATTGCATTGGTTACAAAACAAACTTATTTTTACATGCGCACAGATTGAATGTATCTAAATAATGTTAGGCGTTGATACGAATAGATGGAAAGGATAGGTTTTAAAATCTAATCTAATCATCAAACCATAAAATACAATAGAAGTTTCATAGTTACCTCAACGTATGCACAGCATTCCTAAAGTACATACAATAAATCATGAGTAACATCACGTTCAAGACGTAATCCTAGTTACGTCACTTTTTATTCGAAAGAATCTGTTTTTAGGTTTCACACCATGCGAGCAAGCTGTTTATTGGAAATTTCATCATGTAACAAAATCCCATATTTTTTCGTTTCCTTAAAAGTTGAATGAACTCAGCTAGCAATCAGGACTCATTCACATGGACATAAATAGATTTTCCGCATTATTAGAAATTTATCTGCTTGCTTTAGTTATAAAAATCAGATTTTTTTATATTCTAGAACTAAGCAGTGTATGGTTCCCTGCTTTACGAATTCAATTATATTATTATATTGATTTATATTTTTTCAGGATACGTTTTTCAAAGGAACGGTTGGAGAAGTCGCAATAGAAAGGCTGCTGGGAGATTTAATATAGGAACCATTTTGATGTAACCACATTTCATGATTTACAAATTTAATCAATGCAACTGTAAAGTTTGACTGCAATCATTACTTGATAAGAAATTTTACCTTATTAAATGTAGTTGATTATTTATCAAAGATATGGTTTTATATTGTTCTGAGATGGTTTCGTTAATTCTCAAATTATTAATAACAACAATCAAATTTGTTTTATTCTTGTAAACAGACGCAGAAGTGATAATAAATATTTATTAATAAACTGAAATAAAAAATGTAATGAATTTTCGAAATCAATTTCAGATGACCATGACATTGTACAATAATTACTGATTACGCTTTACTTTGGATTCAGCCCTTATCAGTTGCTACTTAATTTATTTCCCCTAAATGGAATGTGTTATATTTTTTTCTTACCAAATTTTTTTGAAAAGTTTCACCTCTCTCTCTCAAGAGTTTGTTAATCAATGACGTAAGTGTGAAGATTATAATTTGTATAGCAATGAAATCTCTTGAACTTTTTCACACGTTTCTAAATATGGAAGCATGTGTGCTGAGTGGCAACTAAAACTATCTTCTAATTATTTCAAGGCTCAGGAGCTCAGAGACACTACACGCGTTTCTTATCACACCAAAACGTACCTTGTTAAAATAACACTACATCTCCGGAAAGGAAGTGTATTACAGGGTGCTATTACGAATAAATTTCATCCGAGGAATTTACATATTGCAGAGAGTGTTTGATATATTTTGTATATATATATGTATATATATATACATATAAATATATGTATATATATATATATATATATATATATATATATATATATATAAACATATATACCCGTATATATATATATATATATATATATATATATATATATATATATATATATATATATATATATATATAAATATATATGTATATATATAAATATATATATATATATATATATGTATATCTACATATATACTCGTATATATATATATATATACATATATATATATATATATATATATATATATATATATAATAATCGGAATTTTTTAGCGAAATTTGATGCTTTATTGTGGAAAAATCTTATAATATATTTTACTCGAAGTATTGTCCATCGGAAGCTACAAAATTTCCCCATGTTTCAGGTAATTTATGAATTCTATCCCCGAAAAATTGCCGAAAACGAATCTATCCAATTTCGGATGCCTTGCTCTGAAGTGAAGCGTATTCCGGTGAGGGCGTTTTGCATCGAGCGAAATAAATGAAAGTTAGACGGAGCACGGTCCGGACTATTCGACAGGCAAACGGTCTGGAGCATTTACAAAAACCAGTTTGAAGCCGCCGCTAGGACAAATCACTGGAATGAGCAGGAACGAGCAACTTGCTCTAAGAGGCCCAGCTGCCGAGCTTTTGCAGTCGATTCCCGTTGAGTTGCACTCAAACCCGGCTGCTGTGATGAATGCGCTCGACATGCGTTATGGAGACGATCATCTGAAGCAGATTTATCGGTGACAGCTAGGATATCGGATGCAGAAGTCTGGTGAAACCTTACAGCAGCTAGCACAAGACATTGAGCGACTGGCACTTGGGTAACCTTACGCCCCAGAACATCGAGATGACGCAGCGACAGAAACATTTATCAGCGCATTAAAGGACCAGGAATTGCAACAATTCGTGCATTTAGCTCAAAAGCAAACGGTTAAGGATGCATTGGCTTATAGTTTGAACTTTGAGGCAGCGAAAAATGTGACTCGCACCATTGCCGAGGTTCATGAGGTACTGGCAGATGAGTGCAGGTGTGAGCATGTGAAAATTGAGTAAGATCCGCACGTGAATGGTGCGCCTAGATGCTGGAATCACGGTGAGAAGGGGCATCTGCAAAGAGACTGCAAGAAGTGAAGAATGGAAGCTCTTCAAACTGAGGGGTCAGGAAACATGTAAGAAAAAACTTCGCACCACCATCACCGTGTCAAGACTACATCGTGGAAAAGCAGACTTATGCCTTCCGGGTCAAGTTGACGGAGAACATTGCACAATAACAATCGACACTGGTGCAACCCGATCGATTATGCGACCAGACCTACTGAGGCAACAACTACTTCACAAGGGCAGGGTTTTCTCACTACGGACAGCTACGGGAGAAACTGCACCTATCCATGGAGAGGTCAACCTACAGAGATAGTTGGGAGACCTTGCGTTCCGACATAATTTTCTGGTCGCGAACATTATGGATGACTGCATTCTCGGAATAGATTTTCAGCGACCATATAGAATCACGTTGGATTTGAGCAAACAGGAATTGAAATGGCAGAATGTCGAAGTATTGATGGAGCATCCCAGCATCCAAATTTCCAAGATGAATGTGGTAGTATTTACCGACACTGATGTACCGAATTCTTCTGAAAGCATTGTATGGGTCAAGCTTGATGGTGATTCTGGAGATCGCCGATCTTATCTGATAGAGCCAACGCAGAAAACGGCATTGCGCAGTTTGATTGTAGGACGAAGCCTTGTAAGACCTACAAGGAACGAATACGTGCCGGTTAGAGTCCTTAACACCGCAGACTCAACCACGAGCATCAAAGCGGGAGAAGTCATCGGCAGCTGCCAGCCTGTTTCCACCATCACCTCTTTGGAAGCCCCTCACGACCATCATTGGAGAAGAAGGCAAGACGCAGACAAAGCCCGGGAATCCACATCTGCAATACTGAAGCAGACCAAATTACCAGTGCAGCTATTCAAGCGAGCCTCTGATCTGATCATCAAGTACAGTGACATCTTCTCAACAAGCCCAGATGAACAAGACCTCACGAGTCTGTTAACTCACGTCATAGACACACGGGGAGCCAAGCCAATTTGATAAGCATCGAGCCGTCTTCCTATAGCCAAACAAGGAGAAGTGAGCGCATTGATCTTGGACATGGAAAAACAAAGTTTTATTGAACCTTCTGTCAGTCCATGGGCCACGCCAGTAGTTCTAGTAAAGAAAAAGGATGATAGCACTCATTTTTGTGTTGACGATAGGCAACTTAACGACGTCACTAAGAAAGATAGTTACCCGCTTCCTCGCATCGACGACATTATGGACACTTTGGCCGACGCTAAATGGTTTTCTTCACTCGATCAATCGACAAGAAGGACCGAGAGAAGACCGCATTTTCAGTTGGGACCAGATTGTGGCAATTTGTGGTGATGCCATTTGGGCATCGCAATGCTCCAGCCACTTTCGAACGCCTGATGGAATACGTGCTACGAGGCCTAACCTGCAAAACCTACTTGGTGGACCTAGATGACATCATTGTTATCGGGAGAATGTTCGAAGACCATGAGTGGAACTTAGAAGAGGTGTTCTCCCAATTGCAAGTGGCGAATCTGAAACTTAGTCCCGACAAGTGTACCCTTTTCGCAGTTGAATTAAAATACCTGGGACACGTTGTGCTATCAGAAGGGGTCAAAACAGACCCTGAAAAAATTGAAGTCGTGAAAAATTGGTCAACACCAAACAACAAGCGCCAACTACGAAGTTTTCTGGGTCTGGCAACCTACTATCGAAGATCCGTCAAAGACTTTGCCAAAATAGCTAAGTGTCTCCATCAGCTAACCGAGAAAAATCGTCCGTATGTCTGGAATGAACAATGCCTAGGCAGCCTTTGAGACCTTGAAGGGGAATCTGTGCGAATCACCCGTGCTAGCATATCCAAAATCCGATAAAATGTTTGTAATTGACACCGATGCGAGCAACTGCGGTGTTGGAGCTGTACTCTCCCAGCAGATCGATGGCGAAGAAAGAGTCCTTTCGTATTACAGTTGAGTTCTCTCAAAAAGTGAGAGGAACTACTGCGTGACCAGGAAGGAGCTATTGGCTATAATAGAGGCCATCAAGCAGTTCCACAAGTACCTATATGGCCAGAAATCTGTTCTTCAAACCAACCATGCATCGCTAAGATGACTACTTAACCTCAAAAACCCCGAGGGACAAGTTGCGAGATGGATCGAAAGATTGCAGTCATACGACAACAAAATTGTTCGTCGGAAGGGCGGAGTCAAAGGAAATGCTGATGCCCTATCTCATCGTCCATGTCCAGCTAATTGCAAGCATTGCCGATGGATTGAGGAAAAGGAGCCGCCCGTTGATCTGCAAGTGATAACGGCTGAATTCGATGAAGGTTGGTCATCGGAGGAGATTCAAAATGCCCAGTTAGGCGATGAAGACATCGGACCATTGCTCGTATGGAAGGAGACAACTGAGCAACCTGAGTGGAGGGACGTTTCGATGCATGGCGCCACCCTGAAAAGTTACTGGGCACAATGGAACTCCCTTCAGGTGGAGGGCGGCGAACTCAAGCGGAAATGAGAGACGGCGGATGGGAGCTCCTATAGGATGCAAACTATACTTCCCAAATGCCGAACCCGCGATGTGGTTAGGGAAATGCACGAAGGACCCTCGGGAGGCCAGCTTGGTGTTAACAAGACCTTAGCGAAATTGCAGGAAAGGTTTTACTGAGAAGACTCCGTCAAAGGTCCAAAGCGACGACTGAGAGGACAAATGCAAACCTATAACAAACCTATTTCCTGAATCCGAATGGGGAAATCGATATACGCTGGTTGTGGCCGATTATTTCAGCAAGGGGCCAGAGGTCTACCCCATTCCCAACCATGAAACAACTACTGTAGCCGAACAGCTAGTGTTAAATTGGGTCAGTAGGTACGACGTACCTTGCGAGCTACATTCGGATTAAGGCCGAAGCTTTAGTCATTAGTTTCTTGCTAGGAATACGCAAAACGAAGACAATACCACTGCATCCCCAATCCGATGGAATGGTCGAACGTTTCAACGGCACGCTCAATAAACACCTGGCCAAGATAGTTGACGAGAACAAAAGGGACTGGGACAAACAAACGGATGTACTCGAAAGCACAAGAATCGACCAAGCATGATCAATATCTGAAAGTGATGTCACTGCGGGGTATTAAGAATTGCTCGAATATTCCAGGTAGTTTTCGCCATTGATTGAATGACTAGAAATCCTATATAAAGCCGAGCTGAATGAATGAGGAGCATAGTAAAACCGATATAGACAGTTGAAATAGAAATTGATAGACAAGTGAAAAATAATATTTTAATTCATTTTTTCTTAAAATGGTCTCGTTATTATTGAAGGAGCTGTATCCAATATTATTTTATGATTCTCTCCCGATGGAGGAAGATCCGGTGCCGAAGACTAAAATACATCGTGAGTACCCAGGCTTATCTCAGTTAAAGTATGCGCAGATACAACGTAAACAAACTGGAGCAAGGGAGCAGTCTCATTACATGCAGCCGAGCATTTTTTATGCAAAGCACTCAGTTCCTCGGATCAAGATTTGACCGTTAAACTAGCCATACGGAGCGGAGAAACGTAGCTTGAACTTGAGTAACGTCTGAAAGTCTCGCAGTACTAGTGGGCCCCATTGTCAGGTTTATTTATAACGTCAGCGACAGTTCCTTTGATGTTTACGCAAGCCGAATGGTAACACTGTTCGCAGCAGCCGAAACATAGTACAAATCACAATTATCAGAATCGTGGCATCAGTGTTACAGAAGGGTATTTTTAATTTAAAATTGGAAATAACTAATAAATACAATTAATAACTATAAAGTTTTTGGAATGTTTTCAGGTATTTTAAGCTTCTTATGTTCATGAAGCACACCTAAAATTTTGGGAATCATTTCAAGTTCTAATGTTTCCAAAGTGCACTTTAGTTTTTATTTTTCATTATTATTTTCAAAAGTATGTATGATGATATATAATTATAGGGTTAAAAGTTTTAATTGTAATTCAATAGTTCAACCAAAAACTAATTACAAAACGTCTCTTCGATATGAAGGATTGTCTATCTTAGGGCGGAAGATGCAACAACCAAAAGCGTAAAAGTCTCCACAGTATAAAGGATTGCTTATGTTTAGGCTTAACCCCAAAAAATCGTACTCAATAAAGTCAAATAGCCTAACAAGGGGCAAAAATTAATTGA
Source organism: Odontomyia ornata (assembly GCA_963969285.1). Lineage (NCBI taxonomy): Eukaryota > Metazoa > Arthropoda > Insecta > Diptera > Stratiomyidae > Odontomyia > Odontomyia ornata. Next base: position 372,650,562 of record OZ017738.1, on the reverse strand, counting down.
CACAAGTACTTGTAGTAACCGAACATACCCGCCTGCCAGATGTAGCAATCGGCCGCAACATAAAACATATCTTCCTACTAGACTGGAAGATCAAATATCGAAGCCGAACACATTCACAACCTGAACGAGAAGTATATCGCCACATATCCAAATGCTACCGAAATTTCGTTCAACAAATGAAAACCAGGGTTCAACATGGCTTAGAGACCAAAAGTGCACTAATGAGACGAGTTGCGGAAATGTTTCGACCGACTACAATATTTTGCATCAGGACTAAGGATTGCCTGCAGCTATAGATTAAGGAGGCGAGTCAACATCCGAAGCTTATCAAAATTCTGGCAGCGATAACAAAGACGACGAACACATTGTAGGTGAAAAGGATGGGAAAGCAGAAAATGCGCAAAGCTGAGTTTAGTGCGATAAGTCGCACAATATCGAACAATTCCGTCAAAGGAAAACGCGAAAAGTGATAAAGCTTTTATGTTCCTACCACAAAAACAGGCTAGGAAACCTTTCCGAACAAGTTCTTGAAAATTGCTAATTGTAAGCAGGTAGCATGATTTTAATCATCATGTTAAATTCTGTTTTGCTTCAATGATTCCCATCATTCTGAATTTCTCATGCTACTCTCATATTGCTGTTGATCACCTGTCACATGCATGAGTAAGTAAACTTTAATCTGATAAAAGGAACTAAATACAATATGTGGCATTTTCCGTCTGTCTGTTCTCCAAAACAGAGGACGTGTGTAGAGGGTGGCGAATTCTCGAGATATTAATTTGCCTTCGCACGTCCCGCTATTGAAAAAATAGTGACGGGTTTTTCCATATAAATTCAAAGCAATTTACAAAAGTGGCATTTAGACGAGTAGTTCAGTGTTGAAAACAGCCTTTGTTCCATGGTTAGGGAGTTCCGAGGAAATTGTGTTTATTTATAATCATTCTAAATTTCTGACCGAAAAACGGTTGCACTAATTTGCGTGATTGTTCTCAGTGACATCAAAAGTTTGGTGGTGTCCTTTTTCGTGCGGCAAGAAAGGGAAGCCTGTAGTGAATAGTTAAGTTTCAAACAGTCCGTAAAGGACTGCAGCGATGGTCTGCTGCCTCGGCAGAAGAATGTGTCGGTATCTGCCGAGAATGCCCTTGTCTGGCGTGCGTTTGGTCGACAGTTTCGTTGAATAAAGTGGGTCTGCGTGTTAGATAGCTGGAACAGATAAAAATAAGTAGAAACGATCTTAAAACTATTAATATATGATGTAAACGATATGTAAATGAATATATATGTATCATAAAAAATGTGGAAATGATTTAAAGTATAATATTTTTCGAGTGGCCGTCAGTGGCGAACTATAATACAATCTATCAAAAAAAAAAAAACCTTTAGATATTTATCCTTGAAAATTCGGTCTTTCCATTCCGTCCCTCTTCCCAAGTATGGACACCAATGGCACATTCCTTCTGTAGCGTTTCAGGGACTACTCTCTTGCGGCACCATGAGAATCAAGGTTCAGAAACGCTCCCTCATCCGCAAGTTTTTAAAAGTTACAAGCCGGCAAGCCGTATTCTCGCTTGGTGGCTTCGTTGGGCCTTGGTGGACAAGTGAGTGGCGCCCCACGCCCATCTCCGGACGAGGTGAACTGGGTCCGTAGGCCCCATTGAAGAACCCTATTTCCTTTTAGTGCAACAAAATGTTCACGCACCGACCGAAGAAAAGGACGAAAAATCGAAGGAAACGCTCTACAATCACCTGGAAAGACCAGTCGACTCATTACTTTCAAACGACACAATAGTAATTCTGGGTGATTTCAACGCTAAGGTTGGCAATGAGCGATTACATCAGGGAACGACCGGAGGATATAGTCTCCACAATTAATGTAGCAGAAACCTAGTATAAGTTTGACTTACTTCAAAGGTATATTCGGTGAAGACCAGCCCCATACGAAAATTTGACATGGAAAGGTTCCAAACGTCGTCTGTGGCCAAAAATTTCACGGTTTTCACGGCTCTCATCTTATCAGACGCATCGTTAAAGGCCAGCAACGAGCTCTGGATGAAAGTGAAAGCAGCTGTTAAGACCATGGCAGAACAGGTGGTCATACATCAAGCCCTGCGCAAGAGAAATGAATGGTTTGATGATGAGTGCCAGAATGCATTGAACAAAAAGGATCAGGCACACAAAGATAACATAACTAGGAAAACTAGAACGAAGAGGTAACACTATGAAAATCTCAGAAGGGTAACGAATAAGATTATTAGAATTAAGAAAAGAAAATATTATGACGACCAATTGAGAAGTATAAATGTAAGTTTAGCGAACAATAACAGAAGACAAGCATACAAAGTAGTGGAAAGCCTGAAACGTGGACATCAGCCCAAAACCACGCTCTGTCATGATGACATCGGCAATATCATCGCTGATGAAACCAAAATTAAGGAAAGGTGGGCATCGTATTTCAAAAACCTCCTTAATCCTCCACACAGCTCCACAACATTGGAGCCTATAGATGTCGGCGGGGAGCGGTGGAGAGCCCGACCAACTCTGGATGAAGTTTGTTCCATCGTCAAAGCCCAAAAGAATAACAAAGCGCCGGGCATCGATGAGATTCCAGTGGAGCTCATCAATCATGGTAGCAGCAGTGTTCATAAAGCTATTCACAAAGTCATCCAGCACATTTGGCAAAAAGAACATATGCCGAAAGAGTGGAGCCAATCAATTATATTCCCTATCCACACAACAACGTGACAAGCTACAGTGCGAAAATGATAGAGGTATATCACTACTTTGTACGGTGAAAAAATTATTTTTAAAGATCTTAGAAAATAAAATTGGATCATACGCCAACAGTTTTATTGGGGAGTATCAAGGTGGTTTTACAGTTGGTAGATCGACGATAGACCAATTGTTCACAGTCAAGCAGGTACTTGAAAAATGCTGGGAGTCAATCAAATTTTCGTTGACTTTAAGCAAGCATACAACAGTATTGATTATAACGTACTGTACCAAAAAATGCTTTGCTTTGGCATCCCAGCCAAATTAGTCCGTCTTACCAAAATGACAATGACGTCGACGACCCTCCAAGTCCACATCAATAACCAACTCACCGATGCCTTGGACACAAATATCGGACTAAAACATGGAGATGGGCTGGCTTCAGTGCTATTCAATTTGGCTCTGGAGTACAATATAAGGAAGTTAACAATTGATACACGAGGTACATTACCATACAAGTCGAGCCAAGTAATAGACTATGCGGACGACATCAACATTTTGTCACGGTCACTAACAACTGCCAAACAACCCTTCCTGAAACTTGATAGCGAAGCAAGGCTATAAATAAATGAAAATAAAACAAATCTCATGACGCAGTTGCAGAAAAATACGTCAAGCACACAAAATATCACACTTGGCAAATACAATATCGAAAATGCGAGCGAATTTGTGTATTTAGGCACCAAACCAACGAGAACCAGTAATGAAAGAAGCTAAATACGCGGAAGAATACAACTCACAAATAAAATATTTTATTCAGTTTTGAAGATCTTGAAAACAATACAAACGATGCTCCAAGTATACAATTCTATCATAAGACCTATGTTATGCTATGAGTGTGAAACATGGACCCTAACCCAAGCATCCGCAAATATATTGAATGCCTTTGAGCGACGGGTCCTGAGGTGAATATTCGGAGCGAAGCTAGATGGGGACCAATGGTGAATTCGATACAACCATTAGCTGTATGAAATTTTTATCAAGCCGGAGGTCTCAACCATTGTAAAACTGCAATGGACTGAACACATGAATCGTATGGACGAACAACGGATACCCGAAAAGGTATTCGTTGCGAGAGCTGAAGGGCGGGGACCAGTGGGAAAACCAAGGAAACGCTGGTCTGACTCGGTTGACGAAGACCGTTAATCGCTGCTCGGATTTCAAGATTGGATGACGCGGTTAATGGACCGAGATTGCTGGAGGTACTATTTGCAGGAAGCGAAGGCTCGAGAGGGGCTATTGTGCTACAAAGAAGAAGGATATACAAGAATATGAGATACCCAAGGCCCCAACTAACTCACGAAACTTTACTTTATGACCACACAAAACTGTTCGATGCACGTGGCTTACGACTTCCGCCTGTATGAATGTATGACTAGCGTGACCACCTTTATGGATCACGAATTCGGTACCCAGGAAAAGAACGAAAAAGAACAAAACTAAGGAAAACACAAATATGCATAATGTCATTGTAATGACGAAGATTTTATTCTTCTTTTCATGATTGGGAGTAATATAAAATCTATGCTTTATTTTCATTGGCTTTATTGGAAGAATATTTCCAATCGCCTCCTATTTGTTTCAGGACGTTGAGCTGTGCTTTCAAGAAATCAAAGAATTTCAAACAATCCAATTTGATATTGTGTCGAACATATAAAATATCTCGCAATTTTTTGAATGTTCAATTGCGACTTGTCATGTGCTCAAATTTCTTTGATAAGAGAGAAGATCCGTTCAATGGAGGCTAATATTCCTGGTAAACATAAAATGTACCTGACGATTCTTGCTAGGAGGTTGAGTGTTATGTGATTTTTCATGAAATGTCGGAAAGACACGACCCCACGTTTATCAACAATATACTATTCTCCTCCCACAATCGGATCTTTTCTTTGGAAATGAATCTTTTCAAATAGCTGAGCTGATCGATTAATCCATTGTCCCTCGATTCTATGTCAAATCAGCCTCTCGATGCCATAAATCTCGTAGTGCATTCAATGAACTCCCATTTAGTTGGCTGATCAAGTCTAACCCACGCAAAATCATGACTTCGTCCTAGTAAATGGTCCATTTCTTAATACGAGGGTGACTCAAATATGATTGATACAAATGCTCTGTCACTTTTATTTAGTATCGAAAAAATTTACAAAAATTTAAAGTTTTTCTAGGTACTCCTCCTTACAGATTACGCATTTTGCCCACCTTTTCGGAAGCTTTTTGATACCGGTATCGAAGAATTCCTTGGGCAGCTCAGACAGCCATGTGCACACGAACTCCTCTACCTCGCCATCGGTATTGAATCTTTGACCTCCAAGGGCTTCTTCCAGTGGTCCAAACATGTGATAGTCGCAGGGTGATAAATCTAGACTTTAGGGGGGGTGTTTCAGTACCTCCCACCCCAACTCCGATATTGTATCGAGCGTGAGACGTGCGGTATGAGGGCGCGTGTTATCCTGGAGAAGAATCGCACTTTGTGCTGGAATGCTCCTCCGTTTCAAGCATTATTTTGCGATATTGAAGGTGTTCGTGGATGATAGACTCTACACTGCCAATACTGAAGACAAGTTCAGACGAAATGCCTCGAACGTTCATCCTTTGGTCCTCCAAAATGAGTTGTTCTACGCGGCAAATGTTGTCTGTTGGGATGCTGGTTCGCGGTCGATAATCGGGCGGCTCATTTTCGACGGTTCCGTGACCATCTTTAAATGCTTTGGCCCATTTAAATACAGCAGCCCTACTCAAGGGCTCACTACCAAACTGATTTCGCAAAAGCAGAAAAATTTCAATGTTTCAACACCTTCTTACACTAAAAAACGAATGACAATACGTTGCGCAACGGCGGCCGGTACTTGACGCTCATGGTCGTAGCACGCGTGTGAAATATGCACTCCCAACAAAAACTATGCAACACTATTTGTAAGGGACTCAGCTATCACATATTCAAGCTACGACCTTCAAAACATACATGCGCGCCATCTACAGCGTTTGTCATCATCTTATTTGAACTACCCTCGTATAATCGATACACGTTCCAGAAATACAGAAAACGTACGTATCGTGAACAACATTGAACATGGAATTACTACATTGATAAAATCCAATTATTTTGTAAATACCGTAGAATGATTTTGCAATACTCAGGACTCTTTACTTCGAAACAATTCTATCTTCAACTGCCGCTCTCTCGATTTCCTCGATGACGTTCGTATATAGAAAATTGTTTTTCCCTCGATCTTCGAGCGATTTGATGAATATCTTGATGGTACTGCTCACTTCCATGGTAGGCACACTTTTGCCCTCAATCTACTTCACCGCCCGATTAAAAACGATTGCCTCTAAGATAGAGTCTTCGTGACTTCCAATGTTTCTTGCAAAATATGATAGCTCTCCTGGTCGCGAAGGAAAAATATCTAAATTCGTATAATCGATTCAACTGCCAATAACAGAGTCAGAAATCTGGTCTTCTTGTGACCAAGTAGTTTTTGATATTCCACTTCAACTGATTCACAAAATCATTTCAGTTTGATGTATTATTCAGGCCAGTGCGATCACGATTGCCAATAAACAGGTCAAATTATCAGCTCGAAATTCAGCCAATTTATGTCCAATAACAAATTCCATCGCAGCCGGGACTATTCTGACAATAGTGTCATCGTCTTTGCCGTCTTCAGATGTCAATTCAATTATGAGGATCACCACTCCTTCCTTCTCCGAAAAATAACGAACAAGCACTGTACATATCTTGTTCTGGTTGTTGTTCGATCTTCCACGCCATATTTCCTTTCTTCCAAAGACATATGACGCAAATAAACCAGTCACAATGGATTCGCATTTGGTATCGGGCAGATGAATTTCGACAAACCGAAATAATGGTGAATAATTGTGCGGTCCGCAGAACAAAAATTGTGATTGAAATTAGTCACGTTGTATGTCCAGACTTTTTATGAGTGGAATGTTTTTTAACACTGTGATCAGTATCTGTGATCAAGTATTTTGGTATTGAGTTAACAGCGAAAATTGATGTCAACGAACAAACAAAGAAAACTCGCGCGAATAATGAGGTCTCACTAATATGTATCTTACAAGTGTCAATAGATGTCACGGTATCCAATTTATTGAATTCAATTTGAATATAGCCGTTGAATTATAGAAATTGAATCCAAAGATCCTAATTCGGGACATGCTAGATTGGTGCTGTAAGTTAAGAACGAAATACATATATCTAGTAAAGGAACGAAAACCATAAATCTATTCTCCATATTTTCCATGAAATTCCTAAAATTCCAGACTGACACGCGAAACAGCAAAATTCCCTTTAATCAAAATCTTTCAACGGTCGTTCCCACGAAATCACTAATGATTCTATTACACCTGAAAGCTGACGCGCGATCCAATTGCAGCTGAAACCTGACGAACTTATCTGGCAAATATTCGGCATGTCACGTTGCAGCCCACCATTTGTTCAATTAAAATATAAATTAGAATAGTACAGTCTGTTGTTAACGCTTAAGAAATAAAGACCTAATTTAAAAAAAAAAAAACAAATTTTTAATCTTATTAAATTTATTGGCGCCCGAGCAGGGGCCTGCTCGCATTAACGAAAGGTTCGGTTTATTAAATCGTTAAAAATTTACGAAATCCGTACAAAAGTTGAATTTTAAACACGAAAGGCTCAGGGACATCGCAGGTTACCTAACCACGTATCGCAAAGAATCGCGGCCCCCGTGTAATCAACGGATAAAAAGGAGTCGGACGTATCCCGACAGCCGCTTCGCGATGAAAATCGTTGTATTAATTCTAATGTAAGCTAATGTTAAGGTTAATGTGAACTTGAATTTGTGCTAAGTAACAAATTAGTCGAATAAAAAATAAAGTGAATGTTAAATATTTATGAAAAATTATATTTGTATGGAAAATTAAATTTCCATTAGTGAGGAAAACAATTCAAGAATAATTAGTCGTGGTCGAAAGGTTTTAAGTGATTGTGAATGGATATATGTTTTCATGCGGAAAAATTTAAGTAATCTGAAGATTTTAGTTGCGATGGTTCCCAAACCAAATTTTTAGCCCTTATACCAACATTATGTCCCGTCAGAAAAATTTGATTATGCCAGCTAGGCTTCAAAGAGTTCCAGAGGAATCCTCAACTTCCTGAAAACCCTCCAATGCCAGATCAAAGAGTGGAAAATCCACAAATTAATATGGAAGAAGTCATCACAGGTATTCTGGCAAGAGAAGTACCACGGAAATGAACTTGAACCTCGAAGTGTACCAGAGAATAAATGAAGACCAACTAGGGAACTTAACCAGTCTAGATAAGATCCCAGGTATTGTGAAAAGTTTACGTGAATTTTCTGGACAGGCTGGGGAATTTAGTTCCTGGAAGAAGAGTGTCAATAGGATTCTGAGCATATACTCTCACCTTTCAGGATCGGCTAAATACTACGGAATACTAAACGCGATTCGTAACAAAATTGTTGGTCAAGCTGACGTGGCCTTAGAGTCTTATAACACTCCCCTTAACTGGAAACGAATATCACGCTGTTTGACACTACATTATGCAGACAAAAGGAATTTGGGAACTCTCGAGCACCAAATGACATGTCTTGTCCAGGGCAATGATAGTGTGCATCAATTTTATCAAGCGTTTTACCATCGTTTGTCTCTGATTCTTAATAAGATTTCCAGTTTAGAGATAGGAGCAGAGGCTATGAATATCTTAATTCACTCTTATAGAGACAAAGCCTTAGATACCTTTATAAAGGGCCTTACTGGTGACTTACCAAGGCTTCTTAATATGAAAGAGCTAACCAATCTTTCACAAGCCCTCGCTTATGCCTCAAAATCGAGAACATTAACTATAGGGCACAACATGTTAATAATAGCATGGCACGTCGCCTTAGCAATAACGCACCCTCACCGGTACTACCCAGGCACAAACCCATTCCAGCGCCTATAAATGCCCATCCTGATTTCATGCGCATATCTCACCGAAAAGTGCAACGTCCATACCAGGACTATCGTTTAATGCGACAAGAGCCCCAACAAAACTTTTTTCCTTCAGATCAATTCTTCCGAAACCAATACCCAGTGCAATATCAGGCACCTGCTCCTCCAAGAATGTTTCCGAAACCACAACCACGTCCTGAGCCCATGGACGTAGACCCTTACACTATACACTCTCGAATGGTTAACTACCGAAATAGACCTCCATCTCGACCAATGCTTGCTCCCACATGAGTAACCCCTTTTCAGGCACCCCATCCACAAAAGCAGCAACAGTCATTCCACATTGATACTAAAAACGAGTTGGCCGAATATAACGAAGACCAAGGTAACGAGGAAGATATTTTCGATTACATGGGACGTGAAGGTAACCTGACCGATCCTGGAAGCTACTGCCAAGAACCAGACTTGGTTGAAGATGACGAAAGCACCCAAAACATTCATTTTTTTAGGCTATGAAGCTCTTGGCTACCCTATATCGAGTACGTGGCGAGGGGCGGTACTATTTTGAGGTTTCTTATTGATACAGGATCAAATAAGAATTACATTCAGCCCAACTGTATAAAATTTGGTATCTCTAACGACAAACCGTTTTCTGCTAACTCAATGGGAAGCAATATAAAGATCACCCATCATATCATGATAAACTTAACATTTTTATTGGGTCCTCCCGTACCTCCGCTCAAATTTTTCATTTTAACGGCTCGAACCTCATTTCATGGCATTATTGGAAACGATAGCTTAAAGCAACTAAAACCTGTCATCCATTCCTCTGTAAACTATGTCACGATTCTCGATAATATCCATATTCCAATAAAACAACGTACATCTGAAGGTGTTAACAATATTGGAATAAGAGCTCCACATCTTTCTGAAGGACAAGCAAAAAGGCTTGTAAATGTTTTAATGAGGCACCCTAGTCTGTTTGTAGATCCGGATGAAAAGCGAACATACACGACAAAAGTAGAAGCGGAAATACGCACCATGGACGATAACCCAGTGTATTCTAAGACTTACCCGTATCCAATGGCTCTCAAGCCCTTTTTAGAACAGGAGATTGAGAAAATGCTGCATGATGGTGTGATAAGACCCTCTAAATCACCCTACAGTGCTCCAGTTTGGGTAGTACCTAAAAAAATGAATGCTTCCAACGGAAAAAACATACCGATTAGTCATTGATTATCGGAAACTGAATTCTGTGAGTATCCCACATAGATACCACATTCCGGAGATCAATGACATCCTTTCTAATTTAGGAAAAAACAAATTCTTCACTGTGATTTACTTAAAAAGAGGATTTCATCAAATACCGTTAAAAGAGGCTGATAAAGGAAAAACGGCTTTCTCCGTCAACCATGGAAAGTACGAGTTCAATAGGCTTCCTTTTGGAGTCAAAAATGGACCTGCCGTATTCCAACGTGCCGTTTATGACATACTGCGAAAACACATTGGGATTGAATGCGAAAATTATATGCATGACATCATAATTGTGGGTAAAGACGAACTAGAGCACCTTCAAAACATCGACTCTGTGTTTGCTACCCTAGAGGAAGCTAACCTCAAGGTGCAACTAGATAAGTGCGAATTCATGAAAGCGGGTTTTGTAGTTTCAAGTAAGGGTATCAAAACAAAGCCGAAAAAGGTCAAAGCAAAAGCCAAATTCCCAGCTCCTACTACTCTTAAGCAGCTTAGATCCTTTCTAGGTATGTCTGGCTACTACAGAAGATTTATTTTGGATTATGCCAAACACGCAAAACCTCTTACCCTGCTCCTAAGAGGGGAAGACGACAGGATACCTAAGAGGAGAAGACGGCAGGATACCTAAGAATATGTCGAGTAGAATAAAAATTAACCTGAACGAAGAAGCATTAGACGCATTTAGCAAAATAAAAAATTCCTTGATTTCACAGGAAGTCATGCTTTCTTACCTAGATTTTAACAAAGTATTCGATTTGACAACCGATGCTTCACAATATGCTGTTGGTGCTGTCTTAGCGCAAAATGGACGACCTGTACATTCCTTTCCCGAACACTGAGCCAAACGGAAGAACTTTAGATTCCTTGCAAAACTTCCTATATGGTTCCAGAAAAATAATCATTTTCACAGATCAGCAGCCATTCACCTACGCTTTGAGCAAAAAAATACAAATAAAAAGCTCAAACGCTGGAAAGCGAAACTGGAAGAGTTCGATTATGAGCTCAAGTATAAGCCTGGCAAGGCTAATGCCGCGGCACCTGTGCTATCTAGGCCCCCAAAGGAGCCGCGTTGCATTTTTTGACCGTTTCCACACACAGTGACGAATGTTCGTCCCAAAATCTAATACCTTCCTTCGAAACCCCGTTCAATGCATTTGGCACACGGATTATTTTGAAAATCGGAGACGAGAAAAGCTACCAGTTGGAAAAACCATTCCCAAATTATTTCAAGCACACGTTTATTGAGCCTCAGTACACCAAAGAAAATATCATTGGTATTTTCAAACGGTTTCTTCATCCTAATTTCATCAATGGTATTAAGGCACCGGAGGAAGTCATGGGAATTATTCAAGAACTGCATCCATTATATTTTCAAAATTACCGGGCACGGTTCACTCAAAAGGAACTACAAAATGTTCTGACCGAATGTAAATAAGAAGATATCATTCTGAAATTCCACAAAAGGGCTCACAGGAATGCAAAAGAAACCCAATTGCAAATAATCGAGCAATTTTATTTTCCCAAAATGAATGCGAAAATTAACCGGATGGTAAAACAGTGCCATATTTGCAAGGAAAACAATTATGATCGCCATTATAACAATCCTGTGCTCTTGGCAACTCCTATTATTAAATTTCCGGGTCACGTCCTTCACGTCGATATATATTCAACTGAAGGGCACCTCATACTAACAGCCGTCGACAAATTTACTAAATTTGCACAAACCAGACAGTTAAAATCCAGAGCAAGAGAAGATGTGCGCGACCCACTTCGAGAGCTTTTACTTTCTTACGGTGTCCCCAAGGCAACTGTAAATGATGGTGAAAAATCATTGAATTCAGCATCTATTCTCTTCATGATGCAAGACCAGTTAAATATTACCGTCTACAAAACACCATCTTATAAGAGTGAAGTCAACGGATTGGTTGAAAGATTTCACTCAAACCTGTCCGAGATAATGAGGTGCCTTAAAACCGATGGTACTCATAGGACTTTCCAAGAACTATTGGAAAAATCAGTATACGAATATTCATTCAGCAGCCGGTAAGAAGCCCATAGAGGTTTTTTTATGGTAGAATAGCATCCACAAATCCCGAGCAAATTAGAAAAGTCTCACAGGGAAAATATAGGAGCAATCAAAAATAAACAGCCTCGTGATTTGAATTTCCATAACAAAGATTGGCAACCCATAAAAGATTATGATATAGGCCAGGAAGTATACGTAAAGATAAATAAGCACAAAGGATCAAAATAAATTAACAACTAGGTATAAAAGGTAAAAAGTAAATGAAAACAGAAAACCGGCCTAACCATACACAAGAGTGACATAAGGAACTGATTCTCTTTTCAGGTTTTTATCCATCTGATCGACGCAAATATTCAGATTATACGAGTAGACTATTCAAATTCTCAAATCGTCACACTCAAAACAGGAACTTTGAAAATCCAGAATGAAAACTTCAAACTTGTACACATACTCCAAATTGATCAATACCATCATTTCCTTAATAATGTTTCTGCCTTCCTTGCCGACCATATTCCAAAATCCAACCCATTATTAGGGTTTTGTAAAATAATTTTACAAACCCCTACTAGTTTCGCGACCTGTCTGTCCGTCCGTCCGTCCATGTGTCACAGCACTTTTTCTCGCAAACTACTTAAGCTAGAAACATCAAATTTTGTATGCAGGTGTAAAGTGATGCTCTCTTCAAAGTTCAACTACAAAAAGTTGTATAGGGTATTTAAGGGGGGTCTCCCCATATAGGGGAGTGGCCCCTGAAAAAAAAATTCATCAAAGGTAGCCGATATGTGTATCAAATGAAAGATCTTGATTAGAACTTCTCAAAACAGGTCTTAATTTGATACTTTCTGCTTCGAGGGACGCGCAGGGAGGGGAAATACACGAAAAATTGGTGTCCCCCCCTCGCGATTGGACACCTGTGATCCGAAAAATCTGAAAAAAATGATGGTGGTTGGTAACACCAACAAATGCCTTAGAAGTCGAAATTCACTCAACTTTGTTAATAATAGTATGATATTCGAATTTCACATTTTCCCTAATAAAATCGCATCGGTACCCTTAAACTGAAGGAAATTCGATATTTTCGTAGTCCTACAAAGGTTTTTAAACTTTGTAAGTTTGATGAAAATCAAATGATATACACGGAAGTTATAGCCGTTTGAAATTTATCCAATTACAACAACAATAACACATGATTTTGGTAATGTATGGATTTTCCATCAATCAGTCACTGCGGTTTTGACTTGATCTTCTTGAAATTTTCCAATAAGGTCAATAACATTAATATAATTGATAATTTATGATTTGAGTGATTTTTGTTGGTTTGCAACAAAATGGCGACTGTTGAAAGTAGAAAAACAATGAATTTTCCTTTGAACGTGCACATCTCTTTGACATATTTCTTGACGTTATTCATTGCTGGTGACTGCATTTCTGAGAAGTTGGATACAAAACCCTTCTGACATGAGCGTAGGTCTGTTTACCCAACTTGTTCCTACTACTTTCTCACGAAGTATCGCAAACAAAGAATCTTTTGGATAACATAAAATTTCGGCCAAAGAAAACATACTATATAGAAGAAACGGCGACGAAGAACGGCTTTAGGAAGACAGATATAGTGCAAATAATTAACAAAAAGATCAAGCGGAAACAACGTGATGAAAAATCAACATTGTTCAAGCAGGAGAAAGAGATCCGAATAGCGATTACCAAGCGAATCAGCATTCCAAGCTCTAATTTATTTGAGGAAATCAGGAAAAAGCTAGCGAAATATAATATTCAGGTATGTGGTAATAGTAGTATAACAAGGGTGAAAAACTGGATTGGTAGCGAAAAGGATGTCAAGACAATAGAAGAAGTTAACGGGATTTATAAAATAACTTGCCCAGTGTGCCATAAAATTTATGTAGGACAGACCAAAAGACTTGTAAATACTAGGTTTAAGGAGCATAGTAATGAAGCAAACTGTTTTGTAACGAAAAATAAAGGCATAGCCCAAAATTATAATTTTAAATCCTGTGTCGCTGAGCATATAATTAAAAATAAACATACAATCAATTTTAATGACCTAGAAGTCATAAAAGTAGTAACTAAGTTCAATAAACTAGACGTAATTGAAAGTCTCGAAATAAATAAAATACCCCTAGGATTAAGAATGAACAGTGATACAGGTAATTGTAGTAGTATCCTTTTCAAACATGTCATTAGCCCTAATCCGTAAACGTTTAGCATTTAAATAGGTAGATATAGAATAAGTAATTTAGTTGTACTGAAGAAGAAGCTAAGTAAGCTTCGAAATACGTATATACAAATCAAATCAAAATTATTGTACGGTAAAGGAAACAAAATATTTTCATTCTTAGTCTTATGATAATTTAAGCTTCGAAAAACATTTTTGTTTGTTTATGAGATTGTTATTTAGAGGGCCGACTACTGGGTTGTGAATTTTTAAGGTTGATCCACTACTCAGCCATAAGCGGACGACTTCTGAGTTTTTCGATATTTTCATATATTTGGTTGAAATTAATTTAGCGAACAGCTGTTTATAAGCGGATAACGTTGGCAATACGTTTAGAAGACAGAAAGCTCATTTCACCAGTAGTCGGCCGCATATGACTGTAAATAGATGTGCGGCGCCGACTAATGGGTTTAAAAATCCAATAGTCAGCCGTTAGTTCTGTTGCACGATAATGGATCTTAAATTTTTTTAATTATGATCGAATCTTCATGCTGCTCTCTTAGCATAAAAAATGTTTTGTTTTAGAAATCCATCATGTCGAAAAGACCAATTCACTAATATAAAGAAGAGCAGCTAACAAACGCTATGGCGGCCATCAGAAATGGCATGAAGATAAGAGAAGCTAGTCGAGTTTTTAGCGTTCCACGAGGAACTCTGCAGGATAGACTACATTTAAGGGTCCCAGAATTGCCTCGTAAAATGGGACCAGACACTGTAATGACCAAAGACGAAGAGACTGCCCTCAAAGACTGGTGCATAGCCTTAGCAAAACGTGGATTCCCTCTTAATCCTGATGATCTTCTTAATTCCGTCCATAATATTATAGTAGAAGAAAACAGGCCTAACCCATTTATGGATAACAGACCGGGCAAAAAATGGTATAAGTCGTTTCTAAAACGAAATCCTGATTTATGTGAAAGAGTACCTGAAAATTTATCAAAATGTCGAGCTACCGTAACTGAGGAAGGTATTAGGAAGTGGTTTGCGGAACTGTTACAGCATTTAGCGGAAAACAAGTTGGGTAAACAGACCTACGCTCATGTCTGAAGGGTTTTGTACCCAACTTCTCAGAAATGCAGTCACCAGCAATGAATAACCTCAAGAAATATGTCAGAGATGTGCAGGTTTATAAGAAAGTCTGAGGTATTTCTTTTTTCAATGGTCGCCCTTTTGTTGCAAACCAACAAAAATCACTCAAATCATGAAATCTCAAAAATTTTAATGTTATTGACCTTATTGGAAAATTTCAAGAACATCAAGTGAAAACTGCAGTGACTGATTGGATGGAAAGTCCATAAAATACCAAAATCATGTGTTATTGTTGTTGTAATTGGAGAAATTTCAAACGGTTATAACTTCCGTGTATATCATTCGATTTTCAGCAGTTCAAGAACCTTTAGCAGAACTACGTAAATATCCAATTTCGTTCAATTTAAAGGTACGACGCGATTTTATTGGGGAAAACGTGAAACTCGAATATCATACTATTATTAACATAGTTGAGTGAATTTCGACTTCTAAGGTATTTGTTGTTGTTGTACTCATAAACACCTACCACCATCATTTTTTCAGATTCTTCGGATCACAGGTGTCCAATCGCGAGGGGGGGACACCAATTTTTCGTGTATTTCCCCTCCCTGCGCGTCCCTCGAAGCAAAAAGTATAAAACTAAGACCTGTTTTGAAAAGTTAATTCATCAAGCCCTTTCATTTGATACCCATATCGGTTACCTTTGATGAAATATTTTTTCAGGGGCCACTCCCCTATATGGGGAGACCCCCCCTTAAATACCTTATAACATTTTTTGTAGTTGAACTTTGAAAAGAGCATCACTTCACACTTGTATACAAAATTTGATGTTTCTAGCTTAAGTAGTTTGCGAGAAAAAGTGCTGTGACATACGGACGGACGGACAGACGAACAGACAGGTCGCGAAACTAGTAGGGTTTTGCTAAATTATTTGACAAAACCCTAAAAACGCAAATGATATTTTAACCATGCCAGGCCGAATATTTAACGGTGACGAAACGAGCTTCTATATTTGCCCCAAATCAGGAAAAGTTATTGCACCCAGAGTGTACAAGAACGTCTACGAAATTGTGAAAGGCAAAGAAAAGGAAGCTGTTACAGTTCTGGTGTTTATATCAGCTTCAGGAAAATTTTTGCCTCCTATTGTCGTTTTTCCTTTTATAAGACCAGCAAAAGAAGTTATCAACAGTATGCCTGCTGGATGGCTTTTAGGCAAGTCAGAGACTGGGTGGATGAAATCCGAAATATTTTTTGGTTACATTGTAAAAGGATTTAACGAGTGGGTGAACAAAACATAAAAAAACCAGTTCTAATTTTTGTTGATAGGCAGCCATTTAACAATGCGTCTCAGCGATTTTTGTAATGAAAATGGTATAATCCTGTATGCACTTGCACCAAACGCGACACATTTGATTCAACCTGCTGATGTAAGTGTTTCCAAACCGTTGAAGTCGGAATGGAAAATTACCGTGCATGAATGGGCAACTCAACCTGAAAATGTGAACTATGTATTGACAAAGTCATCTTTTTGCCCATTGCTCAAAAAAGTCTTGGAAAAAGAAAATTTGCCTGCTGCAATCAGTAACGGTTTCCGCAAATGTGGATTGTATCCATGCAATCCGAACGCGTTGGATTATTCGAAATGCGTACAAAATATTCTTCAGAGATATAATAATGCCACCAGCAATACAAAATCCCCAGAAACAAAAGTTACGAAACGAGATTTGAATACGGCAATAACGACAATTAATAAACTAAGTAACGATTTGGAAAAGGCTGGCGTTGACCTCAAAACCGCTGTCAATGTTTTAAGCATAGCAAGGGATAGTATAGGAGCTGAAAGTTGTGATACAACAAAAAATTCAACAAGTGACGCGATCGACATTGATAATATAAGCGCAATTATTCATACCGATAGAAACCAATCACAAATAGCTTCAGAATCAGTTGAAATTCCAGATGTAACTTTGCCAATTATAGGTGATTACACGTTAGAAAATAATTTATTCAATAGTAACATAACTGAAATGGACATACTATCCTTGAATGAATTTGAAATTATAACTGACTTTGAGATTGTGAATGATTATGATTTACAGAAAATACAAGAATCAGAAGTTATTACATTAAATGTTAACAATGAAGGTGACAATTGCAACAAAGAATGGACGAACAAGTGCAAACCAAGACAAATTTTTGAAGAGCATACACAATATAAAGATGCTGAACCAGAAATAATTATTAACGAAAAAAATACTGAGAATGACAAAGAAAATACAATGGGCACCCGACCAATTTTTGAAAATAAATTCACTAAAGTTAAGAAAGTAATAAATGAAGAATGTAAACTTAAACAAATTGAAAATTATATTCACGAAGAATATAACACACAAAATATACAAAACTAAAGAATGAAAGTCAACAAAAAAGTAAAAATAAACCAGTCATCTTGTCGTTTGTGATTGTAAAACCAGGAAATATATCACCCATTTTAAACAAACATTTAACCTTGTCGACTGTCCCTAAAATAACTAAAAAGATAAAATCAATAAATAGAATTGGAGCTATTTCCTCCGCTGAATGGAGAAGGTTTGAGAAGCAGAAAGAAGAAGTGAAGGAACAGAAAAAAATGATATATTGATCAAAAAAAATTAAGAGATTAGAAGCGAAAAAACAGAAAGCAGAAGAAATCCGAAAGAAGAAAGAAGAAATCCAAAAAAGGAAAGCAGAGAAATTGTCAAACTCTAGAACAATTAAAAAACAGTTGAGTAAGCAGGAGAGTGCTCCTATCAGAAGGTCTTTGTGAACATCCTAGGCTTAGAAACAAGTTTTCTGATGGCGTGAATCCATAACTTAATTATTCATCCAATACTTGGATATGAAATCGTTCAAATTTATACAAAAGATGCACAGTTTCTTTCATAAGCACAGTGCAGCCGCCATTTTCATCTAACTTCAATAATTTTTCTGAATGCTCGGCCGATTGAAAATGTTCAAGTTAAACACTATTCCTTAAATTTTCATGAAAATTGAAAGAAAATAAAAGTGCCTAAGTCAATTTTAAATATATATGGGGTTTTCCCGAATTAGAGGTGTTATTTTGAATAGATCTTGTGATTTAACACCTTGCGACTTCTTCCTTTGGAGCCACGTGATAGAGAAGGTCTACGCCAATAGCCCAGCGTCGATTCAATATCTCAAAGATGAAATCCGTGAGGCTATCGAGGACATACGGCAGCACTTTGCGATTTGGTTATGGAAAATTTCATGAAGAGGATATGGTCCTGTAAACGTGGCGTAGTAATTATTTGCCTGATGTTTATTTTTGATATTAACGGCATACCTTTTTCTTTATAATGAAATTAACATCTGGTCATTTATTATAAGAAATGGCATTTTTCTTTTAATATCAAAATAACACCTCTTATTGGAAAACCCTATATCAACCATAAACACGTGTTATTGTTGTTGTAATTCCATATAATTGAAATGGCTATAACTCACTTAGTTACGATTTGATGTCAATATATACATCTTATGTTAGTCTATAAAATTGCAAAATTTCAAGAAGTTTAAAGGTGCCGTTTTGATTTTATGGGCAAAAATGTAAAATCTACAAATCATACTATTATTAACAAAGTTGAGCGAATTTTGATTTCTAAGGTATTTGTTGCCCTTGTACTCATTAAGACCCACGTTCGTGATAATTTTCAGATTTTTCGGCTGAAAGGTGTCCAATCGCGAGGGGAGGGACACAAATTTTGGGTACATTTTACCTTCCCCTGGACCCCCTAGTTCATAAAATGATTTTTTTATTTCAGATTCTAAAAGTTCTAATCAATACCTTTCATTTAATACCTCACTCGACTACCTTTGATTAAAAAAATTTTTTAAGGGCCAATTCGTTATTAGTGGGGCCCCCTTAACATTTTTTTAAAATTTTTGTTAAGGCCGTAACTTTTGAGAGACCATCACTTCTGACCTTTTCACAAAGTTTGAGCATTCTAGCTTTTATAGTTTCTGAGGAAATTAGCTGTGACGCACGGACAGACGGACGGATGGACAGACGGACAGACAGGTCGCGAAACTAGTAGGTCTTTGTAAAAAATTTTTTTACAAAGACCTAAAAAGAAGAACAATACGACATGCACAGTAAATAAAGTAAGATGCAATCATTGTGAAGAGGAATTGACTAGTGACACAGAAATAAATGATTTAAAGAATATTGGATGTGACAATTGCCCTGCATGGTACCATTTGAAGTGTACTGAATTCGTTGGAGAATTTTATGAAAACGTTTTAAATGAAAACTTTGTGTGCAAAACGTGCAATAGTAAAGAGGCTGAGTATAGGGTAGAATGAGGCTGACTTGTGGAAAAATGTGGCTGACTACTGGGAAAAAGTTCCTAATTTTGTTTAATGTTGATTTTTTATGTGATAATAATAGAATTATAACGTTTTGTTTATTTTTTTGGAAATTTGAATTGATAACCTTTCTATCAATGATATGTGATTTTATTCATCGTCTTGAATATTTAAATTGTAGACCAAGAAAGTTTACATTCTCATTAAAAGGCTGACTACTGGGTATTTTACCCTATGACCCACTTAGCCATCGATAAAATTTTGTCCTCAAAGTAGCAGATATGGATTAACTTTTTTCCATTCATTGCAGTGATTATTTAGAAATTTTTTCCCATTAAAAAAAATGTTTGAGCAAGATGCGATATTCCTGTTTTTCCCTTTTTTACTAAAGCGCAAGCAGTGTCACTCTAATGACTGTAGCTTGTGAATCAATAGCGAAATGTCATGAAACTTCATACACAAACTTGCCAGGGATGAGTCACTCAAAATGAGTCTCGTTTATTTTCCAGTTTTACCACCTATTGAGAAATCCCTGGACTCATCAGCCCAAACTGTATCTGCGAAAGGTTTGAAAAGATAATTTTTGTTAATAATTGCACTAAAAGAACCCTACAGTTAAACAAGTTAAGTAAACAGGAGAGTGCTCCTACCAGAAGGTCTTTGTATACATTCTAGGGCTAGAAATAAGTTTTCTAATGGCGTGAATGGATACTTAGCTTGAATTATTCATCCAATACATGGATATGAAATAGTTCAAATTTATGCAAAAGATGCACTGTTTCTTTCATAAGGAGGGAAATCACAGTAAAATTTTCAATTTTTCGAAAAAAAATGTTCGCTTAAAAGGTGCTTTAGAGTCTTAAAAATAATATACCAAATGATGGAATACGGCAAAAGTGTCCGATTGCCAAAATTTTTCATTCTGCGGTAACGCCTCTCAGGTATGCTCCAAGCGCCTTTTGTGATCCCGGCGCATGCTGTAGCTTGTGACTATGAGTGCAGGTATAACGGTAGTCCATAGAGAACAAAGTGCCCTCCGAACAGTCTAGATTTTAAGAATTCCTATATGCAATAGACATACGAACAAAACACGTTTAGCGTTAGTGATGAGAAATTTCTTGCGTTGAATACAACGCTTTTTCATGAGGCTTCACTTTCGTGCATACATAAACAGTGATATTTGTAAATCATTGTCATTATGAGTGACACATCGTCGAGTCGTGTTAGAAAAGTGACGAATAAGGATACTGCGTACGAAAATCGACCGAAACGTAAGCGACCGTTAAATCGCCACGAAATCGAAAAGCCGGAAGATTTAAATGTCAGCGCATCGGCAAGGAAGTTGAAAAAGAAAAATAGTAATGATATTGAAGTGGATCCTACGTTTGGATATCATCTCGTGAACTTTGTTACAGTTTTTGCCGCCATTTCTAACGTCGTGGTGTGCAAAGAATGCCACTCTCATGTGCGTTTTACGGAGAGCAGTAAACGAGGCTTAGGTTTTAAAATCGTTATATCTTGCGATAACTGTGATAAAAAAGAAATACCGAACAGCCCATTTATTAAGAATGCTTACGAAATTAACCGCAGAACTATTCCCGCCATGAGAGTGCTGGGGATTGGACTGCAAGGCATCAGAAAACTTTGTGCGTTCATGGAATTGCCTCACCCAGTCTTCCAATCAGTTTACGACACCATCATTGAAAATATTTTGGCTGCACCAGATGTTGTTTCCAAAAAAAAGCATGTCCAATGCAGCGAATGAAGAAAAAAGAATCAGTAACAAGAAAGGAGAAAAAAACTTTATCACGGTATCGGGTGACAGATCGTGGCGAAAAGGGGGCTTCTCATCTCTATACGGTTTAGTTTCCCTGATTGGCTGGTACACTGGTGAACTTGTCGATGTTAAATGTAAATATTGCAAAGCGTGCGAGTATTGGCAGAAGAAATATGACACCGACGAGTACAAAGAGTGGGCAGAAAATCACGTCGCCGAATGCCAAGCAAACCATGATGGATCAGCGGGAAAAATGGAGGTCGATGCAGCGATTGAAATGTTTCAGCACTCTGAAGATCTACATGATGTCAAGTATGTGAGTTACATCGGCGATGGTGACTCCAAAACCTTCAAAGGTATCACGGATGCTCAACCGTATGAAAACATCACGATAACAAAAAAAGAATGCATCGACCATGTTCAGAAACGCATAGGTACCCATCTTCGCAATTTGAAGAAAAACACCAAAGGGTTAGGAGGTAAAGGCAAATTGACAGGTAAGCTGATCAACGAACTGTGAATTTACTTTGGATTGGCCATTCATCGAAATTGTCATTCGATTGAAAAAATGCAGAACGCGATATGGGGCACACTGTTCCATAAAATGTCAACAGACGAAAATCCGCAACACGACCATTGCCCAACTGGAGAAAATTCATGGCGAAATGCGAAAACATTCTGGCTGGCTATACGCATAAACCACCAATGCGTGAAGTTTTCGAAGCGATAAAACCTGTCTACGAAAAACTGGTCACAGATTATCTTCTTACTCGCTACATCAGGGGATAAACGCAAAACAACAATGAAAGTTTCAACGCTACTGTTTGGAAAAAAAAATAATTGACATCGGTACGAACATCGCAAAATCCGTTTTCAATGACGGATTGATATCAGTTTTACATATCATCAAAGTCATGGGGATGAAAATCGACCCGAACAGTTACAACCTATGCGTGGAGGTCGACGAAAAGCGTATCAAGAAGGCGGAAAAGTCTATTAGTGATGGCGCAAAACAGTCCCGACTCGACTTGAAAAGTATGCGGGAAGAAAAAGAAGAGTTGGAGGTGGATTGAGAAGGTCAACTGTACGGTGCAGGCATTGCAGATTAGAGGTATATGAAATTTTCATATGGTTTCTCAGTACTTAAAACTGTAAACGCGTTTTTCTCGAAACCACTTTTTTTGAGGTCGCCGAAGATATAACTCGAGCAAATCTTTACCGATCGACTTAAAATTTTGACTGTAGCTTTGAAATATCTTTCGCCATGGAGCGACGTAGGATTTGTTCGTTTTTTTTTATCGACGATTTTATGGCGTTTTTTTTTTTTTGTTAAAAATTTTACTTTATTTTCAAACAGGCACCATTTTGTGAAAAAACAATATATCAAAAAAAAACCTGCGTAGCTCGCTAGCTGTTGTTATATGAAAACCAAACAATTTTGGTTTTTTCATCCAGGCCAAAAATTAAGGAGTCTACGCCTTCGGCCATCGACACGCTTTCAAAAATAGGCGCCTTGGGGCATATGCTGCGTAGCCGCCATTTTTAAATATTTTTTATTGAAAAAATTACATTTTGTATTTTTCTATCATAACTATGAAACCTTCTTTAGAGATTTTCGAT
This sequence comes from Odontomyia ornata, assembly GCA_963969285.1. Lineage (NCBI taxonomy): Eukaryota > Metazoa > Arthropoda > Insecta > Diptera > Stratiomyidae > Odontomyia > Odontomyia ornata. The sequence continues at coordinate 372,627,543 of OZ017738.1, read as the reverse complement.
TTATACTTTTATTCAGCCAAAATTAACTCCCGAAAATATTCCTATTTTTTGTGTGCTACTGTAATATCCCCCATAAGCACAGTGCAGCCGCCATTTCGATCTAGCGTAAATGATTTCTCTGAATGCTCGGCCGGTTAAACATATTCAAGTTAAGCACTATTCCTTAAGTTTTCAAGAAAAATTGAAAGAAAATAAATGTGCCTTGGTCAATTTGTTATATTGCTGTTGTAATTCCATACGATTGAAATGGCTATAACTCACTTGATTATGATTCGATCCCAATTAAATTTTGTGAACAGAAATATCTTATATTAGTCTATATAATCACAAAATTTCAAGAAGTTTAAATGTAGCGTTTTGATTTTATGGGCGAAAATGTAAAATCTATAAATCATACTATTATTAACAAAGTTGAGTGAATTTCGATTTTTGAGGTATTTGTTGCCATTGTGCTCTTAAAGGCGCACATTCGTGATAATTTTCAGATTTTTCAGCTGAAAGGTGTCCAATCGCGGGGGGGACACAAATTTTTGGTACATTTCGCCTTCCCCTGGACCCCCTAATTCATAAAATGATTTTTTTATTTCAGATTCTAAATGTTCTAATCAAGACCTTTCATTTGATATCCCACTCGACTATCTTTGGTTAAAAAAAAAATGTTTAAGGGCTAATTCGTTATTAGGGGGGATCCCCCTTAAAAAATTTTGATAAGACTTTAAATTTTGAGAGAAAATCACTTCTGACCTTTTCACGAAGTTTGAGCATTCTAGCTTCTATAGTTTCTGAGGAAACTAGCTGTGACGCACGGACAGACAGGTCGCGAAACTAGTAGGTCTTGTAAAAAAATGCCATTATATTATAGTACTTAAAGTAACCCGGGAAGAGATCTTCTTCAATGTTAAAGATAAGAAAAGGTAAGATAAAGAACCAGATTTGCTTTTTTGCTCTCATCAGGTGCAAATGATGCGAATATAATGATTTCAAAACAAATAAATAAACCACATATATTCGACCTACAATTTCACCATAAGTTACAAGTAGATTGCATTGACACCCTGTGTAAACTAATACTTCTTACTATTGGTTCACACTCGTGTCTTATTTTGCGCTAATAAATAGCATAATCCGTGATTATCAGCGAGTGTGTAGATTACAGATCAATATGTAGGCCACAGTAGCATGCATGAGTGTAATCTTTGTGGCGTACACGCCGTGTCGCTATTTCCATTATTTCTGATTTCTTAATGCCATCTCCAAGTAACAGTTCCTCATTCCTTGAATCTACTTTATTGGTCAGCAATCGACGAGCGCAATCGTAATTAGAATTGAGTTCGAGCCTCGTATTCATATCAGTCAGTTTTCATCGTCTTCATTGAGGGATTGAGGTTTGTCGTTACACTTTTGAGGTTTGATTCAGTCTTGGATTGGTTTTCTCGTTAGGAATACGTGACGGTGTTAGGAGTTCAGTGTCGCTCTTAAAAGATTGGCGGATAGAAAGGCAAACATGAGTTGTCCGATGCGAAATGGCGAGTAGGTTGCTTCTTGTTATCCTTTGATCGTGATTGTGATTTGCTTAAGTGCTCGATGTTACACCTGAGTGCGTTCTTAATCAATCTTGTTTTCTTAAAGTGGTGATTCCTCCATGGGTGATCCTTTGGGAACAGACGTGGGAATGGTGTATGGCGAGTACTTAATGTTGGATAAAGTTCTATCAGCTCAACGCATGTTATCCGTCGAACATAATAAACCAGTGCACGATGAACATTTATTCATTATCACACATCAAGGTATAGTCGAAAAAGTCTGAAAGGACATAAACGTTATAATTGGAAATGTTTCGCAGCGTACGAGCTCTGGTTCAAACAAATCATATTCGAGTTGGACTCGATACGGCATCTTCTCAACTCCGAAACAATTGAAGAGTCCAAAACGCTTGAGATACTAAAGAGGCTTAATCGAATTGTCCTTATTTTGAAGGTAAGTGCATAAAATCAGCAGCGATGATTTCTAACTACTTGATTTTCTGCGTAGTTACTTTCCTCCTAATGCTAATTCATCATTGATAATTTCTTATATGAACCAAGATTTCTTTAAAGACCGAAATGTTATCAGGGTCAAATGCTGTAACTAATTTTGCGTTCAGATTGTCAGTCAAGCGTTTTAGAATAGCATGATAGACATGCGAACCTCACGAAATAGTAGAGTAAAGCCGCGAATTGTTGAGAATTCAATTAATTACAATTTTCAAATTCTCTTTGAATTCTGAAAATGTAATGGTGGAAAATTTAATGGTTAAATATCAATTAAGAACTTGTAAGTTACTTGGGGTTAAATGCGTCAATTTTTCACTTCATTAATAATCACGCGATTAGAAAATATTCAATTTTGTTTGTTTGGTTTTTTCGAGTAAAGTTATCACATAGGGTTTTATAAACAATTGAAATTCGAGGTCAAAAGCGCTTTAATCAATAATAATTGTTATACATTTTTAAAGAATATAAAGCAAATTCCAAACAATAACAATATTACAAACTAAATGGCCCAAATGGCTCTCTAAATTTATACATTTTTAAGAAAAAGCCTTTAATCAACAAACAATATAAGATTCAATTTATTTAAAATTATTATATATTTTATGATTCAATTGGAAAAAGGAGAAAAAACCAACCCAAACTATTTCAAAATTAATTATAACATTAACACAATAGATAAAAAAACTTTTAGAAAAAAAAAGAAAACCGACTTCAAAATGCCCTAAAAAGGATGAAATAAATTTTATGGAAGCGGTGCCATATCATTTTTTGCCCAACCCTTTTGTGATGGTGCAGATGTTGAAAGTATTTATGTTGAAATGGGGAAATTGATTTGGAATCGGGTCCTTAAAATATGTTTCATCCTTTTTAGGGCGTTTCGAAGTCGGTTTTCTTTTTTTTTCTAAAAATTTTTTCTTTCACTCTTTTTGGTGGCAAATTTTTTCATTTCACACCTTTCAAAACTGAGTTTCTTGAAAACATTGTATCATGTACTCGTATATTAAAATATAATTCTTTACTGCAATGCAAAATCCACTATGGCTAAAATCTGCAGTGTTCATAGGAATTGAATTTAATTCTGGTATATTTACTACATGATCTCATCAACGTCTATCTTGATTTTGGATTCCATTTAAATCCAATATGAATTGTAGCTATGAGAAATTTTCGAAATTCGAAGTTTTTCTAGCCGCTATTTTGATATTCTAACCTGACCCTGAAGTGCTTTTTTATCGTTCAATTTTTTCGGATTCCATAAACGTAAACTGCCATAAGAACGAAAAAGTACCATGTAAATCCTTCATAGCATGGAACCTATTGGATATTCCTGCAATAACAGTGTCCATAATAACGAAGAATGTGTTTCTTTTGAAGTGAGTCTCGGGATCCTCGGAACAACTAACGTCGTTATCTTTGTTTTCAGCGTAACGCCTATTCAATTGTCTTTTTCTGGTATCAGGAAATGTGGCTGAGATCCCACATTGATTCGCCACCGTTTTGCATTCAGATAAAATCTGAGCCCATTGATCTCGAATCATTTTTAAGTCGCTCAACAAACTTTCAAGATTTTCGACTTTAATATCTAATGTAGCGCCTCTGGCCTGAAGAATGATGCTCCTTTCGTTAATAGCGGTCAATACCTTTATCCAAATTGAAGACATCAAGACGCACTCAAATTTTCCTGCTGCGGGTTTCCGGAGTCAGGTATAGTTTCGTCAACTCTCGTAATGCTTCTTGCAATCCCACAATATGTTTGGCAAAAGGTTTAACCGCATCAACTCTAGCAGACCATCTTGTGTCTGAAAGTTTGTGAATCGAAGATTGTACATTTTTTTAAAGAATTCCCCAACGTTGTGGACTGCTACTGAAACTGGTGTAGCACTTTTGAACTACTCCAAAATCGTAATTGCGGGCTCACAGCTTTCTGCTGAGTCAACGCCGCACAAATTAAGGCTATGGGTTGCACAGGGAGAATAAATTGCGTTTGAACATTTTTCAAGAATATGACGTTGTGCGCCATTATATGATCCTCTCATATTAGCACCATTATCATATCCTTGTGCTCTGCAAGCTTCCAGGGAAATTTCATGTTTCTCCAAAGTATCGCAAATCAAATTAGCAATTGCTTGCCCAGTTTTTTGATGACAGTCGACGAAAGCCAGAAATCTCTCGCCGATGGAAAATGTTCTTTTCTTCGAGTCTAAATGAACATATCGCAAAACAAAAGTAGTTTGTTCGACATGACTTGAATCTTTAACGAGCTGAGCACATATGTCGATAAACTCGTTTTGTGTTTCTATTGAAAGGTAGTAGGCTTGCAAACGTTTGTGTTGTTCTTGGCTGGTTTTGACTTTTTGTAAGTGTTCCCGAAGTGTCAGGTCATAATGACTGATCAATTCCAAAATCCCCAAAAAATTGTTTCTTTCTCCGAGAAGATTACTTTCACCCCTGAATGCTAATCCTCTTTCGCCAAGAAATAGGATTCAAACTAAAAGCAAAATTTAATATTTATAAGTCAGATAAAAAAGGAACTGAAAAAAATGAGAAATATCTTTCCATTGGAAAACGAAAATTTACAAAAATTGCCACATACTTTCGAATCTTTCTTCAACTTATCACTTGGTGTTTTTTAAAAATTGGTTTTAATAAAAAACGACTGAGTGTCGTGATTAACTTTGTAGCCTGATCGAATCATTATTGCAACCTTTTTTAAAAACTTACACTTACATCAAACACTTACATCAAGTATTTCAACCGTATTTCAAGTATTTTCAACAGTATTTTAATTTTTAAATTTTCCGTCACTACAAAACGCACGTTCACTCACAAAACGCGATAATTAATATCATAAACGTTTTCCCAGCCCAAACAATGATATCCCACAACGCGTTGTATTCAACAAAAATTCTAGGAGCAAGGAATTGGCAAGTGTGTAACATAGATAATACACAGCTGTCCTGCATTCACATTTCTTGGAGCCAGAACTTTTAGCTGGTTTGTGAGTGTTGCCTCCAAAGGGGCATCTATCTGGATTTTCTTCAAATATTTTCTCCTTCAGCTTTTCATTCTGATACTCCACTCAATTATGTTTGCAATAATAATTCTGCGAATATTTTCGTATGAATGAAAACTTCTCTGAAATTTCAGTCAAAACTGTAATTTCAGTCAAAAATTTCGCTATTCCAGCAAATGAATTTTAACTTAATGTAGGTGTGCACTTTACCGTACAGACAGACGGACAGGCAAAGCACATTTGACGTAGGTAGACCTTTGCACAAGCCCATCTAATGCGAAACACAGAAATGGGGAAAAGCAAAATTCCTTCGGAAAACAGAAGTTCCATTTATACGATTGGAATGTTTTCGGGGAAAAACTAGAAAAACTTATTGGATTGGAGTCAAATACGGTAGTATTTGTGTAGTAGTAATATATTAAAGGGAAACGATAGGATTTGTGATATAATTCGAAATTTTTTGATGCATATTGGATGTCTAAGGCGACATTCACGTTCAGTAATAGTGTGCAGTATTTCTAATCTGCAATATTAATTAAACATGTTCATACATCACATACGTTCAATAATATTGAGTTAGTTAAATTGATAGTCAATCGGGTTCGCACTGTATTGTCATGTCAGAAACTTGTCGGACAACGAACTTTTAGTAGCCTCTATGTAATTAAAAAGGCTTCTTTTATGACAAGAAACAAACGCAGGTCAGACAATTTAGAAAATTATTCTGCAATATCGCTTATTCTCGGCGCAATTTAAATACTTTGCGTAATAATTGATTCAGGCACTGTGTGACGGCTAGTACTAGCTCCATGTGTTCAATTAAATTTTGTCATCACGAGCTCCGCACAATATTATTGAACGTGAATGGGCCGCCTAAGAGCTATGATTCGGTTAAAAATGCTTTGAAGAAGTATCGACAATCGTGAAGCATTGTCGAATTAAACATAATTTGGTTGAACAACATTTTGCTGCGAACAATTAACGCGTGAAGAGCAACCACCACCTTTTTAACTATACATTTTTTGTATGTGGGCCCACGCGCGCTACTCGGCCTTGCAAGTTCTTGTCTGACAACTCGTCACTATTAATATTTTTTGATTGTAGTGAAATTTTTTTTTTCAAATAATACACATATAGTTTGGTATTATCTGCGGGCCCCTTCTGAGAGGCCGGGCCCGGGGGTTTCCCCCTTTCTCTCCCCCCTCTCGACAGGCCTGCATACAACAAACCACACACTCACACACAATGAAAACTCAGCTATGCATTTTCATCTTCATCTGTAACGTTATGATCAGTTATAGAAAGAAAAGTATTGAAATCACTAATTTTAGATTTCTGGGTATATGTTAGAATGTATCATATTAACTAGAAAGTAACGAATGAACTCGTATAATTTGCAATCACTCAATCCTTATTATTTCTTCTGGGAATTTTATACATCTTTTGGGTAACGTTCACGTCTAAGGATCCTTCACTAAGCTCATCGGCAAGCAAAGAATGAATGCAGAAGAGAAAAGCATCCTGAAATGTTCCCTCTAACTATTGTTGAATTGTAGGGGAGGTTTGTCCAAAACCAGGTATGGGAGTAAAATCGGGACATGACATTATTTATTAAGAGCGCTTTTAAAATTCCTGTGTGCTATATTTACTGTGTTCAGTAATCGAGAGTGCGCTGCCAACAAAAGTTAATTGATATTTTTTGTGTGCGTTCTACAAATAATTAAAAAAAAAGTTTGAATAGTGTTTTGCAAGATTATTGTACGGATTTGATTTGTGTGTCTTTGTTTCGAAGATAAAGGTAAGCTGAATATCTATTTTATGTAAAGATGGAGTATGAGATAATATCAAACGAGCATTGGTCATAATCTGTATTGCATTGTGTTTTGAGGTTATTTGGTTTAATGATTTCTCATGCCTGTGTTTGGGGTAAAACCGTATGGGGTGATACTGGGTGGTAACCGGTTTTATACAATTAGGAAGTGTTAATCCGTTCTGGCTGTAAATATGGTTTTGTTTGGTTTATTGTTACAGTCAACCATAAAATGCCTCGCAATTACAAAAGAGTAACGAATCGACAATTGTGGAGCAAAGAATCAATGAAAAATGCCATTTTAGAAGTGATAGAGGGCAAGAGTGGATATCGTGTCGCATCTCGAAAATTTTTGCAACCACAATCCACGCTGGGAGATAGGATTAGAAAGTATCGAAAAGTTTAAAACATTGAAGCTGCATCGAAAAAGGGTCTTGGTCGATTTAAAGCCGTTTTTACACCGGATCAAGAAGGTTTAATATATCAGCACATAAAAAACCTTGAAGCTCAATTATTCAGGCTAACTTACAGAGATTTACGACATCTTGCTTTTCAAAAGGCGGGAAAAAATGGCATACTTCATAATTTTAATAAAGACAACGAATTGGCTGGAATGGACTGGCTGTACGGATTTTTACGTCGCCATCCAGAGCTATCTTTGCGCCTTCCGGAACATAGTTCTGATGCGAGAGTAGTGAGATTCAACAAAGAACACGTCACTAAATTTTTTCATTGTTTGAAGAGTTGCACGACAAACATAAATTTTGGCCAACAAAGATTTTTAATGTTGATGAAACCGGCATTACGACTGTGCCTAAAAAAATCGAAGCAAGTCGGTCTGATATCTTCTGCTGAAAGAGAACAATTGCCTACGGCCTTCTTGTGTGTATCAGCTGCAGGTGCTTATGTTCCACCCCTCTTAATTTTCCCCAGAGTCCTAACGAAGGCTGAATTGCTAGATGGAGCACCTCCTGGAACTATTGCAGCATGCCATCCCAGTGATTGGATACAAATTGATATATTTGTGCAATGGTTAACTCACTTTATTGCAAACGTCAAACCCACTAAGACCGACCCTGTGTTACTTTTATTAGACGGACACGCAACGCACACTAAAAATCTTCCCCTAATAGAGAAAGCACGAGAGAACGGAGTCATCATCGTTAGTTTTCCTCTTCACTGGGCACATCGTTTACAGCCCCCTTGACGTGAGCATCATGGGCTCATTGAGTACGTATTACAGCCAAGAAGTAATGACATGGCTGCGAAATAATCCAGGTCGTATTGTAACCTAATTTCAACTTAGGAAGCTTTTTGGGAGTGCGTACGCTAAAGTAGCAACACTGCAGAACGCTTCATAAAAACTGGAATTTATCCACTAAACCAAAATATTTTCTCTGATTTTGATTTCGCATCTGCGAGCACGACAGATAACGAAATTACGTTGACAGATCCTACAACAAACTTAGTTCATAATGAAACTCCAATGCTCGAATCACAGCAGAAAATAGCAATAACATCACTAATTAGTTCAGAGCAAATCACTTCAGGCACACCAAGTGGCCCACTGCCAAGCACTTCACGACAATCTGCGTCATTTCCTTTACCATTCGCTCCGGCTGATATTATGCTTAAACCTCATGTTTTAAGAAAACCAACATCAAATTCTCTTTGCGGAAAAAGTTCTGTCATTACTTCTTCGCCATATAAATTGAAACTTGAAGCAAATAAGGAGAAAAAAATAAGGAAGGTAGGCGTTCCGAGAAGAATTGATAAAATAGAAAGTTCTTGAAGTCAAACTACTTCCGATGATCTGTGTATTTATTGCAATGAAATTTATGGAAATACGCGAACAAACGATGAGTGGGTACAATGTCTGCAATCCAGGAAATGGGCACATGAAGGCTGTACTGGTTGGCAAGTAAAAGATCTTGACGATTTCAAATACTCACGTTGTGACATGGGGCAAAACCGTTAAAAGTAAACTTTTGGAAAACTATTATTTTGTGTTACCTAATTTAATGTAAGCAGTAATCTGTTAGACAAAATTTTCTGTAAATATAGTGAGATAACAGAACTTCAATAAAATTGACTGATATTTTAGGAAATATTTCTTTTATTTAACATTTCCCTTAACGTCCCGGTTTAACCCCACCCTCCCCTATGTATGCTACATTTAGAATTAATTTATTGGTTATTTTCGGTAGGAATGATGGACTAAAATGTACCGTTTATGCAGAAAATAGAGGATACTGATCATTTTTATCATCCGTCATCAAAGGACTGAGTATCTCCATCAATGCCAACTAATTGGCACTTTTCGTACGAAATATCATTTAAGTTCAATTTCCTGACGTTAATGTATCATATTGATCTTTTAATATCTACAGAATCCTTGGAAGGATTACAATTCTGTTCCGATATATTTTACATCAATATGTCGTCCTTCATTTGAAGCCTCTACAATCAAAATCTTTACACGCGTCGATCAATTATGGTGAAATATCGGGGCGAAAGTCGGAAATTTTTTAGTTTCAACGGTAAAAGTCCTTTATCTTTACTTGAGGTTTTTATCCTTTAAACGAGACCTAACAAGAAGAAAGACGTATCATTTGCCAAAAACAGGACTCTTCTATCTATCTCCGTTCAAAAGTTATGCGTGAACATACATACTCGTAAAAACAAGTTGGGTAAACAGACCTACGCTCATGTCAGAAGGGTTTCGTATTCAATTTACAAAATGCAATCACCAGATCGAATCAAATCAAGAAACATGTCAAAGACGATTTTATTGGAGAAAATATGAAATACGAAGATCATACAATTATTAACAAAGTTCAACGAATTTCGACTTCTGAGGTTTTTGTTATTGTTCTACTCATAAATATCTCCCTTGATAATTATTTCAGATGTCCATCCGCGACGGAGGAAACACATTTTTCATGTATTTCCCCCCTGTGCTCCCACTGAAACAAAAACTGACAGCTTGAGAACTGTTTTGAAATGCCCCCATGAAAACGTTCATTTCATACTCATATCAGCTACGTATGATGAATATTTTTCAGGGGCTATTCTCTTGTACTGTTATCATCGATTCATGGCCAATTTTTTCGAATCCTAGAATGGTTACAAAGCCCTTTTGCAAGGAGCTCTCTCCCGCCTCCTTGACTTGTTTCACTTATGAGCATTAATTGTAGGTACTCATCTTCAGTCATTCATTAAATTGAATCAAGTGTTCAAAGCATGCACCTTAAACGTTGAAGTTGGGAAAAAATAACTCAAAATTATTCAATCTTCGCATTTAAAACAGCCACTATTTTGTTTTACGATTACTGATACTACTAGCTGAGATCTACATGACACCTATCATTCCTGAAATTTTCATGCAAATCCTAGCAAAACTGTAGTGTCTGAGTCGGTAAAAAGCGCATATTGTTCCATAGCCATATGTTGCCATAGAAATAAATGCAGCGCATATTGTTCCATAGTAATACAGCAAATTTCAAACCGCTATAACTTCACTAAATATGATTCAATCTTTATGAAACTTTCAGGATAGATCGATCTTATCTGTTTACTGAATTTCATAGAATTTAAGGGTACCATTAAGATTTTATGCAAGAAAACATAAAATCGATAAAACATACTATTACTAACAAAGTTGAGTGAATTGCGACTTCTAACGTATTTGTTGTTGTTGTAATCACCTAGGCCTACATTCCTGATTTTTTTCAGATTTTTCGGATCACAGGTGTCCAATCGCGAGGGGGGACACAAATTGTTCGTGTATTTCCCCTCCCTGTGCGCCCCTCGAAGAAAACTTTGCCAAGCTAAAACCTGTTTTGAAAAGTTCTCATCAAGACCTTTCATTTGATACCCATATCGACTACTTTCAATGAAATTTTTTTTTCGGGGGTCACTCCCCTATACGGGAGCCCCCCCTTAAATACCTTATAAAACTTTTTTGTAGTTGAACTTTGAAGAGAACACCACTTTACACCTACATACAAAATTTGATGTTTATAACTTAAGTAGTTTCCGAGAAAAACTGCTGTGACACACGGACGGACAGACGGACAGACAGGACGCGATTTTAGTAGGGTTTTGTAAAATTATTTTACAAAACCCTAAAAAGCAACAAAAAAATACGTGATGAATTGATAACCTTCTTTCCTTAGGAAGTCGGTTAAAAAGTGAATATTCATCCTACATCTAATATGTTATTACCTAATTCTGATCAAATTCAATCAAAAACTAACTAACCTATAAGTTAAACCTTCTCTCGAAGCGTAATATGATAAGCCTAGCATATACCTATCCTAAATATTGAAACGTATCCCTAATTTTTAACCGACTTCCAAAGGAAAGAAGGTTATCAATTCATCACGTATATAAATATATTTTTGTGTTGCTTTTTTTATGTAACATATGTTCACGCATAACTTTTAAACGGAGATAGATAGAAGAGTCCTGTTTTTAGCAAATGATATGTCTTTCTTCCTGTTAGGCCCCATTTCAACGATAAGAAGTTCAAGTAACGGTAAAGGACTTTTACCGTTAAAACTAAAAAATTTTCGACTTTCACCCCGATTTTTAAGCATAACTGATCGATGCGTGTAAGGGTTTTGATTATAGAGGTTTCAAATGAAGGACAACATATTGATCTAAAATGTTCCGGTATAGAATTGTAATCCTTGCAAGGACTCTCTAGATATTGACCGTTCAATATGATATATTGATGTCAAGAAATTGAATTTAAATGATCTTTCGTACGAAAAGTGCCAATTATTTTGTACTCTTCAAGGATTTGGAGATACCGAATCCTTTGGTAACGGATAATAAAAATGATCAGTATCCTTAATTTTTTGCATAAGCGGTTTATTTCAATCAATCATTTCAACTGAAAATAACCAATAAATTAATTCTAAATGCAGCATAAATAGAATTCAACAATATATAGAGGGAAAATTTCAGGATTCTTTTCTTTTACGCATACTTTCTTTGCTTACTGCTTAGTAAAGGATCCTTCTTACATCCTTAGATACAAACGGAACCCATAGGATTTATAAAATTCCCCGGAGAAATAATAAGGATTGAATGATTGCAAATTATAGAGTTGAATCGTTACTTTCCAGGTAATACTTGTATTATACGTTAAATGCCCAGAAATCTTACATTAGTGATTTCCATACTAAAGACCAGCAAGAATTGCAACTTAAAAAGATGGTACTTTTCCTTCTATAACTGACCACAACTTTCAAGATGAACATGAAAATGCATTGTCGAGTTTCCATTGAACCCTTTGAAACAAAATTGCGGGTCAGGTCAGAATATCAAAAGGGCGGCTAGGCAGAGTTCGAAATTCGAATATTTCTAAAAGCTACAATTTATATTGGATTTTTATGAAACCTAAAATCAAGATAGACGTTGATGAAATCATATTGTTACATGTACAAATAAGTCTGCGAGCTACTGTCGCAATTGTTTTCACAACAATGAAGAACACGAATTCACTCGAAACTACGAGAACCCAACAAGCATGATCAACATCTGCAAGTGACGTCACTCCATTCATGAATTTGCTCGAATCTACCAGGTACCTCTCGGTAGAACATTCGCCAATAAACGAGAAATGGGTGAATAGGTAGAGACCCTATATAAAGGCGAGCTGAATGAATGGGGGGATCATCATTCATTCAACCGCGACAAGAAGTGCGAAAGAAAAGTGTAGTTCGTAATAGTGAAGTGATTTAGAAGACAATTGCGATAATAAATTTATGGACAAGTGTTAGAATCTTAATAGTGAAAATTAAAATTAGTGAAAGTGTTAACCGATTATTGTGCATTTTATTAAATAAACTCTTTTAACTCAAATTAAAAGACATTGCGTTTTCACTTTCCCGGAACGTTAAAATTATAGGCCGCGAACCAATAACACGCGACAGTGGTGTCGAGAAGTGAGATTAAAATTTTGGAAGTGAAAACGTTTAAACAATTTTAAAGTGCACAATTGTGAAAATTAACGTGGAAAAATAGCCGAAACAATAAAAATGCCAGGAAATTTACACCTAAAAATTAATCAATTGAGCATATCGGAGCTCAAAGAGGAGTTGCAACAAAGAAATCTGGCTACACAAGGTACAAAGGCCATACTGATTGCACGCTTGCGTGATGCGATCGAGTCGGAAGGCGGGAATCTGGATTCGGGTGAGCTCTCAGCTGCAGAAAGAGGCGCAGAAGGTGGTGAAGCCGAAACACCAAAACCAAAGGAACCAGAAAATGCGCTGATGCAAATGTTGATGCTGATGCAGCAAGAGCAGCGACAACAGTCATCCAATTTAACTGCGAAGCTAAATGAACAATCAGCGCAGCTAAATGAACAGACATCCAGTTTAGCTGCGAAGCTAAATGAACAATCAGCGAAGCTAGACCAACAAGCGCTCGAAATCAAGGCGGACATCACACAGAAGCTGGAAAAACAGTCAACCGAAATAAAAGCGGAGCTCAGTAGTCTCAACAGCCAAATTAAATGCGTCGAGGAGAAGGTATACCAGGTCGAGGAGAGAATCAACCTTGAGATCAGCCAGGTCAACCATGAGATGGAAAAAGTGAAAAAGGACTTGGAAGCAGCGAAGGCAGGAGTAATCGCCTCACCAGCCCCAATTATAACCGCAGCGCAAAGCTCATCTAGAAATGTGCAAGCACCAATATTCGATGGGCAAACGGTCTGGACTATTTACAAAACCCAGTTCGAAGCAGCCGCTCACATAAATCACTGGAATGAGCAGGAACGAGCAGCTGCATTGATTCTTGCTCTAAGAGGCCCAGCTGCCGAGCTGTTGCAGACGATCCCCGTTGAATCGCACTCAAACTCGAATGCTATAATGAATGCGCTCGACATGCGTTATGGAGATGATCATCTCAAGCAGATTTATCGGTCACAACTAAGGCATCGGGTGCAAAAGTCTGGTGAAACCCTACAGCAGCTAGCCCAAGACATTGAGCGACTAGCACTTTTGGCTTATCCAGCCTACGACCCAGAACATTGAGATGATGCAGCGACAGAAGCATTCATCAGCGCACTAAAGGACCCGGAATTGCAACAAGCCGTGCGTTTAGCTCAAAAGCAAACGGTTAAGGACGCACTGGCTTATAGTCTGAACTTTGAGGCAGCGAAAAATGTGACTCGTACCACTGCCCGGGTTCGTGAGTTAGTGACAGACGAATGCAGGTGTGAGCGCGTGGAAATTGAGCGAGATCCGCATGTAAATGGTGCGCCTAGATGCTGGAATTGCGGAGAGAAGGAGCACCTGCAAAGAGACTGCAAGGAGCGAAGAAAACCGAGCTATTGTCCAGGGTGTGCAGCTAGGAGGAGATCCAGACCAAGTCAGGAGCCCAGAATGGAAGCCCTTCAAACAGAGGGGTCGGGAAACATGTAAGAGCCAACTTCGTGGGGCAGAGGTTGGCTAGGAGGATCGACGTCCCCAGCACCACCATCATCGTGTCAAGACTACATTGTGGAGAAGCGGACTTATGCCTTCCGGGTCAAGTTGATGGAGAACACTGCACCATAACAATCGACACTGGTGCAACCCGATCGATTATCCGACCAGACCTAGTTAGACAGCAACAACTTCACAAGGGCAGAATTTTCTCACTACGGACAGCTACGGGAGAAACTGCACCTGTTCATGGAGAGGTCAACCTCCAGATACAGTTGGGAGACCTTGTGTTCCGACATAATTTTCTGGTCGCGAACATTATGGATGACTGCATTCTCGGAATGGATTTTCCGCGACCACATGGAATCACGTTGGATTTGGGCAAACGTGTATTGAAATGGCAGAATGTAGAAGTACTGATGGAGGAGCCCAGCGTCCAAATTCCCAAGATGAATGTAGTGGTATGTACTGACACGGATGTACCGAATTCTTCCGAAAGCATTGTATGGGCCAAGCTTGATGGTGATTCTGGAGACCACCGATCTTATCTGATAGAGCCAACGAAGACGTCCGCATTACGCAGTTTGATTGTAGGACGATGCCTTGTAAGATCTTTAAGGAACGGATATGTGCCAGTTAGAGTCCTTAACACCGCAGACTCAACTACGAGCATCAAAGCGGGAGAAGTCATCGGCAGCTGCCAGCCTGTTTCCACCATCACCTCTTTGGAAGCTACTCACGACCATCATTGGAAAAGGAGGCAAGACACAGACAAAGCCCGGGAATCCACGTCTGCAATATTGAAGCAGGTCAAATTGCCAGTGCAGCTATTCAAACGAGCCTCTCATCTGGTCACCAAGTACAGTGACATCTTCTCAACAAGCCCGGATGACCAAGGCCGAACGAGTATGGTAACTCACGTCATAGATACACAGGGAGCCAAGCCGATTCGACAAGCACCGAGACGTCTCCCTATAGCCAAACAAGGAGAAGTGAGCGCTGATCTCGGACATGGAAAAACAAGGCGTTATTGAACCTTCTGTCAGTCCATGGGCCGCGCCTGTAGTTCTAGTCAAGAAAAAGGATGGTAGCACTCGCTTTTGTGTCGACTATAGGCAGCTTAACGACGTCACTAAGAAAGATAGTTACCCACTCCCACGCATCGATGACATCATGGACACTTTAGCCGAAGCAAAATGGTTTTCTACACTCGATCTCAAGAGTGGCTACTGGCAGGTAGAAATTGACAAGAAGGACCGAGAGAAGACCGCATTTTCAGTTGGGACCGGATTGTGGCAATTTGTTGTGATGCCGTTTGGGCTTTGCAATGCTCCAGCCACTTTCGAACGCTTGATGGAATATGTGCTACGAGGCCTAACCTGGAAAACCTGCTTGGTATACCTAGATGACATCATCGTCATCGGTAGAACGTTCGAAGAGCATGTGCGGAACTTAGAAGAGGTTTTCTCCCGATTGCGACTGGCTAATTTGAAACTTAGTCCCGAGAAGTGTACTCTTTTCGCAGATGAAGTAAAATACCTGGGACACGTCGTATCAGCAGAAGGGGTCAAAACAGACCCTGAGAAAATTGAAGCCGTGAAAAGCTGGCCAACACCAAACAACAAGCGCCAACTACGAAGTTTTCTGGGTCTGGCGACCTACTATCGAAGATTCGTCAAAGACTTTGCCAAAATAGCTAAGTGTCTCCATCAGCTAACCGAGAAAAATCGTCCGTATGTCTGGAATGAACAATGCCAGACAGCCTTTGAGACCCTGAAGGAAAAGCTGTGTGAATCACCCGTGCTGGCGTATCCGAAACCCGGAAAAATGTTTGTAGTTGACACCGATGCAAGCAACGGCAGTATTGGAGCTGTACTCTCCCAGCAGATCAATGGCGAAGAAAGAGTCCTCTCTTATTACAGTCGAGTTCTCTCAAAAAGTGAGAGGAATTACTGCGTGACCAGGAAGGAGCTATTGGCTATAATAGAGGCCACCAAGCAGTTCCACAAGTATCTATATGGCCAGAAATTTGTTCTTCGAACGGACCATGCATCACTGAGATGGTTGCTCAACTTCAAAAACCCCGAGGGACAAGTTGCGAGATGGATCGAAAGATTGCAGTCATACGACTATGAAATTGTTCATCGGAAGGGCGGAGTTCATGGAAATGCTGACGCCCTATCCCGCCGTCCATGTCCAGCTAACTGCAAGCATTGCCAACGGATTGAGGAAAAGGAACCGCTCGTTGCTCTGCGATTGATAATGGCGGAATTCGATGAAGGTTGGTCATCGGGGGAGATTCGAAACGACCAGTTAGCCGATGAAGACATCGGACCATTGCTCGTATGGAAGGAGACGACTGGGCGACCTGAGTGGAAAGACGTTTCAATGCATGGCGCAACCCTGAAAAGCTATTGGGCACAATGGAACTCCCTTCAGGTGGAGGGTGGCGTACTCAAGCGAAAATGGGAAACGGCGGATGGCAGCTCCTATAGGATGCAAACTATACTTCCCAAAAGCCGAATCCACGATGTGGTTAAGGAAATGCATGAAGGATCCTCGGGAGGCCACCTTGGTGTTAACAAGACCTTAGCGAAATTGCGGGAACGGTTCTACTGGCTCCACGCTCGAGAAGACGTAGAGGACTGGTGTCGCAGATGCACAATTTGCGCTTCCGTCAAAGGCCCAAAGCGACGACTGAGAGGACAAATGCAAACCTATAACGTAGGCGTGCCATTCGAAAGGATTGCTGTTGACATCGCAGGACCCTTTCCTGAATCCGATTGGGGAAATCGATATACGCTGGTTGTAGCCGATTATTTTAGCAAGTGGCCCGAGGTCTACCCCATTCCCAACCAGGAAGCAACTACCGTAGCTGAAAAGCTAGTGTTTAATTGGGTCAGTAGGTACGGCGTACCTTGCGAATTACATTCGGATCATGGCCGAAACTTTGAGTCACTAGTTTTTGGCGAAATGTGCGAGCTGCTATGAATACGGAAAACGAGGACAACACCGCTGCATCCCCAATCCGATGGAATGGTCGAACGTTTCAACGGCACGCTCAATAAACACCTTGCCAAGATGGTTGACGAGAACCAAAGGGACTGGGACCGACATATCCCACTATTTTTGATGGCGTACAGAGCTGCCGAATATGCATCGACGGGCCAAGCCCCAGCCAAAGTCATTTTTGGAAAGACTATTCGTCTGCCAGCTGATATAAAGTTTGGAACACCCCCCGAGAAACCCCAAACGATCTCGGAGTACGCAAGTGATCTAAGACAACGGTTGAACCAGATACATCGGACAGTGCGAAAACACCTCGAATCGGCTACTGACCGCATGAAGACCAGGTATGATCTAAAGGCTAATTCTACTGGCTTCCAGCAAGATGACTTGGTGTGGCTATATAACCCGCAACGGCGAAAGGGTAGGTCTCCAAAGTTGCAACATAACTGGGAGGGACCATACCGAGTCACAAAGCGAATCAACGACGTCGTATATCGCATACAGGAACACCGTAAACCGAGAGCCAAAATGAAAATCGTGCATCTAGACCATCTTGCCCCATATTACATCCAGGGAGAATTGACTACAACTGGCGACACATCTTTTCGGGGCGAAAAGAACTGAGGTGGGGGCAGTGTTACATGT
Source organism: Odontomyia ornata (assembly GCA_963969285.1). Lineage (NCBI taxonomy): Eukaryota > Metazoa > Arthropoda > Insecta > Diptera > Stratiomyidae > Odontomyia > Odontomyia ornata. Next base: position 372,609,591 of record OZ017738.1, on the reverse strand, counting down.
ACAAATAATTCTGCGAGCTACTGTCGCAATTGTTTTCACAACAATGAAGAACACGAATTCACTCGAAACCACGAGAACCCAACAAGCATGATCAACATCTGCAAGTGACGTCACTCCATTCATGAATTTGCTCGAATCTACCAGGTACCTCTCGGTAGAACATTCGCCAATAAACGAGAAATGGGTGAATAGGTAGAGACCCTATATAAAGGCGAGCTGAATGAATGGGGGGATCATCATTCATTCAACCGCGACAAGAAGTGCGAAAGAAAAGTGTGTTTCGTAATAGTGAAGTGATTTAGAAGACAATTGCGATAATAAATTTATGGACAAGTGTTAGAATCTTAATAGTGAAAATTAAAATTAGTGAAAGTGGTAACCGATTATTGTGCATTTTATTAAATAAACTCTTTTAACTCAAATTAAAAGACATTTCGTTTTCACTTTCCCGGAACGTTAAAATTATAGGCCGCGAACCAATAACACGCGACAATATATTAAATGTATCAGAACTAAACTCAATTCCTATGAAGGCTGCAGATTTTAGCCTTAGTGGTTTTTGAATTGCAGTAAAAAATTATATTTTAACATACATGATACAATGTATTCAAAAAACTGAATTTCGAAAGGTTTGAAATGAAATCAAAAAGAAAACCGACTTCAAAATGCCCTAAAAAGGATGAAGTAAATTTTATGGAAGCGGTGCCAAGTCAATTTTCCCAATTCAACATAAATACTTCCAACATCTGCAACATCACAAAAGAATTGGGTAAAAATGATATGGCACCGCTTCCATAAAATTTATTTCATCCTTTTTAGGGAATTTCGAAGTCGGTTTTCTTTTTTTTTCTTAAAGTTTTTTGAACATAAACAATAACACTAAATGTAGCAATAATGAGCTGAAACTCAAAACTAAGTAACCAATAACATAAAACAAAAAAAACGAATAACGAATGATTTAGTCACTGTCATTCAGCCACTAATACCCAGATTGCTCCGTCCCAGCCCGACCAGCCACAACGAATCTAGCAAATGAGTATCTTCATTGGAATTGTTGGTCTCGTGAACTCAAATTCAGAGGATATTTTATCTTCTTACCGATGGCAAGACTACATATATGATACATAATTGGGATACCGTCAGATTCAAAAATATATCAATTTATGCCCAAATACATGAATGCTTCAGAAGGAACAAAGCCAGTAGTGAGAAAAGTCTCAATATATTCTTCTATAGTGTGGAACAGCTGTGAAATCTATGAGTTAGAGATCTTGCGATATGATTCCGAAAAAGTCTCAATATGCAGATATCGACTCTCGTCACTCTAGCAGTTTTATTTTATTTTTTTATTTCTTTTTTTTAATACCTCCATTCCTTACCACTCTGTCCATCACTCTTTCATCGTCGCACAACGCTCGTGCGATCTGCACTTAGCACGTCGTTGATTCCTACGTGTGCCTCTAGGCAATGCTAAAAGCACACAAAACGCTGTGAAGTACTCCTTTCCTGCTAGTCTACTCTGATTCGTGAACAGTTCTCAGAGGTAAAAAAATGATAATACGACGGGATAAAAAAAAACTCCGAGTTTATAAAAACTAGCTGTCTTTAAGTATCTCGACGTCAGGGTCTAAAATGCCCTAAGATACTGCATTTTCAATCTTCCGGACTTATCACTAATTTTAATTTATTAGATGTTCCTTAAGTCTCTTCTTAAAAACCAGTAATGAGTTTACTTTTTTCACTGTTTCTGGAAGATTGTTGTATATACGCAGAGCATCATTCATTCATTTTCAATCAGTTCTAGCGTAAGCTATTACAAAATCGTTGGCTTTTCTTGAATTATATGGATTTATTTGTGATACTTTTATTAAGGGGCTTCGTTCCGATTCACTGGAAATAAAACATTTGTAGATAAACTTAGCTGGGAGAACTGAAGGCCGGAGACCAGTGGGGAAACCGAGGAAACGCTGGTCTGACTCGGTCGACGAAGACAGTTCATCGCTGCTTGGATTTAGGAATTGGAGGACGTGGTCAATAGACCGAGACAGTTGGAGGTGCTATTTGCAGGAAGCGAAGGCCCGAGAGGGGCTGTGGTGCTAAGAAGAAGAAAAATATAAACTTAGCTTTCTCCATAGTAATGATTTGACTGAAGGTGAGTGCATTGGTCCGTTGACACACTAGTCTTGTTTGAGTGAGAATTGGAAGGTTTAGAATATTTTTATAGGCTTTAATATAGTTAGTATCCTGGATATAATATTAAGGTTCTGCTTTGACGATTGACTTCAACTCACCACCGCATAATGTAGCTCTGTCAGTACAAATGCATTGAATCCAAGTTTCTTTATATGCACTCGAAACCTCCATATCTTCTCAACATTCGTATCTTTGGTGCTAGTTGTCTCCTCAAATTATTTACGTGTGGCAAAAATGTCAAACGATGACCTATAGTAAGACTGAGATATTTAATTTCAAACACTCTTTGCAAAATTTCGCCGTTAATTTTTAGGTCAACTTCTATGTCTTCCTTATTCTTCTGTTTAAAAATCATGTATTTTGTTTTTGTAGTATTCAATGCTAGCTTGTTTTCGATTAGCCATGAACGATATTTATCTAGATTCTCGTTGACGATATTATCAATGGCAACTTTACCATGTCCTGAATAAAGAAGTACAGTATCATCAGCATATAATGTGTGGTGAGCTTACAGTTTATATATATTCAAATTATTAGTGTATAGCAAAAACAAAGTTGGTCCAAGTATGGATCCTTGAGGAACCCCCGATTTCATTGGTGCCAGATTGCTCAAGACATTATTAACTGACGTTCTTTGGAATCTTCCTTCCAAATAACTTTTAAAAATTTGTTTCGGTTTGCCTTGTATACCATACGATTCAAGTTTTTGAAGTAACCGGTCATGATCAACCGTATCAAAAGCTTTCTTCAGGTCCACAAAAATTGCAATAACATAATCTCCTTTATCAAGACTTTCATTGATGTAACGTGAGTCAGAAAGTAATGCATCCAAAGTATTCTTGATCTTTTGAAAGCCAAACTGCTTCGCTTTTATGATGGAATTGTACATTAAGAATGATTTTAAACGATTATTTACAAGTTTTTCGAATATTTTATTAAAGGCTGTAAAAAGTGCAACAGGGTGGTAATTATTCGGGTTCAGATCATCTCCTTTGAACATTGGAATGATTTTTGCCAGTTTCTCTTCATCCGGAAGTGTTCCATTTCTAATATGCTCGTTTATAAAATTTCCCAGTGGTTCAACTACCTCCTCTTTGACTAGAATAATTTCATGTGTGGTGATGTTGTCAATACCCGGTGTTGCTTTTTTTTTCCAAATTTTCTATTGTATTCAATACTTCTCTTTTAGTTGTTTGATGAATGTGATAGGTGGACTTTGGTGAGCTATTTATGATATTGAAATAGCTAGTTGACTTTTCACCAAGCTCCCTAGTAATTTTTTTACCAATTGTTGAAAAAAAGTGGTTTAGCGAGTTTGCTGTTCCACATGTACATTGTTAGAGTCCATGCCAAAAAATTTGATGACATGATCCAGGGTGACGAATTATCTTTTACTTCATTTATTATTTTCCATATTTCGTGTGAGTTGTCCGCCGCTGTTTCCAATCTTCTGGAGTAATATGAAATTTTAGCTTCTTTTATGAGGCGTTTTGGTTCTTTTAGGGCTTGGTTATATAGATATTTAAGTGCGTGATCCTCAGCGTTCTCTTTCTTTGTTATCCATGAATGTTGTCGACATCTGATCTTTTTCTCAATGGAAGAATCATGCTATGAGTCTGTAATCATATTTTTGAGCTCCATTAGGATTTCAGATTTTCGGTTTGTTAGCATCTATTGAAATTACGATTTGAAAATATTCTGGTCTAAATATCTGAATATTTTGTGAGTTCGTTTTTGCTTACTGAGACTTTGACTATGGCCGACAATTTTTTAAAATACGATGATCTAACTCCGGCCAGTCTGTTAGTGTGAATTTAATGTTTTCAGCAATTTTTTATCATTTGTTGCTATGTGAGGTACTTGGAGTCGGGTGAGTAGTTTTGTCCTTATTGCCAATGACCGCATCGCTTGTTTCCAGGGTATCCTTTTACATCCTTGATTCCGGAGATTCTGCAACCACGTCTATGTTTGTGTCAGCAACTGTGATTAGATTATTTTCAGTAGAGTATATTGCATCCATTACTGTGCAGAAGTCCTTTGCATTGAGACGATTGGGATTATTGTAAGTACCGATTTTTAGTTTTTTACCTGCGCAGGTTATTTCAATTATAATTATATTATATATGTCAGATGTTACTCTCATTGTGACGAAATTAATTGCATTTTTTATATAAATTGCTGTACCACCTCCTCTTTCGGGCCTGCAAGAGAAAACGGAGCTATATCCCGAAATATTGTAATACTTTGCTTCTTCAGGATAGATCCATATTCCGTTTAGTATGATCAGATTCGTTTTAGGATTTTGCTGCAGATAAATTTGAATATCACTCAACTTGTGTCGAAGGTTTCTTATATTGGCCTAAAAAATAGTTAATTTATCGCTTGATTGAGTTTTGTGATTAACAATCATCATCAAAATCAAAGTCAGCACTCCTCCTAGCAATTACGATCCTTCTTTGATACTCTGGGTACTCCCACGAGTCTGCTCTGTGTGAGTGATGAGCATTCTTATTATTACCCATATTGTAACAGTTCTCATGTGTTCTTTTGCATTCCTTGAGCTCATATTTTCCTCCACGTTTCACACAAATTTGTTCTCCCTTGCATTTCAACGTCTTATGGTTATATTTTTGGCACTTGAAGCATCTCGTTACGTTAAAGTCTGCCTTCACAAAATATGACCCATAATCAATTTTGACGTATTTGTTAGCTAATCTTTTATACATGCTTCCATTTATCTCAATAATGTGTAACCATTTTCCGTTTTTTGTCTGTCTGGCATGAATGAGCTCCATTTTTGCTTTATTCCCAACATTAGAGTTTAGCGCCTATATTTCCTTTCGTAGTTCCTCATTTGTGAATTGATTCTCTAGCCCATTTATAACCAGTCTGGGTTGATGCATTTTTGTCTCATTTTGCATGTTACCCATGGTTAATCAGTATAGCTCAGGCACGCTGGCATTGGTCGTTGTTTTAATTACCGCCCCACCATTGCGAATGAAGAGGAATCTTGCAATTTGACGGTCTTATCCTAGACTTAAAATCGGCTTTTTTGGGTCGATTATGATCCCTTTCTGAGACATGACATCTAAACGGAGCTCAGTTTGAGGCATCGTATAGTTTTTTATCACTTGTGCATAAGTTGGTAGCGGCCGTCTTATCAATTAAAGAACTGACATTCGTCTTTAATTCTTTAATATTACTTTCCAAATCTTTCATTAACAGAAAAAGTTGTTCCTCCTTGGATTTTGGATGTAACAGCCTACACGTGGGGCACATCCATATAACATCATCTGATATCTCCTTGATGGTCTTGAATTTCTCTTCCGACATCTTTATACATTTCAAGTGAACCCACTTGAAACACATCACTGAGTGAGCATCTTCTACAGGTTTTCTGCACTTACCACATTTCTCCTTCGATTACAGGATTCATTACCAGCGATTGTATTAAATTTATTTATATTTCCTCGGATGCACTTATTTTTTCTCTCCAATTCCACTTCACGATAAATCTTTAAATTTTTTTTTTATTATTTTATTTATATTTAAAAATAAAACTATATCAAATTTTTTTTTTTTATTTTGTTTAAGTTAATATGTTTGAGAAAATTTATTTATCTTGAAATCACGTTTTATTAAAAATAAAACGTAAAATTAACAAATTTCACTCTACTATACGAGAATCCCTCTCCTAGTAGAATGAACATAATGAATATAAAAGATAGAAAACGACCGTTAATTCATTATTCGCACAAAAAAATGTAAAAAAGAATGCACTTCGCTTTAAATACTTATCCTCAAGTTTTCCGAAACGTCCAGTGCAGGTCCCTTGACAATTCACTTCATAAATCACTATTTAATTCAAATTAACTACCACTCCGATCAATTTTAATTTACGAACGACTTTTCTTCGTACAGCTTATTATATGTCACTTTGTTCTATTTCAATGCCGTTTACTTCTATATCTATTTAGTCAGTTAGTATCTTTAAGCTTGTTGTAAAATGATAAAGTGATTTGAATGTACTCCAAAGTTGATAATATCCATTGTGGCAGAAATGGGAAACTGTAATATACAGCTCCTATCAAATAAGATCTTGTGTGTCATCCTAAAGTGCTATTTGACTCAAAGTCATCGTAATGAATAAAGTGCAGTAAATAAATATGATAGTCAATAATTTTGTTTAATTGGTATCCGCAGGCCTATTCTCTTCTTTCTTTTAAAGTTCGGGCGTTGCTTTGTTGCGTGAGCAGACGCGTTTCGACTACTTCGAGTCATCTTCAGTGTCTAAAGGATGTGCTGAAGGGAATGACTTTATATAGTCGTAAGATAGGTTGTGCGGATCGGTAATTAGGTCGGGTAGTAAATTACGTCAATTACTTTATACCGAAAATTGTCAAAAGATTCAATGCAATATTTTACAGATGATATGTGGATAACTGTTTCATCGTCATTGACTCACAACAAAATAAATAAGACGAACTACTGACCTATATGTATGAAATTTACCCGAATATAAATTTCACTACAGAAAAAGAAACAAACGGACAACTTAACTATATGGACCCAACCGTAACACGCAAACAAACAAGATTAGACTATAAAATTAAGAAAAGCAACCACAAATGATCATACCAAACACGAAACACCTAACCACCCCGCACAACATAAGTTAGCAGCGTACATATCAATGGTGCAGAGGCTCCGATCCATCGCCATGACTCCTCCTAGCTACTCGAACGAACTTCACAACATTTACAGAATAGCTAATAACAACGGATACAAACAATGCGACATTGACAAACTTGTTACTCAGTACAAACAAAAACAGGAACGCCAACCGACTGAAACTCATAAGAACGCCCAACACTGGGTTTCGTTAACAAACGTAGGTAAAGAGACATACAATTTATCAAATTTCCTTAGGAAATACAAACTACGAACTTCATTCAAAACTAACAACACCATTGGAAACAAACTAAATAACACATCAATATACGAAAACAGCGGCATATACAAACTGACATGCAAGGGCAAGATATAAAGAGCGCTTTCGATATTTCTTACACAACTAGGCAGACTTCAATTATGGGACGCACCTACAAAACCACACACATGAGCCCGACGCTATGACAAACTGTATGAAATTGCTACACAAACAAAGCAAAGGACCGAGACTTGACATCCTATAAAGGCTTGAAATATATTAACATAGAAAAACAGACGGTAAAATTATCAACAAACAACTTGTTACATATTCCGACACAATTTTCTCAGTACTAGACCACACTCTTAGACGAAAATAGAAACGAGATGAAACAGAACAAATGGACATCCAACAAGCAAAAAAACAAAAACTTAATATTCCTCTACTTGGCCTAATTTAGTGCTTGACGTAACTTACTACGTAACCTAATTACCCATCCACTTAACCCAACCTACAACTATATAAAGTCATTCCCTTCAGCACATCCTTTAGACACTGAAGATGACTCAAAGTAGTTGAAATACATACATTTACATTTACTTCTGCTCACACAACAAAGCATGGCCCGGCAGCTTTTAAAGGAAAAAAAATATAAATATGATCTTTGATTTTGTTTTTTCCTCTGCAATTTTTCTTTATATAATTTGCTATTCATGACATTATTGGCATCAGATTGAAGTGTTTCAAGATTTTCTGAGATTGTCATGAAAAATTCGGAACTTTCAAAGCAGCTTTTGATTGAAATTTAATAGGAAATAAAATTCCGTCCCACTGTGCTTTATATTGGAATATTTAGAACGAACTTTTCACATTTAAAACAAACATATTTTTCCTTCAGTGTAATCATAAATTTATGAAATGTATCTTATTTCTGAAAAATGAATTTAATTCTAAGTATCATTTAAGATAAATCTTCCTTTTCGTGTATCGCCAAATAGTGACTAAACTGCTCTATCAGATGTTCTAAAAGCGGGAATGCTAATAACATTGTAAGCATAAGAGGATAATATTTTTTCAAAAAAAAATGCTTTTATTATAATATTGATATTCAGAGAATATTTCAATGACTACAGTCGATATACGACTATATACTTTCATTATGTGACTTCCGAATATATTTATCATCTGTATTTGAATTTATTGCATTATTCTTAGCACAACGAGGCAAATGACGTTTGCGTCTAGTATTTGTTCCGTATAGAAGTGTTTTTAAAAGCTCCTGTCAAGAATTTTCAAAAATCAAAATAATTTTTAAAATGTCAATTCGAAACTAATTTTCTAAAAAATTTATTGCATCATCGAATTATTCGTACAATTTATCGAGTTTCTGGATTTTACTTGCGTGGAAGTCTCAAAAAGTTCAAGAAAAGAAGAAACTTTTTTTCACTGAGGCATGAAGGAGCCCAACGGCTTCCCACCGCAGGGGGACCCGGGGTCAGGCATTTTAAATGCTAATAATGAAAAATTCATGTAACGAAAAAATGACCAAGAAAACTTTGAGCATGGCTAACGTATTACGCTCTCAAGCGAAGAATTAGAAAGAGTAACCAGAGAAAATGAAGAGATGAAACTCCGAATTCAAAATTTGGAGGAAATGATCCGGAAATTAACAAACGTCAACAAAACAAAAGTGATCAACCCACACAAAAATTGCGGAAAAGAAGAAGCGACAGCGAATAATACGAACAAAAAAAAAAATAAAAGGCTCAACAAACAAATAAAGCAACATTACAAGATACGAAAAAGACTACAATCCATGATGCTGATACCATACTAAGCGCAGGAGGAGCAAACGATAGCGCGAATAACTATAAGGTAGTTGCTGCAATGAATGACGATAAGGACATCGAGATGGAGTGCCAAGAAAACAAAGATAATAATAATGATTCTAGCGAAAATTTTATTGAATACTTAAAATCAACCAGTGTGTCTGCTGGTTCTCCTATTAAAAATAATAAGATAACTGAGAAAGTTTATCCGATTAATGTCTTTTTGCAGCGCGGAGGGGATATGGTTCGGCTATTGGCAGCCGAACATATGTTCGATAATTTTGAAGATAAGAGGGTGCAGCTGATAAACTCATGATTAAAACAAAAACACTGGCTGATTTCAAGCTAGCAAAATATGCTCTTTATAGTGTAAAAGCTCCCTACTTCACATACACGCCAAAGTCGGAAAAACCCAGACCTTCCTGTTGAAGGGCTTGGGCCGTGGGGAGAATACAGTTGATCTTCTAGAAATGTTACAGGAAGCAGCACCAGATGTCATATACATTAGTGTGAAAAACTTTGCTACCAGGAGATCAACTGTTGAAGGCAAAATATTACCATTTCATTTGGTACAAATTTCTGACAAAAGTAGTCCAAATGCCCTCCAAAAGGTAAGGTGATTGAATTTTAGAGGGCGGAGCGTCTCCAAAAACTGGAGGTCAAAAAGAGTTACAGGTGCCAAAGATTCGGTCATTCGGCTGCCAAATGTGCCATGTACTATCGGTGTGTCAAGTGTAAAGATATTCATGCCCCCGGCTAATGCAAATTGGCTCAGATGGAGCCAAAAGAAAAATTATACTGTGTTAACTGCGGTACATTTGGTCATCCAGCTTTCTATCAAAGATGCCCTCGGTAACAAGATGCGAAAGTCAAATTTTCCCCAAAACAAACCCAAATACATCGCAGTGTGTTACCTTCCAACTTCGTCAAACCCGGAGTATCATTTGCACTGGCTGCTAGAGGACCAGCAGGCAACAATGTAAATAAAATAATTAATGTAAGAGGAAATAATGAGCTGCTTCTCATAATTTACCAACAGCTTGAATCTCTTTCAGAAAGAATAAATAATCAAGATCAAAAAATCAATTTCATTTTTAAACGTTTAAATCATCATGCTTCAAAATAATTTGTCATCGAAGCATATTTCCATGGATAAGCTTCGTCTAATCTCGATCAACGTCAACTCCATTGTTACTCTACATGGACGTGATTATCTCTTTGAATTCATTGCTAAGCAAAAGCCTGACATCATGCTTCTCACTAAAACCAACCTCAATTCCTAGTAATCAATGACATTCAAGGATTTTGAATTCGTAAGAAACAATGGGGTAAACGGTGTTGGAGGAGATGGCACCGAGATATTGGTTAGAAGACCGTATTGTTTCCTAAATATTGAAAAGTCACATTCAAAAACTTAGAATCCCTTGAAGTGTCCGTTATAAAAATCTCACTACCAGGTGGGGATAACCTCTTTGTTATCTCTGCCTATGCGACTGGTCGAAATATTCTCAAGTTCAAGAAGGAGTTCAATTCCTTGTTTGAAATACTCGAATTAAACAAGCTGCATACTTATTTTATTCCTGCCGGTGACCTGAATGCCAAGCATACATCATGGCTGAACGCCAACAATAATCCCAGAGGAGTATTCCTGAAATCTATATGGGTCTTAGTTCCCAACAAACCCTAGGACAAATTCATATTTTGACCTCTGCATTGCTGACGCAAGAATTGAATTTAGCTTTAATAGTCCTTACGATAGCGATCATAATGCAATCGTAATGGAAGTCAATCATCAAAGGGATAACGTGATTCTCATTCCAGTCCAACATGAAAATCATCGGTTGAATTTAAAACAAGTTGAAGTAGCAGGAGAGTGCTCCTGCCAGAAGGATATTGTATAACAATTAGTAAATCAAACAATATATTCTGAATATCAAAACTTGACTAATATACAGATTCCATAAATTGAGTTCGAAGAATTATTATGGTTATTATTATATTTTCTTATATTCGCCGCCATTTTATTTCAAGTGTTTTGACCCCGTCGCTTAATCAGTCATGATAACCCATCAATATTACAAACCATTTCTAAATTTGTTATCAAAATTCCTATATATTTATAGTGTCTAGGTCCGTTGCAAACGTGTATAGGGTATCACATGTTAATGTTGTTGTAATTGTTAAATATTCAATCGGGTATAACTTAGCTGTTTATTGTTCAATTATTATGGAATTTTCAGAACACATATAATTCCTTTCCTAAAGTCACACCTCTGTGATTTTTTTCAGATTTTTCGGGTCAAAGGTGGGAGGGGGGGCACACAAAATTTTCGTTCCCCTGCACCCCTCAATGCAAAAATTGTCATTTTAAGACCTGTTTTGAAAAGTTTACATCAAGACCTTTCATTTGATACCCATAATGCTTACATGTGATGAACCTTTTTTTTCGGGGGCTACTCCCCTATATGGGGGACCCCCCTTAAACACCATATACATTTTTTTTGTGATGAAACTTTGAAGAGAGCATCACTTTACATCTACTTACAAAATCTTGTGTTTCTAGCTTATGCAGTTTGCGAGAAAAAGTGGTGTGACACACGGACGGATAGACGGACAGACAGGACACGATTTTAGTAGGGTATTGTAAAATGATTTAACAATACCCTAAAAAATGGATTGGGGAAAGTTTCAAAAGATGTTTAATCGGGATTACCAGAAGCAATGTCCTCCTTCTGATCATGGCAACGCTTGATCAATCGTTCCTAATGATAGGAATCTAACTAACTATGAAATAGATCTCTATTTCAAACGCTGAAATTTGAAAAGATTGAGAAAGTAGTTCCCAAGATTAAACATCGAAACAATATGGAATGATATGAAACATCAACCATCGAAAGGTTGAAAAGATTCAAAAGCCTTCTTCTCACACTCGTCAACAATATTTATTGGCAATTTTTGGATTATAACCGTCCCTCGTTAGCTTTGTTGAAATCACACCTGAAGAATGCCCGGAACTTAATCTGTTCATACTTCAGGAGTGAGGTCAGTAATCAATGGCTGGAAAAACTGAAAGATATTAGCCCACCGGACCCAGATGGCGTTTTCATGAAAGTGAATAGCTTATTCTGTAGGAAGTCCCGACTAAACGTATCGAATCTTGTAGTCGCTGGTGATAAGATAAATCTCCTGGATTGGGCTGATATGGAAATCGGTAGTACGACTCCAGATAGAAATGGAAACAGGATGATGTGTCATGAATTACAGAAACTTTCCCTGATCGGAACACATTTTGAATTGGTTCATCTACCAAACTCTGAGAGAGGGAATGAAATATTTTCAGAAGTTGTTGAAGCCAAAGTTTCCATCTTCGAATCAAGCCTGAACGACGAATCGATTCTTGATTTCAATGATACGTTGACATCTGACCTCATACCGAGTTTGAATCTTAATGCTTATTTTGTCAGCTATGAAGACTTCTGTTTCATATTTGGCAGGATAAACAACAAGAAATCATGTGGTATTGATGGTATTCCAAATATACATCTACAACATTTGCCTGAGGTTGCTATTAGGAATTCTTGCATATTGTTCAACAACATGTTGAGCAATTCATATTTCCCAAATGAGTAGAAAAAGGCCAAGGTATATCCAAACTTGAAGAAAGGAAAAGCATTTTTGTGCTCTAAAAGCTATCGCCCAATCAGCTTGCTGCCTAACATTAGCAGGGTGTTTGAAATGATACCGTACAAAGCATTAAACGTCCACATTGAGAAATATGAGCTTATGCCAAATTGCCAATTTAGTTTCCGTGTCAGGCATTCGACCATACATGCGATAACGAAAGTAACTTCAGACATCTAGTGTAAACTAAACAACAAAGAATGTATTGAGCGTGTCCTATTCACATGGAGAAAGCCTTTGATACAGTGTGGCTAGATGGATTAATTGTTTACATCTATGACGTAGATGTTGGTGTTGATCCTTCTGACGACTCGATGACGTCCGGATTATGGCTTGCTTGTGTCCAGGTGAGTAGTGCTTTCTTTTTTGTACAACATTTTAGCAGTTCTGATAGTGGCGCTTGGGACGCAGCAGCGTGTGGCATGCAGCGGTGATAAAAATTCAGCATCTCGAGAAAACGCATCAGCTATGATCAGATATGATGGCTTCTGTTTTGGGGGCTGGTGGTCGAGATCCACTTTTGCAGATGTGATATCCAGCAAAGACGACCTCAGGCTGACCAACTTGGCATTTACCCCAGTTAGCGTGGAGAAACCTAAGATATCGTCCTGATAGACCGGGACAAAGTCCAACTTTCTCAGCAGTTGGCTTGGAGTCCGCTGCATCGTTTAGGCTGCGTTGCGTAGGCCCAAAGGCATCCCCAGAAATTCATAAAGTCCAAAGGGCGTGGTGACTGCCGTCTTACACACGTCTTCAGGAGAAACCGGAATCTGGTAGAAAGCACGCTAGAGGTCGATTTATGAGAAAACAGTGCTGCTGGCCTCCTGAATCAAATCCTCGATGATGGGTAGTGGGTAACGGTCCGGTCAAGTTTGAGTGTTGAGTTGACGGTAATCCACAGTCGCTCGCCAAGGCCACCGTCCTTGGGTACCATGTTCAGAGGACTAGCCTACTGGCTCGATGGGGGTCGAATTATGCCTCGTTCCAGCAAGAAAGCGAACTCGGCTTTGGCTGCGGTGAGACATTCTCCCGCAAGGCGACGTGGTCGCTTGAAAACTGGTGACTATCTGGTGGTGGACGGGTAGATCAGTGACCGAGGCTAATTTCCCGGGTTGTGCGGGTGCATCTGGCATATTTGTACCGGTCTCCAATGGTGTTCCTCACTTTAGTGAGGGCGCTCATACTGTGTATAGATGTTGCTGGACCGAGGACACAGGCTGTGGAGAGGTTAATGAGATCATCCAAGAGGCGCTGGTTGCGTACATTGATGTGTAGGCCATGATGCTTTAGTGCATCGGCTCCCAGAATGGCTGTTCGGACATCTGCTATCACGAACGACTAGTAACCCGAATTCTAGAGGGAGCTGCTGGGATCCAAAGGTTGTGATAGATACTGCCTGTAGCACGAGGCTCTGCTTACGAAGAGGCCTGGCGACCAAATGCCCCGGGATTATGGAGAGGGCGGAGCCGGAGTCTACCAAGAACCTGGATTTTGTGGTGCGGTCGGAGACATGAAGGCGTCTCTCCAAGGTGTTGCCGGCGGTGTCCGCTGAGTACAACGCCGTCATACCTAGTTTTCCGAGCGCCTAGTAGTGTGCTCTAAAGCTGGGAAGGAACAAGGCTGCTTGCATCGCATCGCTGGGGCGCCGTGCTCGGTGTGATACCAGCAGTAACTTGTCCGACTGTCTGGTCCAGGAGTGGTGGAGAGGCCTGGTCGTTGCCTTGCGTTTCTTGACGAGGACCGCTCCCACAGTGTGTTGGTGCAGGCATGTGGTTGCTGAAGTGCCTCACGAGTCAAGTTTGTTAGCTGTGTAATCGCTAGACGCAAGGCAGCTAGCTCGACAGCGACTTGGTCCGAAGAAGAACGCGGTGAGGAAATACCAAATGAGGGTGTTATTGAGCGCATGGATGTTTGCACTGATGTGGCCATCACTCCCGGGCCCATGTCTTGTGCCTCGTCTGTGACAGCGGCAAGCTCCTACAGCGTCTGGTTTTTTATAAGCAGAAGCATGCGGCGCGTTTGTTGAGGCAAGAGGTCAAGCTATCTGATACGGAGGAGATTGTCGTTTTTATTGAAAAACAAACAATTCAGGGGAAAAGGAAATACAAACCATGGTAATAAATAGCAACTAATATAAATAATAATAAAATATGTAGTAATACCTAGCGAATCAAACAAATAATAATAAAATATATAATAATACACAGCAACTATTACAAATAATAATAAAATATATAATAATATATTAAAATTTTATTTTGAATATTATACAAAAGGATATTTAGATTTTCTATTTATGTATAAATAAAAAAAAGAAATTTACTTTCGATGACCTATATTAATAATATATAAATAATTAATAATTATTTAAATTAAAAATGAATAAAACACATAAATTGTTATGTTTTTTTATAATTCCTTTCGATAATATTTAAATTAATAATAGTAAAATATTATTATTTTTTAAGTGTTTTGTACTAAAATACAAAACCCTATTGCAATCACGACCTCTATCCGTCCGTCCGTCCGTTCGTCTGTATGTCACTGCACTTTTTCTCCGAAAATATAAAAGCTACAGCCATGAAACCTTGTGTAAAGGTCAGAAGTGGCGACTTCTTGAAAGGTTTGGGGTGAAAATTTTTTTCAAATGGGTTTAAGGGGGTTCTCACCGTATAGAGAGGTGACCCTTCAAAAAACAACTACCAGTCGTAGTCGAGTAGGGTGTCGTTGGAAAGGTCTCAATGAGATCTTTTCAAAACAAGTCTTAAAATTGCCGTATCAGTACCATGGGGGGCAGGGGAAGGGGAAACATACGAACTTTTCATCAAATGTAGCCGATATGAGTATCAAATGAAAGGTTTTTATGAGAGCTTTTCAAAACAGTCCTTAAACTGACAGTTTTTTGCTTCATTGGGGGCACGAAAAATGTGTTTCCCCCTCGCGATTGGATACTGTGATCTAAAAAATCTGAAAAAAATTATTGTGGGAGATATTTCTGAATACAACAATAACAAACACCATAGTAGTCAAATTCGTTCAACTTTGTTAATAATAGTATAATCTTTGAATTTCACATTTTCTCGAATAAAATCATATGGATGTCTTTAAACCCGACCTTACACAAGGTCCTAAAACTCTGTAAGTTGGATGAAATTCGTATCATATTCACGGAAGTTATATCCATTTGAAATTGCTCCAATTACAACAAATATAATACACTATTGTGGTATTTTATGGACTTTCCATCGAACCAGACACTGCAGTATTGATTTGATCTTCTTAAAATTTTCAGAAAGATCGATGAGATAAATGTTTTTGTTTGAAAGTAACGTCACTGCGCCATTCAGAATTACTCGAATATTCTAGGTAGTTCGCCAATGTACGAGAAATGGATTGAATGGCTAGAGACCCTATATAAAGGCGAGCTGGATGAATGGGGGGACTATTATAACCGCGATATAGTAAAATCTGCGATAGAGTGGAGCGCGAGGTAAAAGCTTGATTGATTGTGAAGTGATTTTAGTTAAGACAGTTGAATTAAAAATTTATAGACAAAGTAATTAGTGAAATTGTGAAATTAACGATTGTGCATTCTTTGTAAATAAAGTTTTTTTACTTAATTTAAAAGACAGTGCGTTTTCACTTTCCCGGAACTTTAAAATTTTTGGCTGCGAACCATACACGCGACAGTGGTGTCGAGAAGTGAGAAAAAAACTTTGAAAGTAAAAATTTGAACATTTTTAAAGTGTACTATAGTAAAATTTGACGTGAAAACTGGTGGAAAAATAGCTAAAACAATAAAAATGCCACGAAGCTTACATCTACAAATTAATGAGTTGAGCATATCAGGACCAGAAAATGCGCTGATGCAAATGTTAATGCTGATGCAGCAAGAACAGTGAAAACAGTCATCCAGTTAAACTGCGAACCTGGACCAACAAGCGATTGAAATCAAGGCAGACTTGTAAAAACAGTCAACGGAAATAAAAACAGAGCTCGGTAGCTTGAACAACCAAATTAAATGCGTCGAGGAAAAGATTTACCAGTCGAGGAGAGAATCAACCATGAGATCAGCCAGGTCGAGGAGAGAATCAACCATGATATCAGCCAGGTCGAGGAGAGAATCAACCATGAGATTGAAAACATGAAAAAGGAATTGGAAGCAGCGAAGGCAGTAGTAACCACCTCACCAGCCCCGTTTATAACCGCAGCGAAAAGCACATCCAGAAATGTGCAAGCACCAATATTCGACGGGCAAACGGTCTGGACTATTAACAAAACCCAGTTTGAAGCAGCCGCTCGGATAAATCACTGGAATGAGCAGGAACAAACAACTGCATTGATTCTTGCTCTAAGAGCTGCCGAGCTTTTGCGGACTCTCCCCGTTGAGTTGCATTCAAACTCCGCTGCTATAATGAATGCGCTCAACATGCGTTATGGAGACGATCATCAGAAGCAGATTTATCGGTCACACCTACGGCATCGGATGCAGAAGTCTGGCGAAACCTTACAGCAGCTAGCCCAAAACATTGAGCGACTACCACATTTGGCTTACCCAGTTTATGACCCAGAACATCGAGATGACGCAGCAACAGAAGCATTCATCAGTGCACTGAAGTACCCGGAATTGCAACAAGCCGTGCGTTTAGCTCAAAAGCAAACAGTTAAGGACGCATTGGCTTATAGTCTCAACTTTGAGGCTGTGATAAATGTAAGTCGTACCACTGCCTGGGGTCGCGAGGTAATGACCGATAAGTGCAGGTGTGAGCGCATGGAAATTGAGCGAAACCCGCATGTAAATGGTGCATCTAGATGCTGGAATTACGGGGAGAAGGGGCACCTGCAAACAGACTGCAAGAAGCGAAGAAAACCGATCTATTGTCCAGGGTGTGCAGCTGAAAGAAGATCTAGACCAAGTCAGGAGCCCAGAATGGAAGCCCTTCAAACAGGGGAGTCAGGAAACATGTAAGAGCCAACTTCGTGGGGCAGAGGTTGGCTAGGATGATCAATGCCTCTAGCACCATCACCGCGTCAAGACTACATCGTGGAGAAGCAGACTGATGCCTTCCGGGTCAAATTGTCGGAGAACATTGCACACTAACAATCGACACTAGTGCAACCCGATCGATTATCTGACCAGACCTAGTGCGGCGACAACTACTTCACTGGAGCAGGATTTTTTCATTACGGACAGCTACGGGAATGGTCAACCTCCAGATACAGTTGGGAGACCTTATGTTTCGACATAATTTTCTGGTCGTGAACATTATGAATGACTGCATTCTCGGAATGGATTTTCTGCGACCACATGGAGTCACGTTGGATTTGGGCAAACGGGTATTGAAATGGCAGAATGTCGAAGTTTAGATGGAGCATCACAGAGTCCAAATTCTCAAGATGAATTTGTTAGTATGTACTGACACTGATGTACCAAAATCTTCCGAAAGTATTGTATGAGCCAAGCTTGATGGTGATTCTGGAGACCACCGATCTTATCTGAGAGAGCCAACGAAAATGTCCGCATTGCGCAGTTTGATTGTAGGACGAAGCCTTGTAAGATCTATAAGGAACGGATACGTGCCAATTAGAGTCCTTAACACTGCAGACTCAACCACGAGCATCAAAGCGGGAGAAGTCATCGGCAGCTGCCAGCCTGTTTCCGCCATCACCTCTTTGGAAGCCACTCACGACCATCATTGGAAAAGGAGGCAAGACGCAGACAAAGCCCGGGAATCCACGTCTGCAATATTGACGCAGGTCAAATTGCCAGTGCAGCTATTCAAGCGAGCCTCTGATCTGGTCACCAAGTACAGTGACATCTTCTCAACAAGCCCGGATGACCATGACCGAACGAATATGGTAACACACGTCATCGATACACAGCCAATTCCACAAGCAGCGAGACATCTTCCTCTAGTCAAACAAGGAGAAGTGAGCGCACTGATCTCGGACATGGAAAAACAAGGCGTTATTGAACCTTATGTCAGTCCATGGGCCGCACCAGTAGTTCTAGTAAAAAAAAGGATGGTAGCACTCGTTTTTGTATCGACTATAGGCAGCTTAATGACGTCACTTAGAAAGATAGTTACCCGCTTCCACGCATCATGGATATTTTGGCCGACGCAAAATGGTTTTCTACACTCGATCTCAGGAGTGGCTACTGGCAGGTAGAAATTGACAAGAAGGACCGAGAGAAGACCGCCTTTTCAGTTGGGGCCGGATCGTGGCAATTTGTGGTGATGCCATTTGGGCTTCGCAATGCTCCAGCCACCTTCAAATGCCTGATGGAATACGTGCAACGTGGCCTAATCGGGAGACCGTTCGAAGAGCATCAGCGGAGCTTAGAAGAGATGTTCTCCCGATTGCGACTGTCGAATCTGAAACTTATTCCCGACAAGTGTACCCTTTTCGCAGTTGAAGTAAAATATTTGGAACACGTTGTGCTAGGAGAAGGGGTCAAAACAAACCCTGAGAAGATTGAAGCCGTGAAAAGCTGGCCAACACCAAACAAAAAGCGCCAACTACGAAGTTTTCTAGGTCTGGCGACATACTATCCGTCAATTCGTCAAAGACTTTGCCAAAATAGCTCAGTGTCTCCATCAGCTAACCGAGAAAAATCGTCCGTATGTCTAGAATGCCAGGTAGCCTTTGAGACCTTGAAGGAGAAGTTATGTGAATCAACCGCGCTGGCATATCCAAAATCCAGAAAAATGTTTGTAGTTGACACCGATGCGAGCAACGGTGGGATTGGAGCTGTACTCTCCCAGCCGATCGATGGTAGAAGAAAGAGTCCTCTCGTACTACAGTCGAGTTCTCTCCAAAACTGAGAAGAACTACTGCGTGACCAAGAAGGAGCTATTGGCTATAATAGAGGCCACCAAGCAGTTCCACAAGTACCTATATGGCCACAAATTTGTTCTTCGAACGGACCATGCATCGCTGAGATGGCTACTTAACTTAAAAAACCCCCAGGGACAAGTTGCAAGATGGATCGAAAGATTGCAGTCATACGACTATGAAATTGTTCATCGGAAGGGCGGAGTTCATGGAAATGCTGACGCCCTATCTCATCCTTCATGTCCAGCTAACTGCAAGCATTGCCGACGGATTGAGGAAAAGGAGCCAACCATTTATCTGCGAGTGATAATGGCCGAATTCGATGAAGATTGGTTATCGGGGGAGATTCGAAATGCCCAGTTAGCCGATGAAGACATCGGACCATTGCTCGTATGGAAGGAGACAACTGGGCGACCTGAGTGGAAGGACGTTTCGATGCATGGCGCCACCCTGAAAAGTTATTGGGCACAATGGAACTCTCTTCAGGTGGACGGTGGCGTGCTCGAACGGGAATGGGAAATGGCGGATCAGAGCCCGTATAGCATGCAAACTATACTTGCCAACAGCCGAATCCACGATGTGGTTAAGGAGATGCACGAAGGATCCTCGAGAGGCCACCTTGATGTTAACAAGACCTTGGCGAAATTGCGGGAAAGGTTTTATTGGCTTCACGCTCGAGAAGGCGTAAAAGACTGGTGTCACATATGCACAATTTGCGCTTCCGTCAAATGTCTAAAGCGACGACTGCGAGGAAAAATGCAAATAAATACCGTGGGTGTACCGTTGGAAACGATTGCTGTTGACATCGCAAGACCCTCTCCTGAATCCAAATGGGGTAATTGATACACCCTGGTTGTGGCCGATTATTTCAGCAAGCACGAGGTCTACCCCATTCCCAACCAGGAAGCAACTACCGTAGCCGAACAGCAAGTTTTAAATTGGGTCAGTAGGTACGGCGTACCCAGTGAACTACATTCGGATCATGGCCGAAACTTTGAGTCAATAGTTTTTGGTGAAATGTGCGAGCTGCTGGGAAAACGGAAAACGAGGACAACACCGCTGCATCCCCAATCCGATGGAATGGTCGAACGTTTCAATGGCACTCTCAATAAACACCTGATTAAGATGGTTGACGAGAACCAAAGGGACTGGGACCGACATATCCCACTATTTTTGATGGCGTACAGAGCCACCGAATATGCATCGACGGGCCAAGCCCCAGCCAAAGTCATTTTTGGAAAAACTATTCATCTGCCAGCTGATATAAAGTTCGGATCACCCCCTGAGAAGCCCCAAACGGTCTCGGAGTACTCAAGTGAGCTAAGACAACGGTTGAACCAGATACATCGGACAGTGCGAAAACACCTCGAATCGGCTACTGATCGCATGAAGACCAGGTATGATCTAAAGGCAAATCCTGCTGGGTTCCAGCAAGATGACTTGGTGTGGCTATATAACCCACAACGATGGAAAGTCAGGTCTCCAAAGTTGCACCATAATTGGGAGGAACCATACCGAGCTACAAAACGAATGAACGACGTCGTATATTGCACACAGGAACACCGTAAGCCGAGAGCCAAGATGAAAATCGTGCACCTCGACCGTTTTGCCCCATATTACATCCAGGGAGAATTGACTACAACTGGCGACACATCTTTACGGGGTGAAAAGAACTGAGGTGGGGGCAGTGTTACATGCACAAATAATTCTGAGAGCTACTGTCGCAATTGTTTTCACAACCATTAAAAACATCATGATCAACAAACGAATGTACTCGAAAACATAAGAACCCACCAACCATGATCAACACGTCACTGCGCCATTCAGAATTGCTCAAATATTCCAGGTAGTTCGCCAATGTACGAGAAATGGATTGAATGGCTAGAGACCCTATATACAGGCGTGCTGAATGAATGGGGGGACTATTACAACCGCGATATAGTAAAAACTGCGATAGAGTAGAGCGCGAGGTAAAGGCGATATTGATTGATTGAGTCTGAAGTGATTTTAGTTAAGACAGTTGAATTAAAAATTTATAGACAAAGTGAAAAGTAAAATTGGTGAAATTGTTATTTAACGATTGTGCATTCTTAGTAAATAAAGTCGTTTGACTTAATTTAAAAGACAGTGCGTTTTCACTTTCCTGGAACTTTAAAATTATTGGCCGTGAACCATACACGCGATAATATTATTTTTTGTACTTTCTTTTGATAATATTTAAATTAACAGTAGTAAAATATCATTTATTTCTCTGAATTTTGTCATATATTTGATATTTGGATCAAATTTTTAATAAACTAATTTATTTAGATTCTTTTATATTTCTATTATATTACATCAAATCTTTTTTTCTTAAATAATTTAATAAATATGAATTGCTAGATGAAAAAACCCTCGGTCTTCTCATTTAGAGAATTTCAATAGATATGTGACCACGGTGGCTGGGCACTCCTATTCTGAGCTAGCCATCGGACTATAGCTTCTTCCTTTCGGGTTTCTTATTTATGTTAAAGTTTTATATGATTCCATCATATAAAATTTTAACATAAATCTGAAACATTTTATTTTTCATTTACCGGGAAAGTTCATATGTATGAATTTTTCAAGTAAAAGTAAATGACCGCGTCTACAATGGATCTTGATCCGGATGGAAGTGGGGGGGGGGGCATTGAGGGGGCACCTCTGCCACCTGGTCTCGCGTCCCACGCGGGTTAATTGAGCTCAGTTAGTCGCGTTTCATAGTTCATCCTTTCGGTAGGTGTTACTTCGGCCAAAACACCATCGAACCTATATATTATGTTCGAATAGTTCGTGAATGCAAAATTGTTTGTAGTGGGTCCTTTTGCTAGGGAAAACAAACTACTCCACGACACCGCAACGCTAGCCTGCAAGCGCATTCGCGCATCTTCAGACAAGGCCAATTCGGGCGAGCACCGATATCTTCGCTAGGAGTCCTTAACGGACTTGTGAACATCCTTTAAAGATCCTACACGAGTTCAAGCAATCACACAAGTCCAGAAGGAACAAACAAATAAGATGATTCAAAGCCAAACATATGGACCATCATTCACACCGAATAAGTACAGTGTTATCCATTTTGTGGTAGGAAAGTATAACCCTGCCATTTGACATCTGTCAAAATTAAATGTCATCCAAAGCGTGTTTTTTTTTTAGTTGAAGGTTTGCCATTTAGAAATATAGATCGTTTAACAGTCAAAGAACGCGGTAAATTATTAAATTTTATTATAAAAATTGTGATTCTGGTGTATCAACATTTAGGGCTTTACGAGCCGATTACGGTCGACATAATCGACCTACACAGCAAACAATTTCGAACACAGTGAGAAAATTTGAAGAGACTGGATCAGTTATTGATATTGCAAGCCCTGTGTATCATCGTAACATTCGTTCTGCTTAAAATATCCCTGTCGTTGCTCAAAGTGTGGAGGAAGACCCGAATTTGTCGATTCCTCGACGTGCTCAACATTTGGGCTTGTCTTACGGCTCATTGTGGCGGATTTTGCATTTGGATTTGCATCTCCATCCGTACAAAATCCAACTCACTCAAGAACTTAAGCCTCAAGACCATACATACCGCAGAATGTATGCGAATTGGGTGATTGAACAACAAGCCATTGATAACGATTTTTCGAACAAAATTTTCTTTAGTGATGAGGCTCATTTTTCGCTCTGTAGTTACGTAATTAAAAACATAATTGCCGCATATGGGGCTCTCAAAATCCTCAGGTGATTGCAGAAAGGCCTTTGCATCGGGAAAAAATGACCGTTTGGTGTGCATTATGGTCTGGTGGTGTTATTGGCCCGTATCTTTTTAAAAACGATCAAGGAAGAGCCATTACAGTCAATTCTGACCGCTATGGACGGATGTTAACCGATTATTTTTGGAGAAAAAATCGAAGATTATGATCTGGAGAACATGTAGTTCCAACAGGACGGAGCCACAAGCCACACAACACAGGGTAATCGAGCACTTTTGCAAGAGAAATTTCCAGGACGCGTAATTTCGAGATTGAGTGATGTCAATTGGCCCGAAGATCCTGCGACCTAACACCTTTGGATTTCTTTTTATGGGGCTATGCGTGAGACCGTGTTTACGCGAACAATCCTCAAAATCTTGAGCAATTGAAAACCAATATTCGTGAAGTTATGGCCGAGATATTGCCGGAAATGTGCCAAAAAGTCATTAAAAATTACCTCAAAAGGATTGAGGCCTGTAAGAGGTCCCGTGGAAGATATTTGAATGATGTCTTTCCACCTGAATATTTTATGTATTTTCTTTAGCTTTACTTTCCCAAGCGTAAAATGGATAACCCTATACTACACCAAAGCCTTTTGGTATCGATGAAATATATGGATGGAAAAATATTCGAAGTCAACGCGTGATATGAAATGAAAGTTGAGCAACATTCAGTCGAACAATTTATCATTATTTAGATATGCGAACGCTACATGGGCTGATGATATGATCGAACAAAAGTCAAACAGCGGCCGTATGTTTTTCTTGAATGGTGGTACTATCAGCTGGGCTTGCAAAAAGTAAAGTATCGTTGCGCAGTCGTCCTGTGAAGCTGAAAATATTTCAATTTCGGAAGCAGCAAATAAAGCAAAGGCGCTGTAACAGCTACTTAAAGAAATGGACGAACATTTTTCGGAAGCGGCACTTATCTACGAGGACAATCAAGGTTGCATTGAAATGGTTCGAGACGGCAAGTTCTCATTCAAGATGGAGCACATCCAATACATAGTACAAAATGATTCGCGACTTAGTGAAGAAGGAGATTATCGATTGCGAATATTGCCCGACAGAAGAAATGGTCGTAAAGCTCATGCCGAAATCGTTGTCAGTAGTTACGCTTGATTATTTGGGAGAAAAATGTAATATTGTGTGAACGAGGAAGAGTATAGAATGTTAATATCACTTTAGCATTAGTTCAGAGATCAAATTTGCATTTTTGATAGTTCGCATATGCACAAAGTCAGTCACCTTATAGCACTCGTACAGTAAACATCGAATTAAAACTTTACATTACTATTTCAAAAATTCAGTCTTTCAATTTATTTGCGTATACGCATACGAGGTGTGTTCAAAAAATATCGCGAATTTTGTTTTTTTCAAAAATTATTTATTTATTCATGAATATCTATTTTGTCCCCTTCAAAGTAATCCCCATGAGATATTATACACTTGTGTCAACGGTTTTTCCAATCTTCGAAGCACTTCAAAAAATCATTTTTTTTTTAATCTTGTTCAGCTCCTCCTTCGATGCCGTCTTTTCTCGTCAAGCGTAGCGTAACGTCGTCCTTTCATGGGCCTCTTCAGTTTAGGAAACAAGAAAAAGTCACAGGGGGCCAGATCTGGGGAATACGGTGGCTGCGGCATCATTAGTGTGTTGTTTTTGGCCAAAAAGTCGCGCACAAGCTTCGATGTGTGAGCAGGGGCGTTATCGTGGTGCAAAAGCCAATTTTTGTTCTCCCACAAATCCGGGGTTTCTGGCGGATTGCTTCGCGCAAATGCGCATAACTTGCAGGTCATATTCCGTATTGACCGTTCTTTCTTGTGGCAAGAACTCATGATGCACCACGCCCCTGCAATTGAAGAAAACTGTCAGCAAAACTTTCACATTCGACCGAACTTGGCGCGCTTTTTTCGGTCTTGGTTCATGCGGCAGCTTCCATTGAGATGATTGAGCTTCTGTTTCCATGTCATAACCATAAACCCACGATTCGTCACCAGTTATGACCCTCTGGAGCAAATTTGGTTCGTCGCGGACAGAGTTTAACATCTCATTAGCAATGTTCATGCGTTGCTGTTTTTGGTCGCAATTGAGCAATTTTGGAACGAATTTCGCGGCGACCCGTCTCATGCCCAAATCGTTGATAAAAATCGAATGGCACGAGCCAATCGATATGTTTAGGTCCTCAGCAACTTCTCTAACGGTGATTCGACGATTGGCCAATACCATTTTCTCCACTTCATTAATTTTTTCGTCTGTTGTTGAAGTGCTCGGGTGTCCGGCACGCTCTTCGTCGTTCACATCTTCTCGGCCTTCTAAAAACATTTTGTACCACCGGTAAACGTTGCTTCGGTCCAATAAAGCTTCTCTGTATGCCAAAGTCAACATTCGGAATGCATCCGCGCACTTAATTTCGTTTTTCACACAAAATTTGATACACGTTCTTTGATCCATTTTTTTGAATAAGTAAAAATCGAAGACGATCGAAAACTCGTGCAAGTAAAGCAGCTATCACCAATTAAGTGAACATTCAAAATGGCCGAGCTTGTCGGCATAAGTGACAGGCATGAGTACCAACATAACGCCACAAAAAAATCGAAATTCGAATATACGTAACCCGCGAAAATTCAAAATTCGTGATACTTTTTGAACACACCTCGTATATCATCTTTTCAGCAATAAGGTTTACTGCTTAAAGGTAATATCGACATGTGACCATTTCCTCCAATGAAAGATCTTTCAGCTTTAGCTCTTCATTTCGCATTTCTTCGCTTTGTGGTTTCTGTATTCAGGCTGATGATGATACCTTCCAATGAGTTGATTAATTTCAATTGTGCCAATAAAATTGATAGTTTTAATTTGTAAATTACTGACAGGAGCTACTAAAAAATACGTCTGTATACAATGAATACTGGGCGTAGAATCCAGATTGAAGGTATATATATTGTTATGTTGATACATAAAAATGCTTATTTAAAAAATTAACTGGGACATAATAACTTAAGTGTAGAGAAATTTTAGTACAGTGCAATTATTTATCGCCATCATGAAAGCATAATTTTAGCAATATTATTAGACCATTTCTTTGTTTCAGTTTTTTCGCTTATGTATAATATTCTCCACCTGATATACAACAACAACAAGCTTTGATCTATCATCTGTGAAATTGAAATGCATTATGAATGTAAATATAGTTTTAAGTTATTAGTCAAATCAACCATGACAATCCCCCTAGCTAAAGGTGTTATGCTTTATTAGATATCAATTTTCAAACGAGTCGCGGTCTCTTTGACCCCACTATTTCTCCAAGTCGATAATAATGGATTCATTCTTCCTCTTTTGACGGATTTAGTTTTATCGCGTAACATTTTCATGAATTCTTTATGAAATGAAAGAAATTCATTTAATTCTTTACCAAAATATAATTTGCAATCAGTCGGATTCAGGAAATAGTAATCTCTCAACACACATTTGAAAAATTTCCCTCATAACCTCGCATAACATACTCGTATGATATGTTGCAACATTGTAGCATTTCAAAATTATCACCACGAGCTCATTTACCTATTGGTCTTACTTTCCTCACTAGCTGTCCATCATTTTACTGCAACGAAAGAAATTCGATATTTTATGGCTACCAAATGCACTGGTGTGTGCTGACAACTTCAGATTATCATCTTATTGTTAAACTGAAATGAAATTTGATACCTCCACTAACATTCACTATTATTCTTCCTGCTCATAGTTGCTCGTTGATCAAGTTCCTGTTTTAGAAACGATGACACCATTGGACTTCATGGATTTCCGAGACTATCTATCACCTGCATCGGGTTTCCAAAGTCTTCAGTTTCGTTTGATAGAAAATAAATTAGGTGTGAAAAGTGAGCACAGAGTCAAATATAGTCAAAAATATAATCACGTGTTTGGGAGTGATGTGGATGCTATTGAAGCTATTATTAATTCGGAAACTGAACCTTCCCTATCGGATCTAGTACAAAAATGGTTAGAACGAACGCCAGGATTGGAAGCGGATGGATTTGATTTTTGGGAAAAATTCCAGAAAAGTGTCGATGAATTTTTGCATGAACAAGAGAATATGGCGAGGGTAATTTAATATTCAACTTTGGGATTGTGATAAGTTTAATTACTTTTGAACTTTCAGAATGAACCCACAGAAGCAGCAAGAAATTACCGTCTTATGGACATAGAAAAGCGAAGAGACGTTTATCGGTCAATATTTGATCCCAATGTTCACGAAGCGTTAGTCAGGCGAGGGGAACGGAGATTTACGTACAAAGCACTACAAGGAGCCATTATGATTACCTTCTACAGAGATGAGCCAAGATTCAGTCAACCTCATCAATTGTTAACTTTACTTATGGACATAGACTCTCTCATTACAAAGTGGAGATGTAAGTAAACTTTCATTTTTTATTTTCTATTGTTATGCATTTACCGTCCCAGTGAAACCATACGTTTATTCTTAACAAAAGATTAAAGCAACGGTCAGAGTCCTCATTTGCTGAGCAGAGATTTGGCTTAGTCTTATCCATGGGATTGATATTTGTTTCCGTTCTTAACGAGACAACGAGACAAATATGATTAAATTGAAGCAAACACAGTGTGACTTTGCGACTTTTTTTGCCAGCTTGATCGCCGCAAGGATTTGCCATTTTTCTTAAGAGCTGTTTTACTACGTAAAGGGTGGTCCAACCAAAACGCACGATGTCAATTGAATATAAAACAAAAAGGTTTCAGAGGATTATGTTAATAATTTTTATTATAATAGAAGGATCTAGGACAATTATGTGTAAAACAAAATATCGCCTAAATGCTGGCCACAGCTATGGTGGTATTCTTCTATCCGATGATCCATATTTTCAATGACTCTGAGACATAATTGAGGTTCAATGTCGTCAATGCGCTGAATTATCTCATCCTTTAGCTCTTGAATTGTTCTTAGCTTATTGACGTACACCTTTTCTTTTAAATATCCCCAGAAAAGAAGTCCAACGGTGTCTAAGCACATGATCGTGGTGGCCAATGAACATCGCCACAACGTGAGATAACACGGCCATTGAATTTCTCGCGCAAAAGAGCCATTGTTACGTTGGCTGTGTGGCAAATGGCGCCATCCTGTTGGAACTACATATCCTCAATTTCTGGCCACAAGAAGTCCGTTATCATCTCGCAATAGCGATCACCAATCACAGTAACTGCTTGGCCGTCCTTATTTTCGAAGAAGTACGGCCCGATGACGCCACAAGCCCATAAACCACACCAAACAGTCACTCTTTGTGGATGCATCGGCTTTTCAACAATCACTCGTGTATTCTCATCTGCCCAAATGCGGCAATTCTGCTTGTTAACGAATCCACTGAGGTGAAAGTGTACCTCATCGCTGAAAATGGGTTTTTTTTGTAAAGTTAGCATTCCCTTCTGTCTGTTCAACCAACCCTTCGACGTATTGCCGACGCTTGAAATGGTCAGTAGGCTTCAGCTCTTGAGTCAATTGAATTTAACGTTAAGGTGTGACTCACAGTTAACATCGTGCATTATGGTTGGACCACCTTTTATAATTTTCAGGTCATACATTTTTATTAGTCTCGCACACATCAAACCTGGCATGGGCATACCTTTAAGTAAGCATTTCAGTTCTATGCATGCCTAAGGATCCTCATCAAGTGTGCTTATATTTACTAAAAAGACAGTCATGTTGGAATCTGGTTGAACCCTAGTCTAGATGATGTTTTTAGTCATGGATTCCCGGCAAAGTTAGCCAGTATGACATTCTCCTCTTGCAAATGATTTTCAAGACTACAAGATTTTTATTGTTTTTTTTTTCGAATTGAAAGGTAGCGCTTACTGTGCTCAGATAATGATATTGTTGCCTAAGCACGTTGAATTGTGCTTAGGCAACATTAGAGAGTAGGATTGCACTACTTCTAATATTAAAGTTAACAACTCTGAACTATATTTCTCATAACAAAAGCTTAAATACAAAAATAATGCTTACTTGACAAACTTAACATTAAACACATATTTCATAAGCAAAGCTACGTTGCAATTCATAATTTCATGATCAGGTTAAAGTTACACGCGTAGTTCATAAGCAAAGCATACATAAATAATTTGAAGATCGAGGTAAAATTACCCATGGAGTTGAACCAAAGCTACGAGTACAGAATTTGATGATTAAACTGCCAAGTATTGTGGATCATGGCCAAAATATGAATTTTCACATGAAATTTGATTACAAAACATTATCACCAAAGTGAATACCAAAAATGATGAGCTAAACATGTTATAGTTTGAATGCTTGATTGTTTTTGAATTTGTTATTTGTTGCATGAAAATGATGACCTAAACATACTGCCGCCTGTTGAAATATTATACTTCAAAAGAATATTGGAGATCGTGTAGTGATTGACGTGGAGCTGGAACTGGTTTTTGGATGCCGCTAGCATTTCCCGCAGATCGCACACGCATGTATGCGTGGGTCATTCAACAAGTACTTAGCCTCACCACAAAATGACGCTGCTATTACAAAAGAGTTTTACCATCGTGCAGTACATTCAACAAAACTAATGAAGGAAATTGACTGAAACTTTGACAGTAGGCTACTAAAAGAATGTACTGCACGATGGTAAAACTCTTTTGTAATAGCAGCGTCATTGACGGTGAGGCTAAGTACTTGTTGAATGACCAACGTAGATACCAACTAGTTATGATGAGCATGATTCCCAAGCAATGTAGCTCACTGATATTGTATGTATACTAAGGGATCCCAGATACTGCAATTCAGATTGTTTGGTTGATAGTTCATCCAACGTTCGGGTTAAGTTTTCGATATTCACAGTAGACCGACTTATCCACGATGGTTAAACGATCGTGATGCCCCGGTGAATTCTGTTACATCTGTAATAGAGATATTAATGGCTGGTTGAAATGTAACATTTAGCGTAGTTTGTTGAGTGTTAAAGGCTCGGAGACTGAGCCCAGTTATATTTTAAGGATTCCTTTGCGTTGTAGGTGTTGCAGGAAAACCTGTTTGTTGCATACAAACGTGAAGTCGTACGGCTTTTCTAGCGAAGAAAGCCACTGGTTTGGGGAATTTAATTGCTGCCAGAGTTTTCGTCGATGGTCCTGACTGAAGACACAACTAGGTGCCACTCTGTTTTTCGAGATCAGTTCGATAATGCAGTCAACGTTCTTATCACTTTTGTGCATTATAGGTCGATATTTGCTGCATATGAACGAGTTGATTTCTGGAATTTGGCATTGCATAAGTTCGGTCACCGTCAGGGGGTAGAATTGATCCTTGAAAACGTTCACCATTATTAGCTCTGGTGCAGATGACAACGACAGGAAGTGTTGTTGATCATGGTGGGTAATGGCAACGATCGTAGAATATGAAATCTCGCTGGCAGCAACAGGGGCAATGTTAAGACAAATATTAGATAATCCCTTTCATTAGCGTACTGTAATTTGACCATTTGGTAGATGCGTGAAACTTTGATAGGATTTCCAAAAGCCGGCAGATCTTGAGGTAAGTTGTCCTTGATGTATGTGATTTGCGATCTGATTTGTTGACATTGGGATTTACAGACTCATGATGGACGTCTACAATTACTTCTATCAATGAGTGTTGCATTTCTTGGCATTCCGTTATTAATGACATAACGAGTACCGACAGGATGTTAAATGCTTCAATTGTCTTCTGCTGTTTGACTTCCGAATTGAAGTGCTTCATGTTTTCGTATACATAATCAAATGCAGTTTGAATTTCTTTCATCTGATTCGCTCTTTCCAATTCACTCCTTTTGATAACATTGATCGCTGCATCTAAAATCGATGTATGTTTCTTGACCAGTTCGTTAAGGTTATTTCCGTTGGCTTCAGTTTTAGAGATAGTTTCACTCATTGTAGCGGCATATTTGTTGTTCAAAACCCCAAAAAGCTTGTTTGCTAAAGAGCCGACTATATCAAAGGGGGATCTTTTTTGTCTTAATTTTGCACGTTCTTGTAGAACGATGTTGTCCTGATTTAATAGTTGCAGTAGATACCGATATTGCATCACAATCGCTTCATGATACGTGTTATTTGTGATTGCGTCTTTTCACCCGTCTAATTGCTTTATGCCGGCTTCAATAGTTTTGAATGTTTCCCAATATTCTTTTAAAGCATGAAAGGCTTTAAGCTTCCAAATGCTTGGGGATATTCGGCCATTCCCAATGTTCTGAAAATAAACGCCACCATTATTTTCAACTTCGATTATTTCGATTGGTGGCGTGTCTGCAGATGTCATGTGAGGCATGACTAGCGGTAGAACTAGTAACGTAAGTAGACATGTTTTAAGTGAGTTCAGTCTCTTGGGAGAGCTCTAACGCTTTCTGAAATTCTGCTTTACGGCAGTGGTTGTCTCTATTTTTTTGGCAGCTGCTTCTAAAATCTCATCCAAACCGATTGGCAGTGGAGCTAATTGATGAATAGATCGTCGTATGATTCCAGTGCTTGTCCGAATATCAACGACGCGTACGCGTCCATCTGGGCCTTGGATGATTTCGACTATTCATCCTAATTTCCATTTGAAAGGCAGCAAATTGTCTTCCTTAATGGTAACTAGAGTCCCAACTTTGATGTTATTTTGTTTGGTAGTCCATTTTGTGCATTTCTGCAGTTCCCCCAAATATTCAATGTACCACCGCTTCCAAAACTCGTTCTTAAGTTGATTTGTCAACTTCCATCTGGATTGTAGTGGATAAAATGTTTCAATAAAGTCCGTAAAGGACTGCAGCGATGTTCTGCTGCCTCGGCAGAGGAAGGTGTCGGTATCTGCCGGGAATGCCCTCGTCTGGAGACGCGTGAATGCGCTGGCAGGCTAGCATTGCGGTGTCGTGGGGCGGGTTCATTTCCCCAGCACGAGGACCCACTACAAAAAAATTTCGCATTCACGAATTGGACTACAGCTCAAAAGGCGACCGAAGTCGCAAAAATTGTAGATAACCTCACAGAGGGGGATGGAACTTGTTACGAAAACAAATGGAACCTGAAAAGAAAGGCGAACTTGGGGTGACCTCGTCATTACCCAACGAAGTTCATGGCCCGCAAATGAAAGAGGGGCAACCGGGTGGTGGTGGAGCCCCTTCGTACCCACCCAACCGGAATAAATCCATAGATATCTTGTTGAAGTGGCCAGGTATTCCTCTTCTGAGTGGAAAACTCATACAACTTGACTTGTATGAACTTTCCCATCAGAAGGGGAGTACCCCGGTGACCAATTTATGCCATAGAATTATACAATTTGATTGCATAACTCTATGCCATAAAAAGGCACTCTGCTTGGGCCACTCAACCCAAAAAGTCACCTGAAACAGAAAAAAGGATTAATAAGTACCCGGTGGGTGGCTCATGGTTTTGGGGGGCAGCCTGCCACCGTACCGAGTCCTATACCCGGTCAGAGTCAGAAGAAAGGAAAGACCAAAGGGTATGGTACTAATTCATTGTTTTATTTTATAATGAAAAAATATATTAACCCCAATAATAAACAAGACCTCTAAAAACAATCAACTTTTCCTTCTTTACTAATATGCTCACTTCATTCCAGATGGTTCGTTCATACGATAAATTTGTTCAATTTTTACCCAAACACTTGTGTAGCAGAAATACGTTAAGAGCACCGTTCAAATCAAAACTTCAGGTTAATTTCCATCAACTCATCTGGAATCAACTAGATCGCATGTTTTTATATCAACTTTTCTGCTTTTGCTACTATTGTTATCAAAGTTCTAAATATTTAGTATATTTTTTTTCTTTTTTTTTTCAACTACATGGAACAATTGTTTGGTTTTTATTTATTCGCATGGATGTTATAATGCACATGTGTTGTGTGTAACATTTACATTTAATTCAAGACACCTCCATCAATATATCTACAGATGTTCATTGGTTTAATTTACTTTACTATAGTAAAGCCATCATTTTGCTTTCATTTCATTTTATAATTAAAAATATTTTAATAATATATTTAAATTAAAAGGGTACTCACCCGCATGGTCCGTCGAGCGCTCGATGGGTGCAGATGGTCCAGCATGGAGAGGAAAATTTCTAATCGCACTTTTGCACTGTATATAAATTAATTTCATTATTAGAACCAAATAGAATTTAACATTTACACCCTTTTCCTTAAACTTATTCGTTATGAAATTATTTTCGCATTAAAACAAAAAAACGATAACTGTGCATTCAGTTAATGAGAGGGTAATTCCAAGTTCATGTCAGTGTGTATTCCGTGGTCATGCAGTCGGATTGGGTCGAAC
The DNA here is from genome assembly GCA_963969285.1 of Odontomyia ornata. Taxonomy (NCBI): domain Eukaryota; kingdom Metazoa; phylum Arthropoda; class Insecta; order Diptera; family Stratiomyidae; genus Odontomyia; species Odontomyia ornata. The sequence continues at coordinate 372,576,047 of OZ017738.1, read as the reverse complement.
GATCCCCTCGCTCTTTTTGACAACCCAAAATAACATCTTCTGATCGCACCTATTTCGCTCGATGTGTGCACATTCTTTTCCGCCAAAAACAATCATCATTCTCGGGGTGATACTTTTCCAATTGTCCGCACTCTGGTATGATAATGGGCTCCGTTATCAACGGATGGATGCTGCGCATGACTGTGTTTGTGCGCGAATGCGATTAATTTGATGGGCACGGTCCGAATCTGAACTGATTTGTTCACCTTGTTTTTTCTTCACTGGCGCTCCGGCAAACACTTTTCAACCGATTACTATCGCCTGGAGTCCAATTTTCTGACTGCAATTACGTTCATCTCCCGGACTGGTAACGTGAATAACGGGTGATTCCCAGTATGGGGCAAAACACTTTTCAATCGAATGAGTACTGTCGTAACTCCTTCCCTGCTTTTCTAATGCAAATTTTCCACTCCTTCCAAAATTGCACTTAACGCGGCAATCGATTCCTGCCTTCACGACATCCACATATCTGTACGTTAAACAGCACCGATTCAGTTTTCGCAGACAATTGAAGAGACTAACTGTGTCATATTTCCCGAAATTTGTACCGAAAGAACCACTTTTGGGGCTATCACTCTTTCACCTTCAATACTAGTTAATTTCACTGTCCAAGGGTCTCAACACCAAATATTCAAATGATTTTACGACTTCAAAAATTTATGCTTGGCTATTAGACGTCCCGAATTCATCTTTCGATGGTTAAAAAACTGACGAAAATTCAATTTTCCACGTCTCCGCTTGCCGGTGCGGTTTTTCCGACGTGATCCCGTGGCGATTCAAAGCAGACTCCCCTCTGTCTATCCACAATCGATAGCCGTGAAATTCTCGTTTTTCCCGCTTAGCCAGTTTCCCGAACGATTCGTCCCTTGTATTTGTTGCATTTGCTGTGCTTGAAGCATTTGTTGTTGCTTCAACGATTGCAATTGTTTCTCCGGGAATATGCTGGCTGAAGCTATGCGAGTTACATTCTCATGAGCTCGATGCCATAGTCCCATATACATAGCGCAACATACTTGTCTAGGTTTATAACATGATTTATGCAATTGCAAGTCATTCGGAGGTAATTTTGTATATATATTTTCAATGTGTTGCAACAATGTATCCATTTAATTTAATTTATTTAGAAGTGGAATATTTTGTGGTTGCTGGTACGACATGTATTGAGGATTTGTTTGTAAATACTGAAAATTTTGCCAGTTCTCAGATGGAAATTGGGGTTTGATTAATAAAGGGTGATGTAAATAATTATTGCATCCGTAGCTAGCAGCACTAGGCGATGAAAGTCTATAGCAATTCTGCATTAAGTTTTCTTGTAATGCATGCTGCATTTGCTGCTGTTGTCTATATACATTATGAAAAATATTTTGTTGTTTAATTAATGTCTGCGTTGTTTGTAGAGGGTTATGAGATTGTTGCAATGGATGTTGAGATTGTTGTGGAGACTTTTGCTTCTGCTGCAAAGCGTCTCGATGCCAGCGCACATCTACTCGATTACTACAGGATGCCAACGACATTTTCGTTGTATCGCTGGCTGTGGCTCCCCAATCAGAAAATGTGCTGGTGTCAATGGAGCCAAATCGTTCGGATCAGACGATAGTAGTGTAAGGGGCCTAGAGTTGAGAATCACTTCGACTTCTGAGGCTACCGTACATAATTCTTCGTAGGTAAGTGATGTAGAGGTAATGGTTCGTTGTAACAACGCCCACCAAAATGCGGCGGTCTGGGGGGGATGAAGTGAAACTGAGTGTTGGTGCTTGAGCAAGTGTTTACTATTTTCTCAATGCTCTGTTGTTGAGTCAATATGGCTTCTCGATCCTTCAGCTGATTATTGGCACCAACGAAGTTTCGTCCATTGTCACAGCAGATGTTCTCACATTTGCCTCTTCTGGATTCAAATCTTTTAAGAGCTCCCAAGAAACCGTCAGTACTCAAATCCGAAACCACTTCTAAATGTATTGCTTTTGTTCCAAACAGAAAACAGCCAGGTATGTCTTTTGAGGCCTTTTGCCTCTAATTTTAAAATGAGTATACACTGGCCCGCAGAAGTATATGCCGCAGTGTAAAAATGGCCGTGTCAGTTTAACTCGATCTTTTGGTAGGTTGCCCATTTGTTGATTTAAGAAACTTGGTCAAAATTTAGTGCACAATACACAGTTTGTCACTAGACTCTGGATATATTCCTGCCATTCAGAATCCAATACCTTTGCCTTGCTACGGCATGAAGTGCTTGCGGCCCGGCATGTAAGTTTTCTCGATGAATATTATTTAAGAGTAACCGTGTGAGGAAATGGTCTTCCGGTAAAACGTGGGGATGCTTGGTGTCGTAGTTTACTTCTGCCGACTGTAACCTTCCTCCAACTCTGATAATGCCATCGGGAGCTAGAAATGATGTTAAAGTTCGAAGTTTACTTGATTTTGCAGCTTCTTCATCCTTCTTCAATAAAGTCATCTCCTCATGAAAGCTACTGCGTTGCACTTGCTTGATGACCGTTAAAAGTGCCTCATTCAATTCGCGACGTGACAAAAAGTTCACCCCTATATTGGAAGTTCTGTTCCTGAATAGCATTGCTGCTCGCTTGATATATGCCATTGTGCGTTTCAATTTTCGGAAAGAATTTCCGTTTTGAACCATATATAATGGATGTACGTCAGATTCACCCATAGCTGTGGTAGCAAACTTGATGACTTTAGTTTCGACGTCCGCAATGTTGTTCGTATAAGGTTTGACTGGCCAACTGCTTTTTGGAACTTTAAGAATAGATGGACCATTGAACCATATTTGTAACTGCTTCAGTTCTTCAGGAAAAAGTCCACGTGAAACAAGATCGGCAGGGTTGTCCTTTGTATGCACATATCTCCAGTCGTTTATCAACGTCAAATCTTGAATAACAACAACTCTGTAAGCGACAAACGTTTTGCGGGTAGATGGATCCCCTCAAATCCAGCTGATGGCGATGAGCGAGTCGGACCAATAGAAGACTGCGTCCGCCTTTATATTCGTTGTGAGTTTTACTTGTCTGACTAATTGGGCGGCTAAATGTGTGGCACACAATTCTAATCTTGGAATGGTCGTGGGTTTGATTGGTGCTACTCGTGACTTGGCGCGAAGTAGTTTAACTGTCACATGACCTCTTTTGTCTTTTGATTTTATATAGACTGAAGTACCGTATGCCTTCTCACTAGCGTCAGCAAAAGCTTAAATTTGTGTATCTATGGTCTCATTCTCACTGAACATGTACCGTGGGATGCTGATTTTGTTCAAGCCTGGCAGCTTTTGTCTATATTTATGCCATATCAATTGAAGTTCTTCATCCCAACCCACTTGTGATCTCCATAATTCTTGCATGAGCAGCTTCCCTTTTACAGTAACTGGGCTTACTTGTCCTAAAGGGTCGAAAATCTGTGAAATATCAGCTAGAATATTTCTCTTGGTTATTGTTTGATGCTCCTTCAAATCCGTGATGATGGTAAACATGTCAATGATCGGCTGCCAAACTACGCCTAGTGTTTTTATGGTATCACTGTCCATCTAAGTGAAGTCCAATTCAATATCGAGGTCCTTGTGCGAAATGCCTTTAATCAATTTTGGATGGTTAGCGCACCACTTATGACAATGGAATCCTGCCGAGGCCAGTAACGGCTGCAGCTCGTTGCGTATCTCCAAAGCTTCTTCCAAATAATCGCTGCTTGTTAGGACATCGTCAATATAAAAGTCCTGGATTGCCGCAACTCCCAATGGGTACTGGCTGGCTCCTTCCTCGGCCAATTTTTTCAAGCAATTGATCGCCAGATACGGTACATACTTTGTACCATAGGTGAATGTGGACAGTATATAATATTTCAATTGGTATTCTATCGCCACATGATTAGTTGGAGATTTTGGTTCTCTTATGCCACTAAAATTTGACGGTACATCTTTGCTATGTCTGCCTTTACGTAGCGCTTTAAGCGGAATCTGGTGATAATAGCACTAATATCCTCCTGAACATTTAGTCCTTTAAGCAGTAAATCATTAAGCGACAAATTGTTCTTTGTTTTCGCCGTTGCATCAAAGACCACTCGTAGTTTTGTGGTACTGCTGTTAGGCTTGAGCACATAATGATGCGGCATAAAATAATGCGGACCCTTGAAGTCTAAGGCTGGAACTTCCTTCATGTGACCCAGATCTACATATTCTTGTAAGAATTGGTCATATTGCCCTTTTAGAACTGGTTATTTGGATAATTTTCTTTCCATTGAGAGTAGCCGCTTTTATGCCAATGATTTTGATTCGCCAAGTAAAGAAGAGTTACCCAGCAATGGTAAATTGACTATAAAACGACCACTGGAGTCTCGAGTGGTTGTAGCTTCGAAATATTTCTCGCATTTTTTGTCAGTAGATGATAGTATGACTTGACCGGAGCAATTTTCAAGCTCTCAGAATTTTTCTAGTTGCCGTTCCAAATTTATGTTCGAGATCCCGCAACATTATGTACAGTTCGAAGTCTTTCCGAGAACCACCCAGCCTAACGTGGTATTTCGTAGAATTGGTAGCTTCTCTAGCAACCGAATTTGGCCGTTTCTCATTATTTCGCCGTATACTTCCGCCCCCAAAAGTATGTCAATCCTGCCTGGTTTATTTGACGTTGGGTCGGCAGGTGCGATATGTTCAGGAATGCTCCAGCCATGGCTATTAATGTAGTATTGAGGTTGATTATTTGTGATTTCCTTGATCGCGAAGACCTCAAAATCTCTGCATGTTGATTCTATCACTTGCTTTCACTTGTGTGCTGGCGATGCCCGAAATATTAATCTTTGGGTGACTTGGGCCGAATCCTAATTTCTATCGCAACTTATACTTAGTGAAATTCAATTGCGAGCCTGAGTCAAGTAAAACTCTTGCTTTGATGGGCTTCCCTTCATAGCTAATTACTTCTGCTAGCGCAGTTCTCAAGAACACGTATCCATTTGTTTCACTGAATTGGGCAGCCAGATTTGTGTTTTGTGCTTCTGTCGATGTTGCTGTAAGCCCTGGATTATGTAAGAGCGTGTTATGTCGTTTACCACATTTCTGACAACCTCTTGACATGCACTTTTTGGTCCCGTTGCCTTTATTCAAACAATTTGTGCACAAGTTCAGCTGTTTGGACTTTTCTAGCCGCTTTGAAGGGGACAATTTTAATAAAGGAATCGCAGTGATAAATTGCATGTGCTTTTTGGCAGAGTTTGCATTGCAGCTCCATATTGTTTTCCACTAATGCTGCTTGCATAATTGGTTTACTCTGTTGTTTAGATGGGCTTGTTCTCTGAATGAGTGTTTCTAACGTCTGAAGCCTCATCTCGATGAATTTTAACAACTCGTCTAATGACGGTAGGTCTCTTGGCGATTTTAATGCTTGCTCATAGAGTGTATAAGAGGTTTTGTACAGCTTTTTCGAAACTGTAGTACTATTATCGGGTCCCAATGTTCTTTTGCGGAAATTCCCATAGTTTGTAATGTGAACATACACTCTTTTGTGGTATCATGTAATGATTTGAGTGCTGATGTGACTCAATATTGATAGGTGGTTGTGCCATTAATTTATCCAGCAAAGCGTTAACTAACAACCGCTTGTTGGCATATTGATTCTGCAACATATCCCACGCGGCGATGAAGTTGCTGTTTGAGATCGACAAATGCATAATGAGCTTAGCTGCCCCCCCAGTTAAGTTCGTCTTTAAGTACCAGAACTTCTGGCAATTGCCAATAGGCTGATCATGAACCATTTGCCTGAACAAGTCTTCGAAATGTGGCCATTTTATATATTCTCCATCAAACTTTGGCAATTCTATTTTTGGAAGCTTTAATCAGAGCGTATAAGCTCTGCTTTAATTGCGACTCGTTTGTGGGCTATGTAAGGTTGTTGGTGTTATTTGGTTTCGCAAGACAACTATTCAAATCTATTAGGAGCTTTTCGCTTTGATCTTGTAACTCAAAAAATTGATTTGATTCGTATCCTGACGATTTAATATCTTCAGCAATTTCCCAAATTAAATAATGGCTTTGCTCGATTTCATTCCATGCATTTAGCAATTTTTCCTTTTTTAATTTTAAATACTCCATCGATTGGCCACCAGCAGCAGTTGTACTGCTTATTAAGTGGTTGAGTGCCACTACCATAGCTTTATGCTTCTTCAGTATTGTCTACTTTCGTAGACACCTTGATGGGGCTTTGATAGTTAGTATTTGAAAAAGTTTGACGTTCTTCGAAAGATTGCGTTTTAACATGCTTAATCAACGACTGAACTTCTGATTTGAATTTTTCTTGTGATATCTTGACCGTTTGATGGTAATCTTTAGTGAAATAGGGGTGCTCGAGCGACACACCAGCGATTTCTCCTATCTGATCTTCGTTACTTTCGAATCTTTCGCGAACGCCTTCAATCAACTTAAATTTTTCTTCTAAATATGCAATCGTTTTTTATCAGGTGATTGGTTGGGATACGTTTTTATAATTTTCTCGATCTCTTTACCGAGACGAGTTTGCTCGATTGCCAAAGACTCCATTGTCAAGAAGGGAATCAGTTCTTCTTTTACAAACGTGGTCACCATAAATACGCTGCCTAAGCGCGTTGAATTGTTGCCTAAGCACGTTGAATTGTTTTGAGCTTCCTTAAAACATTAGAGAGTAGGATTGCACTGCTTCTAATATTAAAGTTAACAACTCTGAACTATGTTTCTCATAACAAAAGCTTAAATACAAAAATAATGCGTACTTGACAAACTTAACATTAAACACATATTTCATAAGCAAAGCTACGTTGCAATTCATAATTTCATGATCAGATTAAAGTTACACGCGTACTTCATAAGCAAAGCATACATACATAATTTGAAAATCGAGGTAAAATTACCCATGGAGTTGAACCAAAGATACGAGTACAGAATTTGATGATTAAACTAACAAGTATTGTGGTTCATGGCCAAAATATGAATTTTCACATGAAATTTGATTACAAAAAATTATGACCAAAGTGAATACAAACAAGTTGGGTAAACAGACCTACGCTCATGTCAGAAGGGTTTTGTATTCAATTTACAAAATGCAGTCACCAGATCGAATCAAATCAAGAAACATGTCAAAGACGATTTTATTGGAGAAAATATGAAATACGAAGATCATACTATTATTAACAAAGTTGAACGAATTTCGACTTCTGAGGTTTTTGGTATTGTTATACTCATAAATATCTCCCTTGATAATTATTTCAGATGTCATCCGCGAGGGAGGAAACACATTTTTCATGTATTCCCCCCCCCCCCCCTGTGCTCCCACTGAAGCAAAAACTGACAGTTTAACAACTGTTTTGAAAAGCTCCCATGAAAACTTTCATTTCATACTCATATCGGCTACGTTTGATGAATTTTTTTTCAGGGGCCACTCTCCTGTACTGTTATCATTGATTCATGGCCAATTTTTTCGAATCCTAGAATGGTTACAAAACCCGTTTGCTAGGAGCTCTCTCCCACCTCCTTGACTTGTTTCACTTATGAGCATTAATTGTAGGTACTCATCTTCAGTCATTCATTAAATTGAATCAAGTGTTCAAAGCATGCACCTTAATCGTTGAAGTTGGGAAAAAATAACTCAAAATTATTCAATCTTCGCATTTAAAATAGCCACTTTTTTGTTTTACGATTACTGATACCACTAGCTGAACCGATTCTCAAAGATATTCATGACACCTATCATTCCTGAAATTTTCATGCAAATCCTAGCAAAACTGTAGTGTCTGAGTGGGTAAAAAGCGCATGTTGTTCCATAGCCATATGTTGCCATAGTAATAAATGCAGCGCATATTGTTCCATAGTAATACAGGAAAATTCAAACCGCTATAACTTCGCTAAATGTGATTCAATCTTTATGAAACTTTCAGGATAGATCAACATTATAAATAGACATCTATGTACTGAATTTCATTGAATTTAAGGGTACCATTAAGATTTTATTCAAGAAAACATAAAATCGACAAATCATACTATTACTAACAAAGTTGAGTGAATTGCGACTTCTCACGTATTTGTTGTTGTTGTACTCACCAAGGCCTACATTCTTGATTTTTTTCAGATTTTTCGGATCACAGGTGTCCAATCGCGAGGGGGGGGGGACACAAATTTTTCGTGTATTTCCCCTCCCTGTGCGCTCCACGAAGCAAACTTTGCCAAACTAAGACCTGTTTTGAAAAGTTCTCATCAAGACCTTTCATTTGATACCCATATCGGCTATCTTAACTGAAATTTTTTTTTTGGGGGTCACTCTCCTATATGGGGAGACCCCCCTTAAATACCTTATAATTTTTTTTTTTGTAAATGAACTTTGAAGAGATCACCACTTTACACCTACACACAAAATTTGATGTTTCTAGCTTAAGTAGTTTCTGAGAAAAACTGCTGTGACACACGGACGGACGGACGGACAGGCAGACGGACAAACTGGTCGCGAAACTAGTAGGGTTTTGTAAAATTATTTATTGAAAATGATGACCTAAACAGATATTGTTATGTGTATTAAGTGCGTGGCCTGCAATTTTTATTCCCACAAAAATGTAGAATGGTTATTTTATTTTAAATAAAAATCGCTTTATTATAACGTAACTCTTTGACCACGTATGGCACAGCTAAATAATTTGACTATCGTTTTTTATCTGTATTGAAAAAAAAATGTTATAGAGTATACCGACAGTAAATATAATTATACTTGGGCATCCCAGCTAAATTATTCCATCTTACCAAAATTACAAAGACGTCGACGAGTTCCCAAGTCCGCATACATGATCAACTCAATTTATGTATTTAGGCGCCAAAATCACGAGACCCGGTGATGAAAAAGACGAAATACACCAAAGAATACAGCTCGCAAATAAAATATTTTATTAAGTTTTGACGATCTTGAAGACCAGCTGCATACACAGGAAAGCAAAGCTCCAAGTATACAAATCTGTGATAAGACCTGTTTTATGCTATGGGTGTGAAACATGGAACCTAACCCAAGCATCCACAAACGTATTGAACGCCTTCGAAAGACCGGTCCTGAGGCGAATAATTGGAGCAAAGCTAGACGGGGACCAATGGTGAATTCGATACAACCATGAGCTTTATGAAATTTTTGACAAGCCTGAGGTCTCAACGATTGTAAAACTGCAAAAGCCGCAATGGGCTAGCCATATGAGAATCGTATGGACAAACATGTGATACCCAAAAAGCTATTTGTTGAGAGAACTGAAGAGTGGAGATCAGTGGATAAACCGAAGAAACGGTGGCCTGACTCGGTCGACAAAAACAGTTTATCGCTGCTCCCATTTTGAAATTGTAGGACGCGGTCAATGGGCCGAGACAGTTTGAATTAAATCCTTAGTTATAAAATTGGGACGAGAATTAAGACGCTAGGATTTGCAGTACTCTCCTGTCAATTTTACAAATGACCTTATCAGAAAAACTTCCCTTAAAATATTCCATTTATTCCTCTACGATGAATAAAATATGCTGGAGGCATACCTTATAATAGAGAACGCTGTTGATACAAAGATTAAATGTCTTAAAAATAAGGTCAAAACCGTATCTCACACAATTTGTAATGAATGCATCGATAATCCTTACAAACGTTAAAATACAAATATTAAGTACCGTAAATAAATTATATTTTTCAGATAACCACGTAATTATGGTTCAGCGAATGATTGGTTCACAGCAATTAGGAACTGGTGGCTCTTCGGGATATCAGTATTTAAGATCAACACTAAGGTAAAACATAGTTTATATATATCTATAAAATTTACAGCAATCACTTTTGTTGTTGATTAATTCCAGCGATCGTTACAAAGTCTTTTTGGACCTTTTCAATCTATCAACGTTCCTCATACCACGTTTTGCAATTCCACCTCTTAATGATCACATGCGTGACAAACTAAATGTATTATATGGAGTGTCATCAAATACAGCCCACAATAATCATGAACACACCAATGGAAACGACTCATAAAATATTTTAATGCTTCTCTGCAGTTTAGCTTAAATCAATAAAGGGTACGGATAAGATCTAAAGTACAATTCATTCTGTGTAAAAAAAAAAGTTCACTAATTTTACTTGTACTAAATTTAATTGAAATGTCTGCTTCAGTTTTTACCTTGAACAGTTTTGAGCCATTTAAAATGGTTATGTGTATTCTTAAAGAAAACGATTAAACACTGCCGAAAGAGATTAAAATTCCTACTTACAATTAGATATGAAATATTAAATGCTTGTAAAATTCAGAAACAATAAAATACACAAACAAGTAAATTAAATACAATTTCGCTTTGAATATGATTTCATTTATTTCTCAAATAAGTTATTAGATTTGGGTAATTTGTTTTAAATTTAAATACATCTATTTAATACATTCTTGAAAGATGATATTTTAAAAACGTTCTTTTTAACGCTAAGGCTAATGAAGCTCAGGATTATGTTTGCATTTGTTAGCAATTTAAAATATTATACTAATTTGAAATTATCACGTTTTCTTAAAATCTGTTCATTTGGACTATCACAGGTTTTGCGTTCGTACAAAAACGGGTCGTTTAATTTTCCCAGTAGCACATTAAACTTTTATTCAAAAGTGTTGGTCCACTTAATTGAACCCTCTTCATTTTCATTGCAAACGTTCCTATATGTGCTTTCATAGCTTTAAAACTAACCTTGTATATATGTTCGTTGCCTTCTTACTCAGGGCCGAAACCGGAAACACTACGTCACGTCGCCAACTAACTTCTTCGAGTAGCCATATCATCGCCATCTAGTGCTGTTTAAATCAAAACGAGTTATTTTAAATATGAGGCGTCGAGGACATTAGCGTGCAAATATATGTATTTCGTTCTAGTTTGTATCATTTTGGCTAAATTTCATCTGAGAAATGTCATATTTGACAATCTCAAAAACAAACTTTCGGCCTACTGAGTTTACTGGACAGCTGTTTGCGGGAGTTTAGGACTACTGAGCAGCTGTTTCCGTTACGGGAAGTGACGTCAGGTACTTTAATTGATTTCCTTATGGGCCTGAGTAAGAAGGCAACGGTATGCTCCAAAAATTTTAAATTTTTGCCATACGGAATGCACCCGAAACAAAAGTACCGTTGCTTTATTGCGTCAAATATGGCACACTCCTTTAAGTTTCCTATGGATCTATGTGTATTTCACGATTGAATTCTTGGAAGCAAACACTTAAAACAAATTAGCCGTTGTATATTATTCAAGAAATAGCGACTCGAATACTCAAAGCCGCAGGAATCAAACCTTGTCTATGCTTTCTCAAAATATGTTTGCTTTTATTATTTATTTTCAACCATGTGTTCTTGCCTTTTCAGAGAAATTATGTTAATTTTTCTTCACCTAGAAAAAACTAGCTTTAAACTACGTAAATACAGTTGGCTATATTTTTTTTACTACGAAGATTAAAGTAATAGAGAGAATTATACATGACTTTAGGCAAATTATACTAGACCACGCTAGGCAAATAGTACCCTAAACTTCGATAAATTATACTCAGCTACTAAGGCAATCAGCATTACGTAAAATAACCATGTGCGTACTGTCTATAGATGATTTCGTGTAGAGTAAAATCAGATGTCCCATGGCTCAATGCTAGTGCTTTTGACTTATAGTCGCGCGATGCGAACTTGATTTATTATTAAACTTTCCAAGGATTAATCAACAAATAAAATATCGCAGCATTATTTATTTTCAGATTCAAAATTTGAAATTGGTTATTTGATTCTCTTTCATCTTGAGGAGAATTTATCCATTTATAAATTTATATATAATAATTGATTATATGAGTTTTATGTACAGTTAGGTCTTCATTTTTTGTATCACTGTGAAATTTTTATTCAAATGTTTTTTTTCTCTATTCTTAAATATTGTCAATTTCAAAATTCAAACAGTTTCAATTACTCTAACTACAAGTATTGGTTCCATGCTTACGATTTGAATAAGATTTTTATGTATAAAAAGAAGAATTTTTTTTAATCTATTTCTTAAATCCTATTGATATGCTATCATATGAAAATCTAATTGCTAGACCAATTTGTCTACAATTGGCCTACAATAATCACATCAATATAAAATAATCAAGCAATTTGGATTTTTTGTAAAAATTTTTAATTTGAGTTGAGGAAGTAGTTTGAACTATTTATTAAAGCGTGCCAATTAGTAATTCTATGAAAACTTTTTTCTAAAATTTATTTTTGGTCGAGTCCATAGTGGTCGGTTGCGCATGAATTTTAAAAATTTTATTCTCATTTGGTTTTGAGCAACTATCTACGATTAAATTAAGAAAATTGGAATTTCCCTTTTTTTCTAGAGTTTCATTCAGTTACGTTAGAAAAATACAATACGAGAAATATGGAATTAATAAAATGAGTATTTTTGAAAGGTTGCATATTGATATTTTTCGATCTGTAGCTCCATTTCCAGCTAATATTTCAGCTTTCTTTCGGAGGCGGGCCTATAAATAAATACAATAATAACTATTAATAAATTAAGGAGATTATATGATTAACTACCATACCTCATATAAATTCCCGTCACCTGGAGGATCCAAGCATTCAAATTCACAGCATTTTTGTCCAACCCTGAAGTTCTGGCAAAACTAAAATTAAAAAAAATTATGTGACTAAAAGTAATCAAATTTTAAAATTTCAATGGTATTTTTGATTTTGATCGTCAATTGCAAATAATTAGTATGCTTGAAAATATCAGTGGCAAACAAGCCTCTTAATATTGTGGTTAAATAAAAGTATACAACACCGTGTAGACAATAGAGAGCGAGTGAACACGATCACACAACCATTGGCAACAATCCTGGGTGAACGGCAGGAAAGGAGGTGGGTGAAAACGAATCGCCACTGCCCCGTGGTGCCCGCGACGTTAGTGGCGAATGTGGGATCTCATGCTCCTGCATTCGTTTTAATTTTTTTTTCGACAATTAAAAAAAATTGTTTTATTTAAATATTTATATTTTCAATATTTCGGGTCTTTGGTTTTTCAGTTTTGACGATCTTAAAGACCTGCTGCATACACAGAAAAACAAAGCATCAAGTATACAAACCTGTGATTTTCAATAGGCTTTTTTTAACAGATCACGCGTGACTCCTGTCAAACTGTAATGTAATTTTTATTCAGTATTGTTTGACAAATCATCATGGAAAGACACCACTTTTCGTGCCCTCAGAGCGACTTATGGTGTGCATCGTCAACCTACCGAAACCACTGTAGCCAATACTACCTGCAAATTTGAAATCCAACATGCATTAATGGATGATACTCGACCGATTAGATCACATCCAGCACGTAGTGAAGAGAATATAAAGGCTGTAGCTGAGAATGTGGCTGGAGACTGTGACGAATTGAACGCGTCGTCCAAAATTAGACCCTCAAGTTGGACCATTTACTGCATAGTCGCGATCAATATTTAAACAAGATAATCTTCAAAAAGTAAATGTCATAGATTTTTCTTTTGACTCACAAACAAATTTTTACTATAGAATTCAATTTTATGCCTTTTATTTGAGATTAAAAACCAAACCACATAATAAATCACGAGCTGTATGAAATTTTTGACCAGCCGAAGGTCTCAACGATTGTAAGACTGCGGAAGCTGCAATGAGCTGGCCATGTGAGTTGTATGGACGAAAACTGAATACACAAAATGGTATTCGTTGGAAGGCCAGTGGGGAAACCGAGAAAATGCTGGTCTGACTCGGTCAACGAAGACAGTTCGTTGGAAGATGCGTTCAATAGAATGAGTCAGTTGGACACGCTTGTTGCAAAATGCAAAGACCCAAGATAATCTGTAGTACTACAAATAGGGAGAATTCAATATTAAATAATAATAAAACTTACTAGTTCACAATGAATGTAAGATCACAACAATTAAATTTTTTTAGTCAACTTTATCATTTTATGTAATTGTAACTTAGTCCATTAATTTTTTAATTAAATTGACGTAAGAGGTACAAGTATGTAAACCTGATTTGTCGATATAAATGCTCAAAGTACTAATATTTGTATGAATATACATTTTTCTGGTTTTTATCGTTAATGGTAGTTAGAAACATGCTCCACCAAACCCGTTAAATTCTTATTTTTCTTCTTCTTAGCACTACAACTCTTTTCGGGCGGTCGCTTCCTGCAAATAGCACCTCCAACTGTCTCGGTCCATTGACCACGTCCTCCAATTCCTAAATCCGAGCAGTGATGAACTGTTTTCATCGGCCGAGTCAGACCAGCGTTTTCTCGGTATCCCCACTGATCTCCGGCCTTCAGTTCTCCCAACGAATACATTCTTGGGCATCCGTTGATCGTCCATACGATTAATATGGCCAGCCCATAGCATCTTCGGCGGTCTTACAATCGTTGAGACCTCCGGTTCGTCAAAAATTTAATACAACTCATGGTTGTATAGAACTCGCCATTGATCCCCGTCTAGCTTCGCTCCGATTATTCGTCTCAGGGTTCCCTTTGCTCAAAGGTGTTCAATATATTTGTAGATGCTTAAGATAGGGTCCATGTTTCACACCCATAGCATAACACATGTCTTATCACAGATTGGTATACTTGGAGCTTTGTTTTCCCATGTACGAGTATGCAGCTGCTCTTCAAGATCGTCCAAGCTGAATAAAATATTTTATTTGCAAGCTGAATCCTTCGGCGTATTTCGTCTCTTTCATTGCCCATTTTCGTTATTTTGGCGCCTAAATACACAAATTCAGTAACATTTTCGATGCTGTATTCGCTAAGTGTGATATTTTGCGTATTTGAGGTATTTTTCCTCGACTGCGTCATGAGCTTTGTTTTATTTTCACTGATTTGTAGCCCTACTAGCTTTGCTTCGCTGTCGAGTTTCAGGAAGAGTTCTTTGGCAGTTGTTAATGACCGTGACAAAATGTTGATGTAATCTGCGTAGGCTTCTACTTGGCTTGACTTGTATAGTAATGTACCTCACGTATTGATAGGTAGCTTTCTTATGACATACTCCAGAGCCAAATTGAATAGCAACGGGGCCAGCCCATCTCCCTGCTTTAGTCCGATATGTGTCAAAGGCATCGGTGAGTTAGTTATTGATGCGGACTTGGGAGGTTGTCGACGTCATTGTCATTTTGGTAAGACAGACTAATTTGACTGAGATGGCAAAGCAAAGCATTATTTGGTACAGTACGCTACGATCAATACTGTCGTATACTTGCTTAAATTAAACGAAAATTTGGTATACATATATGTTGAACTCCCAGCATTTTTCAAGTACTTGCTTGACAATAAACAATTGGTCTGTTGTCGATCTACCTGATCTAAAACCACCTTGATACTCCCCAATAATACTGTTGGCGTATGATCGGATTTTATTTTCTAAGATTTTAGAAAATATTTTTTCCGCCGTACAAAGTAGTAATATGCCTCTATAATTTTCGCACTATAGCTTGTCACCTTTTTTGTGGATAGGGAATATAATTGGTTGGCTCCACTCTTTTGGCATATGTTCTTGTTGCCAAATGTGCTGGATGACTTTGTGAATAGTTTGATGAACATGACTGCGACCATATTGATGAGCTCCACCGGAATCTCATCGATGCCTGGCGCTTTATTATTCTTTTGGGCTTTGATGATGGAAC
This sequence comes from Odontomyia ornata, assembly GCA_963969285.1. Classification (NCBI taxonomy): domain Eukaryota; kingdom Metazoa; phylum Arthropoda; class Insecta; order Diptera; family Stratiomyidae; genus Odontomyia; species Odontomyia ornata. The sequence goes on along the minus strand of OZ017738.1, from coordinate 372,560,348 downwards.
AAACCTCATCCAGAGTTGGTGGGGCCAATGGAAGCTCTCCACAGACATCTATAGGCTCCGATGTTCTGGAGCTATGCGGAGGATTATGGAGGCTCTTTAAATATGATGCCCATCTTTCCTTAATCTTGGTTTCATCAGCGATGATATTGCCGATGTTATCACGACAGAGCGTGGTTTAGGGCTGATAACCACATTTCAGGTTTTTCACTAATTTGTATGCTTGCTTTGAGCTGTTGCTTGCTAAACTTACATCTATACTTCTCAATAGGTCGTCGTAGTATTTTCTTTTCTTAATCCTAATTATCTTATTCCCTTCTCTTCTGAGATTTTCATAGTGTTCTCTCTTCGTCCTGGTATTCCTATCTACATATTTTTTGTACGCCAGATTCTTTTTGTCTATCGCATTCTGGTACTCATCATCGAACCAATCATTTCTCTTGCGTCGGGCTTGAAGTACGCTCGTCTGTTGTGCCATGGTTTTAATAGCCGTTTTCACTTCCATCCAGAGCTCGTTACTCGTTTTTAACGATGCGTCTGATAAGATGGGAGCCAGCTGGTTGTCGTGGGTCTCCGTGAAATTTTTGACCACAGATGCCGTTTGGAGCCTTTCGATGTCAAATTTTTGTCGCCGACTGGTCTTCGCCGAATATGCCTTTGACATACGATATCGATAGGTTAATTTGATCAAGTAGTGATCTGAGTTAGGATTGGCTCCTCTGTATGTACGGACGTCAAGTATGCTCGAAGCCCAACGTTGTCGGATCAGAACATGATCGATCTGGTTTTGTGTGTCACCATCCGGTGATACCCAGGTCATTTTATGAATGCGTCGATGTGGGAAGCAAGTCGAACGTATGACTAGATTTCTGCTACATGCAAAGTCAATTAAGCACTGGCCGTTGTCATTTGTTTCATCGTGGAGGCTAAATCTTCCAGTCGTTCTCCGATGAGATAGCTCATTGCTAAAGTTAGCGTTGAAATCACCCAGAATTATTTTTGTATCTTTTGTAGGCAATGAGTCGACCAGTCTCTCCAGGTGATTGTAGAACGTTTCCTTCGTTTCTTCGTTCTTTTCTTCGGTCGGGACGTGAACGTTTATTAGCCAGATTTTGAAAAATTTCGATTTTATACGTATCGCACACAACCGTTCGTTTATTGTCTTAAAATCAATAACGTGTGATTTGAACTCACCATCCACAATGAAGGCCACTCTGAATTCTCGTTTTCAAATAGGCATTCCACTTTTGAATATTGTGTGCGATCTCATGTCTTCAATGTCGTTTCCATTCCAGTTCTTTTGCTGGATTGCCAGTAATTTTAATTTATATTGACTGGCCTGTTGTGAAAGGTCCTTAACAGCGTCAAGGTAGTTGAGTGATCTGACATTCCGGGATCCAATGCCATAGTCCTTTTTTTGTTTGGGAGGTCGTTGCCGTGAGTCCAATGCATTCCGAGGCCCATCTCCAGGTTTCGAAACATTTTAGGATTTTCTAGGGACGGGCATTTAGCCCGTCGCCCAACCTCCATTCCAGTGGCATGGTTATTCCTTTGATTCTGTTATCAGGCGTGAAAGATTCGTCTTCACCCTCCTACGTCCACACAAATGAGGTGTAAGTAGGATTTAGTAGCAGAGCTATAGATTTATTTACAGTTATTAGCATTTTTCGGCATTTAATGTCCCATTATTGGGGAACCAGTAAACCCAATGTGCGACCCCGAGAGCATTTACTACCATTTAACTGTGGGGGTTTGGGATGAGAAATCATGGAAGCTATGGGTTGGGGAAACAAGGGCTTCCCTCCTCCTTTCTCAACCTTCCGGTCGACGAACGGTTCTTTCCGCATCGTTACCAAACAAATTTATCTTTGTTTCATAGCTCCACAAGGTATCGCGCCATTTTTTCTCACCCTGCAATCCGCACCAAGTTTTATGAGCTAACGCAAAGTTCTTCTTCTCTCTCAAATCAGCAGTTTTAAGAAGAGGAGCTTTTCGGGCAATCCTACCGGGCAGTTTTGCCCTTACTAATCACCGTCGAACATTGCCCATTTCGCTCGCAATCGTCTTGGATGATTTGAACGGGTCGCGTTAAGCTAACATAACGATACGATTGTCGGTCACTGGTGAAGTTTTTTTAGGTGCTCCACGCGTCTCAATAGACTTTTCCGGTTTGAGAGTATTTGTAAAAAAAATTTCAGACCATCCAATTGATTTGGCAATGAAGTTGTAGGTTCTCCCTTCATTTCGGAGCTGACGAGCCTTCTCTCCTCTGCACTACAATGAGGTCCAGGGCCCATCTAATATTATTACAATCTGATAATTATACCTTCAATTAGTTTAATTTGCTCAAAATCGTCCCTCTTGCAACTAAAACAAGTTGAGTAAGCAGGAGAGTGCTCCTACAAGAAGGTCTTTGTAAACATCCTAGGGTTAAAAACAAGTTTTCTAATAGCGTGAATCGATAACTTGAATTATTCATTCAATACTTGGATAAGAAATCGTTCAAATTTCTGCAAAAGATGCACAGTTTCTTTCATAAGCACAGTGCAGCCGCCATTTTGATCTAGCATATTCAAGTTAAACACTATTCCTTAAATTTTCGTGAAAATTGAAAGAAAATAAAAGTCCCTAGGTCAATTTGAAATATGTACCAACCATAAAAACGGGTTATTGTTGTTGTAATTCCATACAATTGAAATGGCTATAACTCACTTGATTATGATTCGATCTCGATTAAATTTTGTGAACGTAAATATCTTATATTTGTGAACGTAAATATCTTATATTAGTTAAGTTTAAGGGTGCCATTTTGATTTTATGGGTGAAAATGTAAAATCTACAAATCATACTATTATTAACAAAGTTGAGTGAATTTCGGTTTCTGAGGTATTTGTTGCCTTTGTGCTCATAAAGGCGCACATTCGTGATAATTTTCAGATTTTTCGACTCAAAGGTGTCCAATCGCGAGGGGGGGACACAAATTCTTGGTACATTTTGCCTTCCCTGGACCCCCTAATTCATAAAATGATATTTTTATTTCAGATGCTAAAAGTTCTAATTAAGACCTTTCATGTGATACCCCACTCGACGACCTTTGATTAAAAAATAAATTTTAAGGGCTAATTCGTTATTAGGAGGGGACCCCCCTTAAAAAAATTTCAAATTTTTGATAAGGCCTTAACTTTTGAGAGACCATCCCTTCCGACCTTTTTACAAAGTTTTTACAAGTTTGACCATTCTAGGCACGGACAGACGGACGGATAGACGGACAGACAGGTCGCAAAACTAGTAGATATTTGTAAAAAATTTTTTTACAAAGACCTAAAAATTCTTTGAATGACTTCACTTTAAAATTTATCAGCAAACACCTTTTATATTATCCACCTTGATTTTAAAGACTGAACAAGGAAACAGGGACTTCTCCATTTCATTCGAAAAGGGTGCTACTCACTTGGCAAACTGGTTTTTTGATTCCAAAACATTTTGGGAATTTTTTTTTTCTATATTTTACGAGTTTTGGAGGTTCACACCTATTATTCTGTCCGGATATATCTATGTCCAAAAAAATTAGGTGACATTTGCATTTAAACTGCGCGCGTCGAAGAATTTGGAGAATTATATTTTTTTAGGTTGGTAGTACTGTCAGTGACATCTATGTCGAATTTACATGTCAAAATTCATTAGTGTTTGAGATACGAGTCGTTTTGTGAGCTGCTATAAGAGAGTTTTTCATTTTTTGCGATGTCGAAATTTGTTGAAATTGCACTAAATTTTGTTTGCGGAATCAATTTTCTGCTGCGGATACGTTGAGGATGGTGCAGAAAGCCTTTGGTGATGAGGCTATGTCTAAAAAAAATGTTCACAAGTGGTATAGTGAGTTCCAAGCCGGCCGTGAACGTGTCGAAGTCGAAGAGCGTCCTGGGCGACCATCAACCTCTTCTCTTCTTCGACTATCGTGGTGTTGTGCATTATGAATTCCTTCCGCCGGGCCAAACAGTCAACAAGGAATATTATTTGAACGTTATGCGTCGTTTGCGTAACGCTATCCGCCTAAAAAGACCGGAATTGTGGAAAGACAATTCTTGGTTTTTCCACCACGATAATGCACCATTCCATACTACACTCGTAATTCGTGATCATTTCGCCAAAAACTCAACCCATATCGTTCCGTAACCACCGTATTCACCTGATCTGGCGCCGTGCGACGTTTTGATACGATAGAGGAGATCAAGCCGCAGCGAAGACGGAACTGAAGGCCATCCCGGAAACGACGCGTATCTCAAACACTAATGAATATTTTGACATGTAAATTTGACATAGATATCACCGACAGTACTACCAACCTAAAAAAAATAATTCTCCAAATCCTTCGATGCGCGCAGTTTAAATTCAAATGTCACCTTATTTTTTTGGTCACAGTAGTGTATATATATATATATATATATATATATATATACAATATATATACTTTATATATATTTATTTATACATACGAGCATACGAGATGTGTTCAAAAAGTAAGGTGACTTTATATTTTTAGGAAAAAAATAATTATTACTATCCTTCAATATTTATATTGTCCCCTACAAAGTAACACACACCCCTTTATTCTTGTTTGTTCATTCTTTCTGATAAAGAATCAAATTGTTGGTAGATTTAAACAATTCGAAGTAGCAGGAGAGTATCCTGCCTGAAGGGTTTTGTGAACCTATTAGCGACTTCAACAATATCTTCTAAATATCAAAACGTGACTAATATACAGATTCCACAAATTGAGTTCGAAAAACTAAATCCTGGTTATTATGTATTTCAATTCACCGCCATTTTGTCTCAAGTGTTTTGACCCCGTTGCTTGAATAGCCATGATAACACATCAATATAACAAACTATTTCAAAAAATTTTATCAAAATTCTTACATATTTGTAGTGTTTCGGTCCATTGCAAACGTGTATTATTGTTAAATATTCAGTTGGCCGTAAGTTAGCTGTTTATATTTTAATCGTTGTGAAATTTTCTAATTTTAAGAAATTTAAGGGTCCCATTTTGATTTTACAAACAAAAAAGTAAAATTTATGATACTATATGTAAGGGAAATCCAGGAGATTTGCCCAGGTGGGAGAGATGCTCCATAACGCTTTAATCATTTCAAAATTCGCGCCATCATATTCTGCTACATGTCACAACATGCCGGTTCATTCTTGATCATATGGGTGGCACGGCATCAGCTGCTACCATTCTGAGTTGACAGTGATAGAGACAAACACGTTTTTGGTATTCACGAGTGAAAAATAATATTTTTATGTGTTTATACATTCAATAGCCTTATCTACAGGGCCGCAATTACTGTCTAATAAAGTAAATACGTGAAAAAGTGTAGATGTAAGAAATAAGTGTATTTTAATCTACAAAGTCAAACAGGCGACAATGTGAAGAGGTATGTTCAGGGAGATTTGATCCATAATGCATTCGGGAGACATGATCAATGGTTCAAGTGTTCCTCATGTATATAAAGTTGGTTCTACTCGCAAAAAAAGTAAACATCCAAGAACTAAAAAACGCTATTCCTGAAGTGAAATCTGGGAATTCTCTTAGGAAAACAGCGGCGAAGTTTGGAGTCGACAGGACCACTTTACGTCGCTATTGCAAATACGATGAAAAGCTACAACTGTTTGATGAAAAGGGTCGATATAAAGCTTCCCAGGTTTTCACAATTGCAGAGGAAAAAATTTCAGTGGAATATTTACTAAAATGCAGTAAAATGAACTATGGCCTGTCTCGGGTGGAGGCGATGAAATTGGCTTTTGAGTTTGCTTCATCAAATACAGAAAAAGTGCCAGATAGTTGGCTCAAAAATAAATCTGCTGGAAAAGACTGGTTTCGTGGATTTCTACAAAGAAATTTAGAAATCAGTCTACGGTAACCTGAAGCCACTAGCTTGTCAAGCACAACCAGTTTTAATAAGAAAAACGTTGCTGATTTTTTTGAAAATTTAAGATCTGTAAGAGAAAAGTACGAATTTGAACCACAAAATATTTATAATTGCGACGAAACTGAATGCACAACTGTGCAAGACTGCCCTAAGGTACTAGCCAGTAAAAAGTCGAAACAAGTAGGACAGGTTACTTCTGCTGAAAGGGGAACTCTGGTGACACTCTGTTTTGCAGTTAATGCAATCGGTAATGTTATTCCTCCGTTTTTCATTTTTCTTCGAGTGAAATATCGACAAGATTTTGTGTCAGAGGGGCCAGAAGGTTCAGATGGTGATGCATACTCCACCGGATGGATGACTACGAAAAGTTTCTTAAAATTTATGGAACATTTTAAAAAGTACTCCCGTGCATCAAAAGAAAAGCCAGTTCTGCTAATTCTTGATAATCACGAAAGTCATGTCAGCGTGAATGTAGTCAAATTTGGAAAAGACAATGGTATCACATTATTAACATTTCCTCCACACTGCAGTCAAAAACTACAACCACTAGACGTAGCTATTTACTCTTCGTTCAAATCTAGATACAACAGTGTGATGAACAACTGGATGCTGTTGAATCCCGGAAAAACTGTAACAATTTACAACATTCCTGGACACACAAGCTTTCAGCCAATCAAACATCCTAAGTGGATTCAGAAGTTCCGGCATCCATCCATTTAACCCCGATATATTCAGCGAAGAAGACTTCATGTGCTCAGCAGTCACAGACAGAGGTTTCTCGAATGACAAAGAGATGCTCCCTGAATAACCTGCTTCACATCAAAATCATCAGATTCAGCTCACTCCCTCCACTGGTAGTCTTCCTCAAGTTTCTCTTGAGCAAGCATCTTGTGATGACACTGAAACTTCTATTAGCATACTTCAAACTGAAGCTAATAATTTGCAAAACTCAGCGATTGCTAGCTTATTAACGATCCATGAGAAAAATATAGTAAAGGACTTTACTTCACCACATCCTGCGGAGGTTTCTGTCATGAATGAATCAGCTTTAACTGGCCACGATAAAATTGATGATGCTTCAGTCCCGTCTACTCACCAACAGTTCTCAGCCTTAGCTCAGATTACAAATCCAAGCGACCAAAATATCGCTGATGGTACTCGAGAAGCAACAGCTTGTCAAAAGCCCTCACTTGTTACTCTGGAAACGATAAGACCGTACCCAAAAGCTGCACCCAGGAAAACTACAAGGTGTGGCCGTATGCCAGGGAAAACGAAAATTTCAACACAAACTCCTGAAAAAGATGATACAGACAATCCAAAATCCAGTACGAGTGGGGTTTTTAATAAAATAGAAATGAATAAAATAAGCCAAAAAAAAATCAAAGACAGGCAAAGCAAAACAAAGAATTCTTCAGGATAGTGAGAGTGAAATTGAGTAGAAAAAAATACTTACAAAAGTGTAGCTGAAAAAAAAGCAATGAAAGTTAAAACAAAAAAGAGAAAGTTACGAAGTAATATAGAAAGAGGAAATGAAACAACATAAAATATATGTAAAACTAAGACCAGGAAGCGCATTCAAACCAGTGAAAGCGAATCTGATAATGAATTTATCATTCCATATGCTGATAGCTCTTGTGATAGTGATTGGAATGAGGATTCAGATCTAGAGAACCGGTGGTACTGTTTTGTATGCCAAAAAGAAGCAGTTTTAGATATGAGGCTTTGTATTTCCTGCGAGAGATATGTCCATGAAAAAAGATGATCGGAATTTCACATGCTATTAATGTGAAATTTAAGATCTGAAATACAGAAACAAATTAAATACTGATCTCTTTGGCTTAGATGCTTACTCCGAAAAACAATTAGTTTTTCATCATACTATATTTTCTTAAAATGAATAGAATCTTTTGTTTTTACATTTATATTTTGAATAAATTTTTATGTTCATGTTATTGCATTTATTTTCGAATTAAAGCTTGTTAATAAAACTTTAGAGTTATTGCTTTTAATGTTTGTGGTGGTTTTAATTAAAATATTCGAGTTTGTAAAATCATTTGTCATTACTCCTCCTATGCAAATGCATACGGGCAAATCGCCCTATTCATGTGGTCAACTCTCCCATGCGTTAGGGAGATTTGAGCCATCAATCAACTCAAGAAAAAAGTTAGTTGCAACTCAAGTTAATAGTTTAACGGTTACTTTGGTATAAGAAAGTGTTGTCTGTTTACTAAAGCTTTGCATACGTGATTCAACTGTTAAATTTCAAGCCGTCTGTACAATTTTGTTCATGTTTAAGTACGAAGGGGTTCAACTCTCCCGGATTTCCCCTACTATTATTAACAAAGTTGATCGAATTTTGACTTTTGAAGTAATTGATACCTTTGTACTCCACAAGATTTAGCTTCGTAATTTATTCAGGTCGGGGGCATGCTTGATTTGATGCTGAATGTCCAAATACGCCGCAGTTGATCTAATATAATTATTTTTAGGGTACATCTGAGCCAATTTACACTAACCAGGGGCATGCATTTCTCTGCATTTTACTCACCGGCAGTGCACGGTACACTACTTTACTCCTTTTTGCTGGAGACGTTCCCATCTCATTACTTTGACATTCAAGTACCTCATCTGTTGAAGGGTACTTGGACTGCTTTTATGAGAAAATTGTACTAGATCAAGCGGCAATTTTTTTTTTTTGATTTTTGATGTTTTAACTGAAATGAATTCTTTGAGCACTTGAAGGAGATCGAACGTATCGTTTCTGCAGCCCAGACCTCGCAACAGAAAAGCCTCAATTTTCTTCACTTTTTTAGGTGAAGATGAAGCGTGAAATCTCACCAGATTTCAAAACATCTTTAGCTGACTTGAAGTCAACCAGTAATTTTGTTTAAATAGCTAATTTCTCTATGTTTACTCTTTAATTCCAAAATTGCTTAATTTATTTTCGGCTTCCAGCCGAACCATATCTGTCCAAGTACATTTATTAGCGGAACTTTTGTTGGCTTTTCCCGAGGAACCAGCAAAAGCACGAGCTAGTTTTTTCTCCTTGTTATTATTTTTTAAATACTGAATAAAATTTACATTACTATCTTTATCAGAACTACCTCCGACATTTTCTTCAATTTCTCTCTCTTCTGTCAGCCCTTCCAGCAAGCGCTACGAAATAGTTTTGACTGTCATAAGTACCGTCAGCAATTAGAATTTCCTCATTTGCTTCACATTTCTCCCGTTGGGCTGGGTTTTGCTGCTCTGCCTTTTGAATCTTGATCCCTTTCTTGGCTAACTCTTCGAGAGAATTGATCCGTAACTTCTGTTCATCGTATTTTATTGGTTTCTTCATTATTGGCGATTATTTGTAATTTACATCCGCCATCGCCAGCTTACAAGTTGACGTTTCCCGGTGTTTTCCTAGTGATGGGAGAATCTAGTTCAAAAGAATCTATGCACCGATTATTTAACTAGAATCGATTAATCGATTCTCATACTTATGAATCGATTCGTTTATATCGTATGTATCTCTTTTTGTCTAAAAATGAATCGATCAAATTATAATCTTAATATCGGACGTTTGAAAATCGATTCTCTTTCAATCATGCATCCAAACATTCTTTTTAAAACAAAGCAGAATCGATTCAATATATTTCACAATGTTTTAAAACTAAATTAGCATTCAAAATTTTTAATACTGAAATAAATTATTGTTAGTTGTAGGTATATGTAAATACTTACTAATGAGAAAATTTTCTACTACGTTGGGGTTTTAATTAAAATAATAATCAAACCAGCAAGAGTTTTGAAGCATAATAATTGTATTCCAATATATTGAAAATTACTAACAACAAATAGTTCACGATTTCAAAACTTGTTCATATTGCTGTTTAAAAATAAAACTTGATTTAAATGCTTCGATGAAAGTCGGTTGCGTTTTTCCTTAGTGAGCGGCCCAGTTTTTGAAAACACACGTTCTGCAGGTACAGATGTGCCTGGAATACATCAATATTTTTGCTGCATCTGATAAAGACTAGGGTAAGTATTCTTATGGGAAGCACAAAATGAAAGTGGACACTTATTTCTGTCAGTCAGAGGAAGTTCTAGAAATTGCCGAACTGTGATTGCTGCGTCAGTTGTGACGTTAGACTTTTCTTTGGAGATCCTTGCTTTTTCATCAAAAAACGCCCGCAACTTGTTTTTGTTTTCAATTTTCTGTAAGTTTCCTTTAGGCATCTGGGTTTCTTGTTGGGATTCTTCTTGAGGGTGATTTTCAGCTTCATTACTTTTATTGCCGTTTGCAATTATGTCTAGCTCTTCCGTAACCCATTCTTCAGCTGCATTTGCATTATCGTCAACTCCGAAAGCAGCTTTCTGGAATCTGGAATCTAAAAACGTTGATATTGCCACGACTTTGTTACATTCCCATTCACCTAGTCGACGAGAGATTGCCGCAAGTAGTTGACATTGAAGATCTTTTGCTGTTTGAGAGGTTGGACATTGGTTTGTTATTTCATTTTGAAGACCACGAATTAAAGGGATTATCATTGATAATGTTGGATAGTTCTCACCAGAGATTTCTGTGGTCATCGTTCCGATTGGTTTTAGCATATATGAACATTCAGATATTATCAACCACTCGTTTGCGTCCAAGAATTCCGGAGCATTTGGCAAGCTAGATATCGCTGCTGACATGGGAATTTTTATCTCTATTAGCCTCTCCATCATAGTAAGTGTGGAGTTCCACCTTGTTATTACCTCCTGCTTGACTTTGAAAATAGGCAACCCCATTTGTTTCTGCATTTCCCTCAGTTTTTCAGCCGCGACATTACCTGATTTGAAATGGCTTACAATTCAATTGCATTTTTTTAGTAAAGCGATTAAAGCTGAATTCTCTTTCAACGCATCCATAACACACAAATTAAGCGTATGTGCCCCACAGGGAACATTATATAGCTTCAGATGGTTGTTTACAGCTGCTTTGATGTTAGCCCCATTGTCTGTAACTACAGCTATAACTTGATGCTCTATATCCCACTTGTGAAAAACACTTCGAAGAGCAAAAGCGATATTTTGAGCAGTGTGGCTGCAAGATAAATCTTCTGTGTCTAGGGTGGTGCTTAATAATGTCTCATCTTTTATATAATGAGCTGTGACAGTTAAATAAGATTTATTACTTTCTGACGACCACATATCTGTAGTTACAGCTACATACTGGATGTCACTCAACGATTGTTTAATTTTTGAAACAATGCTTTCGAACGCACTAGGAAGAACTTTTTCAGCCAAGGTATAAAGTGGTTGAAGCTTCTTAACAAACTTGACAAGGCCTTGGTTTTCAACAATTGAAAGAGGTTGAAAATCACTTACAACCAATTCTAACAAACAGAGATCGAGTTGACATTTTCATTCTCAGAAATATCACTTCTGGTTGTGTGCAGTTTTAATTGCCAATGCCGAGGCTTTTTGGCTTTAGGTGAAGCTCCCAATGAAGAGTTTTCATTGGATTGCAATTCATTAGAAGAACTCGGTAAAGATATTTCTATAGCACTGACCGTAGTGTATGAGCGATCGCTAACTTCAATATCATGAGGAATATTGTCCAAAGCCATGAGAGCTGTAGGATGTTTCCTTTTCAAATGAAGCATCAAATTTGTTGTATTTCCGCAAAATTTTAACTTACTCTTACATATTCTACAAATAATTGTCTTATCAACCCTGTCATAGTGTTCCCAAACGACCGATCTCTTTGAAGACATTGATGACAGAAACTGTTTTAAAGTCTAAAAACACTATAAAACGAATGGAACAAAATGAAAAACATGTGCACTAATTGATTTTGTGAATTATTTGTATTTCTCGTAAATGATTCCGGATGAAATCGATTGTGATAAATACAAATAATTTTCAATTAAGTCAATTAAGTCTATCCGTTACACTTATTGGCGCCAACTAATGTAGACCTCACTAATTCACAAAAAAATAAACACACGATTTCCACAATAGAACAACTTGAATCCACACACGATTATATTAAACCACAAATGAAATGAAATGAAAGACAGCAAGAGCTGTATCATATGAATCGGCAGAAACATGCACCAACTTGCATCGAATTGTTTATTCGAATTCTGGCGACAGATTACGATGAAGGTGAATCGATTCATGTAACCGATTCATTAATCGATTCTTGACATAATCGAATCGAATCGATTCTTTTTTTTGCTCGATTCTCCCATCACTATAGTTCTCTCAATGGCGGGAAGCCGTCGGGCTCCTCCATACTAGTGGTCCCGATGTTGTCTTGCAATACTTCGCTTTTCTTTATGTACCGACGTAAAATTACGATATTACCGATTATAATAAAATTTTATATTCTTACAAAAGCCCGAAAACAGAAATACTTTTCTCGAATCCATTGAATGAGCAAAAAAATTTCTTTAATTGGGTCTCTTTCCTATTTATGATATAAGCTAAATTTTAAAAGCAATGAATCAATAAAATAAATGCCGAGCTGATTCTTTTTATTTTCCAGCAAAACAAAACACACGTATGCAAATGCGTCAGTTCTAGAGGCCATAAATAACAATTGAATCAATTGCAATTGTAATGTGCATAAAAATAGATTCAAATCTCTAAAGCACATATTGAAATCATTGAAATTAATGTCGCGTCGATAGTGAAATGCACCCCCCATGAACGTTGAATGGAAGTCAAGTTACTCAAACGCTTTTACATTGACCTTAATATTTGAGCCGCAATTCATTCGTTTTCCAACCGTGAAAAAACTTGTTTGAACATTTTTTTATAATGAACGCTCCTACGTAGGCAGTATTCCACCATTTTAAATGAAAGAACTTTACCCTTTTGGGAAAAAGTTCTTTTTCATCTACTTTCACCTAAGTGCATGGCAAACATAATTTTTTCCAGAACGATTCATAGTAAAATTCCAAGTGGTCAAGTTTTGAAGTTTTTAATTTTTTCCTGGAAACGTAATCCGGAAATATCATAATTTCAACACCGTTCGTTGGATAGACGCTCAATTAAAAGCCAGTTGGAAACAAATGCTAAAAACTCATACAATCATGTGATGTATTACGAAAATATGTACGAGTAGGTACATATGGAAAATAGTGCAAGCACAAATCTAATGGAAAGCTCATAGTAGGTAAACTCTGAACTGAACTGCTGCCAGTTTATAACAATAACAATGAACTGCAACAACCTCTTGATAAGTATGATGGGTTTGTTGTACCACATGCTGTCGAAACAGGGGAAGCATTTCCGTAACAGTGTTTTTGCAAGTGACACGATGCACGAGAATGTTGAATAGAAAAAGCACTTAATCACCCTCTAAAAAGTGTTTGATGCACTTCAACATTATACTAAATGTACTTCATGCTCTTTAAAGAGTTTCCCCATCAAGCTCGTCATCTACAACATACCAAGGAGGCTATATAGGATGCAGAATGGATTGAGTTTCTCAAGAAGTGTACATAAGCTCAAGTGGATGCTATGCTATATAGTACTTGATTTGTATCATTTTCGTAAGTAATTATACGATAGTTCTAGCGAGCCATAACTGAATTGCATGTTGTAGTTGTATACGGAAGGGTAGAGGATAAAGATTGTGCATATGATCAATCAGGATATCCACAGGCAAGAATCTTGACGCTGAATATATGTAACCTAGAAGGCTAGAGAAATGAGTTATGAAACAACCTTATACTCAATTCCGTGGTTAACTCGGGAAGGTTGTATACAGATTTACATATATTTTATCAATGGTGCAGGACAAGGCGGAACTTACAGTTCAGTTCTAGGGAATTCTAAAAAATATTCAGGACAGAGTAAGACCATCAATTTTATTTCAGCTTAGGGAAACAGAATGCTGAAGGAATTGGGAAGTTAGATCTTAATACGAGTATACAGTGGCTCACAGCTTATTTGATGTAATATATTTTTCATAAGTTGAGGTGCCATAACTTCAATATGAAAAAAGATATTGAAAAAATTTAAACTGCAATTAATTAAATAAAGCTTCTTTTTCCAAATAAACAATTTGATTTATTTCTAAAATTCATGCTTAAACAACTGAATAGCAACAATAAAATTAAAGGTGACATTTTATGTCACAGCTTATTTGATTCAGTGAAGGTTTTCCTTAAAGTTATCCGATTGGAGGTTTTCCAGTGCAACGTTAATACTAGGGATTGTTACTTTTTTGGCTCAACACAACTTTGGAGAGAGAACTGATTCCTGTGATTTATGGGGTTATTTTATTCCATTCCTTTGACAAAGCTTTTTTAAATCATTTTTTGTTGTAAGTAATGTGGTTGAGAATTTTTTTCTTTAAACAGTCCATAAATTCTCAACTACAGTTAAGACAGGCGACTGTGCCGGGGGAGCCATCAAGTGAGGGTGATTTCAGATAAGCCAGTTCTATACAATTTTTGACTTATACTTAGGATCTTTATTTTGGAATTATTGGAACTCACACCTAATGCCGAGCTCGTCGGCACTTTGGAGTATATTTCCCTTTCTTCTTCTTCGTTACACTACAGCCCCTCTCAGGCCTTCGCTCCCTGCAAATAGTGCCTCCAACTGTCTCGGTCCATTGACCGCGTCCTCCAATTTCGAAATCCGAGCAGCGATGAACTGTTTTCGTCAACTGAGTCAGACCAGCGTTTCCTCGGTTTCCCCACAGGTCTCCGGCCTTCAGTTCTCCCAACGAATACCATACGGCCAGCCCATGGTAGCTTCCGCAGTATTACAATCGTTGTGACTTCCGGTTCGTCAAAAATTTCATACAACTCATGGTTGTTCCAGATTCACCATTGGTCCCCGTCTAGCTTCGCTCCGATTATTCGCCTCAGGACCCGTCGCTCAAAGGCGATCAATATATTTACGGAGGCTTGGGATAGGTGCCATGTTTCACATCCATAGCAGAACAGGTCTTATCAAAAATTTGTATACTTGGAGCTTTGTTTTCATGTGTATGCAGCTGGTTTTCAAGATCGTCAAAATTGAATAAAATATTTTATTTGCGAGCTGTATTCTTCGGCGTATTTCGTCTCTTTCATTAGCGAATCTCGTTATGTTGGCACCTAAGTACACAAATTCGCTCACATTTTCTGTACTGTATTCGTCAAGTATGATATTTTGTGTACTTGAGGTATTTTTCCTCGATTGCGTCATGAGCATTGTTTTATTTTCATTGATTTGTAGCCCTACTAGTTTTGCTTCGTTGTCGAATTATTGGCAGCTGTTAATGACCGTGACAAAATATTGATGTTGTCTGCAGAGGCTACTATTTGGCTCGACTTGTATAGTAATATACCCCGTGTATTGACAGGTAGCTTCCGTATGACGTACTCCAGAGCCACATTGAAGAGCAATGGGGCTAGCCCACCTCCTTGTTTTCGTACGATATTTGTGTCAAAGGCATCGGTGAGTTGATTATTAATGAGGACTTTGGAGGTTGTCGACGACAGTATGTTACGATCAATACTGTCGTATGGTTACTTAAAGTCAACAAAAATTTGGTGTACGTCTATGTTGAACACCCAGGTACCTGCTTGACTGTGAACAATTGCTCTATTATCGATCTATCTGCTCTAAAATCACCTTGATACTCCCCAATAATACTGTTGGCGTATGATCCGATTTTATTTTCTAAGATTTTTGTAAATATTTTGTACGCCGTACAAAGTAGTGATATGCTTCCATAATTTTCGCACTGTAGCTTACCACCTTGTTACGAGTGACCGTTATTTCCCGCCCTACCACCTGGAAGTAAACCTTGCATATACCATTAATGCAAGACTGCAAGAAAATGAAGAATTTATTTTAAGCACCGGGATAGGTTAGCCACAGCGAGCCAAGGTTCAAAGTTAGGGATAATTGTGAAAAATAGAAATTCCAGATATTTGTTCGAATTGAAAAGTACTGTGTAAAGAAGAATAATTAACCGGATGCATGAAACTAGTGCGCAAGTCTGCAGATAAATCCACTTCCACACCAGACAAGGAAAAGGAAAAGTTTCCTCTGATGGGAACCACAACAACGGGAACAAATGGCACTCGACTGCAATTTCTCCAACCTTGTAGCTTCAATTTTCAGCGTCACTTTGCGGTGCCACGAAATTTTTGATCTGCTTGCAGGATATTTACTAAGTATCGGGTCCGCCAACAGAACGGTAAAGCACTTATAAGGGGTTGGAGTAGTTACATAGGGTTATAAAACAAGCGAACGCCCTGCTCACGGAGATGCGAAATTGACCGATTTTGGCATATCAGCACAGAATACGGCGACGATAACTACAACAACTGCAACTTGCAATGATGTTCGAATCTATACGAATTTAAGGAATGAACAGCCTCGTTCTACTCACCAACTAGACTCACTTAACACTTCAAATCAATCGAAAGTATCCTATTTGCGTCTGACAAACTTATGAATATAACCGCGTATGTGGAATATAACACCAGCGTAAAAAAATAAGTAAACACTTAAGAATATACTAGATGAAGGAAAATTTATATTTCAATTGCCTAAACAACAGTCTTCGTGTCACTGGTAGATCGTGCACAGCTAGAAGAAAGTTTAATTTAACGGGTTCCCGTTTAAGCGAATTGACGAGGGACCCGGGAATAATGAAATCTCACTCTTGAGCAGAACAACCATTGCCGGCGACGGAAGAAAGAAAAATGCAAAAGAGGTTAAGCGTGAATTTATTTACCATTGATGACAACAGAAAGATTTAAGTTGGTGGCGGCAAGCCAGTTTGTTGAACTTGTAACGAAAAAAGCTCAAATCGGTGGCTCGCAGGAGATACCTGAAATTTGTGGCAAGTTCACCGGACGAAGTTTTCAGTTGGAGGCCTCCAGTAAGTATTTCGGATCGGTGGCGGAATTATTGGGGGCCCTACATATGTAGGCTCATAATAAGTAAGTGAATTACATAATTTAAATTGTTTTTAATATTGTAAATACAATTTCATCTTTGAAATTGAATTTGGGTCGCGGCTAGTGCTTAATTTTAAGCAATATTGAGCTTCTGTCGGTAAGCCCAGTTAAAGTTTCTAGGTGGTCTCCTATAACATTTCGGGATACCGCCTCATGATTTCGTGCATATGTTGTGTCGGTAGAATTTTTTTGGCGTTCCATTTCAGGTGTGGTAGCAGTTTGTGTTTTGGAAATTCTTTTGGTGTCCCAATTTAGGTGCGGCAGCGAAATAACTCCAGTAATAATTATAGTAGGTTTTAGGGTTTAAGCGAGTGGCACCTACGCTCATCTCTGGCGAGTGAAATTGAGGCGAGTGAAACTGGGTAACAAGCTTTTTCGTGGGTATGGAATATAATTGATTGGCTCTACTCTTTCGGCATATGTTCTTGTAGCCAAATTTACTAGATGACTTTTTGAATAGCTTTATTAACACCACTGCCACTATATTTGATGAGCTCCACTGGAATCTCATCTATGCCCGGCTCTTTATTATTCTTTTGGGTTTTGATGAGGGAACAAACTTCATCCCTAGTTGCTGGAGCCAATGGAAACTCTCCGCAGACATCTATAGACTCCGATGTTCTTGAACTGTGTGGAGGATTCAGGAGGTTCTTGAAATATGATGCCCATCTTTCCTTAATCTTGGTTTCATCAGCGATGATACTGCCGATGTCATCACGACAGAGCGTGGTTTTGGGCTGATAACCACTTTTCAGGCTTTTCACTACTTTGTACGCTTGTCTTGTATTGTTACTCGCTAAACTTACATCTATACTTCTCAATTGATTGTCAGGGTATTTTCTTTTCTTAATCCTAACCATCTTATTCGCTACTCTTCTGAGATTTTCATAGTGTTCTCCCTTCGTCCTGGTTTTCCTACCTACGTGTTCTTTGTACGCCTGATTCTTTTTGTCTAACGCATTCTGGTACTCATCATCGAACCAATCATTTCTCTCTCGCCTGTTCTGCCACGTTCTTAATTGCCGCTTTCACTTCCATCCAGAGCTCGTTGTTTGTCTTTAACGATGCGTCTGATAAGATGGGAGCCAGCTGCTTGTCGAGGATCTCGGTGAAATTTTTGGCCACAGACGTCACTTAGAGCCATCCAATGTTAAATTTTTATAGCGCGCTGGTCTATGCCGAATACGCCTTTGACATACGACATCAATAGGTTAATTTGATGAAGTAATGATCTGAGTTACAATTGGCTCCTCGGTATGTGCGGACATCAAGTATGCTCGAGGTCCATCGTTGTTGGATCAGAACATAGTCGATCTGGTTTTGTGTGTTGTTATCCGGTGATACTCAGGTCATTTTATGAATGCATCGATGTGGAAAGCAAGTCAAACGTATGACTAGATTTCTGCTACCTGTAAATTCAATCAGACGCTGGCCATTGTCATTTGTTTCATCGTGGAGGCTATATCCTCCAGTCATTCCCCGATGAGATTGCTCATTGCCAACTTTAGCGTTGAAATCTCCCAGAATTATTTTTGTGTCGTTTGTAGGCAATGAGTCGACTAGTCATTCCAGGTGATTGAAGATCGTTTCCTTCCTTTCTTCGTCCTGTTTTGAAGAACTCCGTTTTTATATGGATCGCACACATTGACTACCTTAAAATCAATAACGTGCGATTTGATGTCCCTATCCACAATGAAGGCCAATCCAAATTTTCATTTTCCAGTAGGCTTCCCACTATGGAATATTTGCGTTGAGATTCACCAATTTTAAAATGATGAATGACTAATTCTCGCTGCTAAGTATTGTTCTGCGACCCATTGTAAATATGGCAATCAAATCATTTTCTTAAACAATATAATTAGAAACACACAAAACTCAATATTGCGAATAAAATTCCGAAGTTGAGTATGCACTTATGACGCTAGGAGACAAACAACTAACTGCATCGAATAAGTTGTGAGCTATTCTTTGTACGCCCTTTTACTTCTTTCCTGCTAAC
Organism: Odontomyia ornata; assembly: GCA_963969285.1. Lineage (NCBI taxonomy): Eukaryota > Metazoa > Arthropoda > Insecta > Diptera > Stratiomyidae > Odontomyia > Odontomyia ornata. The sequence continues at coordinate 372,541,467 of OZ017738.1, read as the reverse complement.
GGGACATTTGAAAAAAATTTTCTCACCTTTTGGTATGCTCCGAATTTCATCAAGAGTTATAAAATTATATTTATTTACATCATGACAACAGTTTGTTTGATTTTTATTGAAGTGCATCAAATAAGCTGTGAGACACTGTAAATAAAGCCAACCCTCCACAGCAGGATACGGCGAAGAGTAGCGCCTCTTCAATTTCTCAAATGCAAGTATGCAAAGGACCCGATAAGAGTTTCCCATGTTACGGATGCGGTGAAATGGGACATACAAGAAAAGGCACAAAGTATCCTTTGCAAGGATGCTAATCCAAGACCAGGTCGATGGCCTGTATCCTGCAGATAAACCTACACCGCAGTTCAATCGCCCAAAATCTGCTGGAGCAGTTTGCGAGGAACACGAAAGCGGACTTTTTGCTGCTGAGTGAATAGCAGTACGATAAAAGTTCTGCATCATGATTGTAGTAATCGAGCGGTTGCCTAAGCATACTGCTCGAAAACCACCAAAATGCTGATCCGAATTTCAATTGTAAATTAAAAAAATAAATAATAAAAATAATGATTTAAATTTGCAATTGAAATCTGGACACGGCAAACCCCTTCACAACGGAACTCATCCACGAATTACACTTCCGTCATGCAATAGAAATTGGATGAAGGGGAGTCTGTTATAAAACCAAGAGACTTTCAACTTTTCTGCTACGAGTAGAGGACCACGCCGGGGGAATTTCGCGTTTTGAACTCAAGCAAGAAGACGAGACCCCGAAGCTCTCGTGCGTACAGTCAGCGCTATTGTAATTTTCAACGTTATTTTGCTAGGAAGTGTATATTAATTAAACCTAAAGCCAACATCGAATCGTCACAACGTAATCGCTTCACAGTTATCCCATTCAATTGTGCCTAGGAATCTGCTGTGATTGTGTTGATCGGTTTAGCAAGGAACTCGTTGCCTTGCCAGTTTTCAGGAAAAGGAAGTGAGCTGCGAAAAGGCGAAAGGAAATATTGCATTTCGTGGGGTTGCCACCAACACTAGTAGAGTTGTTCCGTGTACACGTCCGAAAAGATTTATTTTGCGGAATTCAAAAGGTGTATCAACAAGACAAGTGCCGACTCCGTGTAGGTATTGATTCAGGAGAAAAGTGAAATAAATTTATTTTGGCGCAAAGCAAAAATTTGTTAGGAAAGTGTTCTCCTTATCTTTATTGGTCGCAATTTGGCCGCTGAAAACGCGAAAAGTGATCTTTTCCTTCCTTTGGATTAGGGTGGTAGCGTATCTCCAGGGCAATTTTTCGTGTACGCCTGAAGTACATTCGTGTGATTATACGTGAGAGTACGCCTGCATGGCAACTTTTCGTATACGCATGAAGTACATTTCTGTGTTTATATGCGTCAGGAGGGAGTCTGCTCGAGATCGCCAACCAGCATGGACGCCGCGAGAAATAGAGGGGTCGAGATTGACATGCACGACGGGATAGTTAGGCTAGCATGCGATTAAAGATCGTTTTGAATAACTTGAAATTGTACTGGATTGACTTAACTACTGCATGTGGTGTTAGAGCTAAAGAAAATCCAACAATCGATTTCAGCCAATTAATCATGCCTGCTGTTTCCCGAGCTACCCGAAATAAATATTGATCGGTGCAGAAAGTTATCGGTAAGAACGGTGTTGTTTTTAAAGATCAGTTATACGCAATTGGAGTCGTAAACACCGTGAAAGAAACAGATGGCGTTGGAAGCGCATGCGGTTCAAGATACGGGTGTAACACTCACTACGAGGGCGTGGAAGTTCTTTCCATTCATATAAGAGTAGCGGATTGGTCTTCAACAATACCCTTTATTGCTGGTTGGGTATTTTATGTCATCGTTTAAGCGCATACTTTTGACATGAGATGTTAAATGCGCAGAAATTGGCTAATAAGTCACAGATACTGTCAAAAGAACAAAGAGTAGCATATTTGGCAAGTGTTGTTTTTTATTCGTGGATATGTAAATAAACTTGTGCTGCAAGCAAATCAGGTACTGCGGCGGGCCCTTGTGCCCTTGTGCCTATTGCTCGATGTGAATTGTGAAACTGGATGAATTCGTAGAAGTTATTGGCCGTGGATTACTTGATTTATTGAGAAGATAATTGTCTTGAAGTGTTGTTGAGCAAAAGAGACCCGTTTCAGACTATAGTTTCCATATGAAGATAATCACTTTAAAGTTGTATTGGATTTATTTAAAATTAAGACGATGATGAAACCACTAATAATTTCTGTACCTGACAAAATAAATTTCATTAAGTTGGGAATATCATCACGTACTTTACGTCCATTAGACCGCAAAAAACGCCGACTGCGCCATCTCATGTCGACAAATATCAAGTTTTCAAAGTAACACGCCATTGAGTCACATTGAGGATAAATTACTAATCAACAACGTAAAGTATAAATATGCCGAGAAGGCAAAACGAAAACAGTTCCAGTTTTGCATGCTCGTGGAAGTAAATTGTCTGGACTGTGCTGCAAGAGAGGGGGAAAATAATATAGCGAAAAATCTTAATGCCCGGATTTTAACATATTTTGGTATCGCGCGTCTTTTAGCCTTTTTGCTGCTCTATCAAAAATCAATCGCAAATTGAAGCAGAAAATAAATTTTGAGAGAAAAACGTTTTAATTTGTATGAACTCCGTTACCAAGTGCACGTTTAAAAAAAATGTATATAATTTTATACATGTGCCCACTTTGTTAGTTTAAAGATAAGAGTCGATAAACATTGTGATTCTTTCACTCACCCCGTCTACGAGCGCTCGTTGGGAGGTCGCGTAAGTACCCTTTTTGGTTATTGAAAAGAAAAAAATTATAGTCAAGTATTTACCAAATTACATAGTTAGAAAATTGCGGTTAATATGACTTTGGTATTTGTGTTAGAGATACTTCATCGTAAATAGTGTAAGTACGAGTACGATTTAAAAATGATAAAATAAATTGCGCAGAAATTTGAAATCGAAAACAGAATATTAAGGACCCGCAACAACGGCCGGCCCCTCCACTATAATGAGCTAACCATCGGGCGAGCTCCTTCCTTTTTTGCGTTATAGGGGCTGTTGTCCGGGTAGAGTGGCCTTCCGCTCATGTGCCCTTTTATGGTATAGTGTTATGTGATTCCATCGCATAATACTATAAAATAAATTGGCCACGCTTATATTTCTCATTTAATGGAAAATTTTATACAAATTATGTTTGTGTGAGTTTTTCACTCAAATGGGAAAAATATATGGCCACGTCTACATTTGGATCTTGATCCGGTTGGGAGGGTGCGAGGGGCACCGCCTCCATCTGAATGCCCCACACTTATTTGTGGGCCAAAAGTATCGTCGGTAATCATGAAGTCTGCGCTCAAGTCCGTCTGTTTTCTCCCGGCCCAGTTTATTACTGGCTATAGGCAATTCTGCCCTTAGTAGGTTACCTCGGCCTCGATACCAGTCGATCGGCATTAGATCGCTTCAACTCGTGAGTGCGAAATTTTTTTTAAGTGGGTCTTGTGCTAGGGAAAGGAACCCGCCCCACGACACTGCAACGCTAGCCTGCCAGGGCATTCACGGGTCGCCAGACAAGGCCAATATCGACGGATCCTACCAGCCTCTTTTGCCGAAGCAGCAGACCATCGCTGCCGTCATTCACGGACATTCATCTTCTCATTTCACTACATGATATCCTGACGAAACTGATACTGCTGCCATCGGGGTTCGAAATAGTCATTTCCATGGCGAGGGCTGTGGACGTGGGGATGGTTTTGTATGGGTTCGGTGCTCAAGAACCACCTTCTCTAGTATGTACCTAATGCCGAACGGATCGACATTATCTTTCCAAGCCACGCTTAATGCTTTGGAGGACGCTGCCTTGAAGGCATATGGCAACGTACCCATTGGGGGAGGCTTCAACGCTAAAACAATCGAATGGGGCATGCTTTCAACAGATTCGCGTGGAAAACGAACTAGAAATGGTGGCCAGGATGGCGCTTGTCGTACATAGCTCCGGAAATACGCCGACCTTCTACCGTATGAAGGAGCCATACCGGACGTAACATGCACCTTGGAGTCCTTAGTATGGAGGATACACAGTTGGAGAGTATTAGTCAGCCATTGATCATCAGTTCATTCTGCTTGAGATCCGTTATGTTACCTCCCAACGTCCGTGCGTTTGATCTTCTACAATTGGGTGGAACATCGGAAGGATGGGCATCGAGAGGTTTGTCGAGGTAATCACGAGAGGCACTCTGCTGCGGGGTGATTCGTAGGGGACAGAAGAATTGGCAAATCATGACGTAATGAGCTCAACAAAGAGCATCATCATGACTGCTTACAGCACTTTTATGCCCCGTCAAAGCTTCTGCGTCAAGCTCGACGGGCACGCAACCATGATGAGGCATGCAACCGGGTAGCAGCATATAAATTGGCCAGGAAACGTCTTCGCCAACTATCTAATAACAGCAAGACTCACTGCGGGCAACATCTGGTGGACAATGTGAACAGGGATCGGTAGGGCCTTGGCTATGGACCCCTTGCATACATGAAGCAAAAAAGATGGTTAAGATAGTGCGGACATTACTCCCAATCAAGTGCCCAATCTTCACACAGCCGGAACTGGAAGAGGCAGTCCTTTTATTGAAAGCAAGGAAGGCTCCAAGCCTAAATGGTGTTCCAGCTTATGTGTTGCAACGTGTCTATCACCATTATCCTGAGTTGCTACTCAGCATACTCAACGCTTGCCTACGAGAAGGGGGTTTTCCGGTACGATGGAATGTGGGGAGGCTTGTGCTGATCAGCAAGGGCAAGGGATCCTCCTCATCGCTATCTGCATATCTCCCGTTATGCATGACAGACATGGCTGGGAAAGTGCTGGAGAAACTCATCGAGGGAAGGCTCAATGACGCGATTTGTGCTGCCAGGGACCTATCGCCTCGACACTACGGCTTTAGAGTAGGATGCTCCACCATTGATGCGGTTGATGAGGTGTTAAGTGCGGTAAAAAATAATAAAGGCTAAAGGATCATTCTCTTGGTAACACTTTACATTAGGAACGCCTTTAACTCAACTAGATCGTCCGATATGCTGGATAAGCTAAGAAACCCTTGTCAAGTCCTAAAATATCTGATGCGGCCTCTGAAGGACTACCGGATGAGCAGAAGCATATTATATGATACATCACAGGGTGATGGAAGTTACATCGGGTGGTCGGGACCTGTGGAACGTGTCTTACGACTGACTACTGAAACTGGAGATGCCAGATAAGTCTTGCTAGATTGACTATGTGGATAAAATTGCGGCTCTGGTCACTGGCCGAACTGTTGAACAAGCGCAACTTAGGCTAGGTATGCTAATGTGCCAAGTGACACACTGAATGACTGCTCGTGGGTTCAGTCTAGCACTGAAGAAAACAGAAGTGGTCATCTTGACAAAAAAGAGAATACCTAGAGTAAGATTGATTAGCACTGAAAACATATTGATCGAATCAAAACCAGCGGTAAAGTTCCTGGGGCTACTAATCGATTTGACGGTGAGTTTATCTGAGCAAATCAGGATAACAGCTGAGAAGGTAGCTCCAGGCCTTTCATTTCTGAGTCATTAGGAACAGAAATATAAGGGTGACGCTCTCAGTAAAGAAATGTAACGGAAACGCTTGGCACAGGTATAGAGAAGAGGAGCACTGAAGATTGCATCTTCATATCCGACAGTCTCTGGTTCGATAGCGAGAGTTATTGCAGGCATGCTACCTGTTGTCTTCCTTGCTAGAGAGCGCCACGCTATTTACCTGCGTCGAAGCGAGGATGCAAAGGGGACGGTTGCACTTGAGGAAAGACAGCGCTCACTCAACGATTGGTAGCAGTCTTGGGTGTATTGTACGGAGGGAAGCTGGATTATGTGCCTCATCCGGTTGCACTTGAGGAAAGACAGCGCTCACTCAACGATTGGTAGCAGTCTTGCGTGTATTGTACAGAGGAAACCTGGATTATGTGCCTCATCCTGGATGTGAGACCGTGGCTCAATCTAAGACATGGTAAGACTGACTTCTATCTGATCCAGCCTTTGAACCGGCATGAGTGTTTTCTGTCTTACCTGCACAAGATAAGTGACGATCCCCCCGTGGAGAGGAAGACGATGCCTGCCACATATTTTTGCATCCAAAAAGTGGGACAAGCTGCGACGGGATCTTCACAGGGAGACGAAAGAGCTCACCCCAGATAGTATAGTTGCAGTGACGCTTGAATCAGCTGACAAATGGAATCATGTGGCACATTATGTTTGGGCAGTCCTAAAATATAAAAGGAATTCACAGCAGTCGGGAACTCCTCTTCCCCTCTCCCCTGCCGCTAGAGGAGGGGTCCCCCAGCTTGAAGGAATCTCACGGCGTATCAAAATGAGATCTGGCCTGAAATAATATAGAAAACGGTTCCAGGCCAGGTTCTCAGGGTGACAGGGAAGGTTATAGTGGGTAGGCCAGTCGCCTGCGAGCATTATTTTTCAATATAAGTTAGGCATTATTGTTCGGTATAAATTAAGATGTTTACTGAAGTAACGAATCTGTTTAATGTGATTCTCTGACTGTGATACACGGGAAAAAAACAATTCCTAAAAATAACAAAAACATGCCAGATGACTGGTATATTCAAAAGACAAACTCTGGCTCTATCTCAACAGTATAAGTATATGAGCACATGGTATATCACTTGAACTGCGGGATACAATAAGTCATACTTGTAGGTTGCAGAGTTTTTAAAAAAATTTAGAAGACAGGATCCATAGCGCGGAAGATAGGGTCCGAAAGAAATGAAAAGATAGCTTTAGTGCAAATTCGATTGATCAAGAAGGAGTGTCAGCAAGATCGATTTAAAAGCTCGTCCACCACAAGAATAGAGATCAGAAATGGGCTTGAAGTAGAAATTGATGCATCCATGGTGTGAAGAAGATTGATAAACATCGACCTGGTTGGAAGACGCCCCGCAAAAAGACAGTTTCTCAACAACTACAAAAATGCTAGAAACACGGCTCACGTGAGCCAAACAATATGAGCATTGGACTGAAGATCATTGAAAAATTTGATCTTTTCTGATGAATCCCAATTAAACTTGTTTGGGTTGAATGAAATAGATTTCATTCGGCAAAAATCAGGCAAGCAATTAACCAGCGAGTGCATTTAACCAACAATTCGACAATCAGCCAGCAGAACGGTATTGGATGTTTTTCGTCCTATGGAGCGAAAAGTTTGGCCCTAATCGATAAGCGATTAAAGGGATAAGGCTACGTCTCAATCGTACAGGAACATTTAGTACTTCGTACCGAAGAATGGTATCAGTATGGTACTGAAGCAGTGTTTCAGGATGATTCTTTTCCGTGTCATCCTGCATATGTTGTAAGTGCCGTGTTTATCTACTCAAGTATTTGGTTTTATTACTTACAAGAACAACTTACTATCAATTAATCTTTTATTCTTTTGCAGGTAAGAGATATTGTTGGCAAAACTGGTATTCATCAATAAGATTAGCCCGGTAATAGCCCCAATTTGAACCCAATTGAAAGCCACTGGGCAATAATGAAGAAATAAGTAGCCAACTAGCCTGAACAAATTGGACAAATTGATTTTTGGCACTTAGTATGGTGGAATTTCCCAATAGACCATAAAAAACCTTATTTCTTCAATGCGCAGATGGATCAAAGATGTAATTTAATTTTGTTGTGATTACATAAATATTTTGGAAACAAATTTAAATGGAGGCAAAATTAACTACAAATTTATTTATTTATTTATTTTTTTTTTCTTAAAAAGCCGCCGGATGAGTGAGTGGATGTGTTTCGACTCCTTTGAGTCATCTTCAGTGTCTAAAAGATGTAGGGAAGGAAACAAATCAGAGGAGTCAAATATTTTCTGTTAGCCAAGAAATCATTGTGTTTGTAATTGTGTCATGTCCAGATGCTATATAGTTATTGAGTGTAAGCATAATGTTCTTGATTTCGCCAAAGTCTGTTGGTTCAATCCTATTTTCATGTTGAATGTTATATACTAGTAAATACTCCTAGTAGAAGGCAAAATTTACTACAAAGAAGGCAAAATTTACTACAAAGAAGGCAAAATTTACTACAAATTTCTTTTTTTTTCTTCTTCTCTTGCGTTATTGAGTAAGCAGACGTGTTTTGACTCCTTTGAGTCATATTCAGTGTCTAAAAGATGTAAGGGAAGGAGAAAATTCAGAGGGGTTAAAACGCGATGGCTTTTCAAAAAAAAACGAGAGTTGGCCTGTGGATATCAAATAAAAAATATTAATTGACTACAACACGGGCTGTCTTGCAAAGATGCTGCGATCATTCCACAAAATACCGTAAGACTTAATCGAACCATAACAAACATATGTTTCAACAAACAGTGTTTGAAAAATAACATAACACCAGCATTTGCAAAAGTCTTAGTTAAGCAAAACACAATTGCTGCATTAAATACATAACGAATTGTACATATAATTCGCATTAAAAATAAAATAAGAAAACTGTTCATATAAAAAGGATGAAATCAACCGACAGTACTACCTCCACTCTTACAATTAACTAATCTACTATAAATTGAAAACTTTCCACACAGCTACATGACGTGAGACAGAACATTAGTATTCATCTCAAAACCAAATATGAGACCATGATATAAAAACTTGACAAATTGATGATAAAGCAAAGCATAATGACCACAGCAACGAACAGAGCCTTCTATTCATGGACTGTAAATCTATCAGATACTACTTTTATGACACAGGAAATGAAGCTGTTAGATAAAGGACTGAAACATAAACTAGCCTAAGTAACTAACTAAATAGCCATTGACAAACTGCCGTAGGAACAACAAACACATGCAAGATGCACCGCAGTAGATATACTACAAAAAATACGGCACTAGCATAAGCAAACGAATTCCACGAAGACCATAAACTATTCAAAAAACATATTCAGAAGAAACTTACTGTCAACCTGCTAGTCGTGACAAGGGCCCACAAAGGACATACAACGAAGATCCTAAAAACAATAGACTACGTACAAAAAACAACAGACCTCATTAATACGAATAGATATGACTCGTAACAAACAAAGTCCACACGAATAAGTTTCAAACAGACTTATGTACTGCTATTCTACAATCTCCATAATCATCCCTCTTGCTACTAAGCACCACTATATCAACCCAAATCCATCCACACCATTCCTCAAAGCACAACCTAATGTCCACAAACCCAATATACCCACCTAGGCTGTTGTCAATTGCCATCCTGCTCCTGCATACCGGTTAGCACGGTACTACGCAATGATAACGGATGATATTATATACCTTGACAACAAATACACATTAAAGAACAGCCACAATCTAGCCAACTCATCCATCTCTCTAACGTAGACTGACACCTGTCGATTTTTATCACAAGACATCACTAACCTCTATACGTCTATGACCATGCCAAAAGAAAAACTTTCATGCAACAATTAACAATCTCATTAAGGCGGACCACAATCAAGCAGAACTACTTTAAATTAAATAAATAATAACACATACATTTCCAAGGACAGTCTGGGTATGGGGCATTCAATATCCTCGATAATGTCAGAAACACTGTTACGATCTTTGGAAGAAATCTTTATACAAAAATTGTCAAAAGATTCAATGTAATATTTTACAGATAATATATGGATGGCAACACAGACAGTAACGACAAGATACAAAAAATACTCAGGATCTTTCTTACACAACAAGGCAGACTCCTATTATGCGATGCACCTACAAAACCACGCACACGGGCCTGACGCTATGACAAACTCTATGACATTGTTACACAAACAAAGCAAAGGACCGAGGCATGATATCCTAGAAAGACTTAAAATATAAGAACATACTCGTAACCTTAGCAACGAGCAACACAAATTCCGACGCGATTTTCTCCGTACCAGGTCACACTCTCCGATGAAACGGAAACGGCATAAATCAGAACAATAACCCAAAAGACAAAAACCTAATACTCCTCTGCCTGGCCTAACCTAGGGCCTACTTGCATAACCCATCCTGCACCTATATGAAGTCTTTTCCTTCCATTCATTCTATCGACACTGAAGATGAGTCAAAGGAGCCAAAATGCGTCTGCTCACCCAAAAAAGCAAGGCCCGACGGCTTTTCAAGAAGAGAAAAAAAAGAAAAAATCCTGTTTTTAAGGTTTCATAAAAAAAGATGAAAAAATCCTTCAAGTTTCGTAACCTGTCTGTTCGTATGTCCGTCCGCCTTTCCATGCACCACTTCAATATTTCATTTCTTGGAATCTACGAAAGCAACATTCATGAAATTTTATGTATTTTTACGCCAACGTGATGAACTCTCTAAAGTTAAGAAATAAATTCAAACGTTTTAAAGGGGAGCTTTTCATACATGGAAGTGACTCTCAAAAAAATTTTCTGCAGAAAGATGGTATGGATATCAAATCAAATGTATTGAGTAGAACTGTCTAAATCAGATGTTGGCAGTATCAAAACTGAGGGGCTCGGGGGGAGTGAAAATCAATTGATAATTTAATTTATGAAGTAAGCAGCCCTCCTGTTTATCTTAACCCACTTGTTTCTACATTATGCAGAATTCAAATAAGGCAAATTCTGGTCATATGATGTACCATGATCCACACCTATCATTATGCAATCCACATCTACTGCAGTTAGTAATACCATAGCTTAGTTTATAATTAAGTTATTTTGGCAGCATTTAAATCCACTGCTAGTTTCAAATAGTTTTTAAGCAAATGCAGTATTCCAACAAACCAACTGTTTTGTTATCAGTGATAAGTCTCTGTGGAGTTTGCCGCTATTTCCTTATGATAAATAGTGCCTGTGTTTTGTCCGGGTTAATCTTAATTTTCCATTTACGAAAGTATTCCAATAAAATATTTATTGGTCGTGCAATTTTGAAGTAATTAGTCTTGCTTGTCGTTCTGTATTAAATATACAGGTATCATCAGCGTAGAGTGATAGTTTTACTTTTGGAGGCAGAGTGGGAAGGTGTACATTAAATATATTGTATAGGACCGGTGAGATGTCTGAGCCCTGAGGAACTCCACCATCAATTGGCCTCAGGCTTCAGAATTATTTGTCCGTTCTGACACGAAACGTTCTGCCTTCCACTCTAACTAACTGGAGTTTAGTAAAGTGTTTAGCTTTGAAGCCATATTGTTCGATTGAGTCGATGCAGAATCATGCTTTCTGCAATTTTCGACAGAAATGAGAGGAGACTAATATGTCTCTAGTTTTGTGGAAATTAAAGGCCCTTTTGAGGTTTCGGGAAAACAGTAATAATCGCTGATTTTCATACTTTGGGATAAATTCGCAAACGAAATGTTAAATTAATAATGTCAGTGTCTTTGTAAAATATTGTCCAGTAGTCAAGAAACCATTGTGTTTGTAATAATGTCACGTCCAGGTGCTTTATGTTTGTTGAGTGTCTGCATAATGCTCTTGGTTTCGTCCAAGTCAGTTGGTTCAATCCTGTCTTCATGTTGAATGTTATCTATCAGGAATCTGTTGACAGAAGATTCAATTCTTTCCTCAGTTTCAAAGTCGTCTTCGTCTGAAGAATTTTCGCGATATTTTATTTCTAGGGGATATGCAAATGCTTCAGCCTTACCCGCATCGTAGAATTGCATCCCATTCGGACCATTCGGTACCCCAATTTTGATGTTTAACCGAAAGTATTTGGACGCTCTCCAGAAACTACTACACCCGGCTTGAGACTCTGCAAAATGCTCTCCCATTGCTCGCTTATCATCCGAATCGCGTTTACGCGTAACGTAGGGTCACCTGTATACTGAACTCTCCTCCGAACTTGATTTCTTCTCCTTATCAATTGTTTGATGCTCTGAGGGAGTTCATAGGAATTTATTTCCCTTCCCGGAGTCATGACCGTATGGTCCTCTTTTGCCTGTAAAATTTTTTGAGTTACGTTCTCAATGCCATTTCAGGTGACTGAAAATTAGTTTCATTGGTCAATGCAACTTTAAACGCTTTCCCGTTTGTAGTTTTCTTTACTTACATAGGAACATCAATGAAGATGTTTTCTATGAGGAAGAGGACTAGTTTGTGGTCAGAAGACAGTTCGTCGAGGACACTTAACCGAACATTCTGTGTGAAATCTCCCGATATTCCAATGTCCAGTGCAAAGCCATTTCTTGACCCATAATGTGTTGGTTCATTGGGGATATGTAGGCTGAAGTTGTTGGCTGTGATGAATGTATTGGGCTCGGTCCAAGCTTTTTGCTTCTCACAACTGGTGGTATTTAGATCTCCTGCAATGAAGAAAGGGCCTTCAAATGCAAAGTGCACTAAGATTATTGAAGAAATTTATATTTCCTGGAGGATTGTAAGCATAAATCACAATAAAGTCTAGAAAATCAGTTCGCACCTTGATTGATATGGACTCTAGTCCTTGAAATGTAGATACTGACTCACGTTTCGTCTCACATGATTGGCCGTTCCGTCTCCTCTATTCGTCATTCTGTCATTTCTGTATACGATATAATGTAGTTAAGGATGCGAAATCGTCTTCAAGACTTCAGAAACGTTTCTTGGATCATTATGATCTCGAATTTATGATCAAATATAAATTTTTAGAGATCACCAGTATGCTGTAGGAATTCACATTCCACGTTAGAATTGAAACGTGGTTCATTAATTTCGTTAGTGTTTAATGTCGACGACATTTTGAGATGCAGCGAAGATGATTTGAGTCATCATCTCTAGCATCATGTTTTGGAATTGTGTCTGTATTTTGGCAAACATTTTGCCCATATTGTGAGATTGATTTTATGTGCGTAGAAGTGTCTGTGTCGGATGATGCGAATGATCTTTTCATGTTCTTTGGATTCCTGGGATAACCCCCGTAGCTTGCTGGATGCTCTCCACCACAGTTGACACATTTTGGTTTTACTTCAATTTTCTTTGGACAATGCGAGAAATAATGAAGCAAATCGCATTTAACGCATCGATACTGCACATGATAGTTTCTAGAAAAATTTCCAAATTATTGGCAATTGCAGCACATAACCTGGCCTGTACAAAGGCGCTGTGCCTCCACAGGTGGCAAAAATATTTAATGTTGTAGATGCTTTTTTCAGATTTTGTTAGGAGAGCCTTGACTACCCTAGAAAAACCTTCCTTTATTTTGATGTAATAAACTTCAATTGGGTTTAAGCCCTGAGACATTAAGTCTTCCTTGATTCCTTCGACTGAAAAGCCATACAGGCCCCTGATGACAGCATTCAACTGTCTTTCCTCCGGAAGTATGTAAGTGTGGTATTGTATTTCATTGTCAGCTAGTGCTTTTGTCAGTCGTCTGTGATCTGTGGGTGTTGTTGGTATAATTTGTATGTCAAGGTAGACACGGATGAGTATGAGTTGTTTTGTTTGTTAATAATTGGTACTGTTTTGGTTTCTTGTGTTTGTGGTTCGGGTTGTGTATTTGTAGTGTTCAGCAGTATTGATTTTGGTTTTGGTTTTATGGCCATGTCTGTAAATGTCTTAGCTGGTTTTGATTGTGGAAGGGCAGGGAAAATCTCATCCTGTTTATCTTTACTGCAACTCATGCAGCTAACTTCCATCTTCCTTTCCAAATTTTCAGAAGACGAACAAGATTTTGGAGGTGAAGATATCCTCACCGTTTGTTTTTTCATCTGAGGGCTGTCTTTCTGAGATGTTCCGTATGTCTTAGCCTTATTTTCAACAATTTAGTTAATTCTGTATTTTTTGCAGCTAGCAATTCGTTTTTGTTTCACTGGTCGGTCAGCTCGGCATTCATTTTGCAATGTTTCTTGGTCTAATTTTAGTGTAATATTGTCAAGCTGGGCAACCAGTGAAGCAATTTGCTCATCCTTGTCTCTTACGTCGAATCAATATTACTATCTTTTATCTTTTTCTGTCTTGTATCACTTTTTATCTTCTATCTCTTTCTGTCTTCTGTCTCTTTCTATCTTCTGTCTCTTTATATCTTCTTCTATTTGCTATCCCCTTCCATCTTTTATCTACTGCCTTTCTTCCTATCCTCTATCTCTTTCTTCTCAACCTACATCTTCTCTTCTAACCACTATCAACTGTAAACTCGCTTGCACGTTAAATAATTCAATTCAAAACATCCGCAGGAGATGTTGACTTGTCTACGTCTCCTATACGACTGTCTTGTGTACAGATTTGAACTGTCGTTTCTTTTATCAGAAATATATATATAACATTTTCAATATCTTTTTAAAGCAGCTCAACTGTAAAACTATACTAATTAAAATGCATACTAATTTAAATGTGGTAGTTTTAGAATACTTACATAAGGCGGGTCACAATAAATTGCTTTACACCATAATGGTTCAGAGTGGTAGCATACGCAAAGGCTACACACACTAGGACCAGGAACATAAAGCATTCCGTGCTTCACTCTATTTCCTTGAAAGTCTTCGCAGCCCTCTTCCTTACATCCTATAAGAATATGAAATCATTCAGTGATAGTGATAAATATGTTACGAAAATGAATAACTATAGTTACTAAGAAAATCGAATATATATTGGAGTGAAGTGTAGGATGCCAACATTTTATAAATCTAATCATGCAATTTATTGTATTTCTTAAGCTGCCTAATAAGTTAAATATTAAAATGTTATTAAAAGTTTTCTGATGCCATAAAAGAAAGCCAGAAAATTTTCTTCAACCAATTTTGTTTCAATCCTGGAGAAACTTCCCGAATTTGGTGGAACAACCATAGACTCTTTCTAGTATTTCTAACAATTACTAAAGTGGTAGATATTGTTATATGTTCATAAACATTGTGATAACGAAGTAGCCGGAAATTTAAATTTAAATTCCCCGGGTAAATGATATTTAAAAAAAAACGTATTTTGTTAAGTTGGTAGAACTATCCTTAATTAGTATGCCAAATATTAGTGCGATCTGTCAACCAGTTTATTTACAGCAGCTGCTTAACTCGGTACACCTCAGTAATGCGTTGCGATTTTTGTGATTTTATGATTTTTTTGATTGTGACCGAATCTAAAGCCAAAAACGCAATAAATACCATTGATCAACCACCGTTTCCACCAGATTTTGCTCCGTGTGATTTTGATGAAAAATTAAATATTCTGCGTTTTATTTGCAATTTCCGGGTACTTTTTTGTCACAATGTAAAACAAAACTCGCTGAAGGAGCTGAAGGCCATCCCAAAAAGTGCTTAAGAAAAGTGTTTCGATGACTGGAAAAATCGTTGGCGTAAGTGTAGTGCATCTGATGGAAATTAATTTGAAGGCGACAAAATAAATATTAATGAATAATTAAATATTTTGCGTTTTATTTGCGATTTCCGGGTACTTTTTTGTCATAATGTATACTAGCTAGTTACTGTTGCCATACCGTCTTAACATTATAAAATAATTCCATCATTAACGAAATAGCAAATTGGAAAGATCATACTTGAATGATTGGCAATCAAAAACACTAATGTCCACGACAGCGCTTACTTACTGCAACTACAAGTATGGGAGTGATAATTAAAAATACTGATAACGTTATCGATTTACGGCATTCCTACAATAACAAGGGTCCGCCCGAATTAATGTGTCAAACGATTCCAAGCTACGTTCTCAGGTAGACAGGGGAGGTATTAAGTGGGTGATCCAGTTACTTGCAAGCATGGGAACCTCTCAATCCGTGCGTAAATGACATTCACCTCCCAATTCCCAAAAAAAAACAACAATAAGTGTGGGGTTAGTAACTAAAGAACACAGAAGAATTCAGTTGCGCCTAAATCATTACAATAACAACAATTTTTTTTGTGGTAGGAAGGTGAATGCCCATTTACGCATAGGGTGTGGGACTTCCATGCCCACAAGAAGGCGACTGAATTACCCACTAAGCACCTCCCATGTCAACCCGAGAACCTAGCCTGGAATCGTTTGTCCCACTACTTCGGGCCAGGTCTCATTTTGTTACGCCGTGAGGTGCCTTTAAGCTGGGGGATCCCTCTTCCCACGGGAGGGGAGAGAGGAATTGCCGGACAACCGATCCCCCAGCCCCAGCACCCCCGGCTGCTGTGAGTCCCTCTTATCTTTTTGGACTGCCCGAACATAATGTGCCACCTGGTTCCATTTGTCAACCGATTCGAGCATCACCATGACTATATTATCCGGGGCGAGCTCTCCCGTCTCCCTGTAGAAGTTCCTTCATAGCCTGTCACATTTTGAACACGAAAAATATGTGTGGCAGGCATTGTCTTCCTCTCCGGGGCAATAACGACAATCGGGGGACCGTGCCTTACCAATCTTGTGCAGGTAAGACTGAAAACACCCATGCCCGCTCAAAAGATAGAAATCAGCCTCACTATGCCTTCGATTTCAGCCTTACTATCCCTTCTTGTGATTCACCCAAGACTGCTGCCAATCATTGAGTGAGCGCTGTCTCTACTCGCGTAGAAACATCTCCCTCATTTCAACGCAGATAAAAAGAGCGGCGCTCTGTAGCAAGGAGGCTAACAGGTATCATGTCTGCAATGACTTTCACCGCCGAATCAGAGACTGTCAGATACGAGGATGCCATCCCCAGTGCTCGTCTTCTCTGTACCCCTGCCATATGTTTTCAGTACACCTCCTTACTGAGAGCGCCGCCCCATACTTCTGCTTCGTACAGTAGCACTGACCATACAGCACTCATCAAGAGGCGTCTTCGTGATAGGCTAGGTGCCTCTACGTTGGCCATAAGTTGACTCAGAGCTGATACTCCCGAAGCAGCCTTCTCAGCCGTTGCCCTGATTTGCTCAGAGGAATTCATCTTCGAGTCGATCAGTAGCCCCAGTTACTTCACCGCTGGTTTCGATATGATTCGTATGTCTCCAATACTGATCATCCTTACTCTGGGGATTTTCTTTTTTGTCAAGATGACCACTTCGGTTTTCTCCAGTGCTAAACTGAGCCCGCGAGCAGTCATTCAGTCCGTAACTCGGCGCATTAGCATACCTAGCCTAAGTTGTGCTTGTCCAATGGTGCGCCCATGATGCAACATCATCCGCATAGCCGACCAAGCACGACTCATCTGGTATCTCCAGTCTTAGCAGCCCGTCGTAAGACACGTTCCATAAGTCCGGACCAAGGAGCAGCACCCGATGTAATTTCCATCCTTCGTTGGCCCTGTGTTGTGTCGTAAAGCAGGCTTCGGTCTTTTAGATAGTCCTTCAAAAGCCGCATTCGATATTCTGGAACTTGAAAAGAGTTTTCCAGCGTATCCAGAATATCCACCCATCTAGCGGAGTTGAAGGCGTTCCTGACGTCGAGTGTCACGAACAAAACGTCCGTCGCTTGGTGCGACTATGTGCCTCTGCCTTTTGGACCACGCTCACCACCTCTGCAATCGCGACAATAGTAGAACGACCTGCTCTAAAGCCATACTGCCGAGGAGATAGGTCCCCAGCAGCACGAATCGCGTCAGCGAGTCTTTCCTTGATGAGTTTCTCTAGCACTTTCCCAGCCGTGTATAGCATGCATAACGATTTGGGATTTCCCTTGCCCTCGCTGATCAGCACGAGCTTCGACACTTTCCATCGTACCGGGAAAACCCCGTACCGCAGGCAAGCTTTGAATGTACATAGCAGCAAGTCAGGACCATAGTGAAAGACAAGCCGGAACACCATCTGGACCTGGAGCATTCCTCGCTTTCAGCGAAAGGACTGCCTCCTTTAGTTCCGGCTGTGTCAAGAGTGGACACTCAACTGCTGTTTCACCATAGACAGCGTCAGCACAGACGGGATGGGAGGGGAAGAGTGCCCGCATCTGATCTTTTAAAATCAGGTCTTAACACTACAATGTCGATAACGGGATAGGCAGTGGAAGCAAAACAATACAAAAAGACGGTGTCATCTTCATTCCTGTAAATTTTTCTGTCATTTTTTATGGCTTTGTTTAACGAATTTTATAAAGGCCTGCTCGTTTTGCATCCAGCCTGCCCGACCATCCATCCATCCGTCGTTCCGTGCGTCACAGCAAGTTTTCTCAGAAACTATACAATCTACAAACTTTTTAGAACGGTCAAAAGCGGTAGGCTCTTCTAAGTTTTGGTCTGACTAAAAATTTCAAAAAATTATATGCAGCCCCCGTTGTACTAAAGTGACAGTTTAAAAATTTATCTTGTCAAAAGTAGTCGAGTGGAAAATCAAATGAAAGGTTCTGATTACGAGTAGAACTCTAACAATCTTAAATAAAAAAGACAATTTGTGTATCAGGGGGTCCAGGGGAAAGTAAAAAGTACGAAAAATGTGTGCCCCCACCTAGTTCGTGATTTGACTTCATCCAGCCGAAAAATTTGCAAAAATTACGAGGTTGACCTTTATGAGTGCAAAGAAAAGAAATTCCCCAGAAATCAAACTTCACTCAACTTTGTTAGTAAAAGTATGATTCATCAATTTTAAAGTTTCCCATAAAACTTACCGTTTCAGTTACTTATATAGACTGACCTAACATCCTTGTGCTCACAAAATTTTATTGAAATCGAATCATAATTAAGTGAGACATAGCCATTTAAATTATATGCTTACAACAATAAAACGCGTTGATATAAACATACGAGAATTTCAAATTCATTCAACCCATGAAGAGATCTCTTAGGTTTGTATCATCCGAATATATTCCCAGGTAGCGATAATAAAAAGTAGCTTAAACGAAGAATGAAAAATAAAACGAGTTGGGAAGATACCGTTCCGGCGTGAGAATGGGAGAAAAAAGTTGATCTCGTCGACGAGGAGTAGCTGTGCGCTTGGCAACAATGGTGAGTTGGAACCCAGCACCCGACCTGTTCGCGTGCGTGGAAGGTGCGGATATGAGCGAACGTCGATACAGACAGTTTTTTTCCGGAATAGTTGTGGAGTTTGCCATTGTTCACTCAGAAAAACCAAATGAAAAATTCTTTTCTGCATTTTTGTCGTCCGAAAATAATTACATTTTTGGAATTTCAGCATTTAAGTTCGAAAATAATAACTAAGCAAGGCCGTTTTAAAAATTGAGACTTATACAAAAATTTCACTTTTACACAGGGAACTATAATTTGCATTTATAAATGATTATAATTGCTGACCCCACCTAGATATAAACACCCGCTCCGTAATGTAGGTATTTGTAAGGCGGGTCCTCTCGTTCTTTGAAACATCATTAACCAAGGGCATTAATCTTTCGAATGCTACTCAGTCACTGTCGTGTAACGCGTTCCTACAAATAGCAGTCTAGGTATACAGGTTTTGCCTTGCTATCAAAAACTTAATGGGCTGCTGCCCTAGGTAACAAAAACGATATTGCTGCTGATACAATTTCAGCTTACTGGGTAGCATCTGCTCCTTCTGCAAGGGTGAATGTTTGTGCGATAGTTCGATAATGAACCGACCACAGAGGTCAACCACCTACGTTCTCAGTGGCAATATGCAATGTATTCTGGATGTTCAACTATCCGTAAAGGACTGCAGTGATGGTCTGCTGCCTCAGCGAGCAAAAATGTTGGTGCTCGCTGGAATTTTTATTGTCTGAGAACGCGTGAATGCGCTTGCAGCCTAGCGTGGCAGTGTCATGGGGCGGGTTCTTTTTTCCCAGCACAAGGCCCCACTACAAAAAATTTTGCATTCACGATTTTTTCGAACATGGATTTTGACGGTTCCAATGCCGAGGTAACCTACCGAAGGAATGAACAATAGGAAACGCGACTAACCGGACTCGATTAACGTGCACAGGACGCGAGACAATCTCGTCCTTACTCTGAGCACTAAGGTCCCCTACTAAGAGTGGGACATCCAGGTGGAAGCGGTCAGATTAGAGTTCTATAGTTTCTAACGATCTTGTCTTTCGAATTTCAAAAAAAGTGTATCAATTTATAACATGATCTCTATTGTGGCTTTTGTTTTGATTCATAGATACAATATCTAAGATTTTATTTTTTTTTTAATCTAAAAATCTAAGGTGATTTGGATCATCAGAAAATGTTCAATGAAATTTATGTTCATAATTTGTTTTATGTTTCTCTAGCATTTCATTCTAATTTTTAAGTCTGAATACACAAATATATTTCACGGAGCTTCATTCAACACTGACAATTTACACTATTTGGGACAAATAGAAGGACAAGGAATAGGCATAAAATATACGGGCTTGAAAAGTGGTTGCTTTGATTGACGTGTTCATTTCACACTTAATGCGAATTTTCGATGATTTCAGAAGGAAAAATTTTTCTGAGAATTTACAAATGCGAGCGGATAATTTTCGAAAAATCCAATAAACTGCCTCCTGAGAAGTAACGAGCATACTATTCTCGATGACTGGACTCCAAGGACGAACTGATATCCCTTTGTTGAGGCTGAACTCTTTAAATTAGTTACGCAATATGATGGTGCTCCTTCACAAAGATCTGGTCTTTAGCAAACTTTTGAATGACCTTAATGATCAGCTTGTTGCATGTCTCGTTCTTGTTCTATAAAGAACGACTTGTCGTAATATTGTCCAAACTGCCTGCTAGAAGACTCAATCGCAACTAGTGTCACACCAAAAGCGATGGTGAAATATCAAAATCTGCAACGTCAGCCCAACTTAGATGGTGTCTAAATTTGCCAAATGCCTAATCACTCAGAAGGTGCAATTTCAGCTGTTGAATGACGATATCTACCGTGACAGTTTCCAAAAGGTTTTTCTGCATTCTGCTCAATTAACCAAGTACTCGAGTTGTGAAAATGACTTAAATGAAATTCGCTGGTCGTCTTGGTTGCGTTTTCGTTGGAACCAAAATTGCCAAAAAACTGGTCTCGAACTCGCGAGCTGCTACAAACACTGGTGAGACTTTGGACAATGTAATGTTTGGTACAATTTAGATTGCTGCCAAATTTATCTATTTCACCGACTGCCAACTTTTATCGTTGGGCTGAAGCTCGTTCGGGATGAAAATCACGAGCTATCTGCACTCAGTGTTTTTGCTGGTATATGACTTTCCGCATTCCATGCATTTAAATTCATCCTGATTTAAATGGAATGCCCTATGGGTTTTCGAATTGTACATATTTGTAAATGATTTGTTACATAGCTTATATTTAAATGCTTTGGGATTCGGATGTTTAGCTGTAAGCTCATTATAACCTCGCACCGTTTAAAGCAGCCTCCCACAAAAATCGCTTTTAAATAAATCCGGATTTGAATGCACAGCTTTATGCACTTCCTTGAAAATAACCTTCCACATAAATCGCACTTGAATGAAACGTGGCCCCACTGGCAAGCGAATTCGAATGCAATGCTTCATCTTTTAAGCTGTGTATTATCAATTATTAAATAGCTAGAATTTTCTACACAAACTATACTAACCTCCTGAATAATCAAATGCGCTCTAACAAGTCCCAGGCGATTCTTTTCAGAATCCTACGTCTAACACTCGTTGCGTGCAGACCTGTTTTTAATCGCTCCTATCATTAATTTTAAAAATTAATGAATTTTTCACAAAAGTCAGTTGAAACTAATTTTTTAATTGAAAGCCATCACCGTAAAATTATTCATACATTTATCGAATACCTACAATTTCTTTCCAGAAATATCAAAAATCGGAAATACATTCAAGGGAAGTCCCGGTTTAAGAACATTTCGTCTAGTCTCGCTGCAAAAGCAATGAGATTGAGGAGCTCGATGGCTTCAGCCGTCAACCAGAACAATCGTGTCCATCGCCAACGATGACGGGCAAAAAAAGCTAAAGCGAAGATTCGATCACAATGAAGAAAACACGAAAATTTTATCAGTTATCGAGATGGAATAGTTGATCAAAGCTAACGAGCAAGCTGAGAAGGTTAAGAGAGAAAACGAAGAGCTCAGACTTTGGATCCAATCACTAGAAAAACTAGTTGGAAAATTGACGTTCAACAAACCAAAAGAAACCAGCAAGAAAGAAAACGAAGCAAAGTCAAAAGCGACTGAAGAAAAGACACCTAAGAAACCGAAACAAGAACCTGATCAAGAGGATGTCCTCAGCGCAGGCAGAGCAAACGTCAGCACGAACTATTATGCAGCGCTAGCAGGACTAGAAGATTCCGTGAGTATTGAAGAGGATACAGGTAACAAAACTTCTGAACATTGTATTACTTATCCGGATAGTGGATTCATTGAATATTTAAAAATTAAAAATAGGGAGAAAAAACCAAAAGTTTTGTCTGCTAGTCCGTCAGTCAAGGTTAATCATAAGAAAGAAAAGGTCCCACTAATCATAGTATTTGAGCAAACAGGCAAAGATAAGGTTCAGCTTTTGGCAGCCGAAAGTAGATTAAATGATTTTGAGACCAAGAGAGTCAATGCCGATAAACTGACAATTAGAACTAAGTCATTGGTTGATTTTCTGGCAGCAAAAAGTGCATTGAATTCTGGAGATTTTCCGCATTTTACATACTCCCCAAAAAGCGTAAAAACCAGACATTTTTATTGAAGGGTCTGGACTGTGGAGAGGATACAGTCGATCTCCTTTAGGTGCTTCAAGAAGTTGCACCAGAAATAGAATTTATTTCCGTTAAAGACTTTGCAACAAGGAGATCGATTGTCGAGCGTGAAAATTTGACTTATTACTTAGTCCAGATTTCCAGCAAAAGCAGTTCAAGCGCCCTAAGAAAAATACGCTAATAAGCTTGGTGAGGTAGGAATGCTTCCAGAAAAGCGAGGTGAACCAGTGCTACAGATGCCAAAGGCTCGGGCATTCGGCTGCCAATCGCGCCATGAAATATAGATGTGTAAAATGCAAAGATATCCAAGTTACGACTAATTGTTCCGCGGTTTACAAAAAACACAATTTGTGAATTTACAGTTTGTTTTATTCGATACTGCTTCATTTAACAACTCACGAAATACAAAAAGCGCTTCAATAACTTGACCACTTAAATTTATAATGTTTAATTGCTGAGTAAACAAAATGCAATCAACTTAATTTAACATACACAGCGGCGTTTGCACAACGGTTGTCGCTACAGGTGAAACGATGAGCTTGGTCATCGATTAGTTTCGAATGCTATTTCAGGTCATAAAAAATGCGCGTGTTGTGTGATTGCAAATATGAAGAGGGTAATGGCCTCAATACAGTTTTGAATGAACTGAGAATGCGCGTGGAAAGGTGATGAGTGAAGGAGGAAAGGTAAGTGTAAGGTAATATTTTAAGTGCGCGTGGAAAAATTATGATGAGGAAAGAAGTAAAGGTAAGTGGAAGGTGATAACTTTCATGCTCCCGGCGAGTGCGAATTGGCTCACGCGGAGCCAAAAGAAAAACTATATTGTGTGAACTGCGGTGTCTTTGGTCATCCAGCATCATATCGAGGATGCCCCCGGTATCAAGATGCAAAGGAAAATTCACTCCAAAACAAAGCCAAGTATACCGCAGTGTGCTACCTACCAACTTCGTCAAGCCCGGGGTGTCATTTGCACTTGCTGCTAGGGGACCAGCAGACAATGTAAATAAAATATTTTATATTTAATATTATATTGCTTCATAAGTAATAAGAGTACCTGTAGAAGTAAACAGTGTTTCCTGTTCACAGGTGTAGTTGAAAAATTGTTCTTATAATCTAAATCGAAGACTAAACTTAAAAACTGAAAAGTGAGAATTGATTGATGCTTACAAAATAAATTCTTTTCATCTTACAAAGTAATTTTTTCCTAGTGTTTACAATAGTATTGCTTATTGATTGTATATAATCCAAGTTTTAATTTTGTGTTTCCTTGAGGAATAACTTAAAGTTTTCAAATTATTTGGTAGGCTATTAAAAAGCCCTATAGCTTTTACGTAACTGAATTTGTCACTCATCCTTTTTTAGCTCCAAGTGGCTGTATACTTTTAAATCTCGTTATTTTAATTGAGTTTTGAAATTTTGTTTTAAGAGAGTCATAGTAGTATAATAAAGAGTTGAAAGCGAATAGCTGTTGCACATTTAAAATAGTTTTGTTGCTTATGAATTTATTTTTATTGACAATATTTAATAATCTTTTTTGTAAATTTTGTAAGGAGTTCAAACTATTGCCATAGGCTCCACTCCATGCTATTATCCCAGAGTTTACCAGGCTATGAAAAAAAGCAAAATATATTATACGCAAACTATCGGAAATCATAACTTTTGCTAATTTATGAAAAATAAATATTAGGTATTTAGTTTTACTCATTATGTACTCAATGTGTTTATCCCATTTCAAGTTTGAGTCAAAAATTACGCCCAGATATTTGCATCTATCTACTTGTTTTAAATTTAAACTATTAATTTTTATATTAAGATTATTAGGCACACTTGAACAATAGCTCCCGAAAATCATGTATACAGTTTTGTCCACGTTTAATGACAATTTATTAACAGCTAACCATTTTGATATTTTTTCTAAATGCAAATTCATTTTATTTTCAACAACAGACCAGGTTTTCCCTGTAGATAAGACTACTGTATCATCAGCATACGAAAAAATTGTGTTATCTGGCATGTTTTTTAAAAGGTCATTAATATACAATTTGAAAAATAACGATCCAAAGTTAGTACCTTGGGGCACACCAGTTGTTATAGTTCTAAACTCACCATTTTTAAATATTGGTTTGATCTCGGCACATTTCAAAGCATCTGGCCAAATAGCATGAGATATACTTATATTTATTATGTGCACTAAAGGTTCAGTTATGTAGTCTGTTAAGGTTTTTAATGTTTTTGCATTGATTCCATCAATACCTCCATTTTTAAGTTTGAGTTTATCTATAATTGTTCTAACTTCATCGGGATTTGTACAGTGAAAAAAACAAGTTCAATTATTTGAAGGTGGTAACTGTATTGTAGCATCAGGGGGGATATGAATACTATTACTTAGTTCTTTACCTATATTACTGAAGTAGTTATTCATTGTGTTACAAATAGCTAGGGGGGCGCTGAGTTTATTGTTATCTTGTATAATGTATTCAATATTATTCTCTCTACTTTTGGGTTTACCGCTGATCTCATTGATAGTATTCCACAATTGTTTGGCATTAGAACTGTTTTTTGTTATTTCGTTTTTATCGTGAAGAAGTTTGGCCTCGGTTATCACTTTATTTAATATTTTGCTATAATTTTTATAATTTTGTTTATGCTGCTGGTTATTAAGATTACGTTTCCAAGTGTTATAAAGTGTTTCTTTTGTTTTCCAAGAGTTAATAATTGCTTTAGTGATCCACTTAGACCTAGGAATAAACTTATTTTGTTTCACTTTGTTTTTTGCCTTCCCTTTGGCATTATTTGCACAAATTTGGATCCCATCAATGAGAGCATTGGTAGCTGTATTTGGATCATGCATTTACATAATGGAATTCCAGTTTTGTATACTTGCAACTTTCTTTAATTTAGCATAATCTATATATATACTATTTGCAGATTTTTTGTTATGTCTGAATTTACTTACGGAAATAAATAACGAAAAGTGATCAGTTAAGGGTTGAGTGAATTTGCAAGTTTTGGTAAGAAAAGTGTTATTTGTCTTGATAAAAATATTGTCAATACATGACCCTCTTTGGTCATTAGCAGGTGATCTTGTTATTCCTTTGAATCCAGGATAAAAACCATGTTCTAATAAATTATTTAAATGTTCTTGGCTGTAGCAATCATTTTTTAAAAGATCAATATTGAAATCTCCAAGTATTAAATGATTTTTAGAGTTTTTTTTCGATTACATATATTGCTAAGATTGAATATGAGTTCTATTATCGGAAAATCATGGCATCTATGTACTGACGCTATTTCAAGAGTTTTATTATCTAAAAGGCTAATTTTTTGAGTTAAGTGTTTTGAGTTTACCAAATACTTTTAAATTTATACTTTCTACAATATCTTCTTTTATATAGATAACAACACCATCCGCTTTGTTGATTGTACTTTTGTTATAATACATTTTATATCCTTTCAGGGCAAAAATATTTTCAAACTTTAGTAACCAGGTTTCTGTGCAAACAATGATTTGAGGTTTAGTATCTAAGCTTTCAACAAAACTACAAGTTTATTATAGTTAGCATTTAGACTTCTTATATTGGCTAGCAAAATATTTGCTTTGTTTTCAATTGTAAGGTATTTATTAAGCTTAATTGAACCTTTAATTATTTTTTCATCTGGAATAGCTACGTTTTAAATTGATTGAATGAAATCACAATTTCCTTCCATAATTGTTATAAATAATGTAAATGACAATAATGAGCTGTTTCAACAATTAAATTCCTTATCGGGGAGATAGATAAACCGGATTCCAAAATTAACTTTGTTTTTCAGCGTTTAGGGCTTTCAAATGCCTCAAAATAACTTGTCATCCAGTCACATTCCCATGGATAGGATTCGTCTCATCTCGATCAACGTCAACTCCATTGTTACTTTTCATCGACGTAACTATCTCCTTGAATTCATTGTTAAGCAACAGCTTGACATTATGTTTCTCACTGAACTTCACTTCGATTCATGGCACTCCATGACATTTAAGGATTTTGAATTCGTCAGAAACGATAGGGTAATAGGTGATGGGGGAGGTGGCACTGGGATATTGGTTCGAAAACCCTATTGTTTCCAAAATATTGAAAAAGTCGAATTCAAAAGCTTTGAATCTTTTGAAGTGTCCGTTATCAAAATCTCACTGTCAAGTGGGGATAACCTCTTCGTTATCTCTGCCTATGCAACTGGTCGAAATGTTCTCAAGTTCAAGGAGGAGTTCAATTTCTTGTTTGACATACTCGAATTGAACAGGCTGTGACCTAAATGCCAAGTATATATCATGGCTGAACGCCTCCAATAACCCCAGAGGTGTATTACTGAAATCGTGGATAACAGAGAATCAAACTGAATACACGTGCAATCTATATGGGTCGGAGTTCCCAACATACCCTAGGGCAAATTCATATTTGGACCTCTGCATTGCTGGCGCAAGACTTGAATTCAGCTTTAATAGTCCTCAACGGAAACTATAGGTGCTTCCTTACGATAGCGACCATAACGCAATCGTAATGGAAATCAATCATCAAAGGACGATTTCTTCCTCATTCCAGTTCAACATGAAAATCATCGGTTGAATTAAAAAAAAACAGACTGGGGAAAGTTTCAAAAGAAGTTTAATCGGGTGTACCAGAAGCAATATCCCCCTTCTGATGATGGCAACTCTTGCTCAATGGTTCCTAATGACAGGAATCTAACTAACGATGAAATAGATCTCTATTTTTCAAAGTTAGAGAAGATTTCGTTGGAAACGATAGAGAAAGTAGTTCCCAAGGTTAAACATCGAAACAATATGGAAGGATATGAAACACCAACCATCGCAAGGTTGAAAAGATTGAAAAGCCTTCTTCTCACACGCGTCAACAATATTTATCAGCGATTTTTGGACTACAACTATCCCTCGTTAGCTTTGTTGAAATTACATCTAAAGCATGTCCGGAACTTAATCCGGTCATACTTCAGGAGTGAGGTCAGCAATCAATGGGTGGAAAAATTTAGGGGTATCAGCCCACAGAACCCAGATGGTGTTTTCGCGAAAGCGAGTAGCTTATTCCGTAAGAAATCTCAATTGAAGGTATCGAACCTCGGAGTTTCTAGTGATGAAACAAATCTTCTCGATAGGGCTGATATCGAAATTGATAGTACGGCTCCGGATGGAAATGGAAACAAGATTATATGTGATAGTTTGCATAAACTTGCCCTGATTGGAACACATTTTGAATTGGTTCATCTACCAAACCCTGAGAGAGGGAATGAAATATTTTCAGAGGTCGTTGAAGCAAAAGTTTCCGACTTCAAATCAAGCCTGAACGGCCAATCAATTCT
The DNA here is from genome assembly GCA_963969285.1 of Odontomyia ornata. Classification (NCBI taxonomy): domain Eukaryota; kingdom Metazoa; phylum Arthropoda; class Insecta; order Diptera; family Stratiomyidae; genus Odontomyia; species Odontomyia ornata. Next base: position 372,513,622 of record OZ017738.1, on the reverse strand, counting down.
TCATTTCAATGAAACATTAACATCTGACCTCATACCGAGCTTGAATCTTATTGATTATTTTTTCAGCTATGAAGACTTGTGTTTCATATTTCGCAGGATAAACAACAAGAAATCATGTGGTACTGATGGTATTCCAAACGTAGTCCTCTGAAATTTGCCTGAGGTTTCTATTAGGAATTATTGCATATTGTTCAACAACATGTTGAGCAATTCATATTTCCCAAATGAGTGGAAAAAGGCTAAGGTATTCCCGATCTTGAAGAAAGGAAAAGAGTCTTCGTGCCCTAAAAGCTATTACCCAATCAGCTTGCAGTCTAACATCAGCAAGGTGTTTGAAGTGATACTCAACAAAGCATTCAACGCCCACATTGAGAAATATGAGTTGATGCTGAATTGCAAATTTGGTTTTCGTGCCTGGCATTCGACCATACATGCAATAGCGATATAACCTCAGACATCTGTTTGAAACTAAACAACAGAGAATGTGTTGGAGCGTGTCTCATTGATATGGAGAAAGCCTTCGATACGGTGTGGTTAGATGGACTAGTTTTTAAACTCCTTCAGGACAGGTTCCCCAGACACCTTGTCGCCATGATGTGCAATATGTTATACGGAAAATCGTTTGTGGTCTACAGCAGGGAGCAGTTACTGCGCCTCTGCTTTTCTCAATATTCATTTGCAAGCTATTGAACGGCTTTGATTTTATCGTCTCGCCAACGTGATCATTGGTAGCGTTTGCCGATAATCTGATCATCTATACAGAGGACCGAAAAACTACAATAGTTTAGAACAATCTCCAAAAAATATTCAATGATCTGCAGCTGTACACTGACAATTGGCGAATGAAAATCAATGCGTTGTGCGAAACAATCTTGTTTTGGACAACGCTGCAGGGGGTCAGTCAAGACCTTAAACGTGATTGGAAAGATTTCCACATCATGGCTGGCGAGGGTAGTTCAGAATGGGTTCCACATAAATCCTGTATTCGATACCTCGGTGTTCATCTCGATTAGTATCTGTACTGTACTGAACATGTCAAAATCATACTCAGTAAGGCACAAAAAGTAGTCATGGCCCTACGAAGACTCTTTCATTCCAGAAACATTGATCAACAGGTCAAAATTATCTGTTACAAGACCCTACTTAGACCAGTTTTGACATATGGATGTCAGATCTGGTACAACCAGAGTGTTAGTACTATGCAAAAATTACGAGTTTTCGAAAGGAAATGTCTTCGTTCATGTAGTGTTAGTACTATGCAAAAATTACGAGTTTTCGAAAGGAAATGTCTTCGTTCATGTAGTGGTTTGTACAGAAAGCCTGAGATGGATTGGAAGCATTATATATCAGATAGAAGAATTTATCAAACTGCTCAAGTGACAAGAGTCGATATATTCATATTGAAACTTCTGCGGAATCATATCGCGGGGTCTGTAACTGTGAGAGGAAACCCTTGGACTTCACAGCCGTTCCACCCTACAAACGGGTATATTGCGACTTGTCTCGGTACTGGCTTCGTTCCTCCAGAAGCATTCGTGTATTTGGACATGAATCGATATGTTTTTGATTCTGACGGCATCCCAACATATATCACATATATAGACGGGCCACCGATAAGAAGATAAAATATCCTCCGAATTTGAGCTCAGGAGACCAAGAATTCCAATGGAGATACTCATTTGCTAAATTCGTTGAAGATGATCGAGCTGGGATGGAGCAAACTAGGTATTGGTGGCTGAATGACAATGTCTTAATTATTCGTGTTTATTTTCTGGTTTTATGTTTTTCGTTACTTAGTTTTTGAGTTTCAGCTCATTGTTGCTACATTTAGTGTTGTTGTTTTTTTATGTTAAAAATGAGGGATAGTTTAGGTATATGTTATGTTTATTGTAATATGTCTAGAGATAAGGTTAAACGCGTAGGTTAGGAACATTGTTATAGATTTTTTTGGCATAAGATAAAGTTTTTCATTGAATTTTATTAGAATTAGGTTATAACATATTAGGTGTAGGATAAAAGTTCACTGTTGTGTTAAAATTATAAATAATTTTGGAATAGTGTTGGTTGGTTTTTTTTCTCCTTTTTCCAATCGAATCATAAAACCATTGTCTCGTACTTGTGACGGTCCTAGAAATAAGAGATATTGATGATGATAAGACTAACTCCTGAAAACTACGAAATTCAAAATGCCCAGTCTTCCTTGTGAGCATTGTCTGCCGATCCTTATACTTTTTCATAAAAAAAGATTGCTCCTTCTTAACGGTCTTCCTCTTCAAATTATTTAATAATCTTCATGACCCTCCTCTCACACGTTGGCTATGTTCAAGGCGAAGCCTATAACTTAATATTTTTGATATGCCATTTGCCCGCACTTAGATCTTCTTCCAGTACCAACAGTTAAGTTTACCACGGATGTTATTAAACATAAATTCTTTAGTATAATTTAATTTATGTACGAAGGCTTATATGAGTTTTAATTATTTATTTTCTTTAATTATTTTATTCTAATCTTCTTAATATTTCTTAGTTCTCTATTGCATGCTATATATTGCATGAGCAGAATGCCGGTTCTTTGGCTGATTATAGGCTTTCAAAACTATTTCTAATACATCAATATCCTCCCGAAAAATCCTCTTATGTAAAAAATCTCTGCAGACGTTTTTTTCTACCCGATACATTTCTATGATAAAGTAGTTGCTTCTGCACTCATAGCTTTTGTACTCCTTAGTAGTTCAAAAATTTGGAAACTTTTGCATTGTTCGGTGGATAGGGACTTTCCATCTTTGCCAAACTCCTCTTGTTACACTAACTACACTTTGCATCGTAGGGACTTGTTTTTGCAAAGAGTTTCGAGAGGCAAATCAAATCATATTGCATTTACCACTTGAACAGTGATTTATAATTGGGCTCTTATCAATTTAAGTGTCGTTTTACCCAATTTTTTTCGTCTCAACAATTTAAGAGAAAGAAAATTGAATAAATTGATTCACTAATTATTATAATCAAGGGTTAAGCGGAAAATAACCCTTTGATATAGCACGTCCACTTCTCACGCTATCAATATTCAATCACTTTATCTCATACTATGTTGATTTAGCCACGATTTCAACGAACCACGACCTTTAATCATGTTAACGGTACTTATAATCAAACAAACGCCTACCACCCACTGCTACAACATCTCAAGTAGTCTCTTCAGCATCCCGAGCCTTTCCGAAGCTTTTCATGCTTTTAATTATGTAAAGTAAGTACTGCCGCAGGGAACATGTCGCAAGCTCCACACATGACGGTTATTTCAGTTAATTAAGTGTTAAGGTGCACCTAACTAGCAATTAAGTAATAAGCGTAACAAATTAGAGCTGGTATTTAGCATGACAAAGAACATTATGTATGTTTAAAATTTCTCCTAATGAGACAATACATCATGGATAATTGCAGCTTGGCGTAAATGGCAGCAATATCCGCTAATTGCAGCACTCAAATCGTCAAGCATTTAACTTAAGTGCTGGCACCAAAGCCAAATTAAAACTCCCTCAAATCAGCCAATCCGAAAACAAACAAATTCATTAAGCGCAAATAAGCATACGAATGCTCCCGTCGCATTCTCATAAGATCACATAACATAAGTGCACTTTAATTAAATCCAAACAGAAACATGCTCCATAAACAGAATGTCAACAAACGAAAGTTCGACAGAGTCCTGAGTGGGTCATGGGTAAAACCAGACCGCAGTACGCTTCCACGTCACACGACTCACAGGCATGCCAGACCTAATGCCATTCGCAATCTTGCACTCGTATTAATTTTATTACTTGAAGTGATTCGCAACGAAAGGATGAAAAGCTTAACTCTAAGTTCCTACAACACATACCTACACAAACTACGTACAGGCACACGACTAAAGCAGTGAATTTACTCATCGACATCCTGACAGAGCGACACGTCTTCAAGGAACGTCTTTATACCTTGCACTCCAATTATCAGCACTTAGGGAGACACTAAGGGTTGATGAGAACGCTATCAGTTTCACTAGTGATTCACAACGGTCTGATGTTTGCGGAAAGTTCACAAATTCGCACTGCCACGCTCCCGTTCACGATGTTCCATAATCAGCCAGAATGCGTCCTGTAAGAATCACCGCATTGAACAAAGGACTACGGCGAATCAAAGCCAACGACTGCACGACATACGGTCATTTCATAGCACTCGGCACGAGGTGCTGGGTACTAAGTCAACATTCCATTCAGAGGCGAACTAATAAAGGAAATGGATCCTTTTTGGCTTTTCCGCTTTTCACTATAAACACCACCGGCTCGCGGAAATAGCAGCCAACTAGCCCCGCAACGTAATAGATAAACTAAGGTAATTTGTATTTATCAACGGACTGTGGACAACCTACGACTAGATGAAATACTGCAGCGAGCGCTAATAAAAAGCGAATCTGCTGTTGGTGTTTGCTCCAAAGCACGAATTGGCATCCGTTCTAGGGTTGTCGTTTGTCTGAATGAAAACGTTGTAGCTTTTAAGAGGAAATGTGCATTTTCCTAGGAATTATTCGACACAGAAAGCTTTCTACAAAGTCCAACAACTTCCTGAAAGTCACACATTGTGATGATTTCGTCGAATAACCGATGCAACATGAATGAGGAAGGATATCCAGCAACCTATTGAAAACCAGTTGAATAGAAAGGACCATGCTCCTTTTAGAAGGGTTTTGTACTCAACCAATGATATGCAGACACTTTTATTACGCAATTAATGGATAAGATCTAGAAAGATAGTCTGTTTAAAAATGAACATCTTTTATTTCTTTATATACAGCTATAATTTTTCATTATTAGAATATATGCGCTACAGAGGTCTTATAATATAGTAGGTGTTCTGACAAAGTCATTTCACCATCGTTTGAACATTACTTAAAACTATGTGTAGTATCGTATTTCTGTGTAAATATTCTAATTAGCTAGAAGTAAATTTCGGCAAAACCCCTACTGAACTTATTATTAGCTTAATATGTTGAAATACATTTACATAACAGCGTAAAAAGGCAATACTAATTCTAAAATTCCTATGCTCTTTCTCTCCCACTTCTATTACATGTATATCAGATTACTGCATTATCATTACTTTGTGTTCTTTTGTAAAAGTCAGTCAGTCGCACTTAATATACCGCTTGAGCAAGACACGCTGGTTTTTACTGCTGTAAATCTAACTAACCTCAACAGGTTATGGGCCCAGACCCAGCAATAGCCAGGGGCGGATCCAGAATTTTTTCCGGATGGGGTCACAGGGTAGAACAATATAAAAAATAACAAAATATTATATATAACAAAAAATAACAAGTATATTAGTTTCAATACTTCACACTTAAACCAACTCCATACAAAATACTAGAAATAATAAGCGACAAAAAACTGAAAGAAACTTGTGGAAAAGCTGTGGAAACCTATTTCAGAAATAAATATGAATAAACAAATTTACGTTTCTTTCAACTATTTCAATCAAATATTTGTAGACAAATCCAAGGGAATCTTTTTTTCATACAAACATCCTAAAAGCACATGTTCTTCGTAGTAACCAACCATTAAATTTCATAATCCTCATGCACTCCTTACAAAGAAAACCATTATAGCTTTTTCGAATGCTTCTTCAAAAAGACACGGTGTCTTCGAAAACAAGCTTGGTAAAAATCTCTTCAAAGTCTTTGCGAGACATGATTGGTTGAAAATCACATAGGACACCTGCAGTTTTAAGGTGAATGGTTAATGAAAATTTGTGAAGCACTTGCAGGGATTTCAGCGTGGCGGGATGAGAAAAGTGCATCTTCTGCTGCTAACCTTCTTCATGCTCTTCTTAATCCAACGTTCCTGACTTCAACTGCTTGCTTGAATGATGTTCTTGGTATGTATATAACTTGTACTTTTTTCTTTATTTCAGTTGAACGATTTGAAAAAATTAACACAGACATGTTTTGCTCTGCTGGTAAACGACTTGATTCAAATTTATTTTTCAAGAAATTACCCAATTTAATTAATAAAACAATAAAAATTATTATAAACCAAAGAAGAAAATTAGTTGACAATAATTTTGTTGGTTTTTGTATTTTTCAGGAGTAACTTTACCATTAGGCCGAATCCTCCAAAAACCATCATTAGATCTGAAGAAAGCATCCGATTTGATAGCAGATACTTTGATTGATCTGGAGACGAAGAGAAGCGAGGCTGATTCCGTTTTTCAACAGCTGTATACTGAAACTGAAAATCTCACTAAACAGTTGGATGTGGAGATGAAAGTACTTCGTGTTGTTTCTCGCCAAAAACATCGAGATAATCATCAACAAAATCAAACTCCGGAGGAGTATTTCAGGAGATGGATTTTCATTCCTCTATAGGACAATGTTGTGACAGACCTCAACGAAAGACTCTCCACAGACGTGATGAACCTTTTTCGGTTGAGAATGTTTCTGTCTCGGACTTCATACACAGTGGAGGACATTGAAGACGTTCGCCATGCAGCAGAAACGTACCAGAAGCTTCTGCAAACTCCTGTCTCGGGATTTATTGCAGACTTCAAATTGTGGGTATCCAAATGGAATTGGATTGTGTTATGTGATGGTGTTCCGCAGGAAAAATAAAAAAAAACATAAGGATGGATGTAGTAATAGCAACTGAGGAGTTGCTCTCGCAGCAAAAAAAACGGTATTCAGCAAAGGTTGCTGGCTAAACAAAAACAGTTTCCTTATGGAACCACATAAAGTCACATGATGGTGACTGAAGAGGAGATCTTTTTGGTTCCACGGCTAGCTCACCGCGTATGGGAGTGGGTTGAGAGACAGAAAGAATTTTTTTGTTTTTAAAGAACTCCATAATTTCGAACACGCGCACACACACACACTAAAATATTCACCAGTGCGTCATGGATTCTGGTAACTTCCTGAAATTAAATTGAATTGAATCAAACAAAATGAAAACTGGGCTTAATCCAGCACATTGAACTTATTTAATTATTTCAATTTTTCTAGTCTGTTTTGATTGTAAAATGAACATTTATTTTCGGAATGTTTTATCAGTGCTCTAACAATATTCAAGTGAGTCTTAAAGTATTTTCAAATTGAGATAATTACATACAAACTAAAATGGCACTATATTTTGAAACAGATTCCACCTATTATTTGCTCATCGACAGATTCACTCATCAGCCTCTTTATCGAAAAATGTATGCTTTGTCAAACGCATTAAACTTAATTTTAAAATGTAGCTTAAAACTGGAATCCGAATTACAGTGAATTCAAGTAAGTATACCACTAACTAGAATAAATGATTTAATCAACACATTAAATAATTTAGAATCATTTTTATACAATGAATTTCCGCTATTTTTGGTCTCAAAAGGTTTAATATTGGGTTTCATCTTAAAAACGACTTTTTTCTTATCTATAAAAGGTCTCTACATGAGCATAAATCATTTATTATAAATACTGCTCACCTATGCCAGATTGTGTTTTCACTTTTGTTTCAGATTTCGAGTATTATGACCATATTCGAATTTGAAATGTTGCCTAGCATCTGCAAGCCATGTTGTCAAGTGGTTGAACGTTTCTCTACGGGTTATATTATACACAAGCAGAGCTCCTGCTGCACCCCGATATTAGGAATGGGTAATTGACCTGAATGCCTCCTGGCCTGCTGTATCCCAAATTTGCAACTTTATTCATTTTCCATCAATTATTATCATGCGAGCACCAAACTCCAATCGTTAAATCATGGACGGGTTGAAACCGTGGTAACATATGTTACCGAATTTCCCCATATGCGATCAGTCTATGTCGGATGACTTCGATGGCTTTCCTCGAATACTGTTAACAGCGACCAGACATGTTAATGTTTGTGCATTTGCTGATACTTCGAAAATTACTCCAACAATAAGACGTCAGTGACGCCCAGACAAATGACACTTACGAATACAGATCTTACAAAATGCGTAGTTAAGCCACTAAATTTAGAATATTGGAGTAACGAATAGCTGTTTCAGGGAGCCAAACGAAAGTCCAAGGCTGTACATTGCAAATGCGTTAGAAAATTTATATTCCGCTTGAGGTAACACCCGTGTCACCGATGATGAAGTATTTGAATAAATATGCATACGCCATTCTGAACAACTATGTCTCGAACAATTAATACACAAATTTGATTACGATTTACACAATATCACAATCCTTAGAAATACTAAATATAAATTCCACAAAATCCTTTCTTGCACACACGAAAAGAGGCTATCTTTCTACGAACTTTCTGAATTGAGATTCACAGGGCTTTTTTTTCTACAAAGGGGATACGCCATAAAATTATACGTCCGTTCACCACGACTCTTTCCGATCCGCTCTCAAACTGAACTGCCTCCTCCGCGTCATTTTCATCAACGCGTCTCCAAGTTATTTCAACTTCAGCCGCTTGATTACATCAGCCGCGTCATTTCATCAACGCGCGCTGGATTGCGTCTGCCGCGTTGAGATGATGTGGGTTTTTGCATCGGATAAGCGAAGTTCAGCGTCGGGGTATTTAAAGGTTTGAAAATAGAAGGGCCATTAATTGTGCCAACGTAACAATTGTTGAAAACCGGGGGTGAACTCCCCGACTCACTTCCTCTTGTTTGTGCTGCGTGTGATGAAGAAATTTACCCATCCATTTGGAAACTGCTTGATATTTTGCAAATGCTTCCTGTGACCGCTGCCACTGCAGAAAGGAGTTTTTCAACTCTCCGTCACCTCAAAACTTGGCTGAAATCAACTACGGCAGAAGACAGACTCACTGGGCTTGCATTGTTACACATTCATCGTGACATCGAATTAGACATCGATGCAATAATCAACAGATTTGCGAAACAAAATAGAAAATTTGATTTTGTGTTATAAATTATCTTCCCAGTTGGAGCTTATACAAATTTAAACAAATCACAAGTGTTGCTACAAACCAAATACAGAAAAAAATCAGTATTCTATAAAAAGATTAGTCGCTATTATAGTTATATTTTGTTTCCAATGTTTTAAGTTGACAATATGGTAAGTTGACTTTGGTCGTTTGGTGTGTTTCTGGTTTTTGATTTCACAAAAACTGGGCTCATTTTGGTCGTTTGATTTTCTTTTTTGTTTTTCGGTTTGCGAATAATTCATTCAGCTCTGTTTTTTAAAATGCATGCTGACTCTTGGGGGTGGGGGGGTCATGACCCCTGTAACCCCCCCTTGGATCCGCGCCTGGCAATAGTAGGTAAAAGGTAAAAAATTTCAAGTGAATCTCGTGAAAACATAAAAAGTAGTGACCGCGAAAGATGAGTGCGACGGTTGTTTCAATAATTGAAAAACTGCACGATAAAAATTATTGCAGCTGGAAGCTCCAGATGAAAAGTGCTCTAATTTGTCAGGATCTGTGGAAGTATGTAAATAGCCCGAAACCTGAGGAAACCGACGCAGCTTCCGTCAGAGTGGAATGGTCCAACAAAGACGAAAAAGCTTTAGCCACCATTATCCTGAACGTAAGTGTATCACAGCTTATTCACAATAAAAACGCTAAAAGTGCAAAAGATGCCTGGAAAATTCTAGAGGGAATTCATCAACCTGCTGAGTCTGGTAGAAAAGTTACGCTTTTAAAGCAACTTTTGTCATTCAAAGTGGCGGAGAGTTCATCTATCTCCACACATACGAGTATACACGATTTTGTCGACATTTCGGAAAAATTAAAAGAGATAGACATATCAGTCGAAGAAGACCTACTATTCATTATTCTATTAGTGAGCCTGCCAAAACCATTTGACAATTATGTAGTTGCGATGGAGACAAGAGATGAGTTACCGACTTTCGAAAATTCAAAAACAAAGTTAATCGACGAAGGCCGCAGGAGAGATGCCGAAAAAGACGAAAGTAGAGAGTTCGAACATGTTTGTTTAAAAGCAATGGAATACCCGAGCAAAAGACAATGACAAATTTAGAAAGAAATTAGAGTGCTTTGTGTGTCACAAAGCAGGCCACTACGCGGCCGAATGTAGGAGTAAGCGAAAAGGAAAACCGGTATCCGTATCATAAGTCGAAATGAACACTTCGCTTGCTGCGAATTCATCGAATGAATCGATCACCAATAATACTTGCATTATTGACAGCGGGGCGACAGCTCATATGTGCAATGACAAAAAATTGTTTGTTGAGCTCGAATTATACCAGAAAACAATTTTTCTCGCGAATAATAAAACAATTGACGCAAAAGGCAGAGGTACAGTGAGATTAACACCCAAAAATCAGCCGGTAAATTTAAAAGAAGTGTTGTATGTATCTGATCTTCATGCAAATTTTATTTTAATGTCAAAAGCAGCAGCGAAAAAAATGACAGTGAGTTTTGAACGCAAGCAGTGTATAATAAAACGAAAAAAATCGTTGATTTTAACAGCGAAAAGGGTCAATAATTTGTTTATTTGCACAAATGATGCACAGTATGCGAATGGAAACGCGATAAATAGTGCATTGAATGATGATTATTTGAAGTGGCATAGTCGGTATTGTCATCTAAATAGAAAAAGTAATTGTGAACTGTATAATAATATAATGGTGCACGGGCTTGATGTAAACATTTCAAGTGTCGACCGCGTAGAAAACTGCGAAGTTTGTTTAAAAGGAAAGATGACAGTGAAACCGTTTACAAAATTTTCGGAAAATCGTTGTCAGAAGCCACTAGAACTTATACATAGTGATATATGTGGTCCAATGAGACAATATTTTGCCACTTTCATAGACGATTGCACCAGAATTATGTTTGTTGCATTTTTGAAGCAAAAAAGTGAAAGACTTAGTGTGCTAAAAACACTTAAGCAAACCGCAGAGAACCAGACAGGGTGTAAAATAAAAATGTGTTGCAGCGATAATACAAAAGAGTATTTAAGTCGTGATTTCCCAGAAAATCTCAATCAGCATGGTATCCGTCGGCAATTAAGTACTGAATACACACCGCAACAGAATGGTGTGGCTGAGCGTACAAAACGCACACTGATCAAAATGGCTCGATGTATGTTGATTCAAGCGAATTTACCGGAGTTTTATTGGGCGGGGGCTGTGAATACGGCATGTTTTTTGCAAAACCGAGCGCCTACCAGTATCCTTGAAAAAATTACACCTTTTCAAGCTTGGCATGGAGTAAAACCGATAGTAAAACACCTAAATAAATTCGGATGCCGAGCAATAATGCTAAATAAGCAGACAAACCAGTCGAAATTTGATCCGAAAGGAATACCAGTTATATTTGTAGGATATAGCGAAGAAGCAAAGGCTTACCGGCTTTATGAACCCAATTCACGGAAAAGCAGAGATTTAACATTTCTGGAAAACGAATGTGATACAAACGAGAATAACGATTATCTGTTAATTATTTTCGATAATAAACCCGAAGAAGAAAATGTGGAATGTGAAACATTCGAGGCAAGGGGGGAGACTTCTAGTAGTAAAACTATATCACCAAACAAACCCGTGGACAGTGATGAAGTTTACGAAAGCGATCAAGACGAAAATGAACTAGATAAAAAAAAACCAATTGCAAAATCCTATAATAAAGGAGGTAGACCCAGAATTATCAAGACGGGTAAACCAGTAAGACCGCGCCTAATTCGAACCGGAAAACAAAACTCAATTAACTTAACAGATGTAGATCGAGCAGAAAACCCCCTCACTGTGGAAGATGCGCTTTCAGGTCCACAAGCAGATGAGTGGAAAAAGTCAATGCAAGCAGAATATGATGGCATCATAAAAAATCAAACCTGGGATTTGGTAGACTTGCCGAAAGGACGGAAACCCATAAAATATAAATGGGTATTCAATATTAAGATCGACCAAAAAGGAAAAATAGTTCGCTGCAAGTCAAGACTTGTGGCGAAAGGGTGTAGTCAAAAAGCGAATATTGATTACAAGGACACTTTTTCCCCGGTAGCACGTTATTTGACAGTAAGGTATGTCCTCGCGTTGGCTGCTGAATTTAATTTGTTATTGCACCAAGTGGATGCAACTGCTGCATATCTTAATGGCACACTCGAGGAGGAGATATATATGAAGCAGCCTAAAACTTTTATTGATAAAAGATATCCGGAGCGAGTATGCAAGTTAAAGAAAGCTCTTTACGGATTAAAACAATCCGGATGCGAATGAAACAAGAAGTTGGATGAGACATTGAAGAAAATTGGTTTCATTCAATGTAAAGCGGACACTTATGCCTATATTATGAATAGAGCTGGAAAAACGAACATAATCGTTGTTTATGTCGATGATATGCTGATCGCAAGCTCTCATCAGGATTATTAAAACTACATCAAAAGAAGTTTATCATCTGTTTTCAACATAATTGACAAAGGACCTGCAGAATAGTTTCTAGGAATTGAAATATGCAGAAATGAAGAACGAGGAGACATAACAATTAACCAAGAACAATTCATCGAAAACCTTCTTCAGGGGAATCGTATGTTGGAATGTAACTCGACACCAACGCCAATCAACCGAGAAACGATCTTAAAATCTTGCAGCGACTGCACAAACTGTAAAAAGGCTGACGTAAAAATGTATCAGTCAATAATCGGATCTCTTATGTACCTGGCACTGATGACGCGACGGGACATATTATATTGCATGGTAAAGCTATCACAATTCAATCAGGATCCACATTCAATGCATTTGAAATCTGCGAGGAATATTTTCAAATATTTAAACTCCACTATAAAGTTAAAAATCGTTTATTCTAAAACAAGTCATTCTTTGATGGGATACGCTATGCTGATTGAGCTGGTTGTAATGATGAAAGAAAGTCATTTACGGGATACATTTTGAAAACTTGGTGGTGGCCCAATATCTTGGGAATCTCGGAAACAACATGTCGTAGCTCTAAGTTCTACGGAAGCAGAGTATCTTGCCAAGTCCCAAGTTATGAAAGAAATTATTTTATTAAGGAGCCTGTTGGCTGAGATGGGTTTTGAAAACGTCATCAATGGACCAACATTGCTTTATGGAGACAACCAGAGTGCTTTACAACTTGTGAAGAACCCTGTTTACCAGGCGCGCACAAAGCATATTGATGTGCGCGTTCATCACATCAGGCATATGTTCAATGAGGGCATTATAGACGTCAAATAAGCATCTACCCAGGAAATAATTGCTGATATTCGGATGAAAGTGCTCGCCAAGAACAAACAAAAAATTCTTTAAATTACTTGGATTATCATAAATACGAATAAAATTGTTTTGGTGCATTGTTAACTTAATTCTTGTGTATTATGAATTCTGAAAAATAATGAAATGTTACTTTAAATTGTTACAATGAAAAGAGCAATAGATCAACCTTGTATTGTGGGAGACTGTTGAAATACATTTCCATAACACTAGAAAAATGCAATATTAGTTAAGAAGTTCTTTTGCTCTTTCTCTCTCACTTCTATTACATGTATAGCAGATTACTGCATTATCATTACTTTGTGTTCTCTTGTAAAAGTCAGTCAGTCGCACTGAATATACCGCTTGAGCAAGACACGCTGGTTTTTACTGCTATAAATCTAACTAACCTCAACATAACATAACTTAACCTACCTATAAATAGTTAAAATCTATGAGGCTAGGTTACGGCTAAAGAGATAGGTGGTAGCAACTACTGGTTTTCAGTTTACCAGGGCACCTATTAGCGGATTGAGTGAATCATTTGCTTTTGCGATTAATTTATCACGGCGCAATGCAGCGAGCTTATAAATTGGACTAACGCCAGCAAGGCTGAGTAGTTTTTCAGAAGAAAGTAGAATGGTTTATTAAGTACCATTTACTGGTATCTATTTTGCGTGATCTGAAGCTTTGTTACTAGATATTTAGCACATTGGATCCGGATCCAGATAGATGAGCCGTATAGGATGATCGGTTGGATTGCCATTTTTACGATGAAGACTTTGTTTCTGGTATTGAGACGCGAGCTACGATTAAGAAAGGCGTATATCGAGAGCACGGCCTTAAACGCTTTGAAGCTAATATGCTGAATATGACCTCTGAAGGTTAGTCTTTTTGACAAATATAAGCCTAAGATAATTGAGATCCTCACTCCAGGGAATAGTTTGCCCTAAAAACCTTATTGGTCGCTTGGGTAGGTGAGCAGGCGTACGCTTCCTGGTAAAGAATGTTGACTACATTTTTGCAAAATTAATTTTAATTTTCCATCCATGGTATTATTCATATGTAAGTTCTAACGTCGTTTCGTGGCTAGCAATAATGGAGCTTAGATCTGCACCTATGTTGTATATGCAAATGTCGTCTACGAAAGCTGCAACTTGGCAGTTTGGTAAGTCAGACGTATAGATGTTATATAGTGATGGGCTTAGGCAGGAGCCTTGCAGAACACTGGCAGTAATACTTTTCACAGGGGAAGTGCTTTCCCCTACTTTGACCCGGGATTTCCTGTCAGTTAAAAATGTTTGTATAAGGTTCAACAAATATGGGGGTGTGTTATATTTCTGAAGTTTATAGACAAGAGCATCATGCTAAATTGTATCCTGGTGCATTAATAAAAACCAGAGAGTTAATAACTTGACTCAAAAAAGTTAAAAACGGTATAGATGGCATGCCGAATATAGTTCTTAAAAATTTACCCAAAAAAGGAAAAGTCTTCATATGTCTCCTATTCAAAGCTTGCCTTAGGCTCTCTTTCCTTCCATCCATCTGGAAACAAGCTCTAGTTATACCTTTCCTAAAGCCTGGAAGAGATCCGCACTCTCCCGACAACTGCAGGCCCATTAGCTTACTACCAGGTTTAGGTAAGCTCTTTGAAAGAGTAATCCTAAAAAGATTAAATGATATTATGGCTAACAATAATATCCTTCAGAAATATTATTTCAATATAAGGGGCCGCCATTTTGTTGCAGGACTGCTACTACTATTCACTGAAAACAACCTTAAAAATAATGATGTTACTAATTAGTTAGATAGGACGCCCATATCGTAGAAAATCGACATATTGTTATAATTAATCAAAACTCGAATGGGTGCAACTACTTTGTATTTGGATCGATTTTTCATCAAACTTTTTGTAAAATATGGTATTAACAAATTTGAGTGAATTTTAACTTCTAAGGTCTTTGTTGTGGTTGTACTTATAAAAATATACCATCACAATTTTTTTCAGATTTTTCGGATTATAGGTATCCAATCGCGTGCGGAGGAAGCAAAAATACAATTTGTTGTACACTTTATTGTAATAGAAACAAGTCTGTATTGTATATCTTGACAGTTAGTTTTTACACGCAATATGGGAAAGAAAAAAATGAAAGATGAAAGAATTCTAAGCTAGAAATATTCAAAAATTGACATCGACGTGCCATCTGCAATAAATCTCCAAGTAGAATTGAACTTTTATCCAACATAATTATGCAAAAGGAACTTTAATTGCAACACTTTCCCTTGTTAATTACAGTTGAATTAAATTAGTCCCATCTTCGCACACAAGATCTTCAAATGTGTCCTTGACAACGGCTTTGTTGAGATTTCCGCTGTTTGATGTTCCGCGGAAATTTATTGAACGTCAACCTTCCCCTCTGTCACTTTCTTACGAATAAAGAGGTGTTTTATGGAGATGTGCTTTGTTCTGCGATGCTATTCTGGGTTCTATACCAGTCTTACATCTACAGAGTTGTTTACTGGAATAATAGGGATATTCTGGAACTTTTCAATTTCCCTAAAAAGTCTGCTCAGTCAGATTGCTTTTTTGGCTTCCTTATTTGCTGTAATGATTTCTGCTTCAGTCGTCAAAGTCGCCACCACTACCTATCGTTGACTCAGCCAAAAGATCACTTTGCCTGCGTATTACAAATTTGAGGGTCCTGTTTTTACGCATCCCCTAAAATTCGCGTAAATGTAGGCCTCCAAAACACCTACATCCATGTTTCTCCAGTAGACGATGCCAAAATTCAAGATTCCTGCGATGTACAGAAAAACTCTGTTGCCTTGACAGTTGGATTCTCAAGTGTCCTTGATATAAATTCTGCTCTGTACGCCAAATCCATCCAATGCCAGCTCTGATGCTTGGCACGAGACCAGATTTGTTGGTGGGGAAATCTTGTAGTCTGGTTGTCTTTCCTTGGTGTAGAAAATTCTGCTTTCTCTAGTATAGACATTTCTGTGTTTTTAACCATCGGAGTTGACACGGATTTGCAATTTGAAAAAATTTTCCTTGCATGTATCTTTTAATTGATTTTGATGAAATTTTCTTCTCGTTCCATTTCAAAACACAAAAAAATTATTTGCCTTTCTTGAGACAATCTTGAACTTTGATTTCAACTTTCCAATGAAAACTTCCGTATCTTGTGAATCCGTCGCTGCATCACTGTGACTATATCATCGGGGGTGAGCTCTCCCCTCTCCCTGTAGAGGTCTCATCGCAGACTGTCCCATTTTTTTGCAAGCAAAAAATGCGTCGCAGGCATTATCTTCCTCTCCTGGGTAACACCAATAATCGGGGGACCGTGACTTACTAATCTTTTGCAGGTAAGACTGAAAATACCCATGCCCGCTCAAAAGCTTGGTCAGACAGAACTCAGTCTCACTATGCCTTCGATTTAGCCACGGTCTCACACCCAGGATGAGGCACGCAGTCCACCCTTCCTTCGTGCAATTCACCCAAGACTGCTGCCAATCGTTGAGTGAGTGCAGTGCCTCCTCGCGAATAACCGCCTCCCTCACGTCCCCATTTTGACGCAGGTGAATAGCGCGGCTGCAATCCTCAGCAGCAATGAATTGTCTTCGTCGACCGAGTCAGACCGTCGTTTCCTCGGTTTTCCTCCAGACCAGCGTCTCCTCGGTTTTCACACTGGTATAATACAGCCCATTCACGGTTTGCATTGCCGAATGCAATCTGCAGTGGCTGAGCTAGAGCTTTATCAGTCGTCCACCATATCGTCTTGCCACAACGGTGGATTGAGACGAGCCTCTAGCTTAGCCACTGTAGATTGCAGTCAGCAATGCAACCCATGGATGGGCAGTATTAAATCAGTGTTCCCATGTCCAAAATTTTAATTGGAGGCTTGAATTATTAAATTAATAGAAGATAATAATGCTGAAACATTTAAATAATAATATAAAGATAAATATCATAAAGAAATAATTATAAAGAAAAATTTAAAGTAAAACAGAGCGAAAAAAGATAATATAAAATTTATATTCCCATATAGGAATTGCCAATCATTACAAAAAGCCCATGAATTGGCCGATCTATGGCTGCCAATCATTGGCCAATGATCGGCTGCCAACATTAGCCCATCACTGGCAATTAATTGGCAGGCGCGAACATTTTTCACTTCAGAATGCCAATGAATGGCCAGCGATGGGCCAAGCTTGTGTTATTGAGAGAATCTACATCGAGCCAAAGTGTTTGCCGTTCAATGGCCGATGATTGGGCGATGGTCTATTGCCAATCATTGGCGCACCGTCAGTCGTTCATTGGCTTATCCCTGGCATTTGAATTTGAGAATTTGGAGCTTTGGAGAAAGTTTAATCATTAGCTTAATTAAGTTGCGATGAAAGAATTACATATACAAAACATGAGTTATAAAATATGCTCAGCGTTAGCCGTTCAATTCATGCTAATACCAATGCAATTCATTGAACAGTCATTGGCCGATCATTGACTGATGATTGGCTGATCATTGGCCGTTCATTGGCCGATCATTGGTTTATAATTGGCAGCTTAGTCCATCAGCATATGTTAAAAAACTCTGGCTGCCTTGAAAATTTGCAATTACTAAGATGCGTCAGCCAAATGTAAACCCAAGAAAGTGACAATCATGAGCTGAACGTTCCATTAAAATTTCTCATGTAATTAAACAAAAAATTCAATACACTGGCCGTTCAATGGCGAACCATTGGCGATGGTTCTATTTGCCGATGATTGGTCCATCCATGGCTTTTCTATGGCATAATGAATTGCCTCACATGCAGATTTTGAAAGTAAAATGTTTTGCAATTAACGGTGATGCAAATGAAAAGCTAAACATGAGCCAAGCTCATACTATAAGCGGATGGTTTAAGTGAATGGTCGCACCGAGATTTGAATTTAAATGTTAAGGGATTAACCAGACTACGACTATACAGTCGCACTTCTGTCGCAAGTTATGCATGGTTAAATGGAAGTCCGCACACTGCGATTTTCGACAATTTTACCCAGGTCGGCAGTCGCAGGAATTTGCGATTTTTCCTAAAACCAGTTTAGTAGGTAGTTTTTGTGATACTCGCGCAGGCGCACATCATTTGGACATTTGACGCTGACGTGCATGGAAGTTTCTTGCATAGCGCACAAATGAGTTAGGGCATGTGTTCTTGGCAAAGCCATACCTTCAAATGAGCATGTTAGTTCTGCGCATGCCTGAAGTTCCTTTGGAAACCTTGTCACAGTGTGTTCGTATTCGCGTCTAAAAATCGCTGGTTATGACAGTAAAATCGCAATGTGACCGAACCCTAAGTGAACGCACTTATGATTGACGTTTGATCCCGGAACATTTAAACTGTATTTCGATAATTTCGCGCGAGAACGTTATTAGTAGTTCAGTATACAGTGAAAGGTTAATTAATACCAGCGAGAACGTTGTGCATAGTGAAAGTTTCATTGAAAGCGATGCAAGTGATATTAATGTAAGTATGCCTGCATGTATTGAAACGGAAAATGAGCATGAAGTGTGTGATATTTTTGACAGTGCTCATAATCGAATAGCAAATGTTTTACCGGGAGGTGAAATTGTGGAAATCGGGATGGTCAAAGCGAACATACGTGAATGGGCTTTGGGAAACCTTGAAAAACTTCAGCTCAATGTAATTACCGATTTATTAATGACTTTAAGAAGATGTGGGCATAATACGTTGCCAAAAACTGCTCAGACTTTACTTGGAACTATGCATCGCAGAATTTTAAAAAGTATGTTAACAAGCATAGGAAATAACGGTGAATACATATATTTTGATTAAATTGTGACTTCTTATAAATTTACAAAATATTACAGTGTTAATAAAAAAATATATGGATGCCAAATATTCGTCAGCTGTACAAATCATTCGGCAAGAAGTCATCACCGCAAAGCGCAGTCTTCAGTACGATATGAAACAATCAATAAATGAATTGAAGCATACGTACATCATGAACCAGTGAGCGGAACAGCCAAACACCAGCTTGGCTGATCCACAAAATGATTTAGGGATGACATTGCCTTTAAACGAATTTGTGGAATTTATTAAATTTGATGAGGGATTGTCATACACGCTTTATCGGAAACAGTCATTGGTATGTTAGATTGCAAATTCTATTATGTCATAAACAGTATTTTTCGTTTTAATTTGATTCACAAAATTTTCCCATTTTATAGATGAAACTATTTCGTTTTTGTGTTATGGCCTAACGAATGCAAAACAATGTATAGGAAAGTGTATTCCAGCTGTTATGAGCAAGGCTGTACAATTACAGTACTCAGCCAGGGGCAAGACAGTAAGGGGAGTAGGCAAACTTAATTTTGGTTCAACTGAGACCTACAAGTATTTAGAAGTCACAATCTTCATTGCCACAATTAATTACTTTGCTGTCATTTTATCTTTTAATTTTCATAAATTCCTCTAATAAACTTAAAATTCTTTTGTTTTATTTGTAGACATAGTTCGAGAAAAATTTGGTGATAGCTTAGAAACGCATGGATTGCTCAAAAAAATAAGTAACTGGCTTGGTAGAGCTGGCGAAAAAGATCTTCAACGGATACAAACTTTGGACATTAATTTTATCGTGATGTGGTTGTATCTTTTATGTAAATAGTTTTTAAAATCATATTATTACAATTTAGTTTTATTTTATCTATTAGGGTTTAAAAATTAATTTCGTAATATTTCTATACAGTGAAACATTTCCAATTTTATTTCTTTAATATGGTGCTTGTTTAAACTTAAGTTTTAAAAAATTAATTAACATATTACTCATTTCAATCGAAGAATTTCATTTTTCATTAAACAATTCTCATTAAATTTAATCAAACATCTTTTATTCTCGAAAAAAATGTTATCCAAAAATGGCAATGAAGACTTCAAAATAGAAGTTAAAGAGCTTCCTTTTAATTTTTAGAGCGTTTCTTATTTTATCGCGGTCGTTTTGCGACCGTAATTGTTCGATCTTCTACAGTGATTGATATCAATCACTGAAAAAGATAGAGCGATTACACGAATGATATTAATGACTAAAGAGGATCGAACGATTACGATCGAAAATCGATTCCCATAAAATTTCAAGTTGACGAGATAGAAATACGCGCCAATTATAAAGATATTGTACTTAACATACGATATAGAAATAATCTAATCTCCAGAAAAAATTCATGCATATGGACGCCAAATATGTTAACTATCAAAACTATTTTTGCTACATTTCATGTGTCCGCCATTTCGCTGCAATGTTGCTTATGTATCATTTTTGTACATTTCTCCTCCTCCTGCATCGCGCGAAGCAGGTAACACTGTTAGAAGACCTACTTTGAAAAGCTCTTATAAAAAGGTAAAGAAGTAGGGTTTCCTTTCTTATATGCGGACCCCGTTTAAGAAACTCTAAAAAAAACTTTTAAAGGGGTCATCACTTCTGATCGATCTACTAAGTTTGGTGTCTCAAGCTTTTAGTTTTGAAGAAATACTGTGGTGACGCAAATCCGGATGGACGGACGGACAAATAAAAACGATTTAAAAAGTGTCTTGTAAGTATACTTACAATATTCTTTTGAAATCGAATTAGAGCGTTTCTTAGATTTACAAAATCAAGATCTACTCCTTGTATTGGCCAAGCAATGGTCTAACAATGGCCAAGTAATGGCTGAGCAATGGCCAATCAATGGCCAAGCAATGGCCAAGAAATGGCCAAGCAACGACCAAACAATGGCCAATCATTGGCAATAATCATTCGCCATGCATTGGCCAAACAACTGGCACCAAGTCTGGCCCAGTCTTATCATCCAGTCATGTACCAACAATGGGCCAATCGTTTTGCCATTGATTGGCTGATGATTGGCAATAATTGAACTAAGCTTGGCCCAATCATGGCCCATTGTAAAATCCTATATGGGTATAATACAAAAAAATATTTTTATAATTTATAAAACTATAAATTGAAATAATTATATTTTTCAAATCTGCAATTAAAATTCGTATCAGTTTTATGCCGGGCTTCGAGCAGTTTGTGTAGGCGACTGCTCAATTACAACATTGTATAGTTTCCACTAGAACAATATCAAGCTTGCTCCCATGCTACTCGTTACTGATAATAATTGTAAAACTCACCCCCGTATCAGAAATTTAACTTTGAATTTCCCTCTTGGTTGGCTTTAGTAATGGATTCGCAACCGGGTCCATTGCGAGCCACGAACTCCACCAATTTATCAATTATGATCTGTAAACTGTTGTCTCGCGGAGGATTAGGCAGATCCAGAACTAGGTTTTAACACCTCAAATATTCAAGTATAGTGTAACGTAGTACTTAAAAATAAAGTCTGTAGCACTTCTGCACTTATTGTAAAATCAATTCATGCACAGTTAAACGTCCACGCATGACCGCCATTCTCCATCGTGGTGCAGTCGCCGCGAGCTGTCGGTTTTTTCTTTGATTGTCTCACCACCCATCGACGTCAGTGGCGTTCGGGAGTAGAGATTTGTTGGTTTTCGTTTAGTTCGCTTAACACCCGTCAACATCAGTGGCATAGGGTGTAGAGATTTGTTGGTTTTCGTTTAGTTTGCTCAACACCCGTTGACGTCAGTGGTGTAGTTTGTAGAGATCTGTCACACAATTTTATTAGCTGGTTGGGACATTCAAATATAGGGATGACAGATATTGGCGGAATATCGATCCACGGGATCGAGGTTATCAAATACTGTCATACTCAAAATTGATCAAACCAATCCCATCTTCGCCATTATACTGAAAGTTTCGCTGTCGTCAATGCCATGTCGCTGACTGAACCCCTTGATCACAAGCCTGTCTTTATACTTGTCGATGCTACCATCTGGAATTTTCTTCAGTCATAAGACCCATCTGCCCACAATCGCCCTTGCACCTTGTAGTAATCGAGCAGTCCGTGCTTGCGAACTACTCGGGGAGCTTCGAAAAAAGAATAGTAATTAATATGTTCCACGCACCCCTGTAACTCTTTTCAATTATTTAATATAACTAATACCCGAACATAAGACCCATAATTTAAAGAAGTTCGTTCAAAAATGTGGATTTCTGACAATAAATCGTAAATAGCGCTCATACAACAATCGATCCCCTTAAACACCCACTCGTTAATTCCTAATTCCACTCGTTAATTCCGAATTCCACTCGTTAATTTATCGTTGAGGCAATGAAACTCTCTTCGTTAAAATCGGCATGATGATTCCTTTACATTCCTACAATTTCTTCGTATGTATTTTCTTACTGCGTTTTTGAAACTCTTCTTCCCCAAATCAATGCATTATAGCCAGAAGTGTTAATGAACATGAAAATCAAAACAGATTTTTGCTTGCTCACTTTTCTTTCATTAGAATCATTTATTCATTTAGGCATAGTGACTCGTAAATGTACCAGCAACCTAAACAGAGAAAAATATATGAGCTTCCTTTCTGGACAGAGACATTGCCAGATAGGGAAAGGAAACTC
This sequence comes from Odontomyia ornata, assembly GCA_963969285.1. Taxonomy (NCBI): domain Eukaryota; kingdom Metazoa; phylum Arthropoda; class Insecta; order Diptera; family Stratiomyidae; genus Odontomyia; species Odontomyia ornata. Next base: position 372,490,934 of record OZ017738.1, on the reverse strand, counting down.
ACTGTTCATTCTATTTAAAGAGTCTTATATAAATTAACAAAGTTAACATCTTGAACTGTAAACAATTGTATATTGTCATTTCTACACCTAGCTCGGTGATGGAACGGAAGTTTTTTCTTTTATTCGATGTTTGCACTTATCTCAAACTTCCTGCCTGCCAAACCGCTTGATTGAAACTCAGTAATAAAAAATTTCAAAAATGATAGAATTTTCTTTTATCTGGAAAACCCGTCGAGACTTGCTGACCTAGGTAAGTAGACGCGATTCAATTTGCTTGAGTCATTTTCAGTGTCTAAAGGATATGACACATTTCAAAGGACCAGAAGAATTACATGTTTGGAGGGTTGGGGATAAGCATTTAAGGCCTGATCCTAACAAAAATTGTAATTTGGCACTGAGGAAGGAAGCAGATTGTTTTCAGAATGCCGGTGTATGCGGAAAAAGAAAACATAATTAGCGAACTGTTTCGTTTTCAGTAAATTAAAAAAGTGGAAGTGGAAGTGAAATAATTCTCTGGGGTTTTGTGGGATAACAAATTCTAGAGACTAACGACCCAATTTTAGTTTCCCTTCATAAACCGTTATATGCAGGCAGATTTAGCTAAGGTTTTGTCGGCAAGAATCGATTATTGATTCAAAAATTCGAAAATCTTCGCCAGGAAAGCACGAGTGTTATTCAAAAATCTTTCAGTTTATGTCATTTAAGTTTACTCTGGTGAGCCTAAGTAAGTAAGTAAGTAAACTTAATTGGGACTTTTTACAACTTGACATTACAGAGTATGCTTACTGACTATGTGACGTTTGACAGTATATGGATGGCAAATAAACTTTGACGGTTAGAATATATGTACATATATTTATATTACATCAGTGTTTTTAGATATACAGGGTCTGTATAATAAGTAACCGGACTGAGCCTGCCCGGCGCCGTCAAAGCGTCTGCTAACCGGTATCTGGTGCTGTAGTGATGGTGGGGGTCTAGGTAAACGGAACTGGGCTGCAGCAGTGGCCTCCAAGTGCTTGGAAAGATAGCATCGAGCGAGAGCGGAGTGCGTGTCCAGTTGCGTCGTCGGAGTGAAAATGAAGCGTACGATCAAGCAACGTGTTAGCATCAAATTTTGTGTCAAACTCAAGAAAACGGCCACGAAAACTCTTCAAATGATTCAAGAGGGTTACGGTGAGGATGCTCTGTCCAGAACTCAAGTGTTTCAGTGGCATAGAAATTTTCGGGAGGGCCGCGATGACGTCCATGACAAACAGCGCGTCGGTCCTCCATCAACGAGTCACACGGACACAAATATGCAAAAAGTGCGTGATGTGTTGAACAGTGATCGTCGTCTGAGCATTCGAGCAATCGCGGATGAGGTTGGAATTGATAAGATGACCGTTCACAATATTATTAAGAACTATCTGGGCATGAGGAAGATCTGCGCGAAGCTGGTACCCAAACACCTGACTGATGAGCAAAAGGAGCGTCGTGTTGCTGTCGCTTCGGAAATCCATGATCGACTGCAAACCGAACCAGAGTTCTTACAGCCCGGATATGGCACCAGCGGACTTCTTTTTGTTCCCCAAGATCAAGAGACACCTTAAGGGGACGCAGTTTGGGACTCTTGAAAATGTTCAACGTGCTACGACGAGGGCTCTAGACAGCATCGAGGTTGCTGACTTCCAGGGAGCGTTCGGGGATTAGAAAATCCGGTATCAGCGTGTTATCAACTCCAATGGGGACTACTTTGAAGATTTCTTAAGAAAATTGTACATATTTTGCCAATAAAAAATTTCCTGAGGTTAGTCCGGTTACTTATTATTCAGACCATGTATATAGACTATGCCATTTGCTCTTATGGCTTGCGACTTGAATAGTTTGACAAATAAATACGTTAAAACTTAATCTAAATCTAACCCTAATATAAATTAAACCTATTCCTACATGCTACATCCAACATAAAGCTATAAGCTGTTTAGGACAGCACTCGAATTTACATTTATATTTATCTTGTGTTTTTATTTTATTACACTTATGAACTAACTAAATTTACAAATATTTTCTTTAACCACGGTATGTGTTTGGTTCGCATGAAGCGTTAAACGCCGGTTTATTGGTAGTTATCAAGTTAGTGGTATCGTGATGGTATTGTTCAAGGATTTTAAAGGGACATAAGTAGTATGGATTATTTGCAGTGGTCGGCTCGGAAAGTAGCATAGTCTGTGTGGTCTAATGGTTAGAGCATGAACGCATAAGCCGAAGGTCCCAGGTTCAAATCTCGTGGGGAGCAACGTGATTTAGTTCAGGGGATTTTTCGGACAGACTATGAGTGTTCGCTCAGTGATGATATGTACTGATTTGATCAGATCATTTCATAGCTGAGCAGGCACACGGGAGCATTGTAATGACCAAAGCAACTTCCGAAAAAATCAATGTGGTCATGAAAATGAGATACTCTAACTATCTCTAAGTGAAGGCCCGAGAGGGGCTGTAGTACTATAACGAAGAAGGAGGCTTGGAAAGTGCGCGAATACATCGAAGAGGGTGCTCCCGCCACTTCTCTAGGCGTTTTTTAAGCATTGCCAGCATGTAGTGGAGAATCGGTTCTATCTCCGTATCTTTGTAAAAGATAGAGTTCCTGTAGTACTTCTTATAAGGCCGTCTGTATTTGGACAGGCATTTCCTAAGGATCTTCGTCTCGAAGATTTGGTTTTCTTCGGCAGCAGTAGGCGAGATTGTTAGCCATGCTGGAAACGCTTAGGTAATGATCGGCCTAATAATAGTTTTGTACATTAACATCTTAACTTTTGGGCAGACTGATTTCGAAGAAAAGAGAAATGAAATAATCGCGGACACTGCTTTCGCTTTATTGAGGATTTTCCTTGCGTGTCCATTCACCTTAAGTCGAGTGTTAAAATGGACTCCAAGGTATTTGATATTTTCCTTGAGAGGAATGATTTCACCCGCAATATGTGCTTGCACATTCCTACTTTGAGACACGGCAAGGCGGTGCCCTCTCCCGCTTGCATTTTTGAAGCAGATCAGCTCCCCAGTCCTTCAGATATTGAAAGATGTTGAGGACAGAGCGCTGCAGCTTTATTTGGGCTATCTCAGGGAGGCGTGATGGTTTGATTTTGTGCAGTTTGTATCGACACCGAACTGGCGGGCCATAACGTAGGACCATTTTGAGGTAGAATTGGTGGAGCACGAACTTGTTGTTTAGGCGCCAAAGCTTCTATTTGTGGGCGGGTTTTTTGAATATTTTGCTGAACGGGAAGGGAAACAGTTTCTAGAATAGATGAACAGAATAAAATTTTAGTTTATTTTTCTCATGATGGTTACGGTGTTTATAACAAATTTTAGTAATGATAACCGATTGAAGTTATTATAACATGCTTTGGGCAACAAACACTATATTCGGTAACTTGACTGACGTAAGTAGAAATCGGTAGTCTGCGTGGTCTAGTGGTTAGAGCATGAGACGCACAAGCCAAAGGTCCCAGGTTCAAATGTCGTTGGTGAAAAACGTGATTTAGTTCAGGGGATTTTTCGGACAGACTACGAGTGCTCACTCAGTGGTGATATGTACTGATTTAATCAGGTCATATCATAGCTGAGCAGATAAACGGGAGCATGGTACTGACCAAACCAACTTCGGAAAAAATCAATACGGTCATGAAAATGAGATACTCTAACTATTTTTAAGCGAAGCCCGAGAGGGGCTGTAGTGCTCAAAAGAAAAAAAAAAGAATGTCTGGGAGGCAATGGATGATAGTGAGGAGGATACCATCTGCATACATTGCTATATCGATAGTCGAGCAGTTTGGACGTGGGATATAAAATAAAAAGTTGAACAGGGCAGCACCGAGGATAGAGCCTTGTGGGACTCCCGATTTGATAGGGATAGGATTGAAAAATAAGGTTTCCCAGTTTAATTTGGAATGTTCTCTCCGAAAGAAAGCTGTGTAGGATTCTGAGGATTGTGACCGGACAGGATGCTATTTTCAATTTGTACCTGAGACTGTTGATCGAAACTAAGTCAAACACTTTTTTCAGGTCTAGTGCATAGGCCACTGTGCACTCTTTCCGCCGAAGATTGCCGGTTACTCTACTGTGCAATAGCATTATTGCTTGCTCCGTTGATCGTTCGCGTTCAAATCCAAACTGAAAATCGGAGATCAGGGGACTAGTAAAATCTTTCAAGTTTCGCAGAATAAACTTTTTAAGGTTTTACACATGTTAATCAAAAGGGAAATTGGTGGAAAATTATTAATGTTACCTTCGCAGCCTGGTTTTAGTATTGGTATTAATTTGCTAACTTTCCAAGGTTTTGGAAAATATCCATTATTAATACAATTATTGTATAATATCGTCAAGAAGGAGGAGATGGTCTTTCTGCACTTCTTGAGTATTCTGTTCGGGATACCATCAAGGCCGTGAAATAGCTTGCTATTTAAGGCATTTAAGAGATGAAGAAGACTGGATGTTGTGGAGAGGATGCTTTATTATAACTAGAGAATATAGTTAAATAAGATCCCTTGTACCCTTCCGTCGTTAGTAGAACCTCTGCTTTAACGTTGTTATTTAAAGCTATGATGGATGACTCACGGCGACAATATAGTTGTTTGAAGTATTCTTCACATACAACGATGTTGTCAGATTGTTCCTTCGCTTTATAGGGTCTTTTTCAATGTTGAGTTTGGAACTTTTACGGCCCGTGAATTGATTTATAGTTTTAAAAATATCTGAAGATGGCCGCAGTGATATCAGTCTGCTTTTATGGAAGTTGTTGACTTCTGATCTGATGCATTTTTGGATTTCACGGGAAATGCTCGTTATTTGCGTTTTAAGTTCCAATACTCCTCATTGAACCGATTAAATCTTCGATAATAAATACGCTTAAGCCGTTGGAGCATATGCTTCCGAGTTTTTATTAGTTGAAGAGTCTCCTGAGTTAGACATCTATAAAGCGGGCTGCGTGGTTTCTGGAAGGGGGCATGCTGGTCTAGACACTCTTTAATGGCAGATGTTAGTGCCGATATATGAGCGTCTATTTCTGCGTTCGAGAGAATGATAGTTTCCGGTGGGAGATTCGGAAAGAGGTCTTTGAGGTCTTTTCTGAAGTTTGGCCGGTCTATGGAATCAAACGGTCTATAGTGAGGTGGGCAAGTAGGAACTGGTATGTGTGATCTAAGGGTTTTATTGAGATGGATGTTATGATGGTCCAATAACGAAGTAAATGTAGAGCAAGTGTGCTGAGAGGAGAGCGTCCGCATGGAGCCATTCGAATAGATTGTTCCCGTTGGTATTCCTTGTCGAGTCCCCCCAGTGTTCGTGTCTGGCATTAAGGTCTCCTCCTAGTATAAATGAGTCGTGGGATGAGGCTGTTGCGAGGATTTGGTTAAGGGTGAATGGGATCTGGGGACCTAGGTTGCGCGGGAGGTATAGGGAGCCAATAAGAATTTCGGCTGGGTTTCCATTGGGTCGCTTGGTGTTGAGAGTTGCTAACGTACATGAGGAATTATTTTGTGCAAACGGGATTTGATGGATATCTAAATCATCTCGAAACAGTATCGCAGTACCTCTGGCACTGTCATTCTGAAGCACATGGTAGTGCTCCAAACGGACTTTGTGGTGGTGGTTAAGAACTGTCTCGTTCAGAAGGAGGATGTCGGCTGGGAGGATTTGACCAAATCACCAATGTAGAGCCTCTTATCATGTGAGATTGGGGAGTTTATATTTAGGGATAGAATGGTTAGTCTATTTGCAACCATAAAATTTGAAATAGAAATTGAGGAGTGCCATTGGCTTCTCTTGGTTAGGAATGGTGTCAAAGTATGAGAGGAAAGCCCTGACCTTGAATAGGAGTTCACTTGGAGAGGCTCCCAGCCACTACATGGTTTTCTGTTGTCGGCGTTCGATGGGATTAGGAGTCGGTGAAATAAAAGTGTTGGGCGGAGTTCCGCTTCTTAAAACCTCTAAATATGAGGTCCTATTGGAAGGAGGGCAAAGTGGTGTGGGGTCGTAGGGGCTGGTGTAGTATTTAGATAGCTGGAAAGTGGTGAGAATATGTTTTGAGGTGCCGTCCGTTTGGCTTTATTTCGATTGCCCTGTCTAACAACCTTTTCCGTTCCGGACAGCCGGAAAAATTGCCTGGATGCCCATGAGTCTTGCACATGGTGCAGAATGGAGCGGTTTCCGGCTTGTCTATATTTTTTCTGGGGCAACTTTCGGAATTATGCTCCTCCCCACATGCTACACATCTCATGTTGAATCCACAATTGGTGGATATGTGCCCGAATCTTTGACACCGATAGCATTAAACCAGATCACTCCTTTTGGGGCGTTCCCATACGGCTCTTTGGTTCAAAATGTAGCGCAGCTTAATTATTTCGTTTTTATCAGCTTGCGATCCCTCTGTAATTCTAAATAAATCCAGGTCGATTTTATTTGCTCTCGACCATGCAGTCGTAAGTGGACTTACAGTCTCGAAGCCTAAATTCGGAATTTTTCTGGCTATGTCCTCTCGAACAGCCTCCGCTCCAAATTCTGAACTAATACCCCTTAGTATCACGACACCTTTTTTTCTTTACTTTCGGGGTGAATGAGTATGCCACTGCTTCCGTGTTTTTAAGAAGGTTCATGATGTAGTCGTGGGCCTCGAGCCTGTCCACTGTGACTTTAAGTCGGGAGCTTGATAACTTTGTGATTCGGTACTCTAAACGGGTACCATCTGTAAGGGTGTATCTATCCATGATACCTTTAAGCACCGTTGCTTTTAGATTTTCTATAAAGATTGGTGGGAACCACACCTTCTTTGCTCGACTGTTAGTCACGTTTGAGTTATTATTTTGGCTATCGTTCGCCAGTGCGCTGAAAGGGTTAGTGCTAGGTGTGGGTGGGATTGGCATAGGAACCGGGGTTCTACGTTTGGCAACTTATTTACCCTTTGCTAATATAAATTAATTTACCTCACAGTTAATGAGGTGAACATCTTGGTTAAAGCTTGAAATCTTTGCTGTTGTATCGTCCGCATCCATCATGTCCGAAGGCATTTCCTTGCGGGCGGCTTGGGTCTTTGGTTGCTCTGCCATCGTGTTTGCTTGCGACAATAACTAGTCCATTTTTGCCACCTTTGTACTACTGGCCACGGTGTATTTTATGGGCGCTCGCCCAAGATGAAGTTTCTGCATTCTTGCGGTCTTCAACTTTCAAACTTTATGTATATGATCTTGTATGATGAGATATACTTATAAATTTTCGTTTACTAATAAGTTTTTTATAATTTTGATATTGACCAATTCACACACGTGTAGACAGTTTCCCTCTGGTGAGCCTCTTCTCAGCTCTTAACCATCGCAACCATAAGATAATTTAACGAACTTAAGATGGGAGAAAAATATCAATATTTTTCATCGTCACAAAAATAATGAGACTGAAATTATTGCAAATTAAAGGTAAATACGGCAACAATCCCCCGTATTAATTATTTAAAGCAACACTTTACGTGCATAAACCAAGCCAACTAAGTTTCAGCTTGCGGCAATGCACCTTGCAGCATTTCAATTTGTCTAAAATCAAAAACCACTTTCCACCCCATGCCTAGTCTGTGGAGCTGGCGGAGCTCATGAATGCTTTCATTGCTAAAGCTCAGGCCATGAACTACCCCCCAAAAAGCACAAAAAGTTCATTTTAATGCAAACGACCCCAACCGCTTGAAGTCATACTACTTTTAGCTTGCACATGCTTTAAAGCTAGAAAGTAATGCCGGTTCGGCTTTCACTGAGAGTTATCATAATTTGGTGGTAACGAACACGTGAAATGCAAGTGGAGTATGAGGGTTGTTTGGCATGAGATGCGCAAATATTTACAGTCGTGTCGGAATATGTCAAACGCATTGTTTTATGAAAATGTACAATAATATAAATTGTTACGAAATACAATCAAGTAGGGAAGGTCTTAATAGGTGTAAGGTCAAATATTATCATAATCAGGGTATAAGATAATCATTTAAAATCATCAACACTATGTAAATACATATGTGTATATTTATTAGGGTTATCGTCGTAATCGTAATGAATACAACCATTACGACGGATTTGATTGATGAACTTATAGATTACTTTCCTGCAAATAGGCTGGATTTCCGGCAAACTATAATGTTCAATGATGCACGTTATCAAACGACAATCCTAGCACCATATTAAAAATATCAAATCTGGTCTCGCCCAATGAGTTCATTTGAGAACTTTGGCTGTCAATTACTTCTGAATTGATTCTTATGTTGGGGATTCTGAGGATGAATGCATAAAATAGTAAAAACCAGAGTGCGGAAAAATATTTGTGCGGGTGGAAAAAATGCATTCTTTTTTATTTTATTCTCTCGCTAAGGAATCTTTGGGCCCGAAGAATTTTGCTGACGAGAATTTTTGAAATACATTCTTTTCGCGAGAGCTTGAGAGCGGTAGTTAAAGTTCCAAGTTTTAATTTTAAAGAAAACAATTCAAAATTTCATAATAAATCCTTTTATTTAACAACGTTCGCCAGATCAACTTTACTCCACGAGGGTTTTGTAATGATTTTTAAACATTTTATGTCCGAACGCGGAACCGACCTCTCATCGGTTCTAGACGTTAAGTCTGAGTAGTGCCAACGGATGGTACCAACCGGTCAACCAATCCGTGCACCGTAACCCATTCACGCGGTGGCTGCTTGTCGGCCAGCTAGTTCGGAGAGGATTTCGGTCGCAGGTCTCCGAATGGGTTACGCTCATTCACATAATTCAGCCACCTATACACGCCCGTTTTCAAACGCGTTACACACAAAACCATACGGAGAGGAAACCTATTCTACGTTACTCCGTATTTCTTCTCATAACCAGTCAAAAGGAACACAATCTAATTTTTATTTCGCGTTCCCGGATTCCCGACGCGGTACCGAAAAGTATACTACGTTAACTCAACCCGACGAATGCTACGTTAAGGAAAAACCAAAAACAACTAAGGTACCGCGTACCGCGCACGACGCTAAACCGACCTCAGCGGATTTTTTCCAAACCCTACCCTCGCGACGGCATACCTACCCTGCACTTCATTTCCCGCTGAAAAAGAAGAACCACTGAAAAGGAAAGTCGTTGATAAGGTTAGCAATTCATTTTGATATGTGATTTCATTTTAATTTATTTTTCCCATTCTAGAACCTAAATAGAAATAAACATCGAACTTAATTTAATAGATCATCTACACATACATATGTTTATTATGAAAATCTAAACTTATGAATAGTTTATATAGAATATTAAGTCGAATATGATTTATTTGCATCTTAAAACCTAAGTACAGTTAACAATCTCTTGTAACATTCTCATAAATTCGTTAAAGGTTGCAATTTTTTTGTAGTGTGTCCTGCACTATATAAGTTAAAAGTTAAATGCTTTGAAAAACAAAACAGACATTGGCACTTAATATTTAAATAGAAATTATAGAAGTTGTAAACATGTTATTACCATCAATGAAAGGAATGAATAACTTGAATAGAATATAAATATGACACAAGGAAAAATTCAAAGCTCTCATAAATTTTAAGAAATAGACTGAGAGTCAGGAACGTATTTACTTTGGTTAATTCAAAATTCTAATACACTTAATGAACAAGACAGTCAATTCTGATAGCTTTCCGCAACGGGAGCAATTCCAGCAAAAAAATTCAAAGAGGCCTAAGAATCTGGATAATAAATCATGATAATTCTGAAGGTAGCATTTAATTATATTTGCTATCATACAAATTATTGCCAGCAATTTCTACCCGTATTTTTTTTTTTTTTTTTGTAAAGGCCAGCAGTGCTCTGGCAATTCGTTAGGAATGCGAACACGTTCTGGGAATAATTTTTACCCAGAAAATATTATCAAATGCAGTCTCTTGGATTGTAGCGATTCTTACTTTTAACTCGAATAAACCATATTCCTCAACCATTTCATAATGCTATAGGGTTACAACCCGGCCATGCAGGAATACCAGAGTTGACTTTTCCTATTCAACAAGTATACGAGGATAAGGTTCGAAGTATAAATTTTTACGACTTACGAAATTATCAATGCAAATACATTGCTGAATTCCGGTCTATGACAGAAGGATTTAATAAAGTTAACAAAAAAAATAATGTTCATATTATAGTTAAGTCATATTTATAATTTCTGTTTTCACGATACCCACTCTTTAATTTATGCTTAATACGTGTATGGTAAAATATTTCATCTAGATACAATCAATCTTTTTTATACTATAATTTAATTTGTATTTTTGTTTTCAAACATTTAATTATAATGTGCAAGTCTAAATTCATTCGCTCATGTTTACCCTCTAAATTAAAGATAGGCGATTTTCTAATATTTATTGCGTATACAAATCAATCATCAAACTTTTGTTGAAATCTTCAAATTTAACGTACGCGGGGGTATTTAAATAGAATTTGTGACCCTGAATCTCACATATCAAATGTATTCATTGCTGCAAGGTTAATCCGAAATTCTCTCTAATTAACGATGTTTCAAAATATTCAGAATACATTCAAGTACAAATCTACTATGCGCACAGTATGATTACTTGTAACAATGAACAAGTAGTTTCAGAAACACTGGTATGTGTTTTTTTTTGTTGATTGACTAAGTATGAAAAAAAAGAATATACAAAAACTGGACTGTAAAACAATGATATAAAGATAAATGTCTTTTCACTTTATAAAAAATTGGTGAGTGCTTCGAGCCAACCTTATCTTGAATAATTTTAATGAGTTTAATTACATAATGCCGTAGCACGACGCTTACATTTGAAGCGATGGATTGAACTATAAACAAAAACTTAACTCATTGGATTATCTTAACTGAAAAATGTGAACGGGTTATATTTAAATGGATTAAATCCTCTTAAAATGCAGCCAGATGTCTCCCTGCGATAAAACCACGAAAGCTGCGATGGCCTGGCCAAGTGAAACAAATTGCGAGTACTTAAGTACTCGGTGGTAAAACTGAGGGATGATACCAGTTATAAAAACCCAGGAAGCTCAGTCGTACCGCGTGGAAAACAAAAGTGTATCCCGATTCGCAGTCGGAGAAGATGACACCTACGGGAAAACAGGGCTCGAGATAGGCTATAACGCTACGACGGCTACGACGGAATGTTTTCAACAGTTATCTGAACGCAAAACAACATACATGAATGAGATCACTACTTCAGTCCTGTTCACATACCTTGATGATTCCAGCTCCCAAGATTTCCGAGTTCACGCAATTCGGGTACTGACGTTCATTCCAGATTAGCCATTCAAATGTTTTCCTGAATTAGATTCAGCATTTGGAAATCATATCCGGAGCCTGCGAGTCCGGTGCACATGAATTCCTATTCCTTGATAGTTCTGAGGCCAAATTGCGGGAACTTTCACAGGCACACTTTGAAGGTTGTATGAAGAATGACACTTCCAACCAGTTTCCACTTTTCTATCTATTCGACGTTTTGATGGCAACTGTGGGAGGCATTGCCAGATAGATATGCTTCGAAATGTATCGGTGTTTAATTACAGCGGATTCCATTGACAGAAAATACTTCTCCACAGGTATAAATATTTGAAAAAAAATATTTTCTGCGCAATGATATCCGCACGAAAGATGAAGTCTGCTTGCACTTCGAAGTCATACATATCTGGCCGGTTGCCAGGGTTCGGGATCGGAATCACTTCAATTCCCGGCCGTAGGCATCACATTACAGTTTAAACAAAACTCCCCTCCTCGAAACAAATCTTATCTTCTTTTACAATGTCTTTCAGAGGAAAAATGCTGACAATGAAAAATGTTATCTGAACTTTACAATGTACAAACAAAATGCAGACTTACAAAAATAAAATCTTTAACAATATATTTGAACGAAATGCTGGATTGGAAATTGAAATTAATGTAACTTGAATTAAACGGGCGGTCCAACTTAAACGCATGATGTTAATTGTAAATAAAACAAAAAGTTTTCAGAGAATGATGTTAATATTTTTTATTAGTTTGCCATCAACATGTTGTAGTTTTTTCCTGCTTATTTCCAAGAATTCCTTTATGTCGAAAATGTTTCGTTAATCTTGTTAATGTTTTGTTTGTATTTGTCAATTTGAATAATAGGTAGTAGGTTGCTGTACGACACAACCAGTCTCGCGTCGCCAAGCTTCAGTAGTAGTAGACCATTTCTACTAATTAGGCCCTGTATGTCTGTTCTGTGCGAGGATCACTGGAAGGAGAAACCTGAAATTTTCGTTTTCGTTGAATTTGGGATTCGTGCAATTATTAGCTAGTGGTTGTTATTACAGTTACTAGCTTATTTCTCTTAATTTTCTGTTTTGTGAATTTACGGGCCATTTTATTTCTTCTACATCCTTTTCTAAAAACTATCGAGCCTTCTTTAACATCTTCAGGATCCTCTCTAGTTTCGTTTAGTTTTTCAATACTTTTAGTGATCAGGTTTCCAAGCTGTCTCTTATTTCGGGAAATAGTTTGGATTGGAATTCTCTTAATTTTTCGAGGTTTTCGTGCACATTAGATTTCTGTAAGCTATTCTTGAATTTATAAATTCTGCCAAAGAAAATTCCATATGAGGTATGTTTTGTGGAAGAGTGTATTGCAATGGTAGATGTAATTACAGCTTCGTTTAATATGTCGTCATAGTCCTTGTCTCGTTGTTTGTTATGTCTGATTCTGTATATTTCTGTGAGAGTTGAATGCAATCCATCCACTTGTGCGCTTGATATAATGTGGTGTGTGATACCGTACTGCCCACAAAAGTCCCCAAATAAGATTGAGGTGAACACAGTTCTCTGATCAGTGGTCAATGTCAAGCTTTATGCTTTAATTATACAAAGACTGTTTCTATAGGGATTTCCAATATGAGGTGTTATTTTGAAAAGATCTTGTAATTTAACACCTTGCGACTTCTTCCTTTGGGGCCACGTGAAAGAGAAGGTCTACGGCAACAGCCCAGTGTCAATTCAAGACCTCAAAGAAGGAATTCGTGAGGCTATCGAGGACATAGGGCAGCCACGTTAAAATTGGTAAATTTCATGAAAAGGATATGGTCCTGTAAGCGTGGTCGTGGTTGTCATTTGCCTGATGTTATTTTTCACTATTAACGGCAAACCTTGTTGAGATTTGATCAACTGACAGCTTACCTTGCATTTATTGACATAGAAAACTAGTAGTCGGGAAATCATTTTTGAATTGAATTTTTGCTATATAAACCAAAAGAAAATGAAATAATATTCATTCAGTACGTTCTCCTCATGCATTAAAGTTGTGTCGGTTAATTGCAAAGAATTATATTAATTGAATATATTGATGTATAGTTGTGTGTCGTAATATATAGTTGTGTGTCGATATACATAATAATATTTATTCAGAAGTTTACTCCGTTGTATTTTCTGAATCCCAAACCCACTGAAATTAACAACAGGTTATGGGCCCAGGGCAGCTGTTAAAGGGTTTCTTCAAAAGTCAGGAAAGAAAATTGTCAGGCAAGTCGAGAAAGCAGTCCAAGACGTCAGAACCGGAAAGGACATTGGAGCAGCCATCGCACAGCAAGTCAACGTTGAGTAATGAACATGCAAGTCGCTTTAAGTCAGAAAATCGCCACGAAAGATTCAAAATGGATGCTGTAAGGTCTCAAGTTGAAATGTTAAGTAAAGATAGTTAAGGAAATGTTAATTTCATTTCATGGCATTTAAATTAAACGTAGCACTTCAGAACGAAGATCTGTATGATATGATAACGGGTGCAAACCCCAGACCAGCAGGTGCTGCGCCAACTGATACAGTTGCCGCTTGGTTATAGAAAGATGTTGTGGTTCAAACATTAATAGGTTTAAATGTAAACAGTAAGATTGCGAACAAAATTGCAAATTGTAAAACTGCCAAAGATATGATAGACAAATTAGCTAGCTTATATGGTACAAAGACTGATGTAACTTTAGAAACGTCTCGAATCAAATTCTTTACCTATGAGTATGATGAAAGCAAGTCAGCTGTTGAGAACTGTATGGAGATTTTGGATCTCGCGGATGAAGTCTTAACTGAAAATCATCCTGTGAAGGAAAGTTGGATTATGACGTGGATCATGAGTGTGCTACCGCCAAAATTGGCACACTTCAGGACATCCTGCGACAACGTGACCGGAGCAGCAAAGAACGTGGAAACTCTCATGGAACGTTTGAGACTTGAGGATGAGCGACTCAAAGAAACGACGAAAAATGCAGAGGGCAGCACCAACAACGCTCTCATGGCCAGACGCAGGAAACAAGGACAGTCGTCAAACAGCAAGCAGGAAAAGTCGCAGTTCACATGCTACAAATGGGGGAAGAAAGGTCACGTGCTCAAGGAGTGCAGAGGAGTGCCGTCTAATAAATACATTGCCTACTGCAAGAAGAAGTATTCATGTAATATCTGTAAGAAGAAGGGACACTTTGCAAAAAACTGTGAATCTCGAGAAGAAGCGAATAACTCAACAAACGGGAAACCAAATAGGAAGGCATCTTTGACCACGGCAATCTCGAAGGTGGACAACGACATTACAAAAGACAAGGCCACTTCATGATATCAAGACTGTGGACCGAGAGTGGTCTGTTCAGCTTGTTGAGTTGGACGAACCCATCCCAATTGTGATGGCTAGATGGCGTTGCAGTCGGGAACATCAAGATGGAAGCATTTGATGGTCAAAAGTGGTATCCAGTGGTACTAGAAGATGTCGTTTACGTGCCAAACCTCAACTTTAATCTTTTCTCAACGAGTCAGATGCTAGACAAGGGTCATGTACAGAAGACAAACGGAAACGAGTCAACGTTTTACAGTCTGGGTGGCAGGGAAATCGCGGCAATAGCCAAGCGCAAAGGAAATCTCTACAAAATGATGCTCAGGAGAGAAGACGAGACAAATTTGATGGCCGTGTCGATCAAAGTCTGGCACGAGCGACTCGCCTATCAAAATGTCCTGTATGTGAGGGACATACTGAAAAGGAAAGGAATAAAATACATTGATGACACAGGGTGCCTCACACCCAAACAACCCCAAGACAGCTCAGCAACCGTTAGATCTCCTATACGTTGACATCGGTGAGATGAACATCCCGTCATTGGGAGGAGCGAAGTACTGGCTCATGTTCAAGGACGATTTCACTCACTACCGAACCTGTTACTTTATGAAGACGAAAAGTGAAGCACCAGAGAAGACTAGTGTTACCTGAGACTCGTTGAAAACCAGCTAGGGAGGAGAGTGAAAAGTCTGAGGTCTGACAACGGCACCGAACTGAAGAATGCAAAAACCAAACAGATGATGGACAAGTTGGGAATTTTCCACACCTTCACCAATGTACACTCGCCAGAGCAGAACGGAAGGATTGAGAGACAAATGAGAACGATTGTCGAGGTAGCCAGAACAGCGATACACATGAACGAGTTGAACGAGAAACTGTGGGCAAAAGCAATGAACCATGCGATCATCACGATCAACCAAAATGAAGATTGCGAAGCTGCGACTCTTTGGATGCAAATGTTACGTGCTGACACAAAAACAGAAAAGAGGCAAGATCGATAGAAAATCAGGAAAGGGAATTCTGGTTGGCTATGATCTTGGTTCACCCTGCTACCGGGTTTATCTGAAAGAGAAAAGGGAAATTATCAGCTCAGACAATGTGATCTTTGACGAAGAAAAGATGAGACTGAGGCAAGAAACTGAACTTGAGACACAGGCACCAGGGGGCACACCTCAGAAGCAAGAAGAAAGCAGCAGCGGGACAGACGATGATGACGAGAACTGGAGAAAGTGCTGAGGTGACAAGTGATAAGCGACAACGAGAATGAGACACCAGCGCCAGAAGAAGAGTCAGGAAGGAAAGTTCTGCGAGACCGAACCACCACCACGACTGAGAGACTACGTACTTGACTCCCGTCGTGGAGGAAAGAGCGCCAAAGTAGTCATGGATGGTGAAACGGAGGACATCTCAGTGAGTGAGGCACTTAGAGATGAAAAGTGGAGACGAGCAATGCAGGAGGAGTATGACTCGCTGATGGAGATAAAAACTTGGAAGCTGGTGGACTGTCCAGAAGGAGCGAAGCCGATCACTTGTTGCTGGGCACTTCGAGAGAAGACGGACGGGAGACTTAAGGCCAGACTAGTGACAAGGGGATTTGAACAGAAGGAGGGAATGGACTGCACGGAAACTTTCAGCCCAGTAGCTCGCCATGCATCCATTTACCTACTCCTAAGCCACGCAGCGTCGGAGAAAATGAAGTTGGTATCGTTCGATGTGAAAACGGCTTTCTTGTATGGGAAGGAACCTGGAGCAAGACATCTATATGCACCAGCCTGAAGAGTTCGACGATGGAACCAGGAAAGTTTGTAAGTTGAACAAGAGTCTCTACGGGCTTAAATAAACTCCGAGGATGTGGAACGAGAGGGTTACCACCCACTTTGAGAACATGATAGACTTGATCAACACAGATGACTACCCGTGTATATACTACAACAAGGACAAGAGCATTATGCTCTCACTCTTCGTGGGTGATGGCTGGGTAGCCGGCAAAGATGAAAAAAAAAATATACTAACTCTTAGACGAGATAAGCAAGGAATTCGAGATAACATTCAGCAAGAAAGTACAAAACAAGTTAACGTATTTGGGCATGGAAATCAAGATCGACCGGGACGGTATCTTCGTGAGTCAGCCTCGCTACACGGAGAAGATCTTTAGAAAGATGAAACTCGAGCAGTGCAATCCAGCATCCACACCCACTGAGCCAGGAATGATCGACCATAAGACAGAATTCAAGAACGACGAGGCACTTCCAGCGAACAACAACTATCGCGAGGCGATAGGAAGGTCGTTGTACTTAGCCACAAAAACCAGGCCAGACATAAGCTTCGCCGTCTACTACCTCAATCGATTCTGCAACAAGCCCATGAAGAGCCATCAGGCGATGGTGAAACGTGTTTTCCAGTACTTGAGAGGGACCACTACAGCCGGAGTTCATTTCCGAGGAGACAAGACGTTCGTGGCCTACACCGATTCAGACTTTGGAGGAGACTCTGAGACAGGACAGTCAAAGAGTGGTGTGTAAGTGATGAGAGGAGGGCCAGTGATCTGGTATTCTCAAAGGCAGCATCTGGTAACGACTTCAACTGCAGTGTCAGTGATTGACGATGTGTGCTGGATCGAACGAATCGCACTGGAACTTGGCATTCCAGAAGCTGAGCTACCGATCACTCTGTACGTAGACAACATGTCAGCCATACACATCCTACAAAATGCACATGAAGGAAAGACGACCACAGGAAAGAAGCACATCGAAATACTACGAAAGTACATCCAGCAATACATCGGCAACACTGTGGCACTACAACACGTCGAGAGCAGCAAGCAGATTGCAGAGGTCCTCACCAAACCACTCAACAGAAGAATTTTTGAGACGCTCCGCTGTAAATTGATCAAGGAGGAGTGTGGAGATTTGATCGACTGACAGCTTACCTTGCATTTATTGACATAGAAAACTAGTAGTCGGGAAATCATTTTTGAATTGAATTTTGCTATATAAACCAAAAGAAAATGAAATAATATTCATTCAGTCTGTTCTCCTCGTGCATTAAAGTTGTGCCGGTTAATTGCAAAGAATAATGTTAATTGAATATATTGATGTATAGTTGTATGTCGTAATATATAGTTGAACAAGAAGTTTAGTCCGTTGTATTTTTTGAAACTCAAACCCACTAAAATTAACAACAAACCTTCTTCTTTATAATAAAATAAACATTCGATCATTTATATTAAAAAATTGCATTTTTCTTTTAATATCAAAATCACACCTCTTATTGGAAAAACCTATTTTATTCAGGTTATAGGCTGCAGCGTACTTAGAGAACTTGTCTATTACGGTCAGTATATATCTTTTATTTATGGTATATATATCTGCGTACAACATATCCAACGGTTTTACCGGAGTCTAAAATTTAGAAGCCTGAGGGGGTTTCGGTCATATTTCAAAGTCTGATATGTCTCACAATTATTAATTACTTGAGTAACTTTGTTTTTGAAGAAAGGGAGGTAAAATGTTCTCTTTAAGTGAGAAAGGGTTCCATTAATTCCACGGTGTTTGCTTTTAATATGGTAATCTTTAATTATTGCATCCTGTTGATCTGAGTCCATAATATCCTTCAGCAATTCCATACATCGAACCACTTTGCACTGTTTGGATTGTGAGAAATGGTTGGAATAAACTTCTTGCATCTTTTTAAAAGTATCGTCACTGGCATACATTGTGACAAGAAAGTACCCGGAAATTGTAATTTAAATTCCCGGCGTAAATGATATTTCAAAAAAATGTACTTTGTTAAGTTGGCAAGACTGTCCTTAATTAGTATGCCAAATATGAGCGCAATCTGTCAACCAGTTTGTTTACAGCAGCTACTTAAGTCGGCACACCTCAGTAGTGCATTGCGATATTTACAATGGATAAAAATATCAAAGCAAGAATTTGTTTAAACTTTTGTGTTTCTAACCAAATTTTGTTTGCAGAATCGTTGCAAATGTTGGAAAAGGGTTACGATGATCAGTTTTATCAAAAAATCAAGCCTACGAGTGGTACAAAGCCTTCGAAGATGGTCGAGAGATGATTGATGCCTGGTTCTGGGAAACCTATTCAACTGATGAAAACATTAAAAAAATGAAGGATATGGTGTTTGAAAATTTTCATGCAAGTGTTAAAGAGATCGCAAGAGAGCTTGACATCCCTCGCGAGCCCGTTCGAATGATTTTGATGGATATTTTGCGTATTAAATGCGTTCTTGCTCGACTCGTCTCGATAAAGTGAAATTTCTTGAAAATGAATACCGTGAACAGGTCTCTTTGAACATGTTTGATCGTGCGAATTCTACTCCCACATTCATGGAGAGCATTATAACTGGCGATGAGGTATGGGTCTATGATTTTGACATGCAAACAAGTCAACAATGGAGGAAAAAATGAGCTGAAACCGAAAAAACCACGTCAAAGCCACTCAAAAATCAAGATGATGCTCATTGTTTTTTTCGAAATTCGGGGTTTGGTGCATCGTAAATTTATTCCGGAGGGATAGACAGTCAATAAAGAGTTCTATATGACCGTATTGAGGCGTTTTCGTGAGAGCATCCGTCGAAAACGACCGGAATTGTGGAAGAAAAATTCATAGATTTTACACGATGATAATGCACCATCGCATTGAGCCACAATTGTGACCGAACTTAAAGTCAAAAACGCAATAAATACCATCAATCAACCACCTTATTCACCAGATTTGGGTCCATGTGATTTTTTCTTGTTCCCCAAACTGAAATTGCCGCTCCGTGGAACCGGTTTTCAGTCGATCTAAGAGATAATAAAAACTCGCTGACGAAGCTGAAGGCCATCCCAAAATGTGCTTATGAAAAGTGTTTCGAGGACTGGAAAAATCGTTGGCGTAAGTGTATTGCATCTTATGGGGATTACTTTGAAGGCGACAAAATAAATATTGATGAATAATTAAATATTTTGAGTTTTATTTCCAATACCTGGATGGTTTTTTGGCACAATGTACACCGCTGTGAGTTTGTTAAGGGAAACAAATTTCTTGAAAATATGTATTATGTCGGATTCTAGAAATTCTAGTTTTTTAAATGTGTGCCGCTGTTTGTTTCAGCATGGCATTTCTAAAGTTACTTTTGGTTTTCTTTTTAATCTTTCTAATATAATCTGTAACGAGAATTCGTTTAGTGGTCTTCCTGAAATGTTTATGCCAGTATCGAGATTTTCTTCTGCCGAATGTATTTTTGTACCTCCAGTGCCCTGGTTCGAAGTACTCGGAATCAGTTCTCTACTCTCATTTGTATCGACCTCAACATCGACTATATGCGGGACCTTCACTCTACTCAAAGCATCTGCGTTATTATTTTGTGTTCCCTTTTAGTAGACTATATCAAAGTCGTACTCGTCCAGCTTCAATCTTCATCGAACAAGTTTGGAGTTCGGATCTTTATAGGTTGTCATCCATGTCAACGGCTTATGGTCTGTAACTATTTTAAACTGTCTACCAAACAGGCATTGCCTGAAATGCTTTGTTGTCCATACAATAGCCAAGAGCTCCTTCTCAATTGAAGAATAGTTGACCTCTGTAACCGTCAATGTTCTACTTGCGTAGCATATTGGCTTATCATTTCCAATAGGGCCTTGCGATTAAATTGTACCAAGTGTGAAATTGCTTGCATCCGTCATTAAGACAATAGGTTTACTGCAATCGGGATACTGAAGAATGGTGTCATTAATAAGCCTTTACTTACATTTACTGAAGCATTTGACGTAAGAGTCACTAAGATCGATTTTCCCCCTTTTTCAAACACAGGGTTATGGGCTTGGTAAGCGTTGCGAAGTCCTTTATGAATTTGCTCTAATAAACAAGAAGACCAAGGAAGGATTTAATCTCATTTTGTATCCCTGGAATAGGAAACGACTTGATTGCCTGAACTTTGGTGACCAGGTGGCCCAAAAACGGAATTTTTTTTCGTATGAACTCATACTTTTTAATCTGTACCTTAAGGTTCGTCTCCCTTAACTTCTGGAAAACCCTCGTGAGATTCTCGACATGCTCCTGAAGGGAAGTGGAAAAAACGATTATATCGTCAAGATACACCAAGCAAATGGTTCCCTGGAGCTCCTTGAGTACGTTATCCATAACTCTCTGGAAGGTCGAAGTAGCATTTTTTAATCCGAATGGCATGCGGACGTATTCATAATGCCCATTTTCAACCGTGAAGGCAGTTTTACTAATATCTTAAGGGCCCATCTCAATCTGGTGGAATCCACTAGCCAAGTCCAATGTGGAATAATACATAGACCTACCAAGCTTGTCGAGAATATCCGTTATATTCGGTAAGGGGTATCTTTTCGCAACCGTTTTTTCGCTTCGCTTGCGATAATCGATGACCAACCTCCTTTTTACCACTAGTATCACCCTTTCTTGGAACTATCCATATAGGAGAGCTCCAGGGAGATACGCTAAGTCGGATAATACCCTGGTCAAAAAAATTGCTTATTTGCTTTCGAACCTCCTCTCTATGTATGAAAGGGTACCTATAAGGTTTGGTGTAGATGGGTACTTTATCGGTGGTTCTAACATGGTGCTTAACCTGATTTGTGAAGCCAAGCACCTGATCTTCCCTAAAGAAAACATCGTCAACTGCAAACTCTCAAAAGCTATTCTGTTCTTCGTCGTTTAGGTGTGATAGTCGAAGCAAGTTAGACAACATCGCTTGACGAAACGTTTGCCGACGAAGGAGTATCCCCATTGCAGTCGATACTGAAATTATTGATTTGCTGGTAAGAAGCCAGGCGCTCCACCTTGATAGGCTGCTCGATGAGTAATACCTCTTCAGAATCCAATCCATTGCCCTACTCAACAAACGCAAACCAGTCCTTAGAAATATAAATGCCCTCTGAGAGTGTCACGCCAGGGGGTAAGTTGCGTCTGTATAATATAGATCTCACCGTTCTCAGTGTCCATAGGTAGCCTGACCGCTGACTTGCTTTTAGCTGAAATTATGATTTTCCCCGAATAAATGTTGGGTTTGCACTGCAATTTCAGTGTCAAATTATTAGTAAAATGTAATTTATTAGCTATATCAACTTTAGCACCAAGATCAATCAATGCATCTACTCCTAGAAGTACGTCGAAATAGCTGTGGAATCTAAATACAAGGAGCTGCATTTTGCCTGGTTGATTGAATTCACCAAAATTAGGGAGTATTATATATTCATCAATTTTATGTTTGGTTAGAGCTGTTGTGATAAAAGTTGAACTGGTTTTGACAATAAGTAAAGGGTGTATAAACGCAGGATTAATAAAAGATGATGAAGCACCCGTATCGTAAAACTTTTAGTGGGCGTCCAAAGGGAGACGCAACTTCTATATAGGAAAAAACCTGGATATGCGCATTCAGGTCTATGTAACTGACAGGCTTGTCGAGGCACCTCACCGAAAATTTGCATCATCCAAAATTGGAGTCTCGCTCTGCCAATCAGTTTCCTTGCTAGGCTGTGGGTCGCTGTGATGTTCTTAGGTTGTCTGATTTGGATCACCACAAGAATCGCTATCGAAACCAGACTCAGCGAAACCAGGATATGGCTCCGAGTGTTCCGGCAGATAAGCCTCGTTAAAAAGATATGAAGAAACATGCACAACGCCCGTATCAAATGAGCTTCCAATATTGTGAAACCCTCTATTACCCTGAAAAGCGTTGCCCGGCAAAACTGAGCGACGATTTCGTTTAGTGAAATCACTTCCCAATTCCAAAGGTTCCGGCTTTGGTAAATTAGAAACGTTTGGGGGTTTTGTTGTAAATTGTCTGTGCTGAAGACCGACATTCTGGTTTTGCAAACTTTGTCTGGGAAATTGAGTTGGTACATATGGCCACTGGAACTGAAAGTTATTATGTTGGAAATTATTTGGTTTGAAGTATTGTAGATTATTATTTGGATAACCTCGATTTAAGGTATTCATCTGAAAACGCTGCGGAAAATAAGGTGTGTGCCGCTGAATAAGGGGTTGATATTGGAAATTAAGTGGTTTGAAGTTGAAATTTGGCAGCTTTGGTTCTGTTATACCCAATGGTTTTTGGAATAGACTGAATGGTTTAACAGGTCACAAAATCTTTGGTTGTTCAAGCTTTCGTGCACCATCTGCTCGCGTGGAAAAGAAATTTTTTCCTGAACACAATAAGCATTTACGAGATTCTGTGGTTTCATCGCTCGAATAATTGAGCCAAGGGATTCTTTGAGTCCTGAAAGAAAGGTGCTAAGACAAAGTAGCCTCCTTTTTGCAGATATAATAATTTGATCGCTTTGCTGAATGTTCACATGATTATTCATGCTGAAAAGGATCTTAAGAACTTCACCATAAAAGTCCTACACCGAACCACCTTTTTTCAGACTGTATAAGTCTTTGATAAGGGATGTCTCATTCCTCTCATCAAACTAGTGTAATATTAAATTTTCTGTTATAATTTTCCACTCTAGAGGTGTCCCGTATATATTGAGGGCTTTATTTACAGAACCAACCACTTTATTTCTGATTGCCCGTAAAAGCAACTGTCCATAAGGAGTCATCTATGTTACCGAGGAAACCGAAATGGAGTCGAAGATTACCGTCGAACAGTGGGAAGTCTTTTATAGCATCCGGCACTCTAAGCGCGGTAAAAAGGTCGACCCGAACTGTATTATTCGCGTCAGTCATTGTCTCGATGGTCCTAATATTCCTATCAACGATATCGAAGCCCACCAAATTATCCTCAGGTACTATCGGCACTTCACTATTAGATTTTTTTGTCATTCTGGTAAGCCCGAAAAAGCTAAAAGAGCGCTTCGATACACTCGCAGTTTGTAATATTGGAGCACTTTCAGTTCCCACACTTTGTAAAATTCTCTAAATCAGTGTTACTTGCTCAATCTAATTTTAACAAGTTGGGTAGACAGACCTATGCTCATGTCAGAAGGGTTTTGTACTCAACTTACAAAATGCAGTAACCAGCAGCGAATAAAATCAAGAAACATGTGAAAGACGATTTTATTGGAGAAAATGTGAAATTCGAGGATCATACTATTATTAACAAAGTTGAAAGAATTATGAATTCTGAGGTATTTGTTTTAGTTATACCCATAGATATCTCCCTTGATCATTTTTCCAGATTTTTTAGAAACACATTTTTCATGTATTTCCCACCCCCCCTGTGCCCCCACTGAAGCAAAAACTGTCAGTTTAAGAACTGTTTTGAAAAGCTCTCATAGAGAACTTTCAGTTGATATTCATATCGGCTACCTTTCATGAAATTTTTTTCAGGGCCCACTCCTCTGTACTGTAATCATCGATTCATGGCCTATTTTTTCGAATCCTAGAATGGTTACAAAGCCCTTTTGCTAGGAGCTCTCTCCTGCCTCTTCGACTTGTTTCAATTGTATGTACTCATCTTCATGATACCTATCATTCCTGAAATGTTCATGCAAATCCTAGCAAAGCTGTAGTGTCTAAATCGATAAAAAGCGCACATGGCTCCATAGCCATATGTTTCCATAGTAATACAGGGCATATTGTTCCATAGTAATACGGGAAAATTCAAACCGCTATAACTTCGTTAAATACTATTCGATCTTTATGAAACTTTCAGAAAAGATCAATCTTATAGAAAGTCATCTTTTATTGAATTTAAGGGTACCGTTTAGATTTTATTCAAGAAAACACAAAATCGATAAATCATACTATTACTAACAAAGTTGAGTGAATTTTGACTTCTCATGTATTTGTTGTTGTTGTACTCATAAAGGCCTACATTCATGATTTTTTTCAGATTTTTCGGATGGAAGGTTTCCAATCGCGAGGGGGGGGTACGCGAAAAGTTCGTACATTTCCCCTTCCCCTGCCCCCCTCGGTACCGATAAGGCAATTTTAAGACTTGTTTTGAAAAGATCTCATTGAGACCTTTCCAATGACACCCCATTCGACTACCAATGGTGAAATTTTTTTTTTGAGGGGTCACCTCCCTATATGGGGAGACCCCCCTTAAACCCCCTTGAAAAATTTTTCCACCCTTGAACTTTCAAGAGGTCACCACTTCTGACCTTTCCACAAAGTTTCATGGCTGTAGCCTCTATAGTTTCGGAGAAAAAGTGCTGTGACATACAGACGGACGGACGGACGGACGGACGGACGGACGGACGGACGGACGGACGGACAGACGGACACAGGTCGTGATTGCAATAGGGTTTTGTATTTTAGTACAAAACCCTAAAAATGACCTGGAGTCGCTTTGCCTTTTTCTACTGGGAGTGGTATAAGGTTTTCTTGAGGAGGATTTAAGAGGTCTGATAGGAGACATTAAGCAATCTACTGTAAATTAAGCCGACTTACATGAATTTTGCCAACATCTCGTGCTCATAGCCGATGATTCTTCGTATATCAAAAGTGTTGCACTGCAATCGATATTCCTTCGATTTTGTTCTTGAGAATAGGAATACATGGACACTTTATTCTGTAAGCTATTTTCACACCCAGAAATGGCGATATTCCTTTGCTAACCGATTTCCTGTCGATTTTCGGATAAAGAAAAACTCGCACAATCGCCTATCCTCTAGCGTTAGACTGCGCCAGTTAAAGTTCCAATTTTTAATGTTAAAGAAAACAATTCAAAACTTCAAAATAAATTCTTTTATTTAACGACGTTCGCCAGATCAACTTTACTCCACGAGGAATTTTAGAAAAACTCTTCTCCTCGAAACAAATCTTGACTACTTTTACAATGTCTTTCAGAGGAAAAATGCTGACAATGAAAAATGCTATCTGAACTTTACAATGTACGAACGGAATGCAGACTTAAAACAAGTTGAGTAAGCAGGAGAATGCTCCTACCGGAAGGCCTTTGTAAACATCCTAGGGTTAGAAACAAGTTTTCTGATAGCGTGAATCGATGGCTTGAATTATTTATCCAATACTTGGATATGAAATCGTTCAAATTTATGCGAAAAATGCACAGTTTCTTTCATAAGCACAGTGTAGCCACCATTTTGATCTAGCTTAAATGATTGTTTTGAATGTTCGGCCAATCGAACTTATTAAAGTTCAACACCATTCCTTAAAATTTCATGAAAATTGAAAGAAAATAAAAGTGCCTAGGTCGATTTGAAATATGTATCAACCATATGCACGTGTTATTTTTGTTGTAATTCCATACAATTGAAATTTCTATAACTCACTTGATTATCATTCGATCTCTTTTAAATTTTGTGAACGTACATATCTTATATCAGTCTTTATAATTGCAAAATTTCAAAAAGTTTAAAGGTACCGTTTTGATTTTATGGGCGAAAATGTGAAATCTATAAATCATACTATTATTAACAAAGTTGAGTGAATTTCGATTTCTGAGGTATTTGTTGCCCTTGTACTTATAAAGTTCCACATTTGTGACAATTTTCAGATTTTTCGGCTCAAAGATGTCCAATCGCGAGGGGGCGGACACAAATTTTGCGTACATTTTGCCTTCCCCTGGACCCCCTAATACATAAAATGATTTTTTTATTTCTGATTCTAAAAGTTCTAATCAAGACCTTTCATTTGATACCCCACTCGACTACCTTTGGTTTAAAAAATTTTTTAAGGGTTCATTCGTTATTAGGGGGACCCTCTTAACAATTTTTTAAATTTTTGTTAAGACCTTAACTTTTGAGAGACCGTCACTTCTGACCTTTTCACAAAGTCTTAGCATTCAAGCTTCTATAGTTTCTGAGGAAACTAGCTGTGACGCACGGACAGACGGACAGACAGGTCGCGAAACTAGTAGGTCTTTGTAAAAAAATTTTTTACAAAGACCTAAAAATGAAATCTTCAAAAATGTATTTGAACGAAATGCTGAATTGGAAATTGAAGTTAATGCAACTTGAATTAATATGACAGACGGAAAATGTAAATCAAATTTCATATTTAGAATGGGTTAATTATATTTTTAGGATGAAAGTTTTATGTTAAGGTGTTGCCGTAACTTGCGTGAATACTCTTCAGTTACAGCAGAAGAAGAGTTAACAACGTAAACAAATCTTTTGGACAAAAAAAGTATTACTCCTATTCGCTTATTCACTCTGTTGTTAGTTGTGAGATAGGGAGTATTTTGTTTTAGGCAAGTAAAGTGCGTATTTTTGTTGGGTATTATTTTGAGGTATTTTAAATTTTTAGGAAATGAAATTTTGAGTTGCTTGTGTTAATTTTTAATAGCTGTTGTATGTTTTATATGTTCAGGTGCGGAATGTGTGTGGGAGGTAGAGTTATTGCTATGTAGCACCTTAGCTCTCTCATATCTGCGAGTACTTCAGTACGCATCTACCTTCCTGAGCCAGTTTCAGTCATTATTTAATTTTAACAAATAACTTTTACAATGTTATTTGGCGGATAATTGGGAACCTTAATTCATCCCTATTTCGAAAAGTTCGAAGGAATGCCAGGGTACTATTAGTATGGTTGTCAATTGTGTCAGAAAGTTTCAGTGCTTTGTCACTTACATATTTAAGTCCTTAGGTCCTTGTATATGTCAATATTTCCTATATACCATGGAATTCTTAAGATCTTTCTAGCAATTCTATTTTAAAGGACTGGAGTGCTTTTTTGTTAGTCTTTGTCGTCTTGTAGGAAGCAGAACTACGTATAGTAGCATCGGTTGTATGATTTGTTTGTATATGAGCAATCGATTTTTAAGGCTAAGACTTTTGGATTCAGTGAGAGAGTGTAAAGAGGAGAGAAGTCCAGTGCCGTGTCCTTGTTTGTTTCGACATGTTGTTTTGTATTAATCGAACAGTTCGTCCCCGCGAAATCAGCTAATGCACTCACAAATGCATCAGTTACGCAAATGCATATGCAACCGCAAAATGCATCCGCGGCGCGTATGCGTATTTGGCCGGCAATATTATGCAACAAACAGTCGTGATAAAGGCGAGCCCGCAGAGCGATACCTTACAGAGTTCTGTTATCACTATATAATTGCGATCAACTGGCAAGTGTTGGATGACAGATCTCTGTCACTTAACCACCACTTGACATCGGCAGTGTTGGATGACAGATCTCTGTCACTTAACCACCACTTGACATCGGCAGTGTAGTGAATTGACTTCTGCCACTGAACCGCAACTTTGACGTCGGCCGTGTGGTGGATAGGGCGACTGGTTTTTTTTTGAAGGAGGACATGGGATTTCGCCCGTGAGGTTAGTGCGATTTTATTCAAATTTCTACTTTTTAGATTTCTTATATGATTGTTAATACACAGGAAAAGAAATCGAACCTGTGACGTCGGAGACAAAAGCAGGATTATGATGAACGTTGAACACGCGATGGATGGCTTGATCAAATGAATGCAGAGTACTAGACATTCCTTTCTCCAGACGTTGAAGATGAGCCTATCAAACAATTGCCGAAAGAAATTTTGTTGCGAATTTTCTCGTATTTGGACGTAGTATCGTTCGGCCGCCTTGTCCAGGCATGTAAGTATCGTAACGTTTTGGTGTTGGATCGGTCCACCTAGCAAAAGATAAATTTATTCGACTTTCAAGTGGATATTGAGAGCCTTTTAATAGAAAATATATCCCAACAATGCGGTGGATTTTTAAAATCGCTTTCATTGAAAGGATGTCAATCAGTATGCGGCAGGTCGATCGAGACATTAGCCATGCACTGCCACAACATAGAACATTAAGTATCAGTTCATTTTTAGATCAAAATAATCAAAAGAAACCTTCTAAAGCTATGGTTAAGAAATAAAAAACAAAAAAAAAGTTGATCGGGTGATAAATTCAAAACCAACAACCTCCGGCTAAGCAAAGGCAAAAATTGCAACTGGTTGATTTTTTTAGCTTAAACTCAAAAGTAAATACTGCACTTGAGCATACATTACTCAAATTTCTATGAAACACTGAAGAAAAGTCAAATCTATCGATAAAATTTTAGAAAGTCTATTTAGGAAACTAACAAAACTTTGTATATCCGTATATGTGCGGGATAGATGTATTTATAATATTGTAGTCTCAATACAAAAAAAAAATACAAAACCATACAAATTTAGATATTTGTATAAAAATGGTAGGAAGCAAAATAGTTTCTAAGTGTCTCAAATGAATTATTGTGAATTGGTGAATGCTCACCTTTCTATGTGACATGAAAGTTGGATAT
The DNA here is from genome assembly GCA_963969285.1 of Odontomyia ornata. Lineage (NCBI taxonomy): Eukaryota > Metazoa > Arthropoda > Insecta > Diptera > Stratiomyidae > Odontomyia > Odontomyia ornata. The sequence goes on along the minus strand of OZ017738.1, from coordinate 372,462,175 downwards.
AAAAAAACTATCAGATACTAAATTCTATTTAAATAAATAAACATGAATTTTTAAACGATAAAACTAGGTCTTCCCATTTCGGAAATTTCGACCGGGTATGGGATCTGACACGGTGGCTGGAGGCTCCTCTTCTGAGCTAGCCATCGGGCTTTAGCTCCTTCTATAAATTGTTTCATATGAATTTTTAAATTTAAAATAAATGGTCACGTCTACAATAGATCATGATCCAGATGCGGGAAGGGGGGGTGTGAGGGGGCACCGCTTCCAACTGGATGCCCCACTCCTAGTTAGGGGCCGTCAGTTTTCGGTGTAAGGACTAAATCGTCTCGCATCCTGCGTGCGTTAATCGAGCAGTGGGCCCTTGTACTGAGGAAAAAGAACCCATCTCACGATACCACAACGCTAGCCTGCAAGCGCATCCACGCGACCTCAGACAAGGCCAATTCCGGTGAGCACTAAAATCTTGCTCGCTGAGGCAGCAGACTATCACTGCAGTCCTTTACGGACATTTCCCATCCAGATAAGCACTACAGTTTTCATGTGAGTTTTTTGTAAAATGTTAGTCCAAGGTATTTAGCCGTTGGTGGTCTATTGTTTCGTTGTTAACGATAAGTCTCTGTGGAATTTGCCATCTTTTCCTTGTAATGAACAGTGCCTGTGTTTTGTCAGGATTAATCTTTAGTTTCCATTTAAGAAAGTATTCCAATAAAATATTTATTAATCTTTGCAACTTTGAAGTGATGACTCTTGCTTGTCGTGGTATATTAAATATACAGGTATCATCAGCATAGAGTGGTAGTTTTACTTTTGGAGGCAAAGTGGGAAGATCTGCAGTAAATATATTGTATAGGACCGATGAGATGGCAAACCTCTGAGGAAATCCAGCATCAATTGATCTCAGGCTCGAGAGTTGTTTGTCCATTCTGAGACGGAATATTCTGCCTTCCAAGAAGGAACCAATAATTTGGGGGGGCTGCAGTGGCATATTGAATTGATGCATTTTGAAGATAAGTCCTGCATGCCAGACTTTATCAAAGGCCTTAGCTGTATCAGACATAACTAGGCCTATTGAATAAAGCCTATTCTGATGTGTTGGATCACTTAAACTAGCTGGGATTCACTAGAGCTTTTAGCTTTGTAGCTATATTGCTCTTCCGGTATAATATCTTTGTCGGATACAACCTCATTGAGTCGATGAAGGATCAACCTTTCCGCAATTTTCGACAGCGATGGGAGGAGACTGATGGGTCTCCAGTTTTGTGGAAATTGTGAGTCCTTTTGAGGTTTCGGAAAAACTTAATAACCGCTGATTTCCATATTTTCGCAAAAGGAATGTTACATTAATAATGTCTATGAGTATTTGTAAAATATTGTCCGATGGCCAAGAAACCATTTTGTTTGTAATAGTACCATGTCCAGGTGCTTTATGTTTATTAAGTAGTATGTTCTTGATTGCGTCTAAGCTCGTTGGTTCATTCATGTCTTCATGTTGAATGTTATCTATCAAGAGTCTGCTGACAGAAGATTCAATTATTTCCTCAGATTCAAAGTCTTCCTTGTCTGAAGAATTCTCATGGAATTGCATTTCCAGAGAATATGCAAATGCTTCAGCCTTATCTACATTGTAGAATTGTATCCCATTTGGACCATGGATAGGGGATACCATAATTTAACTGTTTACTCGAAACTTTTTGGACATTCTCCAGAAACTACCACACATAGGCCCGAGACTCTGCAGAAAGTTCTCCCATTGCTTGTTTCGTAATGCCTTTATTTTATCACGGGTTTCATTTTTCATCCGAGTAGCGTTTATGGGTAGCGTAGTCACCTGCATACCTAGCTCTCCTCCGAACTTGATTCCTTCTCCTCATCAGTTGTTGAATGTTCTGAGGGAGTTCATAGGGATTCGTTTCCCTACTCGGAGTTATTACCGTATGGTCCCCTTTTGCCTGTAAAATTTTCTGAGTTACGTTCTCAATGATTTTGTCAATGTCGTTGGCCATTTCAGGTAATTGAAATTAGTGTCATTGGCCAATGCAACTTTAAACACTTTCCAGTTTGTAGTTTTCTTTTCCTGCATAGGAACATCAATGAAGATGTTTTTTATGAGCAAGAGGACTGGTTTGTGGATGAAAGATGGTTCGTCGAGAACTTTTAACCGAATATTTTGTATGAAGTCTCGCGATATTTCAATGTCCAATACAAAGCCATTTGTTGATGTAAGTGTGATATTGTATTTCATTATCAGCTAATGCTTTTGTCAGTCGTCGGTGATCTATAGGTTTTGCCGGTATAATTTGTATGCCAAGGTAGACCCTTTTCACGGATGAGTATGAGATGTTTTGTGTTTTCATGATACCAAGTGTTTGGGACCATATGGAAGAATCTCGAAAGATGATTGGTACTGCTTTGGGTTCTTCGGTTTGTGGTGGAGGTTGTGTATTTGTAGTGTTCGGCAGTGTTGATTTTGATGTAATGGTCATGTCGGTAAATGTCGTATCTGGCTTTTTTGTGGAAGGGCAGAAAAAATCTCATCCTCTTTATCTTTACTACTACTCATGCAGTTAAGGTCAAGGTAAAAAGCACTTTATTCAATACTTCGTTATAACTTAAATTTTAGAAGAATATAAAGCAAATTCCAAACAATAACAATACAAAAACTGAATGGCCCAAATGTCTCTCTAAATTTATACGTTATCAGTTAAACACATATTACAAAAAAACACCATAGCAAATTCAAATTAATTAAGATTATTACATATTTTATGATTCGATTGGAAAAAGGAGAAAAAACCAACCAACGCTGTTCTAAAATTATTTATAATTTTAACACAACAGTGAACTTTAATCCTACACCTAATATGTTATAACCTAATTCTAATCAAATGCAATCAAAAACGTTATCTTATACTAAATAAACTCTATCACAATATTCCTAACCTAAGCGTTTAACCTTATCTCTAAACGTAATAAAATAAACATAACATATACCTAAACTGTCCCTAATTTTAACACAAATAAACAACAACACTAAATGTAGCAATAATGAGTTGAAACTCCAAAGCTAAGTAACGAAAAACACAAAAATTGAAAATAAACACGAACAATTTAGACATTGTCATCCAGCCACCAATGCGTAGATTGCTCCGTCTCAGCTCGATCACCTTCAACGAATCTAGCAAATGAGTATCTCCATTGGAATTGTTGGTCTCATGAACTCAAATTCGGAAGATATTTTATCTTCTTATCGGTGGTCCATCTATATACATATGTGATATATGATTGGAACACCGTCAGAATCAAAAACATATAGATTCATGTACAAATAGACGAATGCTTCTGGAGGAACGAAGCCAGTAGCGAGGCAAGTCGCAATATACCCATCTGTAGAGTGTAACGGCTGTGAAATTCAAGAGTTTTCACTCACAGTTACACATCTTGCGGTATGATTCCGAAGATATATCAATATGAAGATATCGACTTTTGTCACTTTAGCAGTTTGGTAAATTCTTCTATTCGATATATAATGCTTCCAATCCGTCTCCAGTTCATGCACGAGGACATTTCCTTTCGAAAACTCTTAATTTGTCCACAGTCTTAGCACTCTGGTTGTACAGGGTTTTCCAATAAGAGGTGATATTTCGATATTAAAAGAAAAATGCCATTTTTTTAATATAAATGATCGGATTTGATTTCATTATAAAGAAGAAGCTATGCCGTTAATAGTGAAAAATAACATCAGGCAAATGACCACCACGACATGCTTACAGGACCATATCCTTTGCATGAAATATTCCATAGCCAAATCGCAAAGTGGCTGCCCTATGTCCTCAATAGCCTCACGAATTCCATCTTTGAGGTCTTGAATCGACGCTGGGCTATTGACGTAGATGTTCTCTTTCACGTGGCCCCAACGGAAGAAGTCGAAAGGTGTTAAATCACAAGATCTCGGTGACCAATTGTGATCACCTCTTCGAGAGATAACACGGTCCGGAAACTTTTCCCGTAAATGATCAATCGTTTCGTTGCTTGTGTGGCACTTAGCGCCGTCTTGTTGAAAATAAACGTTGTCCAGATCAATACCATCCAATTCCGGCCATAAAAAATCATTAATCATCTCTCGATAGCGCAATCCATTCACCGTAACTGTTGCTCCAGCCTCATTTCCGAAAAAGTAAGGTCCAATGACTCCGGCGGACCTTAAACCGCACCTTAGAGAGGCTTTTCAATAATAACTCTTGGGTTTTTGCTTGTTGACGAAGCCACCGAAGTGGAAATGGGCTTTATCACTTAAGATGATTTTTCGATGGAATTTCGGATCATTTTCATGCATTTCAAGGATCCAGTCAGCAAAAGCACCACGTTGTTCATGATCTGAGTTGAGTTCTTTTGTTACCTGAACTTTATAAGCTTTAAGACCCAAATCTTTATGCAAAATACGGTGTAATGACGTTTGTAGAATATCTAATTCAAAAGAACGACGAGGAATGGACAAACCTGGGTTTTCTTAAACACTTTCGGCGACAGCAGCAATATTCTCGGCTGTCCTTGAGTGACGCGCACGAGTTTTATTCTTCACATCACTAAGTTGTCCCAACAGCTCGAATTTTTCCGCCAATTTCTGTATTGTGGTCCGACAAGGTGGTTCACGACGACCCAAAAATGTTCGAGTTTTACGAACCGTGTCTGCCAAATTTTCACCATTTTTATAGTAAATTTTAATAATTTCAATGCGTTGTTGACACTTGTCAAATGTCAAAAAATAACAGCTTCAAAAGTGACATCTACCGAATTAGCGGGCTATTCAAAATAACACCTCTTATTGGAAAACCCTTTACCAGATCTGACATCCATATTTCAAAACTGGTCTAACCAGGGTCTTGTAACAGATAATTTTGACCTTTTGATCAATGTAACTGGAATGAATAGTCTTCGTAGGGCCATGACTACTTTTTGCGCTTTACGGAGCATGATTTTGACATGTTCATTATAGTACAGATACTGATCGAGATGAACACTGAGGCATCGAACATAGGATTTATGTGGAACAAGTTTTGAGCTAGCCTCGCTAGCCCTTATGTGGAAATTCTTCCAATTACGTTTCAGGTCTTGACTGACCCCCAGCAGTGTTATCCGAAACAAAATTGTTTCGCACTTCTGCGCATTGATATTCATTCGCCAATTGTCAGTGTACAACTGCACATCATTGAACATTTTTTGGAGATTTCTCTGAATTATTGTAGCTTTTCGGTCTGCCGTATAGATGATCAGATCATCAGCAAACGCTACCAATGATCGCGTTAGTGAGATATTAAAATCAAAGCGGTTCAATAGCTTGCAAATGAATATTGAGAAAGGCAAAGGCGCAGTAACTGTTCCTTGCTGTTGACCATTCAAGACCTTGAATTTGCGCATTGTTGTCAGATTTCCATCAGTTACAACAAATGATTTCCCGTATAACATATTGCACATCATGGCGACAAGGTGTTTGGGGAACCTGTCCTGAAGGAGCTTAAAAACTAGTCCATCTAACCACACCGTATCGAAGGCTTTCTCCATATCAATGAGAGACGCTCAAACAAATTCTCTGTTGTTTAGTTTCCAACAGATGTCTGAGTTTACTTTCGTTATTGCATGTGTCGTCGAATGCCAGGCACGAAAACCAAATTGGCAATCCGGCATCAACTCATATTTCTCAATGTGGGCGTTTAATACTCTGTTGAGTATCACTTCAAACACCTTACTGATGTTAGGCAGCAAGCTGATTGGGCGATAGCTTTTAGGGCATGAAGATTCTTTTCCTTTCTTCAAGAACGGAAATACCTTAGCCTTTTTCCACTCATTTGGGAAATATGAATTGCTCAACATGTTGTTAAACAATATGCAATAATTCCTAATAGCAACTTCAGGCAGAACTACGTTTGTACCACTTGATTCTAGTTGTTTATCCTGCGAAATATGAAACACAAGTCTTCATAGCTGACAAAATAATCAATAAGATTCAAGCTCGGTATGAGGTCAGACGTTTAAGTTTCATTGAAATGAAGAATTGATTCACCGTTCAGGCTTGATTTGAAGTCAGAATCTTTTGCTTCGACGACCTCTGAAAATATTTCAACTTTATCTAATCCCTCACATATAATCTTGTTTCCATTTCTATCCGGAGTCGTACTATCAATTTCGATACCAGCCCTATCGAGAAGATTTATCTCATCACTAGTGACTTCAAGATTCGATACCTTCACTCGAGACTTTTTGTGGAATATGCTATTCACTTCCGCGAAAACACCATCTGGGTCCTGTGGGGTAATACCCCTCAATTATTCCGCCCATTGATTGCTGACCTCACTCCTGAAGTATGACCGGATTAAGTTCCGGACATTCTTCAGGTGTAATTTCAACAAGGCCAACGAGGGATGGTTGTAATCCTAAAATCGTCGATAAATATTGTTGATGCGTGTGAGAAGAAGGCTTTTCAATCTTTTCAACCTTGCGATAGTTGGTGTTTCATATCCTTCCATATTGTTTCGATATTTAATCTTGGGAACTTCTTTCTCAATCGTTTCCAACGTCAGTTTCTCTAACTTTAACAACTACAGATCTGTTTCATCGTTAGTTAGATTCCTGTCATTCGGAACCATTGAGCAAGAGTTGCCTTCATCAGAAGGGGGACATTGCTTCTGGTACTCTGAAAATTTCTCCAGTCTGTTTTATTTAAATTCAACCGATAATTTTCATGTTGAACTGGAATGAGAAAGAGATCATTCCTTTGATGATTTATTTCCATTACGATTGCATTATGGTGGCTATCGTAAGGAAGCACCTGCAGTTTCCGTTGAGGACTATTAAAGTTAGATTCAAGTCTTGCGTCAGCAATGCAGAGGTCCAAATATGGATTTGTCCTGGGGTATGTTGGAAACTCCGACCCATATAGATTGCACCTGCATTCTATTTGGTTCTCTGTCATCCACGATTTCAGGAATACACCTCTTGGATTATTGGTGGCGTTAGGCCATGATGATTGGCGTTCAGGTCACCAGCAAGAATATAATAATTATGCAGCCTGTTCAATTCGAGTATTTCAAACAAGGAATTGAGCTCCTCCTTGAACTTGAGAGCATTTCGACCAGTTGCATAGGCAGAGATAACAAAGAGTTTATCTTCACCTGGCAGTGAGATTTTGATAATGGACACTTCAAGAGATTCAAAGCTTTTGAATTCGACTTTTTCAATATTTTGGAAACAATATGTTCTTCGAACCAATATCCCGGTGCCACCTCCCCCATCATCTATTACCCTATCGTTTCTTACGAATTCAAAATTCTTGAATGTCATGGAATGCCATGAATTGATGTCGGTTTCGGTGAGAAGCATGATGTCAGGCTTTTGTTTGACAAGGAACTCCAAGAGACAGCCACGTCGATGTAGACTCACAATGGAATTGACGTTGATCGAGATGAGACGAATCCTATCCATGGGAATATGACTGGATGACAACTTATTTTGAGCCATTTGAAAGGCCTAAACGCTGAAAAACTAACTTATTTTCGAATCCTGTTTATCGATTCTCCCCGATAAAGAATTTAATTGCTGATAAATTTTAAGAAGCAGCTCATTATGGCCACTTACATTATTTATTTTATTTACATTGTCCGCTGGTCCTCTAGCAACAAGCGCAAATGACACCCCGGGCTTGACGAAGTTGGTAAGTATCAGACTGCGGTGTACTTGACTTTGTTTTGGAGTAAATTTTACCTTTGCATCTTGATACCGGGGGCATCCTCGATATGATACTGGATGACCAAGACACCGCCTGAGCCAATTTTGACTCGCCGGGAGCATGGATATCTTTGCACTTTACACATCTATATTTCAAGACGCAATTGGCAGCCGAATGCCAGAATCTTTCGCACCTGTAGCACTGGTTGACCTCGCTTTTCTGGAAGAGATTCCACATCTCCACACGGAAGTTTAAGCACCTTATTTTTTGTAGGGCACTTGACCTGCTTTTGCTGGAAATCTGGACTAAGTAATAAGGCAAGTTTTTACGCTCGGCAATCGATCTCCTTGTTGCAAAGTCTTTAACTGTAATAAATTCTATTTCAGGTGCAGCTTCTTGAAGCACCTGAAGGAGGTCAACTGTGTACTCTCCACACTCCAGACCCTTCAATAAAAAGGTCTGGTTTTTCGCTTTTTGGGGTGTATGTAAAATGCGTAATATCCTCAGAATTCGGCGCACTTTTATTCTGCCTGAAAATCAACCAATGACTTAGTTCTTATTGCCAGTTTATCGGCATTGACTCTCTTGATCTCAGTCATTTAATTTATTTTCGGCTGCCAAAAGCCGAACCATATCTTTGCCTGTTTGCCCAAAGACAATGATTGGTGGGACTTTTTCTTTCTTTTGATTAACCTTGACTGACAGACCAGCAGGCAAAAATTTTGGTTTTTTCTCCCTATTTTTAATTCTCGATAAATCCATTATCAGGTTTAGTAATATAATGTTCAGAAATTTTGTTACCGTATCCTCTTCAATACTCATGGAATCGTCTAGTTCAGCTAGCGCTGCATAATAGTTCGTGCTGACGTTTGCTCCGTCTGCGCTGAGGACATCCTCTTGATCAGGTTCTTTTTCCGATTTCTTAGATTTCTTGTCTTCAGTCGCTTTTGACTTTACTTCTTTTTCTTTCTTGCTGGTTTCTTTTGCTTTGTTGAATGTCAATTTTCCAACTAGTTCTTCTAGTGATTGGATCCGAAGTCTGAGCTCTTCGTTTTCTCTCTTAAATTTCTCAGCTTTGGTTAACTGCTCGATCTCGATGACTGATAAAATTTTCGGTTTTTCTTCGTTGTTATCGAATCTTCGTTTTAGCTGTTTTTCGCCCGCCGCCGTTGGCGATGAAGACGCTCGTTCTGGTTAATGGCTGAAGCCATCGGGCTCCTCCATCTCGTTGCTTTTGCAGCGAGAGTAGAGGGTATGCTAATAAGCCGGGATCTCCTATGAATGTATTTCCGCTTTTTGATACTTCTCCAGGAAAGAAATTTCAGGTATTTGATAAATGTTTGAATAATTCGACGGTGATGGTTTTCAATTAAAACATGAATTTCAACTGAATTTTGTGAAAAATTAATTAATTTTTTTTAAATTAAAGACAGGAGCGATTAAAAACACGTCTATACGCAACGACTGCTAGACGTAGAATCCACTCATGCAGTTGAATTCCATATCGCTTTCTGAATCTTCAGAAGAGGAGTAAGACTTTGGAGGTGAGGACGTTCTCACCTCTCGTTTTTTTATTTCAGGGCTATCTTTCTGAGGTTTAACGTTAGTCTTTACCTTATTTTTCAATAATTTTGTTAGTTCTGCATTTTTTGCAGCTAGCAATTCGTCTTCGTTTCGCTGTTTGGCACTTGTTTTCGCGTGTTTCTTGCGTTCGTAATAGCATTACAAACACTTGGTCTTATTTTAGCGTAATATTGTCACCTCACAGCCGTACATCTCCTAAAATATTCATTCTGTTCAGGCCAAGCAATACCCAACAGGATTATTGGTTCATTTAAATAATTTCATCTGAGTACAATTAAGATCTATGTATCGATACTTCTTATCGACCCTACACAAGCTACAACATTGTAATTTTTATATGCAAGCATTTTTTGATTTGAAACAATGTATAAATTCTTATTCTAGCATTTATCAAATTCTGATTTGTAAACATTTTGCGTTCATCGCCTGCAATGTAACCCGATATCGAATAGTAAAATTTCTGAAATGCAGACGATGAATAAGCAAATTATAAGTAGCTTGTAATCTTGCACGGTTCTTCCTTAGTTTAAGTGTTGATATTACGTTTTGCTTAGTTTGCGGGTTTGGAATTGTAGAGAAAATCTTGTGAAAAATAAAGTTCAGTTCATCAGTGACCAGAACACAAGCAACATCGTGGTTTTTGTTTTTTTTTTTTTTTGAGTTGTTCCTTTAGTGTTTGGAATTATTAATTTGGTGTTTTTGTTCTTCTCCTCCATCGAATTGGACCTTTTGTTGGAAGTGTTTCTTAATTGGTAGTGCGAAATTGGTGTTGCACCAAGTTCGGTAAACGCAGTAGATTGGTCGGTTTGTACCGAGCAAGCGAAAGGTTTTGTGAAGGTGTGCAGGGACATTTTGTTTTGGAAGTATTCAATTTTGGTGACTTTAGTATTGTGCTTGAGGTTGGTGTTGCACCAAACTCACCAATTAATTTTACCCGGATTGAGAGTTCGGAGCAACGGCATCACGCAGCGGTTGGCATAGGGCTGATTGCTATACAAACACATTCATTGTTAAACGTATTTGCAGGAAGTATCAAGCATATTCCGGAACCGATTGACAACAATGAACAACTCTTGCAAACTGAAACAAGTCTTTACGAAATAGTCAGTTCAATGTATTTAGTTTATAATTATAAAACCACTTAAAATAGTCGAATTCTTAAAGTCAAAAGTTATTTACACTTAGATCCATAATTCTATTACGCGTAATCATTTTACAGATTCTTATCTTAAGAGAATTGCATTTGTTATTCGTTTCGAACACGAATTAAGACTACATACTTATATATACAAAACAATAAATATTCATTTTCTTTTGTTTCCCGATTAAATCTTACTAAATTTTAAAACGTTTTAACCGTTATTTACAGACTTCTAAATTATATCTTATTTCCTACTGCTGCTCCCGTTCCTCAATGCCTTCCTTCATTGACTGCACTTTCGCAACAATCTTCAGTGCAGGTCCTAATCTCACGCCCATTGTCGTAACAAGATGATTATCATTCAAAAGTAACAACGCTTGGCCATCGATTTCTTGTGCGGTGAATTCATCAGCGTAATCGCTGCATCCGGGGATATTTCTAATAAATTCGTGTACATCCGAAACAGTCCATTGAACCATTAGAGGAAGTTCCGATCCTTCAGGCTTTTGCGGAACAGTTTCAGTTGTTGCGGATACTTTTTCAGGAGCTGCTGGCGTTGGTTCTACCGTGACCGTATTTACAGGTTTAGCTGGGATGGAATCATCCGATTGACTGGCAGTGTTATCAGAATTTTGTTCTACATTTGAATTTTTAGGTGCTCGAGCACATGCAAATGAACAGAAACGCTTCTTTTTCAGTTTCGATCGAGGTTCATACTTGCCGCAGTGTTCGCATGCGACTGAATCGGGCGGGATGGTTGTTTGTACTGCAGGTTCTTCAATATTGGCTTTTTTCTCTGCAAAGAAGAAAATTAAGTTGTAAATAAAGATTTTTCCCGATTGTTGGCGGTAAAAAGGTAATAGCTGTTGTAAATTCAAATATAACTTACTCGGTGGCTCTGCTAAACTATCCTTTTCAGCATATCTTTGCCGCGTCACTGCAAACGGTTCATTCGACTCTTGTATTACGAACCCTTCAATCACATGTGTTAGTACATTGGGTTTTATCATCGCCTTAGGCAAATCCTTTTCAGCTTTTGGAGCTGTTATACTTGGAGGTTTCACCGAACTGATTTCATCATTCTGTTGTGGCTGTTTTAAACTTTCAACATTCGGCTTTTCTGGTTCTTTAACTGCAAAAGAATAAAACCCATAGGTTAAATTGTGATTTAAGATAAACTTTAAAGAAACATGATTGAAATAAAATTTCATATTTTCATACATTCCAAACAAAAAAACAGTGTGTAAATTCGGTATTATTTATAAAAGCCTCAACAGACGCTCCTTATTGTAGATAAAAAAAAATAAATGATGTTTTATTTATTTCATTTCATTTAACAGACAATTTGCTCAGTTACAAGATGGTGATAACTATTGTTACCTGTACAACTAATTTTGCGAGCTACTGTCGCAATTGTTTTCACAACCATTAAGAACATCATGATCAACAAATGAATGTACTCAAAAACCCACCAAGCATGATCAACATCTGAAAGTGACGTCACTGCCCCATTCAGTATTGCTCGAATATTCCAGGTAGTCGCCAATGTACGAGAAATGGATTGAATGACTAGAGACCCTATATAATGGCGAGCTGAATGAATGGCGGGATTATTACAACCGCGAGATAATAAAACTGCGATAGTGAGGTGTGCGAATTAAAAGTGATATTGATTGTGAAGTATTAGACCATTGAAGTAAAAATTGATAGACAAGTTGTAAAATAGTGAAATCAATTATTGTGCATTATTAGTAAATAAACTCTTTTAACTTAATTTAAAAGACAGTGCGTTTTCACTTTCCCGGAATATTAAAATTATCGGCCGCGAACCATAACACGCGACAATATAAAAACAAAAGCGAGTAGAAGGCAATAGTAAAGTAAAGCCAACAATGCGATAGTAATTTAAGAAACAATGTGATATTTAAGAAAAATTTTAAAATTTAGATACAAATTATAGAAAATTACGCAGGATAGTTAAATAATAATCTTTACAATCTATTTTTAAAGATATCGTACGAATCATTAAATGAACCTTGCTCAAGGTCATTATGTTTTCTAATGGAGATCGAATTTAAGTTTGGGATCAAGATTATACCAGGATCCTTGCATAAAACCACTGCAAAAAGGGGAACATCACACAATGACAACTAAATGATAAAGAGCTAAACTTAAGGTTAAAGATCATTTTACAACATTTATTAACATTGAGATGGAGAAAATTAGAGTTGCACCAGCATGATAAGTTAATTAAATCATCTTACAGATGCTAATAATTTTGAGCAGTACTGAGACTGCGGTTAAAAATTAGAGATAAGGGAAAACACAAAGAAGGGGAGAGGGATTTCACAAATAAGTTTGGCTACCCGTCTGAATCAGGACTAACACTAGGCTCAAGGAACGATTTTCCCGTATCAATAAAGAAACCAAATATCACGTCACTGATGTCCAGCAAAATGGTTTCCGTCTAAAGTATTTTTTCGGCTCACCCATCGAAGCTAACGATGCAATCGAGAGTGTAGTCTTTAACAAGTTGAGTAAGTAGGAGAGTGCTCCTACCAGAAGGCCTTTATAACCACCCTAGGATTTGAAACAAGTTTTCTAACAGCGTGGATCGGTGACTTGAATTATTCATTCAGTACTTGGGTAAGAAATCGTTCAAATTTATGCTAAAGATGCGGAGTTTCCATCATAAGCAAGCTGCAACCGCCATTTTATTCCAGCTTAAATAATTTTTCTCAACGCTCGGCGGATTGAAGATATTCAAATTAAACACTATTCCTTAAATTTTCATGAAAATTGGAAGAAAATAAAAGTGCCTAGGTCAATTTGAAATATGTATCACCCATGAACACGTGTCATTGTTGTTGTAATACCATACTATTGAAATGGCTATAACTCAAATTTTGGTACATTTTGACTCCCCTTGGACCCTCTAATGCACAAAATAACTTTTTAAATTCAGATTTTGAAAGTTCTAATCAAGACCTTTCATTTGATACCCAACTCGACTAACTTTGATTAAAAAAAATTTAAGGGTCACTTCAGTATAAATTTTGAAATGTTTGGCAAGACCTAAACTTTTGAGAGACCACCACTTCTGACCTTTTCACAAAGTCTGTAAAAAGCATCTATAGTTTCTGAGGAAACTTGCTGTAACGCACGAACAGACAGGCCGCGAAACTAGCACGTCTTTGTAAAAATTTGCGATAAAATACGAAAGTGCCTGAGATGTGGCTCATGTGATTGTGTTGGAGGGATGTCTAACACCAAATGCATTCTGTGCAATAGCAGCGACCGCGTTGCCTTCGATCAAAATTGCCCTAAATGGGCCAAATATAAATATGAGGTGGAGGTCAGTTCTATCCTCAACGTTACAAATAAAGAGGCCGTAACTACCGCGAGTGCAAAAGGCACAGAATAAATATGTGTTTAAAAAAAAATCCCGCATAAACTGATCCTCTCGAATCCTCACAGGACTACAGATATCCAACGTATTATTGAAGACTTAAGAAACTAACAGAAACTCTTGAAAGGAAACACAAGGATGCGAATGTTGATCTGATCACCCAAGGTATTTCCCAGTTGCAGAAGAATATTGATCACATGGATGATTATGTGACAACTCCTGGATAACTAGGCTTTCAGCCAAGACTACCCATACTCCTCAGATTATGATAGTATTTGTTCACCAACACTCTCTGATCCCGACCTCAAACATGTGTGATTTTCAAACCACTTCTCACCGGATTATTAATTTTCTATATGAGACGACAAGTACCTCTATGACCAGTCCATTATACAATAACGGATTCCCCTCAATATACTACAATTGAACGTACAAAATGTAAACAGACATACGAGCACATTGAAATGCACCTAAACAGGCATAATTATTCCTGCGCCCTCCTACAAGAGGTGGTGAGTAATTTCAATTCTAATGCTAAATTAAGGAATTACTATTTCATCAGAAATCTAAGAACTAACGACATCGGTGGGAGGTTGGCATCCTACTTAGGAAGGACAACAGGAAGAACACGGATCAGGTTGAGTACCACCCTCGAACAGTTAATCTCAAATACAATCTGGTCCTTGTCTCGAAAATGCAAAACATCAAACGACAACTGGACTTGGCAAAACGATACGTGATAGGAGGCCACTTAAACGCTAGACACACATGTTGGGGCGACAAACTATTCAACAGCAAAGGTAGGGAACGGGTTGATGTATTAAGTTTAAATTATTTAACTCTGGCATATTTACTTTTAGAAGAATCAAGGTCGATGGCAAATGGTTTTTGTCCTCGACGGGCTTTATCGTGTCCAACATTTCTTTAGAACTGACCAGTTGGAGCGAGGTCAAAGAGGATCGCTGCAATAACGGACGTTGCCGAATCAGGATTGCGATTAAAATGGTCTCTAGCCCGTGGCAGTTGTGTCGAGACAGGAACAGGAATGTGAATGATATTGCAGCTGGATCTTTTAAAGGTGACTTCGATGATATCATTAACGATTTGAATCAAATCATTAATAACAGCACCACTCGTTAGAAAGACAAATTCAGCAAAAAATATTGGTGGGCAAGAGACCTTATGAAAATCTGGACAAAAAGAAAGAGGCGCTCGAGAAATTCAAACGCTTAAAAAATATGGTCAATTGATATGCCCTTAATTAAATAAGGCTTGAGTGGAAAGCCGCTGTAAGAGAGCCAAACGGAAAGGAGGAAGCTGTCCTCGATACCTGCGAGGTGATCAAAAGCTTTTGGAAGTTCATTAATAACATCAAATACCATAAAAGCAGAAATCCGTGCGATCAGATGGATGAGGTAGAAAGTCTTTGTTTTCCACAAGACATCAGAAGTAAACAACATCCCAGCAGCAACATCTTTTTCGAAACTGTAACTACCGTTGACCCCGACCATCTCCTTAAAGTAGAAGAACTGCTGCAGATTTTTGACATTCAGAAGCCTTCTGCTCCAGGTATTGATTCCATCGATTATAACATGCTGAAAATCCTTGCAGCGAACTACCCGCAATGTCTCCTTGAAGCATACAATAATGCGGTCGCAGAGTGTAACATCCCCGAAGCCTGTAGGCTCATCATAATTGCCCCAGTTATAAAACCCAACAAGGATCCAGCAAATCACATCAGCAATCAGCTGTAGACCCATATCTCTGATCAGCGTTCCCATCAAGATGATCAACAAACTAATCAAAATCGACCGATTCCATCGAAGAAAACAAGGTCCTATCTCCGAACTGCTCACTTATCGGAAATATAAGTCAACTTCTTCCTGCCTCAACGCATTAATGTTAAAGTTTGCTACAGACAAAGGATCGAAATTCAAAATAGCCGCAATCATGAACACCTCTAACGTCTACAAACATACATGTTGTTTTGAACACGCTGAAGCAAATTTTTAATGAACACGAACATCAGTACGCTATATATCAACTGGATTAAAAATCTATTTAGCTGGAGAATCTTGGTACTTAACTATCAAAAGATTTTGATCACCAACGGTCTGCCACAGGGCTACGTTCTTAGTCCCCTAATAATATATACAGACGCCAAAAGCCTACACAACCTGGCTGATCGGAATATTACCATCCTACAATATGCTGATGACTTCCTTATATATTGCAAAAAAAAATTAAAATCCTACCATTTTCGAAAAAATTTTCATGCTTTCATATATTCCAAACAAAAAGACAGTGAAAATTGGGTATTGTTTGAAGGGGTTAAAGTCAAAGTGGTGTAAGTCAATTGTCGGTATAAGTTGTCTTAGGCACAGAAATGCGATGTAGAAATAAAAAACTGTTTATAGAAAAAGTGGAGTAAGTCAGAGCTTCACTCATGTCGTCGTTAGGATGGCAGCACAAGTTAGACTGATAATGGATCATCTGTTTTGTTGATAACTGAAGTGGCGTGAGTCAGACTTACACCAGTGTGGTTGTAATTGTTTTCATCGAGTGTTGAATGCATGCGTGAATACTCAAAGAAATGATGGATTCTGAAATAAGTTTAAGGGATCCGTTGGATGAGCTGGAGTCCAGTGATGAATGGGAGCGTGAACAAGGAGAAAACACATCAGAAACAGATGATGGTAAGTACTATTCACCTTCTCACCTCTCAGTTACCGACTAACCTATTTTGTTGCAACTTTTTTAGCAAGTACTTACATTAGATTATGCCTTAGGTCCTTTTGGTCTGTTATTCTCTGAATAATACACCTTTGTAATCGGCTCGGAAAAAAAGAAAGGATAAATAGAGAATTTTCTGTGATTATTGAAAACGGTCGTGTTGAGTATCGTTTTTCACGTAATTTTGGATGCTGAATCGAGGCTTCCCCTGCAGTTTTTTATTTCGGTAGTAAGTGTAACAAGATGTTTGTTGTTTCAGAATCAGAAAGAGGTGAAGAGGTCGACGGCGGACGCCAGCGCAACCATTCCAGCGAATTTCCTACTGCTGGAACTTCTGAGAATCGAGAAAACGCTCACCCGAGAACGAGGAAAAGACAAAAACACGAAAGTAAAGCTCAAAAGCGAAAGCGAGCACGAAATTCAGAGCTCCGTACGTGTCCTCTAGAGGAAAAGAAGTGGCCGGTAAGCTGTATCAGAACTTTGATTGTAAATGTAAAAAAAGTGCGTGGAGAACGTACCTGAAGTGGCGAGGCGAGAAATTTTCGACACCTTTTGGAAGCTGACCAGTTTTTCTGAACAAAACGTATTTGTATGTGGTTTGATTGTGCAACAGAAACCTAATGTAAGACGCCCACGAAATTCAACGAGAAATGCAAAGTCTGTTTCAAACAGCTTCAGATTCCAAGTCAGAGGCAATAGCGTTACTGTGTGCAAGCGTTTTTTCTTACAAACACTCCAAGTTTCGGATGGGCGAATGACAAGGGCAATACAAAAAGTACGAGAGGGTCAACAACCAGAAAGTGATGGCCGAGGATGCCATCCCCCCAAAAATAAAACACCGGAGGCTACCATGAATGGCGTGCGTGACCACATAGCATCTTTCCCATCGTATCAATCGCACTACAGTAGATCAGAGAACCCTAACAGGAAATACCTTCCTCCTGACATGAATGTACGTACAATGTATGAACTGTACAAAGAAAAGTGCACGGAAAAAGGTGATATTCCTGTTTCTGAAGCCATCTACCGTCGAACCTTTAGCAATGAGTTCAATTTGCATTTCCACCGGCCTCTCAAAGATACGTGCACCAGATGCGATGTGCTTGG
Organism: Odontomyia ornata; assembly: GCA_963969285.1. Classification (NCBI taxonomy): domain Eukaryota; kingdom Metazoa; phylum Arthropoda; class Insecta; order Diptera; family Stratiomyidae; genus Odontomyia; species Odontomyia ornata. The sequence continues at coordinate 372,444,481 of OZ017738.1, read as the reverse complement.
CAAGAAGATTGAAGTGTGTGAAGATGAAGACGAATCTACAAAGCTGAAGGCTGAAAAAGAATTACACCTCAGAAAAGCCGAAAAGGTGAGAGAGACTAGAGATCGGGACACAGTGAAAGCACGGGAAGACGAATCTTTCTATGGTCTGACATTCGACCTCGAAAAGGCTTTGCCATTTCCTGTTTTGACGACGTCCGTGGCTTACTATAAGCGGAATATGTATTGTTATAACCTTGGCTGCCATGAACTTGGAACAGGTTTAGGCTTCATGTTCTGCTGGGATGAAACGATCGCTTCTCGTGGGTCTCAAGAGATTGGTTCCTGTATCGTCAAACATCTTGCAGCAAGAGCGTCATCTGCTAAGCACATAGTGTTGTACAGTGACGCATGTACGGGCCAAAACCGTAATATTAAGTTTTCTTTGTACCTCATGAAGTACATACAGGGCCCTCAAAGCAATGCAGAAATTATCGATCACAAATTTATGGTAAGTGGCCACTCTTTTCTACCCAACGACTCTGAATTTGGATCAATTGAATTGTACGCCAAGAACAAGTTGATTTATACTGCAGACGACTGGTACAGTATCATACTGAAGTACCGAAGGAACAATCCATTCATGTTCACGAAAATGGGCCGAGAGGATTTCAAATCTGTTGCAAAGTTGGAAAATTGTATCACGCGAAGAAAGAAAAATGAGAACAACATTGCTGTTAATTGGTTGAAAATTCAATGGATACGAATTTTGAAAGATCAACCTTACACTCTCTTCTACAAAGAAACTGTGAATGAGGATTTCCCATTTTCTAAACTAAATCTAAAGGCAGCAAGGCCCGGTAGGCGACATTCTCTGGCCAACGTTTCTCAAGATGTTTTGTACCCAAGGGGAAGGCCTGTTACCGAGGCTAAAAAGAAAGATATGCTTGATCTTCTGCGATACATTCCACCAGTGAAACATGATTTCTTCGTTTCCCTGCGAACCACTATTGAAGAAGGTGAGGAGCTTGTAGATGTTGGACCTCTGGAAATTGTGGAAACCACAAATCCTGATGAAATAGACTGAATCCGTTTTGCCATGTTAAAAAAATTAAGAATCCATTCGTGATAAAAAATTAAATTGTTTGTATTATTCTTATACTTTGTGTAACGTTCAATAAAAATGTTTTTGAGAAGTGCAAGTCAACTTTACATCATTTTGTTGATGTCCACAGTGGTGTAAGTCTTTGGTTTTAGGTCATACAGTGGTGTATGTCACAGGCTTTGGTAAGGCACAGTGGTGCAAGTGACTTTGGTTAGTGTGTGGGGTACAACTTCTGAGCTAAAAAATTTCAAATCAAGCCTAATCACTAAGTTTGGACCTACGTAAAACCTCTAAAACAACACCATCTCAAAAACTTGTCTACTGAATTTACTACAATACCTTTTGCATTATGCTAATTTCCTAAAAACGATGGTAAAATCACTTACACCACTTTGGCTTTAACCCCTTCATTTATAAAAGCCTCAATAGGCACTCCTCATTGTAGATAAAAACAAGTTGGGTAGACAAAACTACGCTCATGTCAAAAGCGTTTTGTACTTAACCCATAATTTGCACATAATAGAATGATTTCATTCAAGAATAACTTTGACGACATGCACAACAAATATATTCTTGCTTTAAAAGAACTCTATTTTAACCAGCCAACATTTTTTTCCAATATTACTAAAATCATTGACTGACCTAAATCTTAAATGTATTTTTGTTATCAGGCTTATCTGAAAATTTGGAGAAAATCCAATCAAAAGTGCAGTGTCTGGCTCGATGGAAAGCCAATGTAGTAGAAAAATCGTATATGATTGTTGTTGTAATCGGAGGAAATACAAATGGCTATGACTTCGGTAAATTTTATTGGAACTTATAGAATAAAATAATATTTTAAATAACTACTTAAATGGCTGTTTTCATCCAATTTAATGATACTAATACAGTTTTACTGACGAAAATGTTAAATTCTACTACTATTAGCAAAGTTCAACAATTTTCTGCCTCTAAGTTATTTGTTATTGAACCTAGCTTTATGATTTTTAGGGCTTTCTGAATTTTTTTCTTCAAAACCTACTAATTACGCATCCTATCTGTCCATCCGTCCATCTGTCCGTCTATTCGTGCGTCACAAGAAATTTCGCCCGAAACTATAGAAGCTGCAAAACTCAAACTTTGTGAAAAGTTAGGAAGTGGTGGTCTCTCAAAAGTTTAGGTCTTATAAAATATATCCCCTTGTAACGAAGTGGCCCTTAACAATTTTTTTCATTAATTGTAGGCGAGTCTGGTATCAAATGAATGGTCTTAGCATTTTCAGAATCTGAAAAATAAATCATTGTTTGCATTAGGAGTCTTCTTCTTCTTTGTAGTACTACAGCCCCTCTCGGGCCTTCGCTTAGAGATATTTAGAGTATCTCATTTTCATGACCGTATTGATTTTTACAGAAGTTGGTTTGGTCAGTACCATGCTCCCCGTGTGCTTGCTCAGCTATGATATGATCTGATTAAATCAGTACATATCACCACTGAGTGTAGTCTGTCCGAAAAATCCCCTGAACTAAATCACTTTGCTCCCAACGAGATCTGAACCTGGGACCTTCGGCTTATGCGTTCATGCTCTAACCACTAGACCACAGAGACTACGCATTAGGAGTCGAGGGGGAGGCAAAATGCACGAACAATATTTGTATCCCCTCCCCTCACGAATGGACACATTTGTGCCGAAAATTTGAAAAAAAATCACGAAGTTCAACAAATACCTCGGAAATCAAAATCACTCAATTCTATTGATAATAGTATGTAATAACCGCCGATCCCGCGGATCGATATTCTGCAGAGATCTGTCACTCCTATATAAATTTCCCAACTAGCTGATAAGGTTGGATGATAGATCTCTGCGACTGAATCGCCACTGACGTTGACAAGTCGTGAAATAAGACACTTCCATTCAACTCTGAAGCGTAACGCAAATATTCCACGATACTTGCGTGATGGATTGACAAAAAGTGGTATCCCCTGTCCAGGTTCCTCCTTTGAATGGCCTACTGCCATGCGTGGAGCATTACTGGAATGGTTTTATTCAAAGTGAAGTTTCAAGTTTCGCATTTTGTACGGGACAAAACAGGACGTAGAGTGCGATTAGCGGCGGTTGAAATATCAGGAAAAATCTGGCGGATAAATTGACTAAAAAAAGGTACGTGACGAGAAATGCTTTTCTCTAATCAGTTCGTATGCATTGTGCCCCTGTTTACAGTTTTCGCCATTTTCGCGAGAACCGGATTTTATGATCGGAACAACTTTATACAATTCTCGCCTCGCTGTGTAGTTTCAATTACAATTCTGTGTGATCTGTCCGCAATTGCGTGCCGAGACTCGAGACTGAGTGATTGGGAGCCAGTGGAGTCAATTGATGACTGTGTGGTCTATTTTTGCGGGGGAAATTTCGGCTCCCAGAGTGGACACGCGTTCTACGCGACAAGGCCGCCGTCAGAAGAGGAATAACGCCAACGTTGCAAGCAAGACGTGTCAATAAGGACAAAGTGCCTCGCAGTGGAACAGTGGCTGTGTTGCTTCACCGATTGTAATGAGCAAAAATGATCAAAAATCATCGGTGAGTTTATGTGCAAGAAGTGTATCTTAAGCAAAAATTACATGCCGAATGATAGCATATCGAAGGACGAATTTTGACAAATCATTGATATCGGATTATTAAAAGAGAAAGGCAAATTAATAATCGATTTGCGAAAAACAGCTTTAAACTTTTAAGTAAATCATTATAGAAGAAATAAATGACAATGAAACAAATAAGAAAAAATCTAATGTTAAATGAACCTGCAACAAGGTGGGGCTACTTCTAGACAACATTAAACTAATCAACGCCACAAGACTGAACAGGAGAGATCCGCAAAAGGCCGACAACTTTATTCCGACCAAACCAGTTAAGATAACGGTCTCAGGCAACACCCTCCCGGATTTTCTAAAAATTGCATACTTTAGTGCGAAAGTTGAATACTTTAAATTTCAATCCAGACAATGCAGAAACTCTGGCAGGTTCGAACATGCCACTCGTATCTGCAAGGACAAGACTCCGAGATGCCTTAAATGCAGCTCAACTTATTTATTTATTTTTTATTTATTTACAAAACTATCTTACAGAATGAAATTCCAATTACAAGGTAGTTTCTTAATAAGAAAAAAGAACTTTAAAAAGAAAAAATCCATAAAAATTAAGCACATTTCAAGGAAAAAGAGATACTTACATTATAAAAAGACAAAAAAGAATTAAATTTCTAGATGGCAGAGTATTCTCCGCAGCATTAATTTGAAGCTCGCAATCGAGTCTAAAGGAGGACCAAGCTGGAGACGATGATGATCTCTAACCGTTCGAACTAACGGAGATTGACGATACGTTTCTGTTCTAGCGTACGGTACTATATAGTACTGAAAGGATCTGGTTCGGGAAAGTGGGCGTGTGCTTATCGCGTTGATTAGGTTAGATGAAATTAAACTACTGGCAAGTTTAAAGAGAAAGCATTGGTCGAGGAAGAGCCTCCTCGCTTGAAGCGAAGGCATGAACGGAAAACTTAGGCGGTCATTGTAAAGACGATACGGAACCTTATGCTTGAAGAGGAGCGTGCGTGTGAATTTTCGCTGAACAGATTCCACTGCGTCTGAGAGATAAATTAGGTGCGGTGACCACACCTGACATGCATATTCCAGAATCGGGCGCACAAGCATAGAGAACAGACGTATTCCGATTTGAATACTGAAATATTTATGAGAAGAGCGTAAAACAAAGCCTGCAACTCTAGAGGCGTTTGATGTCATTTGAAGTATGTGGATGTCGAACTTCAGATGGGGGTCAAACGTTACGCCTACATCCTTAAACCTATCGACGCAAACGAGCACTGAGTGGTCGATTGAGTAAGCGAAAGGAATGCGATTTGCTTTCCTGGAAAAGCACATCCAATAACATTTAGAGATGTTAAGAGTGAGTCGATTATTTCGACACCACGAGTTTAAGAGGTCTGTCATTTTGAAGATCCAAGCAATCTTGATTTGAGCTGATGACTCTAAAAATTTTCAGGTCGTCCGCATATAATAGGGATTTAGAAGTAAAAATAGACGGGAGATCATTAATGAATAGATTGAAGAGGAGAGGACTTAGAATAGAACCTTGTGGAACGCCAGAAGTGGGACTGAAAGAATATGAAGTTTGTCCACCCCAAATCACCATACAGGATCTATTTTTGAAAAACGAGTCCAGCCATGCCAGGAGCGGGCCACTAATGCCAAATTGTTGGAGTTTTTCAATCAGAATGTTGTGATCTACGCTATCAAATGCTTTAGCGAAATCTGTGTAAATCACATCCACTTGACCACCTGAGTCAAGTGCAGAGGCAATAGTATCTGTAATTTCAAGTAAATTGGTTACAGTGGAACGCCCCTTTATGAAACCATGTTGCCTATCGGAGAAATTTAGCCGTAAAGCATCATAAATCCTCAAATGCACAATACGTTCTAGGATTTTGCCAAAGCAGGATAACAGAGAAATGGGTCGATAATTATGAGCAGAGGAGCGGTCTCCTGCCTTATGGATAGGAAGAATGTTGGCTCGCTTCCAGGTGTCTGGGAAAATCCCTGTTGCTAGACTCGTATTAAAGATAAGGGCAAGTGGGACACTCAAGGAAGAAGCGAGCGATTTAATGAAAATGTTCGGGATCCCGTCCGGACCAACTGCGCTGCTAGCGTTTAGCGACGCGATTACAGCAGCAACTTCAGAAGGGTACGTAGAAAAAACACTTTACTTGTTCAGGGAAGCCCTAGAGTTGGTGACGATTGAGGGAGAGGATGAGATATAGACTGAAGAAAAAAAGTCAGCAAACAAGTCACACATGGCCTGCTCATTGTTGGCAGTATTGTTCTGGAATGATAAAGGACTAACAGAGCTGTGGGATGATTTTAAGGAGTGGACATAGGACCAAAAGGATTTGGGATTGTTAGTTAGGAAGGTAGTTTCTATGGACTTGAAGTGAGCGAGCATTGCTCGCGAAATTACTTTTTTGGCAATCGCCCGAAGTTGACGGAACACAGAAAGGTCAATGTCGGATCGTGAACGTTGGTAGCGTTTGCGGGCTGCGTCTTTCAATCGCACTGCCTGGGCAACAGCTTTGGTAAACCAAGGTGACCATTTACTACCTGAAGAACGAGAGGGTGGCGTGTGTAAAGGAATTATATTATGGAGGACTGAACTGAATGCAAGGGATCTTGCAATGACAAAAAATGTCTACTATGCAATAGTAAAGCACATATATCTACTGACCAATCATGCCCCAAATGGGTGAAGTATAAACATGAGGTAGATGTTAGTTCCATTTTAAACGTATCCAACAGAGAAGCTCGGGCGATCATAAACAAAAATAGATATGAAAAGCTTGACCTCGAAGATGTAGCTCAAATGGGTTTTCCTCAACTGACAAAAAAAACAAGTTCACGAACAAAAGGAACCCAGTCGGAGATGTCCGGAAAGTTCTAATGAAACATTCATATGCACAAGTGGTGGCATCGCGGGAGAAAACCAACAAAAAAAAATCAACAAACCTAAACAAATCGTGTTTCCTACTGTGGAAAACTATGAACTACCCAGCAAGCCTATAACCAAAATCCCGCTCAAGGCCATCAGACATCGAAAAAATAGTCCATGAACTGCAAAAAACCTCACGTTATTAGCGATTCAAAATTTCCAAGAAATAGATATGAATTTACTGGTGAAGTTGCATTTACATATTGTTACATGTACAAATAATTACATGTACAAATAATTACATGTACAAATAATTCTGCGAGCTGCTGTCGCAATTGTTTTCATAATCAACGTCAACAAATGAATTTACTCGAACCCACGAGAACCCAACAAGCATGATCAACATCTGCAAGTGACGTCACTCCATTCATTAATTTGCTCGAATCTACCAGGTACCTCTCGGTAGAACATTCGATAATGTACGAGAAATGGGTGAATAGGTAGAGACCCTATATAAAGGCGAGCTGAATGAATGGGGGGATTCATTCATTACAAACGCGATAGAAAACTGCGATATAGTGGAACGCGAAGTAAAGACGATTGATTGTTTGAGTGCGAAGTGATTTAGAAGACAATTGCGATAAGAAATTTATGGACAAGTGTTAGATTTTTTTCATAGTGAAAATTAAAATTAGTGAAAGTGTTAAATTGTTAAATTGTTTATTGTGCATTTTTGTAATTAAATAAATTCTTTTAACTTAAATTAAAAGACATTGCGTTTTCACTTTCCCGGAACATTAAAATTATTGGCCGCGAACCAATAACACGCGACAATATTTTAAGCTTTTTAAACGGGAAGCATTTAACGATTTGATACTCATAAACTTTTTTTAAATAAAATATAATTAAGATTTGAGTCACAACGGCCCATCTACATGATGGCCAGCAATATTAATAATTTGATTTTTGGAAATTATCTAATCTCAAAGAGTGTCATACGGCACCTTACTTTCAATTATCCTTTTAAGTAATTTACTAACAATTCCCCAACTAGCTAATTCAACTAACCACCCCCTGAGGGACAGAAGTACGAGTCACTGAATTTTACTTACCAACACTAGTCCCATTAGTGTACACGATCGTGGTCAAAGTTCCGACCGGCCAATGCATTAAAAATATCCACAGTATATATCTGTGGATATCCACAGCTTTCACTGTGGATCCCTGTTTTTATACAGGAGAGAGGGAAAAAAGAAAAAAAAAATAGTTTGAAGAAAAACTGTTGTGAATCACGAAGGAACAGACGGACAGACAGGCCGTGATTAAGTTAGTACAAAACCTTAATAAAAAGATGTAATTCTTCACAGAGCTTCTAGCAGTACCCAACACATTCTAGGGGCGGAATAAAATGCCCTTGCCTCGTAGTATAGAATAACGATGATAGGTTTAAGCGATTTCAGGAAAAAAAGATTCCTGCAATTGATGATCCTGCAAAAGTGTTTCAGTGTTTAAAATTACATCTGGAAAGAAGATTGGCGAAAACGTCTTGTATATCTCATACATAAATATAAGGAGACAGGTAACGTTTCCTTCAATACACTTTGGTTACGAAATTAAAGGATATAATAATAATCCATCGCACAACAGTCTAAATCCGAACCTTGGCCTTGATTTTTTTGTTAGGGTATCTCATTCCATGACCATAACGGAATTCGAGGTGATATGGTCAATATCACACTCAATCATGTGATTATTACCTAATTTTTCAATTAGTACCCATCACAGCTGGGGGGCTGATAGTCCGACAGCAGTATCAGAAGCTCAAACTCGATTCCGTGACCGAGGTTTGAACTTGGGAGCTGCTGCGCAAGTGGAGTGTGCCCTAACTCACAGCTCCACACGGACTTTATGAAATTCTACAACGTTTAAATTCCAATGAAAAACACCTCATCCGTTCTGAATATCGAGATACAATAAATAATCAAATTCTCTCTTAAATCAAACCCCCTCTTACCTTCTGCCTCTGGCGCGGGTGTTGTATCCATGGGTTCAGCAGCTTCAGCTTTCACATCTTCCCCATTCATCATTGTGGCCTGCGTAGTCGTTTGCGCTGCAGCTATCGACATCGTCGTAACAATATCAGTCTCTTGTTTAACAGATTCCAAAGTGACTTGCGTCGAAACGGCATGAGCCACAACAGGGCTTTCGGTTGGTATGATTGCCGTACTATTCACACTTCCTGTTGGTGAGCCCAGCTCAGTTGCAACGGTCGTAGAACTTGACGGTAACATTGGCGTAGTATCTTGTGTTCCCTCTGAAATCTTTTGCTCCTGTGCTTTCACCGGAGTTGTGGACGCACTACCATTATTCATTGTCGCCGCTGGCAAAGCACTTGTTGTTAGTGTTGTCATAGCCATCAATGGATTTTGCGGTGATTGCATACCAACTGGCGCTTGCGGTGAAGGTAGCGTGGTGCCAACCAGATTCGTATGAGGACTCAAGCCATTCATTTGTGTCGAAGCTTGAGTTGTCAATGCGTTATTCGATTGCGCGGAGGGAGATGATTGTACAATGGAAACTGGTGTTGCTTGTCTTTCGAGCGTTTGGGGCAAATTTATTTGTTTACTTTGGAAGTTGATATGTTGTATGTTTCCTGACACAGACACTGGAACGTTGGTGACAACTACTTGAGCCGTTTGTTGTTGTTGGAGCGCTTGCTGTTGTTGTTGCTGCTGCGCTTGTTGTTGAGCTTGTTGTTGTTGTTGAGCTTGTTGCTGTTGCTGAGCTTGCTGTTGTTGCTGAGCTTGCTGTTGTTGCTGAGCTTGCTGCTGTTGCTGAGCTTGCTGTTGGGCTTGTTGCTGTTGCTGCTGCTGATGTGCTAACTGTGCTTGAGCATGTTGTTGCTGTTGCTGCTGCTGTTGTTGTTGCTGCTGCTGCTGCAACGCTTGCTGCTGTTGTTGAACAACTTGCTGCTGTGTCACTTGTTGCTGTTGAGCCACTTGTTGTTGGGTTACTTGTGGCTGTTGCTGCACAACAATTTGATGAATAATGCTTGGCTGCTGTTGGTGCTGTTGCATGATTTGGTTTTGTTGCTGCTGTTGTTGCTGTTGCTGCTGAATCAATTGATTTTGAATTTGCTGTTGCTGCTGTTGTTGCGTAATAAATTGCTGATTCTGTAGATTATTTTGATGTTGAAGTTGCTGGTTCTGCTGTTGGAGCTGAATATGCTGAGCAATTTGCTGTTGGAGTATCTGTTGATTGGTCGCGGTTTGTGGCATGAGAATTTGTTGTTGTTGTTGCTAAAAAAATAATGAAATGTTAAATTCTTTATCCTACAATGATATGGATTTAATAAAGCTGTTTAAAATTCGTTGGTGTACATAAGTAAACAAACAATTCCTTCTTAAATGTACTAAATTATCGTACTTGCTGATTATCTGCGGAGTTCGCTGCAGAATATAAATTATATACATGATAACCAACCTGCTGAATGATAGCTTGTTGATGTTGCTGTTTCATTTGTTGCATTTGAACTGTTTGTTGTTTATCACTTTGTGTTTGTTGCGGTTGTGACATCACTACCATCCTAAATCAAAAAAATGCTCAATATATTCCATCTTCAAAATAATCAGGAAATATTTTCAACTTACTTGCTTCCTATTGGCGTTTCAACTAAATGCATTGTTTGCTTCTGTTGCTGTTGTTGTTGTTGTTGCTGCTGTTGTTGTTGTTGCTGTTGCATTGGTGATAATCCAGTTTTTGTTTGATTTGAAGCGTCCGTTTTCATACTAGGCAATGCAGGCCGCACAGCCTGTTGTTTGCTGCGCATTTTATTCTGTTTCTGATTCATAATAGTTTGGTTTTGTGCAGTTTGTGTCGACACCGAACTGGCGGGCCGCAACGTAGGACCATTTTGAGGTAGAATTGGTGGAGCACGAACTTGTTGTTTAGGCGCCAAAGCTTCTATTTGTGGGCGGGTTTTTTGAATATTTTGCTGAACGGGAAGGGAAACAGTTTCTAGAAAAGATGAACAGAATAAAATTTTAGTTTGTTTTTTACATGGTCGTTACGGTGTTTATAAAAAGTTTTAGCAATGATAACCAATTGAAGTTATTATAACATGCTTTAGATAAGAAGCACTATATTCGGTAACATGACTGACGTAGGTAGCGTTCGAGTCTATTTTTAAGTAAAATTTTATAATTTAAACTCTATTTTTTACTTTATGAAATACGTGCCACAGAAAAATTGCCTAAAATGCAATACGTTAACCTGGTAACAACAAATTTGTGAGATGGATTTTTATGGACTTGTGGGCATGGTCCATGAATTCTCTTGTCAGTGCGAGACCATGGAGAGCCACTCAACAAATAGTAATATAAAAACTAAATGGCGAAAACATAACGCCGTAATATTGTTGACTCGTGGAAACAAATTCGTTGTTGGATGAGCCAAAGTCCTTAACCTTTGCACTGCTAATAGAGATTAAAAGTGGATTGATTGCATGAAGTATTAGAACAGTGAAAGCTAGTTTTCAAAATTAAGGAATCATTTCACTTGCACTTGATTAATGTTGAAAAGAGTTTAGCGAAGATTTGATATGGATGTAATGAATGATTTAACATATGTATATAGCGAAAGCCTATCGATTTTAACGTCCAGTAGCATTGTGATAATTGGGCGCCATATTACGCACTCACATTATGGCTTTTACCCCACGTAAGTTTTGGCTATTTATGCTATGAATGTCATAGGCTACGTGAGAGATGAGATGGGAAACTGCTCCTGCTAGTTGTGAGACGGAGTTTTTTGGGGAGGTTGACAGGTAGTTTTTTGCGGGAGACTGGTTGGAGATAGAATCGCTTAAACACGACAATCTTGGAAAAAGTGTGACAGACAGAGCTAAGGAGAAGTTCCATTTTTAAACGGGATAAAGTGACAACTAGTGGGTACGAATCTGTTTCCGATGAGAATCTCAACTTCAGCTCAAGCCTCACGCAACTTAATCACGACAAATAGGACAAGGCGGATTCACCGCGGTCTCCAAGTTCTGCCGCAGCTACGAAAAAGTGCAAGTGAAGAAAATTCACAGAAAGAATAAATGCTACGGTGCAAATTTGCGTGAATAAAACCACCAATGACTTAGTGTGTCTTGCGTACCCCCACTGGTCGAACCACTCGCCAATGTCTTGGTCATCTTGTCGTAAACGTCTTGAGATCAGGTTATGTGGAAACGTTTGGTGATTTCGAGCTTGCTGCCAAACTTTCGTTGTAAAGGCGACAACAGTAATCAACGGAATCGGCCGATTGGATTAGAATGGCGGAATATGAGCAACATGGAGGTGGTCTAAGGATCTACAGCTGAACAAATTAAAGGTTAGTTGATTTACATTTGGCTTCGAAGAGTCGGAATATGTAAGTATAGTGAACTCCGAAAGTTGTTGATGCAGGATTTTTTTTTTTTTTTTTGATTAATACCGGTAAAATAGGGGTGGAATATTAGAGAAGTGGGAATGGAGAGCACGTAGTTACATCCATCTAACTTCCTTAAGATAGACAAGAACAATCGTTGACAAAAAATTGTAGGAGCTTGTGAAGAGCTGTAAGAGGCTCAGTTTTTCTATAAACTTTAGCGTCAAAGAACACAGTGAGTACTAGATATGAACACGTACAGAAGTCGTAAACGTTACACTAATCTAGCCGTATTCTTCAAAATATCTGGCGATAGCGTGGTATAGAATTATTACTATCTGATCATAGATGGATTTGAATAGTTAGATTACCAAAGTCTGAGCAAGACAATCTGTGCCCGATATCAGGAACTTCTTGAACGGTAACTTCGAAGTGAAGAAAAAAACATCAAGACTACTTACAACAATGAAATATCGACAAAACAACTGCCCAATAAATAGATCTGACGACATCTGTTAGCCAATTCTGCGTCAAAAGAATGAGAAATTCAGATGGTCAAACCATGACGTTCTCCGAAAAAGACCCCGCAAATCAAGCAAAAATTACAGAAAAATAGGGTTAGTCCAAACTCACCGTCAAATCAATAAATACTGAAAGCTAAGACTCCAGACTCCAGAAGGAACAAACATACAAGGATTTCAAATAACCTCATCAGCAAATCGCTGAAACCAGGAAGTGAAACCACAAATACTGCAAAGACACACAGCTCGGTTTAAATCCTATACTTCCTATTACTTAGCCAAGACGTTGCACATCGAATTATGTTACATGTCAACTTAGCATTTAAAAGTCCAGCTTTCTATTGCAGTATGATTGAACAAACCCATTTAGTTTCTTCAAATTTCAATTGGAAATGACGGCAAGGCAGAATAAATTAAATGAAAGCGGCAATGGAACAGCACCAGGTTTTCCTTTTGAGATTGTAGCAACCGGAGTACTACAAACTACCTTTGAAATCGCAACGGTTTTCAGAAGGTTATGGATGCTGTACGTAGAAAATATGGAAGTGAGCACATAAAATATGTAACTAGGAACAAAAACTTCGTGTGATACTAATATTGATGGCAAAAATTAGTCCAACAATAAGACAAGTGGAAACATACCATGGTGATGAGACCATCCATCAGGCTTTTGTCTGGGCAGACAAGGTTCAGGAGCACACCATAAGGTTAGCCCTTAGAAGGATCAACGTTGACTACAACGCAGGAACAAAGAGATTATGGTGCACTCAAAAAAATGTTAAATCTATCGCTCCTCCATCTAGTAAAAAACCAGAAATCAAGATGCACAATTTCTTTTGCCACGAAAAGCGAAGTGTTTCTAGGATTAGGAAGTTAAATAAGCCAAGCAGTTGCCATGGATCAGCGCACCGCTTGACGGGGCATGGCGACTCAGTTCTGCTTTGACAAACATTTTTTTAGGGCTTTGAATCCAATGTACACTTCATAGGGCGACATGCTACTAAGTGTTGTATGGAGGGATCTAAACATACAGAACGAACAGAATATGCAGTGATAATTCATGCCACCAACGACTATAAACCATTGGAAATCTTTCTGGCGTAGGTGTATGGTAAGGGCACAATGTTGTATTATTAAGGCTATAAAAACAATACGATAGTTGGGTAGACAGACCAACGCTCATGTCAGAAGGGTTTTGTACTCAACTTACAAAATGCAGTAAGCAGCAACGAATAAATTCAAGAAACATGTCAAAGACGATTTTATTGGACAAAATATGAAATCCGAGGATCATTCTATTATTAACAAAGTTGAACGAATTTTGACTTCTGAGGTATTTGTTATTGTTATACCGATAAATATCTCACTTGAAAATTTTTTCAGATTTTTTAGATTACGGGTGAAAAGTTCGTACATTCCCCCTTCCCCTGCTCCCCTCGGGCCGATAAGGCAATTTTAAGACTTATTTTGAAAAGATCTCGTTAGGACCTTTCCAATGACACCCCACTCGACTACCAATGGTGATAATTTTTTTTTGAGGGGTCACCTCTCTATATGGGGAGACCCTCCTTAAACCCCTTTGAAAAATTTTTCCACCCTTGAACTTTTAAGAAGTCACCACTTCTGACCTTTCTACAAAGTTTCATGGCTGCAGCCTCTATAGTTTCGGAGAAAAAGTGCTGTGACATACAGACGGACACAGGCCGTGATTGCAAAGCGTTTTGTATTTTAGTACAAAACACTAAAAAATATGGTTCAAGAATGTAGCATAAAACTCAGTAAACGGCCTATTCGCAATGGTGGGACGGTTATTAAAGCGTCCATCAATGAAAACGCGCCATCGCTCTATAATTTGGCAATGGATTAAATGAAGGATGAATATACGATATCACGCAGACTAGTCTCCGATAACCTAGCCGATATCAATGGTCTAAAAAAATCAATTTACAAACGAGGAACTTTTAAATTCCAATATAGGGGGGGAGCGAGATAGAATGAAACTCGTACATGCTAGGCGGACAAAAAATGGAAAGTGGTTGCACTGCATCCAGGCGGCTTGTAAATAGATGAGTCAATATAAATTATGGATCATATTTTATGAAGAAAGACTATCACGTAACGAGGTGTTTTAAATGCAAAAAATACAACCACAAAACATCGAAATGTGAAGGGGAGCAAATCTGTGTGAAATATGGAGGAAAGCAAGAACTTAAGGATTGCAAAAACACATATGAGAAGTGATACAACTGTATTGGAAACAATAAGAATGCTGATCATTCTCATAGAGCAGACTCCATAGTGTCTGAAATTTCAAAGCAGCTTTCTGATGGCCAGGAGAGCACCGACTACAACTTCGATGATGATTATTAATCATACAAAACAATCAAGTGGAACAAATTTGACACTTGTATACAAATATAAGATGCTTATGGCACAAACTGATTGATATTCAGATTCACGTGCAGCAAAATCCTGACATAGATTTGATTATTCCCAATGAAGTATGGATTCACCCTCCAGACGCGGGATTTTATCATATTGAAGGATATAATGCGGAATTATCATGTAGGCAAAGCAATATATGTATAAAATACAATCAATTTCAT
This sequence comes from Odontomyia ornata, assembly GCA_963969285.1. Lineage (NCBI taxonomy): Eukaryota > Metazoa > Arthropoda > Insecta > Diptera > Stratiomyidae > Odontomyia > Odontomyia ornata. Next base: position 372,429,394 of record OZ017738.1, on the reverse strand, counting down.
CAGCAAGAGTGTCATGCTTGACAAAAATAACATAATAATTGAAGTAAGCCGTACAGGCAAAAAAAAATGAATTATTCGCTCATTTTCGAATACCTGTCTGGATCATTTAATACCCAATGATCAAAAAGTGGCTGAAAAAATGACATACACATTTGAGGACTTTTAGATATCTAGTTAAGGAGCTCTTTAAATCAAACCTGCAACAATTACTGAAGAAACGGATGCCTGATAACCTTATGGAACTCAAAGATATGATCACAGTTTATAAGCAAAGCTCTACTATTGAGAAAAAAATAAGATGTCGAAAGCGTTCTTGGATAAAGAAAAAAGTAATTGAGGCAATTAGTAAGAGAAGGAAGGCGTACATAGATGATGTGGGCAGAAGCGTTTCGACTCCTTTTAGTCATATTCAGTGTCTAAAAGATGTATTTCCTTCCGTACATCCTTTAGACACTGGAGATGACTAAAAGGAGTCGAAATGCGTCTACTCACACAACAAAGCAAGGCCCGACGGCTTTTCAAGAGAACAAAAAACTAAATGCTCTTATTTCTCAAAAGAACGGAAACAGCGGCTGACAACTCTGACAACAAGGATAACTCTTCACTTCGGACTATGTCAACTGAATCTTAACGGTCCCAATAATATATTGTACCCACGTGACGCAGCTAATTCGTTAAATAACTTCTTATCAATTGGTGAAAAAATCGCCAGCACCGATTTGCTGGTTCAAAAAGCAAATATCTCAATAAAATCTTCCACATTCATCAAACAAAGAAAATGGAAGTGTTAAACGTAATCTTTGGAAAAAATACAGCAGTATCGATAACATCACGATGAATAAGGTTAGTATGATCAAAAAGTACATAGCCGAACTTATGGCAAATTTTATAAACATACATAATAGGAATGGATCATTCCCGGAAGAGGAAAAACTTGCAAAAATAGTTCCAAAATTTAAGGGTGGTGATCATCTAGACCCGAATAATTATTGCCCGGTTGCGTTTCTGACGGGATTAAGAAAGAAATTTCAAAAATTATCAAACATTCGTCTAACATCATTCTTACTTAAAAACTCTATCTTAAACCAACAGCAGTTTGGATTTCAGAAGAAAAAGGGTACTTTAGATGCACTTCTTTCGGTCACACGTTTCATTAATGTAGGTCTTGACAGAGGTGATTATATTATCGCAATTTTTATGGATTTGAAAAAAGCATTCTATACAGTTGATTATGACCTATTAGTTCGTAAACTTGAATCGTATGGTGTTCAAGGCAGTCCTAACCAATTGTTTAAAAGTTGCTTGGAGCGAAGATCTCAGCGAACTTTAAGCAACTATGTTTTGAGCGACCATGTACCAACTTTGTTTCTGCTATATACACAAATAATCTAAATGCATGTGGACTAACGGGACATCATACATTATACCTGTATGCTGACGACGCAGTTCTACTTTACTCGGGACGAGACAAAACTGCCATTGAGAACACTATCAACAAGGATCTAGGAAAATTCCACCAGTAGTTAATCAAATCAAACTAGCACAGAACACTGCAAAGAAAAAATTTTCTTACATTGTTTTTATGCAAAAGCACGAAGAAGACATACTATACCTGTATGTCGACCTAAATATTAACGGCGAAAAATTGCAAAGAGTGATAGAAATGGAATATCTTGGTCGAGCGATAATCGTGTGACCTGGCTGTCACACATAAATAGTTTAAGGAGAGAACTAGTTTCAATAACAGAAGAAGTTACAAGGATTTTCCAATGCTAAATTTATCTTCAAATATTTAAAAATTTTAATTTATCTTCAAATATTTAAAAACTAGTTGATCAAACCAAACACCATTAATTAAAGTATCGCAATCAACATATTGTTACATGTACAAATAATTCTGCGAGCTACTGTCGCAATTGTTTTCACAACCATTAAGAACATTAACAAAATGAATTTACTCGAAATCACGAGAACCCACCAAGCATGATCAACATCTGTAAGTGAGTCACTGCCCATTCATTACGCTGCTCGAATGTTCCCGCTAATTCATCAATGTACGAGAACTGAGTTGAATGATTAGAGACCCTATATAAAGGCGAGCTGAATGAATGGGGGGATCATTCATTCGACCGCGATAAAAACTGCGATAGTTTGTGGAAAGCGATATTGTTCGAGTAATAGAAAAGTGATTTTCGTTGATTGGGAAGTGATCTTAGAAGACAATTGCGATAGAAATTTATGGACAAGTGGAAGTTAGATTTTAATAGTGAAAATTAAAATTGTGAAATAGACCAAATAAGTGATTGTGCATTTTTAAGTAATTTAATAAACTCTTTTAAATTTAATTTAAAAGAAATTGCATTTTAACTTTCCCGGAACATTAAAATTATTGGCCGCGAACCATAACACGCGACAATATATAATGCGAGGAATGCAAATCAATTTGCAATACCTTTTGCCAGAACGAACCGTCTAAAAACGATGCTACGAATGGTTAAGAAAGCAAACTCATTTTTTGTATTTAAGAAAAGACTTGGGGATCATTTAATGAACACTGATAGAAGCGTGGACCTGAAGATGTTCTCCAAGTCAGTATCCCTATCGGCGAGATACTTGAAAGGACAGTTGTTCAGAGTTGGAATAGATATTCATGAAAGGGTTAATTCACATTATTTTGTGTGCCCCCTAATACCTATGGATTGAACATTGTCTAGGTGGCGCACTTGATGAAGCGGTGGAACGTGAATGCAGAACGCAAGAACATTGTGCGATGAAGAAAGAGTGATGGAGAAAGTGGTAGGAAAAGTCGGACTTCCTGAATTGTACCATGCTTTATTGATACAATTAAAAACTAATGGATCGAACCAAACACCATTAATTAAAGTATCGCAATCAGCACATAGAATGCGAGGAATGCAAATCAACTCGTTATACCTTTTGCCAGAACGAATCGTCTAAAGAACGATGTTACGAATGATGCTTTGTGTATATATAACAATCGGTGTAGGGCTTTCGGTCCCCCGTCGGACGCGTCCTCAGATAGCGGATAGAGGTTGCCCTAACCGGCTAGCTGGCGGGTATGTGGGAAGTAAAATACAACTGTGGACCAAAACCGAATAAGTCGAAGCGCTGGCAACGCTCCACTTTGTATTTACTTGTCATGGAACGAGGACAACAGCCTCGGATCGGATAAACGGCAACGACTATCGCAACGTATAAAAGACTATTCTTTTGAAACTTGGAATGATACGGCCGCACATACAACCAGATCGACCATGTTTTCATACAAAAACGAGCCTCCACCAACATTCTCGACACGCGCTCGTTCGGCAACGCTGTCTGTGATTCGGACCACTACCTTATAAGGTTCAAATTCCAATGCCGCGTCTCCAAGTGCTGTAAACAAGGAGCATCAGTTACTTATCAGATACACAAGCTAAATGATAGCTCAGTAACGTCCACTTACATGTCAGCGCTGGAAGATTGCATGAACATATCCCCGCAGGCGGGAGAAAGTAATGATGACATCATAACCATATGGAAGACAGGAAGAGATGCAGTAGTGGAAGCAGCCGAGGTCATGGGGCACCAGCCAAAGAAAAATAGGAACGACTGGTACGACGAAGAATCAGGAAGAAACCAGGCGCACAAAGAATTCATCCAACGACCAACTCGGGCCAAAGAAGAATATAAAAGCCTTCGAAAATATGCTGAGTAAGAAACGACTGGCCATCAACATGACCCTACATGAAGTCAGATCGGCGTATGCCTCCATTAAACAACTAAGAGACGGCTTCAATCCACAAACAAGTCTTTGCAAAAGTGTACAAGGAGCAATCATAGGCAAACCAATCGAAATTACAAACAGATGGCTGCGATATTTCTAGAAGCTATTCACTGCGTCACCAACAACGGTTGAAGCTGTGAACATTCCAGAAGCAGAGCAAGAGGTGCCGGAGACGCAGTACAGGCAGAAGTACGAGACTTCAGAAAAAAATAAGGCTCTTGGAATAGATGGAGTACTAGCAGAACTACTCCTGGCCGGAGGTTCCCATCTATATAACCTGCATCGACTAATATAACCTGCATCGACTAATATGGTCAGAGGAGCAGTTACCAGAAGATTGGCGAAAAAGTATATGTCCTGAACAAAAAATGGGGAACAAATTAAGGTGTGAAAATTATAGAGGCATCGCTCTACTATGCACGTCTTATAAAGTGCACTCCATGGCATGTTAAATCTTAGATGCGGTAGAAGCCTTTCTGAGACTAAAATCTGAAGTAAACCGAATTTGCCTACGAGTTAATGAAACTTAACCTAAATTTATGACTCAAACGAGGAAGGAAACTCCAGTTCGACAAAATCTGAACGTAGGCGACTACAACCTTGAAAGTGTGAATAACTTTATCCACCTTGGAGCCAATCTGAATAGAAGAGGCGCCGAAAAGGATGCATAAACACCGCAAATAAATCATATTACTCCGTACTTCCCATTCTAAGGTCCAGAGTTGGACACAGGCAAAATAATCTCCGCATTTACAAAACACTAATCAAACCTGTGCTTTTATATGGAAGTGTAACATGGACCCCTTACGAGCGAATCCGAAAAGACAGGGGACGTATTTGAACGCAAAGTGCTCCGGAAAATCGACGCCTCAGTGAAACAAGGAATAGGGTGGAGACAACGTTACAACGATGAATTGTATGAGCTATTTGACGATACACCTGTTTCCTCTAGCGTAAAGTTAAGTAAATTGCAATTGGCAGGCCACGTAGAAATAATGGAAGGAAACCGGTTACCCAAAAGAACATTAACGGGTAGAGTACAAGGTAGACGTCCAGTGGGAAGACTGAGGGCTGGATGGGAAGACACGATAGAGCTGACAGTAAATCCTTGCTGGGAGTAAACAACTGGCGGAAACGTAATGATTGGAGAAGATTAATTCTGGACGCCAAAGCCCGGCTTGCACTGTCACGCCCTAGATGATGATGATATATAAAAATCTTCCAGAGATGGTGAAGGAAGCAAACTCACTTTAGCATTTAAGAAAAGATTTAGGGATCATTTAATGAACACTGATTGAAGCGTGGACCTAAAGATTTTTTCAACTCAGTATCTTAGGACATTCTTGATGCTATCGGCGAGATACTTGAAGGGACAGTTACTCACGAGTTGTTTTTTTTTGTATGCGTTGTATTATATGAATTCCTTTTTATCTCTGAGAGCTGATCACGAATTGGACTAGATATTGACGAAAGGATTAACTCACATAATTTTGTGTGCCCCCTTGATGTATTGAGCATTGTCTGGGAGGAACACTTGACGAAGCGGCGAAATGTAAATGCAGATCGCAAGAACGTTGTGCGATGAAGAAAGAGTGATGGAAAGAGTGGTAGGGAATGGAGGTACTTAAAAAAACTGGGTGAGAAAAACGATGTGAACTTGTGCTGCGTGCCAGGGCCCGCAGAAGCTGAAGATAACGAACAAACACACCTCTAGAGTGTAAAGAATCAAAGTTGGCGTACTTTGTTCGAAGAATGAGGAAATAGAAGCTGAAGGACATAATACACTCTGCAGAGGTTATCCAGGACTAAGAACACTCAAAGCGTTCCCAAGAGCCTGAGAAACGGTATAAATATAGCATCAAACTGGGCAAGAATTAACTTATGATTCCCATAGAATGTGACGACCAAAACATTTTTTGAAAGGTCGCGGAATTTTGCCCCGTAGAATAGAAACTTGTGGAACTTACTGCTTAGCTCAGTAGCAACTTGGAATATCTGGGACCAGCAAAAATCATTTGTAGTCAATTATTTTGTTCATATATCAATGCCAATTCTTTTTTTCCTTGAAAAGCCGTCAGGCCTTGCCTTTTTAAGTAAGCAGGCACGATTCGACTCCTTTGTCATGAAGATGACTCAAAGAAGTCGAAACGCGTCTGCTCACTCAAAAAGACAAGGCTCGACGGCTTTTCAAGAAAAAATCATTTATCTTCAGGGAGCTCTAGGTATTACAATAAATCTGAAAAGATTGAAGTTAAGCTCACACAGTCTACAATAATTTAGACGAAAAAAAGCAAAATGCGTTGGATTCACAAGGACAGATAGATGGTATTATTTTAGGAGAAACACTTTTCAAAAGTCGAGTAGATTTGAAGATACCCTATTTTCAAAGACGATAAAAAGGGCAGAAGGATTAATAAATGCTAGCAATTAGAGTTGTCAAGTTCAAGGTGCTTTCAATTTCAAAATATAACTACAACTTACAACTCGATCTTTAAGTAACTAACAAAACTACAAATAAAGGATAAATAATTTATGGTTAGATATTGGTAAGCATTCGCAAAAACAATAAGCAAGCAAAACTTTTCCATCAACCACCATATAGAATGCCACTAGCTAAAGTTATCCAAGCTATATCATCTCCATAGAGCTCTCTGGTCCTACTAGAGTGAACAAACCAATAGAAAATTGTGATGTGTTCGAATCGGAAAAAAAATTTATAGGTGAAACTTCAACCGGCATGGGTAAGGATTTGTATCGACAATATTAAAAATCTATGCAGCTTACCACGTTGCTATTAGTCAGTCCTTTCGAACTAGTCGTACTAGGATGGACCAGCAAAAATACTTTAAGAATAAAGTTTGTTTAGAGGCAAAATGTTTTTACAAAATGATGGAAGAGATAGTTCAAATTGAAACAGATTCTTAAGACATGACTCTTTAATAATAAAGCAAAAATCCTTGTTGAAAAATGTAGGACGTTGGATGGTTACAGATATATTCCACGCTAGGAAAAGATTCGTCATGATAAAGGTATCTGCATAGAATTGAAATAATACATCAGAGGTAATCTATAAACTAACCAAGGACTTGAACATGTATTTTGTCAGTAGAAATACAAGCAATTCCAGACTAATAGAACCTGAAGCGTCAACAAAGGAATGCTTTAACTATAAATAGAGTATTTAATTGGAAATAAAAATAACGTCTTGCTCTAAGCTGCGTTAACTATTTACAAAACGAAGTTTGATACAGAAATTACAAGAAGTGACTAGAAATTTTCATTATTATGCCAATAAATTTCAATAATTCGTCAAATTAAGGAGAATATACGTACGATTATGCTGCTGCGCTGCGGCGGCTGCCTGGATTGTTTGATTTGTAGCTGCTGCGGCTGCTTGGGAAATCAACATTCCTTGCGATCCATCCGGATGCGTTCCACGCAAAATCAACGGTTGCTGAGCGAGTAATGTTTGCGGTTGTATCCCATTTGGCCAGAATGGACCACTAGGGAACCAAGGAGCTGTTGTAAATTGCATTTGTTGCGACCCAGCTTGTTGCAATGGACTAATAATTTGAGCCGTTGGAATTGTTGCTTGCGAAACTTGGACACATTGCTGGGCTGATTGCGGACTATTCGCTGCATTTGTCGCCATTGTATGGGTTGCGCCTACAGTATTTTGCTGACCGACTTTTTGAAGCACTTTTTGTCCTTGTAGATTCTTTTGAACGTCTTGATGCGTTTGAGCTTTTTGATTTGATTGTGGAGCGGCCATTGTTGGAATAATGCTTTGTTGCTGCTGTTGCGGTTGTGAGCTGAGAAGGGAGGTGAATAGAAGGGTTTGAGGTTGACTGGATGGTATCGCTGGAATTGTGTATGCGCCATTGAAGTTTCCTGTCGTGCCGCCAAGCATGGGTTTGCCATGGGTAGTTAGCACTTGGTTAGTGATTTGACCACTTTGGAACGGCTTCCCGGTCGCGATTACTTGAATGGGTTGCTGCCCTATACTACCAGGCATTGACATCAAGAGTTGAGGGTATACTTGGGGTAAATAATGCTGGTTTGACACCACTTGCAAACGGCCATGGCTCCAATCGGGTTGGCCCGTTGGAAGCGCTTGGAGCGGTGACATTGTACTTATCGTTGTTGTCGAGTGCTGAGGCTGTGCCATCGCCGAACTGTTGGGCGTGTGATGCGGACTCTGAGGTGCTCCACTGTCGATAACTTGCATTTGTTGAACTTGCCCTTGGCCATGGTCAACGAGCTGTTGCTTGAGTTCACCAAGCCCTCCACCCTGAGCCATTTGCGTTTGGCTAGGGAACTCCTGCTTAACCTGGATGGCATTTGTAGAGAATGCCTGCTGCAGTTGAAGCTGATGAAGTTGCTGAAGTTGTTCTTGCGAAAACTGCAAGGGGACCGGGGCTTGCGCCGCCGCGGCCACCTGTGCCGGACTCTGTGCCTTCTCCAGCGTGAGGAGGGTGCTGGCGACCTCGTACTTTTCGTCGAACGTGATACCAGCTTTCTGGGCCAGGGTTTCCAAACACTTGAGAGGTCTTTCCGACGCGGATGCTCCTGAATTCGAAGAGTTTATCGTCGACGATACTCCAAGGGCCGAGGAAGACTCCGTACTAGACTTAGGCTTCTGCAACTCACTCACTCTCGAGTTGTGTTGGTGACTATTCGTTAAATGTGGCTGCGAATGGGAGTGCGTAGAGTTCGTCAGTTGGCATCCTGACGATGCTTGAGAAGTAATAAACGAATTCCCTGCTGTTGTGGTCTCGTACAACACCTCACCCTGCGTGCCAGAAGTCGACACTCGCACGTACTGAATATTCGAATTGTCTTTCAGTGGAAAATTTGTCGGAGATGACGTCGACGTTGATGAAACGACAGCTTTACTACCACTCGAGTTATTATTGTTGTTGTTATTGTTTTTCACACCAGATGCCGTAATGGCCCCACCGAGCTGTGCTTTCTCTTCTTCCCGTCGCTGGATATTATTGAAATGCTCAGTCCTAAAATGACAAGAAAACAATAAAGCATTAGACACGCACTGTGTGGGTTAATTAATTGCGAGTTTGTAGTGTAAATTAGCAGGCGGGCTTTTGACAAATTATTGTGAAAGAGTGAGAGAGCGTATGCAAAAACAGGGTCGTACTTGAAATTGTTCTAATCAGCAACGTTTAGCATAAACAAACACCGCCCCCAGTCACGGACCACACAAATTTTGCTTTTTTGTGTCTCGAATCGACTCTCGCCTTGTCTTGGCCACTTAAGATCTTAACCCGTTTCCGCCACTCACACCCCCGACTCCAAAAGATCGCTAAGAAACCATAAATCTTTCGTCACACTCGCACGGTTTTCGCAAATCTCCTCATAATTCTACCACCGTAAAACTGACACCCAACAAATTTAATTGCCGACATTTTTTAATTCCATCGCTTGGCCGTTGCGTTTCGTTCACATCACTTCCACTTGGCACTTGTGATGGCCCTCGTTGTCCATTAATTCCCAGTTATGAAATATGTGAGCAGACACTGTGTAGAAACAAAGTCCATGTGTGCGTTTGTGTGTGGTGACCCCACGCATAATCAAGCTGTACTCTCGCCATTTTGCAAGGCAGCAGTGCAAGCTACGCCAAGGGTACGCAACGCAGAGGGCAACGTTGATAAAAGATTCGTGTTGGATTAGGGGGGCGCACACACACATGCACTCACTCATTCGCGTTCCCGTTCTCACGACTGTCGTGCAACGTTCGAATCCAACATGGCGTTGTCGTCGCCATCCATTTCGGCTAACCGAGCGAGTGCGGTGCGGCGTGACAGTGACAAACGGCTTTTACTAGCCGACATTTCTATGGAAACCATATTAAAGCGACTGCCAGCCACGATATACAAACGTATTGATTGCCTTCTCTGCTTGACAGACGGCCGTAATAAATATGACAGCTAATCTAAAACGCACACACATGCACAGGGAAACAGCATTTTAAACGCTCGCCGCTGATGAAATCGCATGCGAAGCGAAAAGCATCATGCAACGCGTCCACTTGGAATTCAGATGGTCGATTCGAAGATTATGCTAAATGACTGCGATTTCTGCTCACTTTCACCGAGTTTGAGTGACATTTTGCTGCTCTTGGTCACTTAATTCCGGCGTGCGATACACACCGTGACCATCGACGGCCGAAAGTGCATTTGTGTAGCGCCGCGGGGATGTCTTCGCGCGGGGCGAAGGGCTTGACGTCTTCGATTTCAGGTTCCGCTGGACGTCGTCACCAGCAAACCGGTTTCCTCCCTGCACCTAGTAGTCCCAAGCAAAACAAAAAGAAATGCTCACCCGAGACTGGCGGCGGCTACTGAGAACCCTTTTGGGCTCCGCTTTCCCGGACACTAGCGCAGCAGAATAAAATCTCGCTGATAAATCACATCAGCCCAACTCGGGGGCTACTATCCGCGAGGAAAACAGAAAATTTCAACGCTATAATTAACAAAACGCAAAACTCGATACTGCGCCTCGGCACAGCCACCAAATCAAGTCGAAGGAAATCAATGGAAATTAGGAAAACATAAAAAATACCTTTTCGTGAAAAATCTATAAGTCCGGCGTTCCATAGTAATGAAAACAAAAGAAGAACTGAAGAATTACGAGGTGATCCATATAAACTCAACTTCAATCACACGAAATCAGCCAAAAAGAGTAAACTAAATGGAAATGCAAACAAAGTGGCAGAAACACTAAAATTCAATCACTGGGGCGCGTTTCTGTCTGCATGCGTTCACGCGATCGGGTACTGCGTCTTTGGGCCTTTTCGCACGAACTTGGGCCAAACTCACGGATGCGACTTTTCGTCAGAAATTGGGACCAAAACTTTTATTGACTGCCAAATGATTTTTGCACGTAACTCTAGAAGACAACTAACCTTTTACCCGTCGCCGATATTGAGCGCACACTGCGAAACGTTGCGCCTACCACACAAGCGAGTTCAATCGCTCAGCGTACGTTGCACACATGTCCCACACCTACGATGTCGTCGCTGTAGGAAATTCAACACTATCAAATTCTTCCACCAACACTCGCACACGCCGAACGACAGAAGAGCAAGCAATGCACAGTCAGATCCCACCAGAGGCAACAAAAAACTGGTTTCGGCCGAAGAAAAACAACTAGAAAAAACCCCAGAAACGAATTGCTTTGGCCCGGTCTGGGGGAACGCAAATACAGGCCTCGATTGGCCGTTGTCGCTATCTCGCTCGCGCCAGTGGCCTGTGCGCGCTGGCCTGCAGCGCGGCCATATTCGAGCATTTCTTTTTTGCCCGGCCTGATATGGCCTGAACATCTGGCGGCGGTCGGCGACGGCGTCTTTCTTGCTTCAAGCCTGCTTGCCGCGTCCTTTTGCCCACTACACTCCCTTCAACCCATGTCGACTGCTATCTATCCCCTCTGCATAGTTGCTTAATAAAAACGGTCGTAAATCGACAAGAGTTAGGGCGCATAGTCCCCTCGGGAAACAAAAACATAAAATGGTGCTTAACGTTTTTCCAGCTTTTGTTGTGCGTTCCTTTGATGCTGGGTAATTGCTTCGCTTCGACACTGCGATGAGTGCAGGCTTCGTTGCTCCCTCCCTTTTTCGCGCAAGCGTTCAACAAAGATGGAAAATCGGAAATCTCAAACTGAATTTCATTTTGTTCTTTTGCAAGTACTTTGGGCAAGGGTTTAAAGGCATGCCGTCTCCTCGGAGCAGGACGGAGAGGAAAGGAATTTCGTTCTTTGTGGGATCGCTTGGTGAAGTAGCGTCCGAGCTATTGTGCCTGCGCCGAAGAAGTGTTTGATTTGATCAACTCATCCTCAATTGATATTGAGGTAATTAATGATAGTCCTTAGCAGAATCCCAAATAAGCCTACAGTAGACATACCCAAAATGCTATGATAACAAAACAAATCAATCAATAATTCGTTTAGCATTTGCCTTTTACGCTTTCGCTAATAAATTCATGATATTGCGCGTTTTGCTGCCAACATTTTATGTTAATTAGTTCAGCGCGCACTTGGCTACCTTCTCCCCAATGTAATCCCATTCCCATCATATCGAAAATTCTTCGGAAACCTTCAACGCCAAATTCCTCTCCAAGCAGCAGCGCCAACATCCTTGAATTCCGCAGCCTTATCCATTTTTCATAATGTCGACCCAAAACGATCCAAACCACTTTTTCAATATGTCGCCTGAATAGTCATCATAAAACCTGAAATTTGCCACACAGTTAATTTATTAAGCATGTCGAGTACGCACACATCCGCAGCGACAGGCATTAGCATTCCAACCGGACATAATAGCTGGCAATCATTAAAATCCCCACCCTCAAACGAAATGTAGTCAAGGCGCAGACTCTTCAAGTGAGACCTGCTCTGTGACCGCGCTTGGGCTGATTTGGGTGGGGAGAGCCAATCGTGACTATTCTCCCGCCAGTTACGGTTAAGGTGTGGCAAAAAGGAAGCGGAAACTTGAGGCGGGTTTTGAAATTTGCTTTACAGGCAAGTAGAAGGGATGAAAGAAATCTAAAGTTTCACTCCCAAATTTCGAGTCGGTTGAAGGCGTGGTCCATTGTCTGAGGAGGAAGAAGGTGCGTCTGCATTCTAAACTCCCTCCTGGCAAGTGTGCCAAAGGGGCTGTTCCTTTCCATCCCATCTTTGTGGTTCAAAATGAAATTAAATTCTAAGTAGGGGGAACATTACACTGTGGCTGATGCCGTTTTCCTTAGAAATTGATTGCGATGGATGTCTTACAGCTCTACCATCTCTGCTGCCTACAGTGGATTACAAAATGGAGAAGGGAATATTCCTCTAAACTTCTGGTGAATTTTAAGTGGGAAGTAGCTACGAAACGATATAGTAATGGCGATATCTGAGATTATGAGACAGTCAGAGATGGTTAAGTTTGGACACTTGGATTAAAGATGGCAGATAATTTTTCATACATGGATGGTGAAAAATAGTAAATTGATATGTTCTGTTCAAACATCAAGTACATTAAGAGTAGAAACGAAGTAAATTGATATGAAAATATAAAATGTTGTCTTTAAGTATTTGTGGCGACATGTATAATTATACTCGAGAAACTAGATAACGTTATTTATTAATCGAGTAATATACAAAGGAACAGTGGCGGATCCAGACATTGCGGGGCCCTGGGCAATTGACTTTGTTGGGACCCTACTTATGTTTTTGAGGCGTTTTTTTAACGAGTTCGCTGTGTTTGATCAACTTATAAAACTGACCTTATTTTACTATTATATAGTTTCTAATGTAATAAATTAACAACCTGAAAGTTTGATCAATTGGCATTATAAGTAGTACCATCGACTGAATTTTTTATACAAAATAATGCGTTTTCTATGTATGTATATTTTCATATTTGATGTGCTGAAAATGGTTAACTAAACCCAAAAGCAAAAAGTTGACATGATTTATCATAAAATATGCCCAGTTTAAAATTGTAAATTATAGCCAATAGTCAAAACAAAAGTCAATACATTACATTAGGTTTATTTTTTAATTCCAATTTTATTTAATCTTGCATTTAAGCTATGCATAACAAACCAAAGAGGAAACTTCTTCATCAATTAATTTAGTAGCGAAAGGACAAAAATAACATTAAAAAATTTTTATTACAGAACTATAAGGTTTTATTGTACATAACTGATATAAAACAAGATTCTACGTCTAGCACTCGTTGCGTGTAAACGTGTTTTTAATTCGCTCCTGTCAAGAATTTTTATAAATTAAAATAATTTTTAAAACGTCAATTACAAAGTAATTTTATAAAGAAACTTATTACATCGTCGAACTATTCGAACAATTTATCGAGTATCTTGACTTTACCTGCGGGAAAGTTTCAAGAAAGAAAAAAAGTTTTTTTCACCGGGGGGATGGAGGAGCCCGACGGCTTCCCACCGCTGGGGGACCCAGAGCCAGGCATTTTGAAAATTACAAATGATAAAATAAACAAGCGGAAAAATGAACAAGACAATTGTGAGCATGGAAAGCGAATTACGATTTCAAGCGAAGATTATGAAAAAGTAACCATGGAGAATGCAAGGGTTACGAAACAAAATGACGAATTAAAACTCCGGATACAGAGTTTGGAAGATATGGCCCGGACGTTGTCAAATGGGAGCAAACAAAAAGCGAAGCCACAGAATACGTCCGGCAAAGAAGAGCCGATACTAACTAAGAAGAATGAAAAACAGGAAACAACAAGCAAGATCAACGGGAAAGGAGTACCAACATATAAAACGAAATCGCAAGATATGAGCAAGACAATCCATGATGCGGAAAATATCCTGAGCGCAGGAGGAGTGAACGACAGCGCCAATTATTATGCGGTGCTGTCTGCAATGCACGAAGAAATGGACGTCTAGATAGAGAGCAACGATAAGATAGGTAATATTGATAGCGATAATAATTTCATTAAATACTTAAAATTTAAAAATAAGCAAAAGGAGAAGAAGCCAACCGGTGTGTCTGCTGGTCCTCCTAATAAAATTAATAAGGTAAATGAAAAAGTTCCTCCAATAAACGTTTTTGGGCAGCGTGGAGGAGATATGGTTCGGTTATTGGCAGCCGAACATAAAATCGAAAACTTTGAAATTAAGAGAGTGACCGGTGATAAGCTCTCGATCAAGACAAAGACACTGGCTGACTTCAAACAGGCGAAAGATGCTCTTAATAGTGTCCAAGCTCCCCACTTCACATATACGCCAAAGGCGGAAAAAAATCAGACCTTCCTGTTGAAGGGCCTGGACTGTGGGGAGAATATAGTTGATCTCCTTGAGATGTTGCAGGAAGCAGCACCAGCTGTTAAGTTCATCTGTGTGAAAAATTTTGCTACAAGGAGATCAACTGTAGAAGGTAAAATATTACCATTTTATTTAGTCCAAATTTCCAACGACAGCAGTCCGAGTGCCCTGCAACAGGTAAGGTACTTAAACTTTAGAGTTGTGAGGTGGGAACGGCTCCAAAAAACTGAGGTCAACCAGTGTTACAGGTGTCAAAGATTCGGTCATTCGGCTGCCAATTGTGCAATGCACTATCGCTGTGTTAAGTGCAAAGATATCCACGCCCCCGGTGAATGCAAATTGGCTCAGATGGAGCCAAAAGAAAAATTGTATTGTGTTAATTGCGGTACATTTGGTCATCCAGCATCATACCAAGGATGCCCTCGGTATCAAGATGCAAGAGCTAAATGTTCCCCAAAGCAAACCAAAGTAAATCACAATCTGTTACCTCCCAACTTCATCAAACCCGGGGTATCATTTGCACTTGCTGCGAGAGGACCAGCAGACAACAATATAAATAAAATAAATAATGTAAGTGGCAATAATGAGCTGCTTCTTAAAATCTACCAGCAACTTGAATCGCTTTCAGATAGAATTAATAAGCAAGACCAAAAAATCAATTTCGTTTTTCAAAGTTTAGGTCAACATGCTCCAAAATAGTTTGTCATCCAGTCACATTCCCATGGATAGGATTCGTCTCATCTCGATCAACGTCAACTCCACTGTTACTATACATCGGCGTGATTATCTCCTTGAATTCATTGTTAAGCAAAAGCCTGACATCATGCTTCTCACCGAAACCCACCTCAATTCATGGCACTCCATGACATTCAAGGATTTTGAGTTCGTAAGAAACGATAGGGTAATAGGTGATGGGGGAGGGATGATTTCTTCCTCATTCCAGTTCAACACGAAAATCATCGGTTGAACTTCAAAAAAACAGACTGGGGAAAGTTTCAAAAGAAGTTTAATCGGGAGTACCAGAAGCAATGTCCCCCTTCTGATGGTAGCAACTCTTGCTCAATGGTTCCTAATGACAGGAATCTAACTAACGATGAAATAGATGTCTATTTGTCGAAGTTAGAGAAGCTGACGTTGGAAACGATTGAGAAAGTAGTTCCCAAGATTAAACTTCGAAACAATATGGAAGGATATGAAACATCGCAAGGTTGAAAAGATTGAAAAGCCTTCTTCTCACACGCGTCAACAATATTTACCGACGATTTTTGGATTACAACCATCCCTCGTTGGCTTTGTTGAAATTACATCTGAAGAATGTCCGGAACTTAATCCGGTCATACTTCAGGAGTGAGGTCAGCAATCAATGGGCGGAAAAATTGAGGGGTATTAGCCCACAGGACCCAGACGGCGTGTTCACGAAAGTGAATAGCTTTTTCCGCAAGAAATCTCGAGTGAAGGTATCGAATCTTGAAGTCACTAGTGATGAGATAAATCTTCTCGATAGAGCTGGTATCCAAATTGATAGTACGACTCCGGATAGAAATGGAAACAGGATCATTTGTGAAGGACTGGATAAACTTGCCCTGATTGGAACACATTTTGAATTGGTTCATCTACCAAACCCTGAGAGAGGGAATGAAATAGTTTCAGAGATCGTTGAAGCAAAAGTTTCCGACTTCAAGTCAAGCCTGAACGGCCAATCAATTCTTCATTACAATGAAACATTAACATCTGACCTCATACCGAACTTGAATCTTATTGATTATTTTGTCAGCTATGAAGACTTGTGTTTCATATTTCGCAGGATAAACAACAAGAAATCATGTGGTACTGATGGTATTCCAAATGTAGTTCTCCGACATTTGCCGGAGGTTGCTATTAGGAATTATTGCATATTGTTCAACAACATGTTGAGCAATTCATATTTCCCAAATGAGTGGAAAAAGGCTAAGGTATTTCCAATCTTGAAGAAAGGAAAAGAATCTTTATGCCCCAAAAGCTATCGCCCAATCAGCTTGCTGCCTAACATCAGCAAGGTGTTTGAAGTGATACTCAACAGAGCATTAAACGCCCACATTGAGGAAAATGAGTTTATGCCGAATTGCCAATTTGATTTTCGTGCCAGGCATTCGACCACACATGCAATAACGAAAGTAACCTCAGACATCTGTTGGAAACTAAATGATAGACAATGTGTTGGAGCATGTCTCATTGATATGGAGAAGGCCTTCGATACGGTGTGGTTACATGGACTAGTTTTTAAACTCCTTCAGGACAAGTTCCCCAGACACCTTATCGCCATGATGTGTAATATGTTATACGGGAAATCGTTTGTCGTAACGGATGGAAATCTGACAACAATGCGCGAGTTCAGGGTCTTGAATGGTCTACAGCAGGGAATAGTTACTGCGCCTTTGCTCTTTTCAATCTTTATTCGCAAGCTATTGAACGGCTTTGATTTTAACGTCTCGCCAAAGCGATCATTGGTAACGTTTGCTGATGATCTGATCATTTATACGGCAGACCGAAAAGCTACAATAGTTCAGAGCAATCTCCAAAAAATGTTCAATGATGTACAGCTATACACTGACAATTGGCGAATGAAAATCAATGTACAGAAGTGTGAAACAATCTTATTTCGGACAACGCTGCGGGGGGTCAGTCAAGGCCTGAAACGTAATTGGAAAGATTTCCACATCATGGCTGGTGAGGGTAGTCTTGAACGGGTTCCACATAAATCCTGTGTTCGATACCTCGGTGTTTATCTCGATCAGTATCTGTACTATACTGAACATGTGAAAATCATGTTCAGTAAGGCACTTAAAGTAGTCATGGCCCTTCGAAAACTCTTTCATTCCAGATACATTGATCAAAAGGTCAACATTATCTGTTACAAGACACTGGTTAGACCAGTTTTGACTTATGGATGTCAGATCTGGTACAACCAGAGCGCTAGTACTATGGAAAAATTAAGAGTTTTCGAAAGGAAATGTCTTCGTGCATGTACTGGTTTGTGCAGAAAGCCTGAGACGGATTGGAAACATTATATATCGAATAGAAAAATTTATCAAACTGCTGAAGTGACTAGAGTCGATATCTTCATATTGAAACTTCTGCGGAATCATATCGCAAGATCTGTGACTGTGAGCGAAAACCCTTGGATTTCACAGCCGTTCCACCCTACAGACGGGTATATAGCGACTTGCCTCGCTACTGGCTTCATTTCTCCAGAAGCATTCGTGTATTTGGACATGAATGGATATGTTTTTGATTCTGACGGCGTCCCAATCATATATCACATCGACGGGCCACCGATAAGAAGATAAAATATCCTCCGAACTTGAGTTCACGAGACCAACAATTCCAATGGAGATACTCATTTGTTAGATTCGTTGAAGCTGATCGAGTTGGGACGGAGCAATCTAGGTATTGGTGGCTGAATGACAATGTCTAAATTATTCGTGTGTATTTTCAGTTTTGGTGTTTTTCGTTATTGAGTTTTTGAGTTTCAGCTCATTATTGCTACATTTAGTGTTGTTGTTTATTTTTGTTAAAAATTAGTTATAGGCTAGGTTTATATTATGTTATTTATATTAGGTTAGAGATAAGGTAAAACGGTTAGGTTAGGAACATTGTTATAGATTTTTTTAAGTATAAGATAAAGTTTGGAATTTGCTTTATATTCTTTTAAAAATTTATAACGGTTAGTATTAAATAAAGCGCTTTTGACTTTGATATAAAACAAGAAACACAACTGAAACTATAATTGAAAAAAAAAATCACATAGTTTCAAAAGTAGTAGGTACTAGTACTTTATTGACAATTTTCTTTTGACATATGTTACTTAACCTATTTTTAATGATACGATTCATTTGACAGTGACACTTTTGTCAAATGTCCTTAGCTTCTTTATACGACCTGAGTCTATACTTTACAGTTTTTGAAGTGCTAATGTAATTTTTCTATACCGTTTGCTCTTACGGTTATTGTCTTTTAGTTGCTTATTTACAGATTAAAACCTAAACTAAACTAACCTAACTTATTCTATTCTTAGCCTAATAACATTATAACTCTTCTTTGTAGTTTTGGTTGGTCGTGTGTTCTCTTCAAGCGTTACATCCAAAATCGCATTTCAGAAGAGGCACAGTTCCTACCGACCTGATCTTCAGGATATACGGAAGTTATTTTTTACTTCTTTAGTCGGTTACTTAATTATTGTTTGTTTGGTTTTTTTCCCCGATGGAAATTCAAGTTGGTTTAGCCCCTGTAGGTATTGGGGGACGGTATATAATAGAAAATGGGCATTAGGGGTTTTGGTTGGGGTTCGATGTTAATCTGGAAGTCTTGGAGGATTCTTATGGGAGAGAGATAATATGGGTTTTCAGAGGTGGGGGTACTATAGAAGCGGTCCCGGATTAGATTTGATTCGTGTGTCTGCCATTTAGCTATTCGCTTTTTGCTTGTTTCAAGCATGTATTGCAGGTTGTAGGTCACTTTAGTTTCTTGGTAAAGAACACTGTTTTTGTAATATATTTTATTGGGGCGTCGGTATTTCGATATACATTTTCGCAGTATCCTTCTCTCATATATTTGCAATTCTTCGCCTACTGTTGGTGAAATTGTCAGCCAGGCTGGGAAGGAGTACGTGATGATGGGGCGAATTACAAATTAAGTGAGGAGTTTCACATTTGGGAAGATGGATTTGGAGGATAGGAGGGGTGAGATTAATGCAGCAGCTCCTTTGGCTTTGTTTATTTCTTTTCTTGCATGTTTGTTCATTTGGAATCTGTTGACGAAGTTCACTTGCAAACACCTTATATTATCTTTTGGGTTTACCGTGTCCCCTTCGATAACCGCCCTTATCAGTTTGCTATGCTGCACAGCTGGTTTGTGCACTTTACCACTCGCGTTACAGAAGCATATTATTTCCGATTTATCAGCGTTGATTTGGAGCCCCCAATACTTTAAATAGCGTGCTTCTCTTTGCACCATTTCCATGGCGGAAATGGGCAGAATGTGACTGGCTAGAATTAGAATATCATCCGAGTACATGATCATGTTCGGGTTACTGGAGATGTTTTGGATTCTGTTTGTGGTGGCGGTATGTGGGATGTCGTGTAGGAAGAAGTTGAAAAGGTTTGGTCCCAAAATCAACCCTTGTGGGGCTCCAGACAGGATAGGTATAGGTGTTGAAGTTCGGTGAGATATTTCAGTTGTTAAGTATCTATTTTGTAGGAAGCTATCAAGGATACGCGTGAGGGCCGGGGGACAGTTGGAATACATGTTTGAATTTTAGCCCATCGGTCCAAACGGAGTCAAACGCTTTTTGTAAGTCTAGCGCGCATGCGAGTGTGCATTGTTTTTGCGCAAGTTTTTTACGACGGTGCACCAACATAATGGCATGTTCTGTGGATTTTTTGGGTTGGAATCCGAACTGAAACTCGGGAATTAGCTTCATTGAGAATGCTCTAAAGCTTCGTAGAATGATTCTTTCCAGAATCTTGCTAATATTGGAAAGTAAGGAGATTGGCCTGAAGATTTTTACGTCTCCGTCGCAGTTTGGTCTGGGGATAAGGAAAAGGTTGCCTCGTTTCCATCTTTCGGGAAAGTAACCGTTGTTGATGCAATTGTTGAAGATTATTGTTAAGCTTTTGCCGATAATTGCGCTGGATTTCCTTAGTACTTTATTGGCAATACCGTCTAGGCCTGAAAAGGTTTTATTATTAAGACCAGCTAGTATATCTTCTACTTCTGACACGTATGTGAAAAATTCCCTGACTGTTTCATGTTGCGAAGACACTGCCTTGTTGGTGTCAGAAAATATTATAAGGTATGACCCTGGGTAACCGATGTTTCTAGGTCTTACAGCCGATATCATTTCCTGTGCTCTTTCGTTCTCTGGGGCTCTTTCTCGGTACAGGTTTCCGTAGAATGAGGAGATAACTTGCAGCTTTTCTTCAGGTTCGGAGGAGAGTAGCCCTCTGTGCTTAATAGGGTCCCTGTCGATATTAAAATTATATGACCGTTGGCCCGTTAGTTTATTAATTTCTCGAAAGGCGTCTGAAGATAGTTTCAGTAAACTCAATCTCCTTTTATAATCTTCATTCATCTCACGTCTTATTTGCCACCTTATGCGGTCGGTTAGTTCAGCGATTTCCGCTTTAAGAGTGAGGTATTCCTGGTTTATACGATTGTTATGCCGGTGGAAGATCCGTTTAAACCTTTAAGTTTTCCGTTTTTGTTCCTTTATATGTGCTTTGGTGTCTTGCGTAAGGCATCTGTATAGCCATTGTTTCGGTTTTTCTTCCGGCACATGTGCATCCATTCGTTTTAGTATAGAGTCAGTTAAGTTCTCTTTGAGGTCTTTTCTGAACTCTGCACAATCCACAGAGGCATAAGAGCGAAATTTTTTCGGTATATCTTCAATAGTGGTTTGGTTATTTAGGTGAAGGGTTAGTTTCAAACAATAGTGATTGGATATCGATGGAAGGGTTGCACATTGGTAGGGAGTTGTGTTACCAGTTAGTAGGTCTTGTGACGCTAGAAAGTTGTCGAAGAAGGAGCTACTTCTTGGGTATGAGGGGATAGCTGCGTTGACGATGGCGCATGTTAGAAAAGCGCTCGACAGGAACCATTGATATATTCTTTGACCGTTTGGGTTCCGTGTAGAATCACCCCAATGCACATGTCATGCGTTGAGGTCTCCGCCGAGGAGGATAGAGTCGTGGTTAGCAGCTATTGTTAGTATTCGGTTCTATTGAAGGTCCCAGGTTTCCTGGGATGTAGATAGACCCAATTCATATTTTCCCACGACCACCATTGTCTCTTCATATGTATAAAGTTGCTAGTGTGCAGGAAACGTCAGGATGGTAAAAGTTTATCTGGTTGACTGATAGGTGGTCTCGATATAGAATGGCGGTGCCCCCGCCTGCATCGTTTCTAAGTTTTCTATTCGGACCTTGTGTTTCTGTTTTAAGACTGTTTCATCAAGGAAAACTATGTCTGGTTGAATGGTTTTTGTTAGGCTAGACACGAATATTCTTTTGCCATGGGAAACTAAAGAGTTTATGTTGAGATAGATAGTAATCAGGCTATTTACCCCCATACAGGTTAAGGTATAGCTCAATGGGCAAAACTGGCTTGTCCTGTGTTGGCGTGCCATCGTATTGCGGCCCGAATTGGGCAACCATTTTTAGGAGTTCACCTGGTGACACTCCTAAAACTTGAACTGTTTCGTAGTGGAGTCTTTGAAGGGGCTTCCCGTATGATTCTGCGTTCCGGGGCATGGTTGAATGTCTTCCACTCGTGACTTCCTAGTATAGAGGTACTGATTGTGCTGGTGTGGCTGTTGCTGTTGGAGTTTGGATATATTCGAACGATGGGGTTGAAATGGGGGTTGTTCTTTTGTTTTTTAAAAACGCTATCTTGTTTATCAATCTTCTGCTTTCCGGAAACCCGGAGAAGTTTGATGTTTGGCCTTTCTCTTTACAGAGGACACAGAAAGGTGGGTTGCTTGTTTTGTCAATGTCCGTTCTTGGGCATTCTTGGGGATGTAGTCCCCTCCGCAAGCCTCCTCTTGCCTGGAAGGCACAATTCGCCGAGACATGGCCGAAGCGCTTACATCTATAGCACTGGAGTAGGTCACTCCTTCTGGGCTTTTCCCATGTCGCTTTCTGATGAAGGATGAAACGGAGCTTCAGGAGGCGGTCTTGATCTTCTTTTTGGTTGAGGATTATTTTATATAGGCCTAAGTTCACGCCATTCGCATTAGACCATTCGGTGGTTAACGGTAAGACATTGTCGATTTTAATGTCCGGACATTGTATTTCGATGTCTTCTCTGACCTGTGTAGCTCCGAATGCCGAGTCTACCCCTCTGAGTATGATTGTGTATTTTTTGCGCCCCGTTGGTGTGAAGAGTAACCTTCCGCTTTAGATCTGCGGATCAAATCCAGTAGTTCATCGTGGATGGCGACTTCGTCAACTGTAATTTTTAATTTGCTCGCGCTCAGGCGAGTAATTCTATACTTCGTTGTGGGGCTCCGCCCATGATATTTTTAACCGTCATTGCTGTGATACCTTCTGCAAATATAGGAGGACACCATGACTTTTTCTTTTCGGGGGCACACGTGTTTTGATTGGAGGTTAGTTTTTCTTCTCCCGAAAGAGGCGCGTATGGATTTGGATTATGGCGGGTTGGTTCTTGGATAAGAGTGGGTGACTTTCTTTTGATTGCCAATTTACCTTGAACCATTCTAAATCCTTCCGATTCCATGTTGATCCGGTCGATAATTACCCTGTTTGGAGCGTTTGTTGCAGTTTGCTCCACTTTCATTGTTGCTAACGGTAGTACTTCTTTCTTCGCCGCTTTCGTTCTTGGTGGGTGCGCCTTCTCGTCATTGTCCGCATCGGATCATCTTTGGATATTTGGAGACTCGCTTTGGACCTCTGCTGTTGCCAGTTTTCCGGGCTTTATTTCCTTTGTTCCGCTATACTTGCATTTTGTTTTCTTTGTAACCTTGATTTTCAACGACGTGTTCTGTTTGACGCCTCATCATCGAGTTAAGTACAATGACAAATAGAACAAGCTACTGTAAAGTAAAAAGTTATATGTGTTATTCGATGAAGTAGTGAAGTTACAACAAATAATCAAAAAACGTACTTAAATTATTACTGGTAGACAATTCAAAATTTATATATACAGTACATGAATATTAATATAACCTAATAACAATAAATTTAAAGGGCTTTGAAAATTGTAACTAATGTAGGGGAGACCGGGGCAAAAGGAGGTTTGGAGCAGAACGAAAATGTTATTGTGTGTGTCTCGTACACGCAAATGGACACGTAACAGCGCCATTCGCACGAACTTCAGTCGGCTCGCGCCAGTCAAACTGGGAGAAGCGTGTTGAGACTTGTTTAAGTGCACTGTGCAAGAAAAAGTGAATTTGAGCTAAGTTTTACGTATTTACCTTGGAATCGTTGATGTGTTATCAGGTGAGTAAGTCAATTTCTGTACTATTTTCAACAAAATATTGTTGTCGTTGTATCGAATTTGATATTAGGTAAAGTTAAAACATGTCAGTGTTATAGGTTAGAAATGCTTGATTTTGTTTTGGAATAGTACCGATGGGCATAGTGGGATACTATACCGTTTTGCCCCGACTTTAATGACGTTATTATTTATTTATTTTACAGCCGAAATGGTTTGAAACTATAAGAGAAAAACAGAGCGTGCAAAATGGGATGAAAAAAATATGAGAAGCGCAGTTAACGCTGTTATTTAAGAAAGGATGGGATTTCTTCGAGCCTCAAGTACATAGAATGTGCCGAAATCAACTTTAGAGCGTCAAGTCAAAAAAGCGCGAAATTATGAAAATGAAGACACAGATACAGATAATGATTGTGGAAAAAAATGGGACGATACAAACCAGTATTTAATCAAGAACAAGAGGAAGAATTGTCTACGTACGTAAAAACTATGGAAGCACGAATATTTGGTTTAACAGGTAAAGAGCTTCGTGTTTTAGCTTTTCAATTAGCTGAAAGAAAGAAGATAGAACATCCGTTTCAAGCCGACAGTGGTATGGCTGGAGAGGACTGGCTCAGTGGTTTTTTGAAGCGAAACCCAGATCTATGTTACAGACACCCTGAGCCTACTTCTGTAGCGAGAGCTATAGCCTTTAACAAAGTAGCGGTTAGCGAGTTTTTTACATTACAAGAACAGATTGTTGACAAGTGTAAACTGTCTCCCGATGGAATTTATAACGTCAATGAAACTGGTGTTAGCACAGTACCCAAAAGTCAAGCAAAAGTTCTGTCTTTAAAAGGCCAGAAACAAGTTGGATGCTTGTCTTCAGCAGAATCAGGTCAATTAACAACAGCCGAAATCTGTTTTAGCGCGACAGGAACTCATGTTCCTCCAATGCTGATATATGCACGTAAACGCATGAAAAACGAGTTGCTGGATGACGCACCATCAAGATTTTGGGGACATGCAGTGACAATGGCTGGATTACAGCGAAAATATTTTTCGATTGGTTTAAGTTTTTTGTTGAATTTTGTAGACCCACGAAAGAGAAACCTGTCTTACTAATACTTGACGGACATGCGTCGCATACTAAAAATCTTGAGTTGATTGATTATGCAAGAGAACATCATGTGATACTGTTATGAACCCCACCACACTGCACCCATAAATTGCAACCCCTGGACGTTGCCTTCATGCGACCGCTGAGTACAGTGCAGAGGTAAAAAAGTGGTTGCGAGAACATCCTGGTCGCATTGTTACACCTTACCAAGTAGTAAAGCTTTTTGGGGTAGCTTACCTTCAGGCTGCAACTATACTTACTGCCATAAACGGATTTAAAAAATGTGGAATATGGTATAATGTATTTACCGAAGCTGACTTCATCGCCGCCGAAACTACTAATACTGTAGAAATAGTACCCGCTCAAGATCTGAATGCAACTTCCAACGAATCTTCATTCCAACCTACAGCTTCTTCCTCAACAAGCATTTTAGCGAAAGTCACTGCAAGACATGATATCTACAACAAAGAAAATGAAAATCCAACAACTAGGGACCGTGAACGTTTCCAGCCTGTCTAAAATATATGCTCGTTTTGCCCCAATCAATTTCCCATTATGCCCCGGCCACGGGGCGAAATGGGAAATTTGAGTTCTTTGCTTATATTCGTAATTAACCAAAAAAAATATGTGATTTAGAAATGAAAAACTTTTGAATTTATATAGGTGATTTATAAATGTTACTATATGATTTAATTTTTTTCTAATAAAGAGTTTAGTTTTCATATTATGTTTTTTTTTTCTTAACTATCCCATTTTGCCCCGGTATCCCCTAGTCTGTTTTAAACTTTGGGCTGAACGTACAAACAATTGAATATTCTTATTCTTCTTATATAAATATATATGTTTTTGCAGGTAAGTCTGGAATTATTATTTATTAACTTACTAAAAGGAAAAACATATGCTCACACATACAGTGGCACACACTCAAAATCAATCAGGCAATATGCACAAAAACTTTGCAAATTTTAAATTACCAACTTAATTCCACTTCTAAACTAAATTTAATTTAATCTATTGGCAAAAACAGAAAATTTTACTCTTTGTTTTATACATTTTGAAATACGTTAAAACTTTACTCTAGGACTTTTCCTTCGGCTGAAATCTTCAATTACATCTTTAAAATCTATTTTGGATACCAAATCATTTTCTATGGAGAGCAGAGATGATAGGCTGTTCTGGGTTATTAGGTCTTTGTAAAAAAATTTTTACAAAGACCTCCTAGTTTCGCGACCTGCCTGTCCGTCTGTCCGTGCGTCACAGCTGATTTCCTCAGAAACTATAGAAGCTAGAAAGCTCAAACTTTGTGAAAAGGTCAGAAGTGATGGTCTCTCAAAAGTTGAGGCCTTAACAAAAATTTAAAAATTTTTTAAGGGGGGTCCCCTAATAACAAATTGGCCCTTAAAATTTTTTTTTAATCATAGGTAGTTGAGTGGGGTATCAAATGAAAGGTCTTGATTAGAACTTTCAGAATCTGAAAGAAAAAATCATTTTATGAATTAGGGGGTCCAGGGGAAGGCAAAATGTACCCAAAATTTAGGAGCACTCTCCTGCTTACTCAACTTGTTGCGTTTCTAAGAAAGGTCTTGATGAGTTTTAATTATAAAAAACTTCTTTCTGCTGATATTACTGTGACCGGAATTGTGGCAATTATTCTTAAAGCAACAAAGATATTTGGATATATGTCCTTTAGATTGTTGAGTACAATATATGTACTTTAGAACGGAAAGTACATTGTCTGTTTCTTCATCATAGACGAGTGTCAGCATTTTTATTTCTTCATAAATTTCTAGTGCGTCGATATCATACTTGTCTCCGTCACTTACTGTCATTCTCAGGTCCTTACAGTTGTTCATCAGTTCTTGATCACTTATACTACAAAGTTTCTTAAGGTGGTACAGGAAACCAAAACTTTTTTCATAGGTTTTCAAAGCTGAAAATCTTGGTCTACAGCGTGCTTGAACTGCATCGACGATTGTTAAGAAGTAGTCAATAATTTTTTTTATTTAAAAAGTAGTTTATTCTGAAGCTATCTTCAGGGGTTTGTTCAGGAACTTCGTCTTCTTGTTCATAATCAAACATTCTTTTCTTGCGTCTCCTTCGTTGGGGCTTGAATGTTCTCGCCATACCTACTTCTTCCGCTACTTCCCTTGCCGACACTAATGCAAATTGAAAACCTTGATCCCTATACTCATCCAGCCACAAATCCTTCTACGTTTTTGAGAGCTACGTCCAGTTGCATATTTACACTTTGCCAAACTTTACTCAAAGTATGGATTTTTCCGAGAATGTCATACAATATTACGAGAGATACAAAAAATTCGTTGGTTGAAATTTCTTTTTCCAATGACTGGCACTCACTTATCAAACCACAATCTGTGCTTTTTTCACTTAGGGTCGAAATTGCATTAATGAACTGGTATCTTACAGCTTTCACAGATTTACTTCAACATTTCCATCTAGTCTCTGAAAGTGGTTTAAGTGATATGGTCACATGAGATTTCAAAATGCTCCATCTTTTACTAGAGCAAGAAAATATTCTATACAATCTTTGCAAAATACCAAAAAATGTGTTGGGGACAAGAAGAAGCAGCATCTCCTAAAACGAGGTTCCAGCTGTGGCATCCACAAGGAAAATAGAATGCCAGAGGGTTTAAGTTTAGAATTCTTCGTTGTACGCCACTTTTTTCTCCATGCATGTTGACCCCGTTCTCGTAACCTTGCTCCTGCAGTCAGCAACGGACAGCCCCAACTCTTTCAATTTGTTCAGAATATATTTTGTCAACTTCTCTGCCGTAGTTTTGTCTACCGCCAAAAATTGTTAAAAGTGCTCAAAATGATGGACATTTGCTTATTTCTAGAAAAATATTTGTTATTCTTTATTTTTTCAACAATTTGATTTCTGACATGTATTGCCATTACTTCAATAAGATCATGTTGAGTAGTTTTGCTCAGGTAATGGTTTCTGGATATGGATTCATCCATAACTTGATGCAAGTGTTCTCGGTCAAACCGTGCAATCAGCTTGAACATATTCAGGAAGTTTCCACTAGAGTCTAGAGTCTAGTCTAGAGCCTCGAAACGATAAATTGTGCCTGGTTAAAAACTGCACAATCGCCAAAAACCTTTCCAGGACATCTTTTCAGCGTTTTTGTTCTAAATCGGCTTGAGTGTGAGAATCAATGGTTTTTCCTGAAGACAACCCCTTTTGAAAAGTTAACCATTTTATCATGCCCTCTTTGTGGCATTTGCTGCTTTCATGGCTTTTCAATGACTCTGATAAATGTTTCCAGTCATTTATACCCGCAAAAGAGCCAAGAGCACTAACATTAGATTTTGAATGATCATGGAATAAGCCGCAAGCAAAACAGAACACATCGTCTTACGATTCAGAATAGACTAACCATCGCCTATCTTGCTTTTCTCCATTTATAAGAAATTTTGTGTAGTGGGCATCATTGAAATATCTTCCGTTGGTTAAAGGGTATACATCTATTTCAAGTCGTACAGTCCTCTTCTTAACCATGCTAGTTAGCTGTGAATGGTTTAATGCCCTAGGCCATAATCAAGGGTCACTCACATTAAAGTTATTCATTATGAAGGGCAAGCTGGTTTCTTCTATGCGTCAAAGTCCACACCGTCGTCTTCTTTCATTGGCAAATGTGTGGTTACACAAGTTTCTCCCATAGTGGCCTTATGAACTGACACACCATGTCTTCTGTCCTCGATATCATATTGACTACTTGGTACTCCCGTTCTTCAGCAGAACCCTTTATTTCTAATGTAATATCTGCTGAAACTCTCTTACTTGGAAGATTGGATGGTGTGAAATCATTCGTGATAGATGAGTGACTCGTTTACGATGATGGTTGTTCGCTACCAGTATCACTGCACAGTTCAAGTTCCTTATTCACTGAGGTAGTGAAATATTTAGCCAACGATCCACTTAGCTTCCTTTCTTCATCTTTGCGTTTTTAACTTTCTTTCGTTTTGCACTACCAGATTCATATTTTCTGCCAACGTCACGGTCGTGAGAGGCCATTGAAGATGTTTATAAACATATGTCGACTCACACAATCACTATCACTACTACATACGTGAAGAGCACTACTCAAACACGAAAGCCATAGGTATAGAGAGTACTGGATTCGCAACCGGTCGTGAGAGCAGAAGCAATTAGCAACCTTCGCTAAAGTTGTGTGAAGTTGAGGTTTCAAGTGATATGCTTTTGTTTTACCACTTTAATCACTCTGAAACACGTTCACATTTAAAAAGTTTTTAATTTTGAAGATCACGCGTACAAAATCGCCACTTTAGTTCACTGTTTTTATTAAAAATTTACGAAATTTCCATCTGCTTTGATACATGAGTTTTCTCGCCGTTTTCGCGCCCTATTCGATTTTCTTTTGCTTTGACGTTCGAGTTTTCCGTGAGAGTCGTTTGTTATGTTGTACTCAAACTGTTTCTGAATGATAACGAAGGCGCGATCGTGTGCACGTGAAATGAAATTTCGTTGGGAGGCGCGGGTGTCAGTGGGGGAAGTGATTCTTCTGAAGAGAGGAAAGAAGAACCTGTATGGAAACAAAGGGGGAGGAGAAGCAGAGGGAACCATATAATTTCGAGAGCGTAAGTTATTTATAACTTATTTATGTAGCAAATTTGCTTCTCACATGGACGAGTACACAGATTCTCGTTGCTCGTCCATTTATTTATATGTCTTTGGCGAGAACAAAAGACTGGCGCGATGCGAACTAACTCTGCTCTCTACACTACTCAGTCGCATACGTGACACTGAGAGTGAATCGCCAATAGGTGTCTGTATATGGGGAGAGAGGGGTTGGGGGAGGAAGGTTGGCGAAGGTCACTGCACCGCTGTGACTCATCACAGACACACTCATGAATCATACCTCGTCCACATACAGCTAGAGCTAACGCTGCCATGTATCACATTTGTAATCCACCTCAAAATGCGACAGAAAGTACTGATGCAACATAACGTCAATTAATAATTTCTTCGAAATTATACAAAATGTATTGCGCATCGGTGGGCGATACTCACTTGCGAATTTTGATTAGTTCGTCATAATTTAGCAGAGTATAGAATTTATTAACATAAAGAACATCAAACCGAGACTGAATGACAGAATGCGTAACTCTATTTAAAATATTTCAATCGAACAACCAAACGAATGAAGGTATTTTCGAGTTAAAATGATTAACTAGCAGTATTGAAATTATTATATGTTAATTGATAATTGAAATAATTGCGAGAAACTTTCATGAATAAAATTAAAGAAAATAAAAATTACGATAAAATCACCGTAAACACCAGGTTCTAAATTGATAATTCCGTATAGAGTCTTCCTGTTACAAATCTATTAATCATAAGATTCAATACAATTTATGAAAATCGTTATAGCTATAATAGTAATTATAGGCAATATTCTTGGTTTCTTACTGACGGACAGTTTTCGATTTACCACCCATTCCTTTATTTCTAGCAAGTATGTCACACTGATTCACTCTTTGCTTACTTATTGTGCTGGTTTAAGGGGTCGCGCTTCTAATCAACCTGCGTTTTTTGTTAGGTCTGGACCGCAGGGCCCCGCTGACTCACCCGGCCCATTTTCGTGGGCTTCTTTAAGTATTTCACACAGACGCAATAATTTCAGAGTAAGAAATTTCAATATAACAGATTCCTATGTCTCTTTTATTCTTTGGTTAAGCTTTAAGGGCCTCGCGCTTCTAACCGACTGACCCGACCTGGGTTTTGTTAGGTCCGGGCCGCGCTGCGGGGCCCTGGGTCGTTGCTCGGCCCTGGATCCGCCCCTGCAAAGGAATTCAGATTGTTACAGACTGTAGATGAGAATTCAAACTGATGACGCGATGACTCTTTGTTCGACTGACGTTTTATTTTATTTTAGTTTGGCCAATTTTGCTGAGACTTAGCGAGTGACTTCGGCGGCATTGTCAGATGGTGTAGTATCTGTCAATAGAGTTGATTGTGGCGTTAACATCCCACCCCCAACGAATTTCGACTGGCCCATCTTGGATGCAGGGCGATGGAGTATGCCATGTGATGCCCGAACCTCAGCAGTGCGAACTTGGCCATCGTTTGCCTTGTAGACTTCTACAATTGGTCCCTTTTCCCATCGACTACCTGGTTGCCTGGAATCACAGATTATAACCAACTACCTCGGCTTGAGGGTTTGAGCTTCATCTCTCTATTTAGTGCGGCAAAGTAGTTGTGGAAGATATTCAGAAATTCATCTTTTCCCCAGTGATTTGGGCGATTTTCCATTGCTTACCCAAGCTTCGAGGCTCACTTTCTATGTTTGGCGTTTGTGTTGAATTTCGACAGCCAACTAAGAAGTTGTTTGATCTTAGCGGCGCGTCATCTTCAGGCGATATAAGTAACTCGGTTAGAGGTCTGCTGTTAATTATGTTTTCTGCTTCAATTAAGGCGCTTTGAAACGTCTCCAATCGCGATAGATCTTCATTGAATACCTTACTAAGAAGGCGCTTTACACAATGAACCAGGCACCCCCAAAATTCTCCAGCATTGGGATCAAGTGGACAGTTAAATATCCATCCTATTTTATTTCTGCACATATACTATATCTTGGCACTCCCGCTATATCTATAAGGTGATTCTCGACTGTGCATTCCTTCTGCGCCGTTATCACTTCGATTGGCGTTCCTCGGCGATTCATGAAGTTTCTTAGACACAGAATGATTGCATCACTAGAAACATTTTTCTTCCTGATCTCAATTCTACAGAGATAACGAAAAAACCGTTTATATCTGAATCCAACTAGCTATTATTCTCGGAATGTTGTTGCGAATTCCGGCGTTCCGACTTTCTCCCATTCGCAACTTCAAACTGCCGCCGCAACTTCTCCACCTTCCTTTGGGCACTCCTACCTTTTCCTCTGTAAATTTATTTATTTTTTCAACATTTTTCCATTTTCCCTTTAATTTTTATTTCCCCATGATTACAATCCCACCCTTTTCCTTTATTTCCAACTAAAAAAAAGTAATACATACTAAATATTTCAATTTTCCCACTAAGAACATTCCATTTATTAATTCCCACTAACAAAACTTCATTCAATACCTTTTCCCTAACAAAACCGAATTCCTTTTCTTCAAACTAACTAATTCTATTCCCACTAACAAATTTTATTTTTTATACTAACAAAAATTAATTCACGTTCCCCTACTAACAAAACTCAATCTCAAGCCCAAATGCATCGTTGAAGTTGCTTATGAGATGAATGGGAGATCGACAATCCATGGCACCATTAGCTGCGTCATGAGATCTCGATCGAGGATCTGCTGGAACCCTGGGTTCAAGTTCCCCCGGGCGCACGAAAGCACTCTTTTTGGGGTATCGGCAAAACCAATAGCTTCCGTAATTTATATGTGACACTTTGAATTCAACCAAGCGCTTCTTGGATTGTGCAAATTGCCATATGTAAAACAATGGATGCTATTGAGTTCGTCGATATGGAACAAAAGATGTGTGAGTAGCGGAATCGAAGTGTAATGAACTTCGATTACGTTACCCAGATGCGGCAGCGGTAATTGGAGAAGAATTTGGATTGCGGGATCGAATTGGATAAAGGTGAAATGGGAATTAAGTGGTTAGAATTGGGGAGTCAGATTTTGATTTGGGAAAGAAGAGGGAGTTTTTTTTCGGTTTTTTCGTGGAATTGATATTTTGGCTGTTTTTAGTGACGGAGGAGAAGAGTGAAAGATTTAGAAAAGTGAAGGAATTTTTAATTTGGAGGATGGAATTTTTGTTTTGGAAATTGACTTCAGTGACAGGATCAAAGTAGGAAAAGTGGAAAAATGAATTCAAGTTGGAATGTGAGGATTATATTGCTAATTGAAGTGCGGGACTGTCTCAATACTAACTAGATAGGAAAGATTGAATAAGTGAGAGTTTGAAGTTGAAGATGTGAATTATACTGCTAATTTGAAGTGCGGGACCGTCTCAATCTTAACTATATGCAACAGATTGAATTAGTGAAATTGACGTAGTTGAAATAGAACGGAGTGTGAGGGTGATTCTTTCGTTAAAAAAAAAAACAGAAAAAGCAAGAAAAAGGACTCGTTTGGTTGGGTTTCGAAGAGGGCCAAGTGCCGGCATTAACGTTTTCGTGTTTGCGAGCATACCATATTGACGGATCGTGGAGAGCGATAATTGGCCATTCTATTATTGATTGAATTTAAAAATTAGTTTAAAGTTAATTTAAAATTTGGTTTTCAGTGGCCCCACACCCCCTTTTTTTGTCTTCGCCGAGCGCTCAGAGGAAAAGGAGTGAGTATTTATCTATTGCTGTAAAATCACATCAACAAATTCTTATTTTTCTTTTGTTTTCCTTTATATGAACTATTTAATTGGATTGTTTTTCCTTCGTACATAAAATTATTGAGGGGCCTGTTTGTTTTGTTTGGATTGACATATTTTTGTTGAATTTGTAAATTTTTTTTGAATTCAATAAAAGGCCATGTGTTACTAAGTTTTTTAAATTTTTCATTTCTCAAAATGACCTCTCCCTTTCCCATCCTTTTCCCTTTGAGCTAGTTTTTATGTAAGGTGGCTCAGTACGAGCAGAGGGTGTCCCGGAAGACCCACCACACGACTGAGCGCAGTATGCCACCCCGGGTTACACACCTCTCTGCTAATTACTTAATGTCTGCAACTGCGGTGACTCCCGTGGTTACTACAATGTGTAGACCCCGGCGCAAACATTTTCAACGTTTTCCCAAAAACTACGGGACGACCTTCACACTAAGCTTCACGGAGAGCGCTTATTATTCACTCGGGTCACTAACCATGCTACCGATGTCGCGATGAGTTGATTATTTAGCGCGACTCAATGCATAAGATGATTCGCGATTAAATTTTTCGTTTAAGATTTTATTTAATTCTAAGCCTAATTCTATGCATAATCAACCGAATAGCATGAGCGGGAAAATTCCTCGACTAACGTAATTCAAATTTTCTTAATACGCGTAACGGACTAAGAGGTCTCAGTAATGCGATCGGAAACTATTGATCATTTTTACACCAATTAATGGCGCGGTGCCATCTTTTTGATACCACTCTAGAGCAATCAGCGTATTAATCAAATACGAAACGAGCTAATGAGATTATTTTCAATCCACCATGGGCCATCATATTTGCGCACACTTAAAAGTTGAATATATGAATCATCTTTTTTCACTTGAATCACATTACAATTGATGTGAATTTTTCGACACTATGCGTTCTGTGCAAACGTGAACGAGTAGATAGGATGGAGCACTTGCTAGGCGACAAGAGTAACTGTGCGCGGAAAACTCCCAATTACGAACTGCCATTGAGTCACATTTGGTAATATTTCTTTTTAAATGAATATTTTTCGCCACTAAATTAAACTACCATATCAACTGGTCAACATTCATCACTCCCATTCTTTCCACATTCTCGCGCATTCCTTTTTCTCTTGCCGGCGTGGTTTTCGCGACGTCTGCCATGCGTGGCGTTCTACAAAAAACTCCTCGAGAAAACGATGACAACTCCACGACGCGTTATGCAAACATTTACGGAAATTTTCACTTGCTGGGCAGTGAAAATCGAAACTAATTTCGCAACCATGTATCCATGCAAACAATCTAGTAGATATGGCGGCGCACTAAAGCACGCTTTTTATCTAAAAATATCCGCACTTATAATATTTCACGAGATTTGTTTATTGTGGTTTTTAAGCCGTGCAATGTGAAAATTCTATGTGGATACGACGACTACAGCCACGGGAACTTTTCTTTTTTCGATCCCTTTCTTGGACATCGGGACGTGACCACCGTGAAGGTGAATAACAGACTCCCCATTTGCTCCACTCAAAAACCAGTCGACGAGCCTCCCATCCACTTTACATGGTATTGCGAAAGTGCAATCGTGGGTTGCCGTGACCAGATTTCAATTGCAAATTAAAATGATGAAGATTATTTTAAATTTACAATTGAAATATGGAACAGCAATATGTTGGTTTCCGAGCAGTTTGCTTAGGCGACTGCTCGATTGTTACAAGATCTCTAGCAATCTCCAAATGAATTGCTTTAGTTGCTAAGCATGTGAAGAGAGATATCCACCTACCCTACAGTAGTCAACTCTAGTATAGATGAACGGACGAACATACGGTGTCAGAGGATCAGGTGGCAGTTGTTCCATTAATGGAATTTTTAGCTTGGCTGGTACGGTGAGGTACACGGGGCAATTTCGTCGTAAATTCTTTATTAGTGCTAAGGCATTTGGAATCCAAAAACGCTGACGCATTTCATTAATGACCAATGTACGATCGAAAACTGTGTAGTGGGCTGTTTACGCATAATGCTTTAGCCATCACATACTAGATGGTGGTATGCGTCTTTAAGAACTCGTCAGCAACTTGTCACGCAAAAAAATAATGAGGCTGTGCTATGACCAAATTGTGAGAGTTTTTTTGGTAACATAAATCAATTGTTTGCTTAAAGGTGCTTTTAATTAAAGATCAAAATTCCTTGTTTTAGTTAGTGATTGAACAAAAATTAGCATGGTGCCGAAACCCGAGAGTTAAGTGTTTGACAAAAGTGTACTGTGGACTTGTGAAATATTGTGAGCTGTTCTGTCAACTTAGAAACATTACACAGGCTAGTTACTGTACCATAAGAAACCGATAAGCACTGATCATTGACCCGATCTTATCATCCAGTCATTTGCGAACCATGGTCTATTCATGTGTATTGGCTGATGATGGGAACAAATGGACAAAACTGATCTAGTTGTTGCACCCTATATGCAGGTTGGTACCAGATTATCGAGGAAAATGTATTGTATGTCCCAAGCATAAAAAAGGAGCATACTGCACTGTGAAAACTACAGAGAATTGTCTTATTGTGCACATCCTAAAAAAAGACGTTTGAAATATATATATATATATATATATATATATATATATATATATATATATATATATATATATATATATATATATATACATATATATATATATATATATATATATATATATATATACATATATATATATATATATATATATATATACATATATATATATATATATATATATATATATATATATATATTATCAGTGACAGTGCTAGTAATACAGCGTGGACTAAAAGTCTTTTTATATTTCAAACGATGATTTAAAAAATCACTCATATGAGATAAGAATTTTTTTTTCTTTAAAAGCCGTCGGGCCTTGCTTAGTTGTGTGAGCAGACGCGTTTCGACTACTTTGAGTCATCTTCAGTGTCTAAGAACTGTTTATTTATTATAAAAGTACACAAAATGGGAATTTATTTCTTAAAAACCTGGAGTGAAAATTTTTAACTACTGCCTTACAAGTGTTTTGTGAAATTTTTTAAATTTCCTCTTGGATATTTGATTTTAATTTCGGATGCCGAAAAGGGCTTCATACACCGATAGTCCACAGGACAAAATCGGCCTCAATGTCAAGAAAACCAAAACACAGTTGACAACCCAGACAAGGAAAGGTACGCTTGCAGGACAAAAGTTGGCCATAGCAGACACTCAGGACCCCATTTTCATGGAAAGACATAAGAAAACTAAGCTATATGAGGTTAGCCACTTTTGGGCCTCATATAATTGCAGGGATTACTCACAAGAAGGAGGCACTACAATTTATATTTAAGATGGAATTAATTTCCAAGTTCTTTTGGTTGACATAGATTATCATATGATAATAGTTTCACTTGGAAATCAAAAGGAAATAATGAATGAAGGTACCTTTTATAGGGCCTCTGACAAAAATTGCAATGAATTCGTTGATTACTTAGATGGTATTTATCTAAGGTTTCGAAACCTGAAGTTTTAGCTGACTCAAATGTAAATGTACTTCAAAATAATAATAATTTAAATGTAAATCATAAAAATATAATGCAGATGAATGGAGCGCGTTCGATGACAACCAATCAATTAAAGTAACTGAAAATTATTCATCTCTTTTGGATCGTATAGTAACAACAATGGATGTGGAATCAATATCTTTCAAAATTAAATATGATGGAGCTGGACTATAGTGCTTTCTTTGCTACAATTGTTCGAAATCAGAAAAAGTTTATACCTATGATTAAAAAGGAGATCTTTAATTTAAATAGACTTAAATTTTGTCGCGTCAGTTGAATCTTAAGTTAAAAATTCTTAAAACTTTTTATCAATTTCTGAAATGATTAAAGTGATTCAAAGTGTAAAAGAGTCAGCTACTACCGTCTCAAGGTTTCGTACTAGATCCGCGAGCCAAACGAATCCTAAAAATGGCGACACTCGTCGTACTAAAGACCGCCGTATTGGCAGTGAAGGAATCATACCGGACGTGGCATTCGCCTCGGAATCCTTAGTACGGAGGATACACAATTGGAGAGTATTGGAGGACTACTCACTCAGTGATCATCAGTAGGGTAAATTCGGGAGAGTTGCCGCGTACGGTATAGACTGCGCATCCTCTCTATTTTCATCAACTGACAACATAATGCACGCGAACGCATAACACAGTTCAGTTTCATTGTGTACATGTGAAGTGGAGTGCTTTGGTTCGAGTGGATACAATTTGAAGCTTTTTATTCGGAAATTAATAAGGTAAGTAAAATAATTATCTCCTAAAATATATTTCAAACAACCTTAAACCACCACCGGCGCCTGAAATTCATGATTATTTGAGTTTCATGTGGTTTCTTGGAACAGCACATTAAAATGAGAATGTTTCTAGTCTGCTTTTGCCATCTTGATATTTATGAGTGACGAACTGTGAGGCACGGCATCTCTCCCCAAAAGATCGGGAGAGTTGCCAATATGAAATCAGGTACATATGCCGCACTTTATCAATAAGGGATACACGCCGCACTAAGGTATTATATGCATAATAAGCGGTATAAAACGACCGTGTGATATAAGGCTTGTTTGATAAATTTATATTCATGCAGTCGGTTCAAGTCTCCGATTCTGTTTGACTTGCTATTGGTTGGCGAATGAAATTTTTTTCTCAAAATCGAATGATTAGATAGCCCAAAAACTAAAAAGTTATTTTTGCGTTTAAGGTAAAAATGCCAACGTTTTATAAACGTAAGCCGGGAGCAAAACCTCGTGGTCAGTGGGACACTGAAAGATTGAAAGAAGCTATATTGCGTATTCAAGCAGGTGATATATCTTTTCGGGAGGCTGAACGTTATTACGGTGTTCCAGCAAGGACGATAAAAAGAAGGATGGATAGTGGGAAAATTGATGCTGCTGGTCATGGCCCTTCGTGTAGGTGATTCATTTATAAGTTAATATTTTGTAACCCGTGTCATTTCAACTTTTTAAAACATCAACTTTTTAAACACACAATCAATATTATGACTAAACACATACACATGCGCATACACAGTCTCATGCCACACATTAGAATATGGTGTACAAAGCTCTATTAGTTGTTTACTATTTTCAGACTGCCTTGGTTTAGAGAATGAAGAAAGGCTGGTTCACCACATAAAAAGATTGGGCAATGCTGGTTATTGTCCTGACCAAACAATGGTAAGACGAATCGCGTATGAGTTCGCAGAAGCATTGAACATAAATCACAAGTTCAATAGTGAAAAAAAGCTTGCTGGTTATGACTGGCTGTGGTTGTTTTTAAAAAGACACCCAGATCTGAGTGTAAGAAAAGCAGAAGGTCTTTCGATAGCAAGAGGTAAAGGGCTGAACAGAGAAGCTGCTAAACAATTTTACGACCTTCTAGAAAAAGAAATGAAAACTCACAATTTGCTAAATAAACCCCAAAATATTTTTAATGTTGATGAAACTGGAGTTCAGTTAATCAACAAAGTGAGCAAAGGGGTAGCAAGAAAAGGGGCGAAAGTTGTCAATAAAATAACAACTGGAGAAAAAGGAGAGACAGTAAGTTTGGTGGGCTGCTGTTCTTCTGAAGGCAGATTTCTTCCTCCTGTATTAATTTTCAAAGGGAAAAACTTAAAGCCCGAATTCCAAGATGGTCTGCCGGCTGGATCTAGGGTATACATGAACCAGAAATCGGCGTACATCAATGCCGACATCTTCATAAAGTGGTTCACAGAAAATGTTCTACCTCGTAGAGCCCCAGGACGAAATATTTTAATTCTTGACGGCCATGTGTCACATTGTTCCTCAATCGCTCTTCTGGATCTGGCTGAGTACAATGAAGTAACATTGATTTGCTTACCTCCTCATACGACTCATGCATTGCAGCCTCTAGATGTAAGTTTTTTTGCTTCTTTCAAGTCCCACTTCAACACTGCAAGCAATAGATGGGTGGAGCAGCATATTGGCCGTAGACTGACTCGTTACCAAGCTAGGCCATTAATATGCGAGGCTTGGGCGAAATCGGCTTCTGTTGGTAATGGAACGAGTGGCTTTCGATATGCTGGTATATATCCTCCTAACAAAGATGCTCTGCCAGACTATGTTTTCTGTATTTCGGACAACATCGAAGTAGCAACACATGAAAACCAAACATCAAATCACACAGAAACTAATATTATTATGGCTGAACCACAACCTGGTTGCAGTAAGGACAGCATTGGACCTAACTGCAATGAAACTGCGACACAGTTACTCAACGGGATTTTACCCATACCAAAGCTGACAGAGGCAAAGCCCAAAAGGCTCGGGAAAGGGGCAGTTGTTTTGACCTCGATCGAAAACAGAAACCAGCTAAAAGAAAGAATAAATGCAAAAATAGAAAAAGGACAAAAGAAAAAAGACAAGCTAGGTAAAAAATTAGGTCCAAATCC
This sequence comes from Odontomyia ornata, assembly GCA_963969285.1. NCBI lineage: Eukaryota > Metazoa > Arthropoda > Insecta > Diptera > Stratiomyidae > Odontomyia > Odontomyia ornata. Next base: position 372,389,907 of record OZ017738.1, on the reverse strand, counting down.
GAAACCAAAGAGAAGAAAAAAGAACCTTCGTTTAAGTTCCGAGTCCGAACCCGAGTGCATAATTTTGGAGGATAGCGAAGAAAACACGTCCGCATCGACAAACCCTGGGTGTCGAAGCAACAAAGAGAACACCAATAAAAGCCTCGATGTATGCAAAGAATGTGGTGAACGGTACCAGGAAACAAAGAAGCTTTGCGATTGGTTGCGTTGTTCAACCTGTGAATTATGGGTTCATGAAGACTGCACAATTTTTTTATTTTTACCCTACATTCAGCTTGAGATCCATGATGTTGTCTTCCGACGTCCGTGCTTTCCGCTGGACGTCGAGAGGTTTGTCGAGATGCTCACGACAGGTGCTCCGCTGCAGGGTGATTCGCAGGGGACAGTAGAACTAGCAGCTCATGACGTGGTGAACTCAACTATAAGCATAATCGTGGCTGCTTGCAGCACTTCTATGCCCCATCAAACACCCCGGCACGACAAGCCCCCAGTGTGCTGGTGGTTGACTGAAATCACTGAAATGCGAAGGGAGGGACAAGCATCGGAGTGCGGCTCAACGGGCACGGAACCGAGACGAGGCAAACCGGGTAGTAGCAGATAAGTCAGCCAGGAAATCCCTTCGAAAATTGATTAACAATAGCAAGGCTCGCTGCTGGCAAGATCTAGTGGACAATGTGAACAAGGATCTGTGTGAGCTTGGCAACAAGTTAGTTATGCGGAAGCTTAGCGCCCTACGAACGTTTTGCATAAACGAAGCCTCTTGATGAGTGCTGTAGGGTCAGTGCTACTGTATGGAGCAGAAATATCGGGCGGCGCTCTCAACAGGAAGGTATACCGAAAACGGTTGGTACAGACACAGAGAAGAGAAGCACTGAGGATTGCATCTTCATACCAAACAGTCTCAAATTCGGCGGGGAGAGTGATACCTGTTGCCCTCCTTGCTGGAGAGCGCCGCGCAATTTTCTTGCATCGAAGCGAGGACGCAAAGAAGAGACAGCGCTCACTCAATAACTAGCAGCAGTCTTGGGTGAATTGCAAGAAGGGGAAGACTTCTATTAGATCCAGCTTTTGAGCAGGCATGGGTGTTTTCAGTCTTACCTATTCAAGATTGGTAAGTCACGGTCCCCCGATTGTCGGGTTTATTTTATTTATTTATTTATTTATTTATTTATGTAATCTATCAAACAGATATAATCCAATTACATTATAGACAAACAAAAAATATAACAAAGTTTATACATACAATCAATATATCTAAAAAGGATAATAAAAAATTAAATGAAAAAGGAAACTACGTACAAAATACAATAAATTAATTAGAAATAGAAAAATTATTCTTCGAAGTTAAACAGAAGCTCAGAAGAGGAAGACAATGCTTGCCACACATTTTTTGCGTGCACAAAATTGGATAGGCTGCGACGAAACCTCTACAGGGAGACGGGGGAGCTCACCCCGGATAGTGTAGTTGCGGTGATGCTTGAATCGGTTGACAAATGGAACCATGTGGCACAATATGTTCAGACAGTCCTAAAAGATAAATAGGACTCAAGGCAGCCAGGGCTTGGGGATCGCTTGCCTGGCAATTCCTCTTCCGCTCCCGTAACAAGAGGGATCCCCCAGCCTTAAGGCACCTCATGGGAATGCAAAAATGAGACCTGACCCGAAGTAATATTTCAAAAGGTTCCAGGCTAGTTTCTCGAGTTGACAGGGGAGGTGTTTAGTGGGCAGTCTAGTTGCTCGTGAGCATGGGAGCCCCACAATCAGTGCGTAGATGGCACTTACCTCCCAACTGAATGAAAAAAGTGATTCAAAGTGCAAAAGAGTCAGCTACTGCCCAAGGTTTCGTACTAGAAAAAATAATTGGATATCTAGAGAAATTCTTATTACGAGTAAAATCAAGAGAAAAGTAGATCTTTACAAATACATGAAAAATGATCCAGGTAATCAACTTCATATAACGATGTATAAGATTCAAAAAAACAAAGATAGCTCTTTCATGCGAAAGGCTAAAAAGGAGTTTATCAATAATCAAATATCAACTGTTCAGGGAAATTCAAGAAAAGTTTGGCAGTGAATTGTTCTCTTCTATCAAGGATCTAAATCAAACTCTTGGAGTAAATGGTGATGCGCTTGGGGCTTATTTCAACTCGATGATACTGTATCAATATGGCTATGTTCGAAAGAGTAACACAAAATGTTACTACGGATGCCTTGTAGTTCATAAACAACGAACTAAATGAGGTCAAATATGTTGCTGCAATATTTATTGATCTCGTTAAAGCGTTTGACACTGTTGATCATGGTATACTGTTCAAGATTTTTTTTAATAATGATACATAATGAGATTCTTTTTTTTAACTTAATTTTATTTTTACTTATTCTATAATACCGTTCAATAGCGATGATGACGTAATCTATTTATCTTTATTGTCTATGTATTTATCATTTATTTAATTTTAACTTGATAATAACTGAGATGAATTTAAAAAATTGTTAAATTAACGCAATGTTGTAGCCAGTGTGCCTTTGGTTTCCATAACCCTGATTCCTATCACGGCATGATGATTAAGGATACGACAGAAACTTGAATGAATAAGTTTTACTTGTTCGTAGTGACGAAGCTCAGTATCCAATCTGCTTCCATTGTCCATTTTTATTAAAAGAGGACACAAAAAATACCAAGACTACTTCTCAGTAAAACGTAGTTTCAAGTTTAATATTTTCTCACAGAAAGAAAGCTTTGCATGTACAAACCGTTCATAAAACCTGTGCTGTTATTTGGATGCGAAGTGTGCACTCTTATAAATGTTTCCAAAAAGGACCTGTATAAATTTCAAATATAAAGCGAAATGCTATAAAGCTCAGGGAAGGATGAAGTACGCATAAAGCTACGTAAACTGCAATGAGCTAGATATATAGAAAGAATGGAACAGGAACGGCTTCCTAAACGAACGTTGAAAAGTAGAATATAAGAGAAGCCTCCAGTAGGGAAATGATGAGAAAACTTAGTGGATGCTGACAGCAGATCTCCTCTTGGAATTTCAAATTGGGAAACAAAATCACAGTGATAGCCTATGTGGATGAGATCCACATTTTTTCGTGGTCGTTAACAACTGCCAAAGAACTCTTCCTGAAAGATAGCGAGAATACAGCTTGCAAATAAAATATTTTATTCAGTTTTGACGATCTTTTGCTGCATGCACAAAGCTCTCAATATACAAATCTGTGATAAGACCTGTGTTATGCTATGTGTGTGAAACATGGACCCTAACCCAAGCATCCGCAATCATATTGAACGCCTCCGAAAGACGGGTCCTGAGGCGAATAATCGGAGCGAAGTTAGACGGGGGACCAATGGTGAATTCGATACAACCATGAGTTGTACGAAATTTTTGACGAGCCGGAGGTCTCAACCATAGTACATTCACATAGTATCCACACCTTCCACTTACCCTGTGTTGCACACTTTCTGAATTTTCCCAGGGGCCAGTCTGCTGAGCCGGGGCACGTCAGCTGAGCCTAGGCCCGTCGTATTCAAAAAACAAAACAAAAAGCAAATAAAATTTCCTACGCACGTATTCTTTTACGCATTTCAGAACATGGGAGCTCTGCCAGATCGTAATGAAAAACTAAAGATTGCATAAAACGAATTTGTTTTTCTGCAAAATTATTACTTTTTTGAGATCTGGTAATCCTGAAATCTCTCATCGAAGCACATGTTTATATTCGCACCAATCCTCGCATTAGCGTTTACTACCTACCTGCTGCCGAGGATTTATGGTGCGATCTTCGGCTTGTGTTTGAAATTTTTTGGAGTGTAGATTGATTGTGGATACTATGTGAGCATACTATGGGCTCAACGATTGTTAGACGGCGGAGACTGCAATAGGCTGGCCACATGAATCGTATGAGCGAACAACGGATACCCAAAAAAGTATTTGTTGGGAGAACTGAAGGGCGGATGCAAATGGCGAAACCGAGGAAACGCTGGCCTGACTCAGTCAAGACGAAGACAGTTCATCGCTTCTCGAATTATGAAATGCGAGGACGCAGTCAATGGACCGAGACAGTTGGTAACGCTTTGCCGGAAGCGAAGGCCCGAGTGGGGCTGTAGAGTTACGTAGAAGAAGAAGAAGAAACAAGGTCACAGAAACTTGGCCATTGAGGCGGACTAATCCTGTAGGCAAAAACCATACTTGGAGCTATTTCACATCTTGGTATTGCAGTGTGTCTTATGCTTTTATTCAAATTACAGCTAAAATAAATCATCATTTAGATGTCAACAAAAAGCGGAGACTTAAAGATGGCGTTCTTTGCAATGTAAGTCAACCACTAATGAACTTTTTGTTGACAATAAGCTCAGTCTTAAAGGTGAATGTATCTAATTCGTAATGAGTCTTAGATTACTTTACATATTTCCGCTATTGGGATTACTATCTGACTAAAGCAGGAAGACAGATATCTCGCATTAATTGTAGACAGCAGATTGAGAATGTTGAAGCAAAGGGCTCTAGTACCAATGGTAACATATTACAATTTCACAAAGTTGTTCGCCAGGTGCAGTAATCGAGCAGTCCGCTTAGCAAACTGCTTGAGGAGTGTTCACGAAAAGGACAATGCGATATTTAAGGAAATAAAATGCAATGAGGATACAGCAGCTTCCGCATCTGCGTCAGAGGCAGCAGCAACAGCAGCGGTGGTTTTGGATGAAAGTAGTAATTCATATGGAAGTCCAGCACTGGATCTCGGACCACCTCAACAACTATTTGAATGCTTGTGGAACAAGTGCGCCCTTCAATTCGAAGATACATCGGACTGTATGGAACATTGTATTAAAGATGGAACCGACTTGTGCAAAGCTCATATGCAAATACAACAGGTGATGTGGAGTTCAACTGACTGTGGCGCAAGTGTGTAAGGATTCGAAAAACCTCGGAACCTTCCCACATTTATAACGATTAATAAAGCATGTAGGTGAAGTGTATTTATTGAAGGATGGAAAGAGTATGACGCTGGATAAAACAAAGAATCTCATGCAACGAAAAAATCAACCTACAACTCCAGTGGCTGGTTCTTCTTTGATCGCTCCCCCAGCAGCACCTTTACCGCAGCAGCAACCATCTCCACGCTGCTGGGGACCTATCTCCTCGGCAGTACGGCTTTAGAGCAGGACGTTCTACCATTGATGCGATTGCAGAGGTGGTGAACGCGGTCCAAAAGGCAGAGGCATATAGTCGCACCAAGCGACGGATCGTCCTGTTGGTGACACTCGACGTCAGGAATGCCTTCAACTCCGCTAGATGGGTGGATATTCTGGACACGCTGGAAAACTCTTTTCAAGTTCCAGAATATCTAATGCGGCTTTTGAGGAACTACCTAAAGGACCGAAGCCTGCTCTACGACACGACACAGGGCCAATGAAGGATGGAAATTACATCGGGTGTTGCCCAGGGATCTATCCTTGGTCCGGACCTGTGGAACGTGTCTTACGACGGGCTACTGAGACTTGAGATGCCAGGTGAGTCGCGCTTGGTCGGCTATGCGGATGATGTTGCGGCTCTGGTCGCCGGACGCACCGTTGAACAAGCACAACTTAGGCTAGGTATGCTAATGCGCCGAGTGAGGGACTGGATGACTGCTCGCGGGCTCAGGTTAGCACTGGAGAAAACCGAAGTGGTCATCTTGACAAAAAAGAGAATCCCTAGAGTAAGGATGATCAGTATTGGAGATATACAAATCGAATCGAAGCCAGCGGTGAAGTACCTGGGGCTACTGATCGACTCGAAGATGAGTTTCTCTGAGCAAATCAGGGCAACGGCTGAGAAGGCTGCTTCGCGAATATCGGCCCTGAGTCGACTTATGGCCAACGTAGGGGGACCCAGCCCATCAAGAAGACGCCTCTTGATGAGTGCTGTAGGGTCAGTGCTACTGTACGGAGCAGAGGCATGGGGCGACGCTCTCAGCAAGGTGGTATACCGAAAACGATTGGCACAGGTACAGAGAAGAGGAGCACTGAGAATTGCATCTTCGTATCCAACAGTCTCCGACTTGGCGGTGAGAGTGATTGCAGGCGTGATACCTGTCGCCCTCCTTGCTAGAAAGCGCCGCGCTATTTACCTGCGCCGAAAAGAGGATGCGAGGGAGATGGTTGTCCGCGAGGAGAGACAACGCTCGCTCAACGATTGGCAGCAGTCTTGGGGGAATTGCACGAAGGGAAGGTGGACTGCGCGCCTCATCCCGGATGTGAGACCGTGGCTAAATCGAAGGCATGGTGAGACTGACTTCTATCTGAGCCAGCTTTTGAGCGGGCACGTGTGTTTTCAGTCTTACCTGCACAAGATCGGTAAGTCACGGTCTCCCGATTGTCGGTTTTGCCCAGGAGAGGAGGACAATGTCTGTCACACATTTTTTGCCGTGTACGAAATGGGTCAGGCTGCGAAGGGAACTCTACAGGGAGACGGGAGAGCTCACCCCGGATAATATAGTTGCGGTGATACTCGAATCGGTTGACAAATGGAACCAGGTGGCACATTATGCTTGGGCAGTGCTAAAATATAAAAGGGACTCACAGCAGCCGGAGGCGCTGGGGTTGGGGGATCGCTCTTCTGGCATTTCCTCTTCCCCTCTCCCCTCCCGCTAGGAAAGGGACTCCCCAGCTTGAAGGCGCCCCACGGCGTAACAAAACGAGACCTGGCCCGAAGTATTGTGTCAAACGGTTCCAGGCTAGGTTCTCAGATTGACAGGGGAGGTGTTTAGTGGGTAGTCCAAGGGTATCCTCCATGGGAGTCCCACACTGCCAGACTCGGCGGGCGTAAATGCCTTCACCTCCCTACCACAAAAAAAAACTTCTCCACAATCTGCAGCGCAACGTCAGAATCGCAAACAGTTATTCAAGCATCGATTGAACCTCGGCCACAACGAGGAAGCTTATATAATATAAAATATATTGAGGGCTTGTCAAACAATACACCATACATATCACCGTATGATAAGACAATTCACTAAGACTTCGTCCCAGCACTTGTTTTTCACAGTAATTTAGTGCTTTTCTGTTTTTATCGAAGCATCGATAAGTCGTTATGGTTAACCATAGACACAGAGCAAGCTCCATTTCAGTCACTAGTCGCCAGGAAAAAGTTATCGCGGATGATTCTACACCAGAACAATTATCGGTACCTTCGACTGGTCGTAAAAGAAAGCGACCAGACCCATCTGAACTATGCCAACAGATTCACGATTCAATTAGAAACGTAAAAAAAGATTATGGAACAATGCTATGTGATACTTTTATGAGAGCGCCAAAGCGTCGCCAAGAACCATCATACTATGATATTGTGGCAAACCCAATTAATTTTCCTACGATTACAACAAGATATTTGTAGGGCAGCTCAACAAACGCAAAATCAACCAACCAAATATAAATAATTAGAATTGGTCTTACATGTTCACACTTATCTGCAATGCAAGGAGGAAAAGTGTTTGATCTCGTCGACGACGAGTACTGGCGCTCGGCGACAACGGGGAGTTGGAATCCAGCTACCGAGTGGTGTAGTTGCGCTGATAGAGGCGGGAGTATCAACTGAAAATTAGAGAAAAACAGACCCCGCGCGCCGCATAAAAAGGAAGATCGGTTTGAAATAGGTTTTCGTCTCGAACAGAGTGTAATATTCGACGTCACGTTTTTCAGTGTAATCCCTGTCGGTAGGTTGCCTCGGTTATTGGCATCTTTCTCACCAGCCAATCTGTTTTTGTATTTTTGACTCCGTTCACCTAATAATTCGTAGGTGCGAAAATATTTTGTAGTGGGCCCTTGTGCTGTGGGAAAAGAACCCGCCCCACGGTATCGCAAAACTAGCTTGCCGGCGCACTTACGTGTCCCCAGACAAGTCCATTTCCAGCTTAGCACTGATTCGGCTCACAAAGACAGCAGAGCACCACTGAAGTTCTTAGCAGTCTTTGAACATCACTTAAAATACCACATAGGCATGCAGCCTGAAGACATAAAGCCTGTTCATGATATGATTGAATCATTTGACTTAATTTAGTAAACCAGAAATTTTTCAAGATCTCAGATTTGTTATACAAAAATCGTGTGAATGCCATAAAAATTCTTAGGTATTTTTGAGTCTGCGACAACATATGGCAAGTTGTCAGCAATAAGTGTAAATTTATTTTATGCTGGACATTTATGTGCTTCGCCCTAATTCGTGAATAATAACCTATTGAAAAAAAACAATCTTGACTTTATTATGAAGGTATTCTGGTTGACATTATTCTTCTCTTGTTTATCTTCTAGTGAAACTATGACCCTCTGAAAAAATTAGTGAAATTTTCACGAATTCGATTTTAGAGCGTGCTGATTGCGTTACTAACATAGTATAATTTACACAACTTACTAGCACATTATATCTGAATGGTCTTATGTAATTTGCTCGACTTTATGTATGATTTTACCCAAAGTTATGCGTGGTTTCGGTCGCTCATGTGAGAAAAATATACCCAAGTGAACTTAGGTGGCTTTACTAAAGTTCTTTCTTTCAGCTCTCTAAGACCAAGTTAGTGAAAAAATCACTAATTTTTTCAGTGAAGCATAGTTTCACTAACAGATTAGTGGATTTATCTAGATTTGGTGATCAAATTAGTAAAATTAATGTGAAATGTAAGGTTAGCGAAAATTCCGCTGATTATTTTAACGAACACTAACTGATCGATGAGTGAAACGCTCAATTTTCAAATCGAATATCTACTATCAGCCACAAATCCAAAAACTCAGTTTTTGCTCAGCGCGCATTCGGGTTTCCGTTAGGTGACCAAAGTCAAAAAGGGGAAGTTGTGGGTCGTGCTCAGATGGGAGACCGTATGGTGTACTATATATAGTGCTGGTGTGGGTAAGTTTGGTTAAATGATTGGGAGTGTTTCTACTGATTTAAAATTCCGAAATAACCATGAGCCATCGGTACTTTGTTGGTAAGCTACGCGATCTTAATATTTACGTCCCGCTGTACAGATGGCACCAAATTAATATTGATTACTATCCCAGTATTTTAGTCTGCATTCATTGAAATTTCACGGTTTCAAATGACTTCGTTCCACGTTACAATCTATATTTTCTCGGCCGCGATTTAAATGGAAAATTAAAGCTGTCACTTGTAACTTGACAGTGATTTATAATATTTTGACATCCATGAATTGCTGCTAGTCTAGCTTTTTTAGTATCATAATGCTGTTGCTTGTAAGTATATCTAGTTAAATTTTTTATACTTTAAGCTTTTTAGCTCAGAAGCCTAGAATTCTTCTCCTTAACTTCAAAGGCCAAATACAAATCTCAGCTATGTCCAACTAAACAAATTTAATTTGTGCAGTCACTATAAATCTGCATTAGGCCTGCCGCATTTCCCATTAAGACCTAATGCGGAAGCCGCTTCATATCCTAATGCCGAAAGTAACGCATTACTCCCTCAATGCCTAAGTAGAAAAGCGCATTGGGGCCTAATGGGAGTTTTCGCATTAGATCCTATTGGGGGCTTCCGTATCAGAGCTTAAGTTGTTAAAACCAAAAAAAAACAAAATATTTACATTTTTTAAACACTCCCGATTTTTTCGCTTTTATAAGACCTTGGACATTTTTCTAGGTAAATCCACTTGCTTAATATATTTATATAAAACACCGACACAATGTTGAAGCACTGTTTCCGGTGATAACCGATGTAAAAGCTCTCTTTTGTTTTGGTGTAAGTCCTGTTTGGCAAATCATCATAATAGACTCATGGAATTCATCTTAATAGACTCATACCGCTGCAATGTTTGCAAATTGTTCAAATTTATTTTGAAAAACACGGTTCAATTCAAGAAAAACATCGGCTATTACGTGGGTTTTATGGTTGCCACAATCGTCCAACTGAGCGCTTAATTCAAGAAACTAGGATCATTTTGCAACATGTTTCCTCTAAACGGTAATACGGATCCCGTAAGTCGTTGCACAGTGCACACAGACAAGTGATTGCCGATTTGCAACGTAGTGATGATGATGATCGTAATGTGTCGATTTGTGCTCAACATTTAAACTTGTGCCTATCCACAGTATGGAAAATTTTACGTAACGATCTTAGTTCATGTGTTACAAGGTTCAACTTGTGCGAGAATTGAAGACAACAATCATCGTTCGCGCCTTATATTTGTTGAAAGGGCCGAAGCAAAGATTGCCATTAATACACAATTTTATTTGAAAATTTTGTTCAGTGATGAAGCATACTAGAAGTTAAATGGCTTGGTCAAGAACCAGAATTGCCGCATTTGGAGCGATGATAATCCAAAATAAGTTGTCAAAACACCATTACATCCTGAAAGTCACTGTATGGTGTGCTTTATTGGCCGGTGGGATAATTGGTCCATGCTTTCAAAAATAATGATGGTCACAATGCTACAATCCACGGTGAGCGGTACATAGACATGATTACTAAATTTTTGGTGCCTCAGCTGTAAGGCATTAAGATTGCTGACATGTGGATTCAGCAGGATGGCACCACTTGTCGGGCAGCCCACGATACAATTAATTTACTGAAAGACACATTTGACAAACATTAATTTCACGAAACGGTGCTATAACTGGCTGCCGCATTCGTTCGATTTGACACCGTTAGATTAGTTTCTTTGGAAATACAGGTATGTAAAATCAAATGTCTACACCGATAAACCAAAATCAACTGAACGTACGAAGAAAAATTATTACAAACGTCCATAAAGGGGAGTATTTACGTCTATAGACTTTTGTTCCTTTACTGAGGATGTAAGGTACCTCAGCACTAGAGTCCCCCGGACAGGAGTAGCGGAGTTGTGTGAGACACACCCTACGTCACTTCACGTTTGTTGTAGCTTCCGCTATCCCTTGTTCTATTTTTTTCCATGAGAGATTTCCCTCCGATATGTAGTCCCAAGACGAAACCTGTAAGGACCTTCTATTTCCTTGATGGGAACCATCAGCCAGATGAGTCTCTCTTATCTGCCTGGGCTCTCAAGGAAATAGAGAGCTACTTTGCCTTTATGTTGCAAAAGGACCCAGTTTCAGTTACTCCGGCAGATATTCCAACAGCACCATCAAGCGCAACTGTCAATGATGCAGTCCTGTCTACAATACAATACAAGGGCTGCCCGACAAGATGGGACTCATTCAGAATGAGCTCCAGGACCTGAAGAACAGCCAGCTCACCAGTCGTGCAAAAACTCTACCGAGCTGGGAACCAAATCCAAACGCAACTATTCCCACGTCTAAACCTCTAAGCGACTGGAACCATCCTCGAATGAGCTCAGGTATGGACACTAGAGCCCCAGAGAATTGGCCGGAGCTCAGTACTGCAGCCCTACCGATACCGGCAGTGCAAGACTCAGTACCGTACGACAGACTGAGCAATGAAGCTTACCAATCAGGGACCTTCGTGACGCGAGCCCACGACCCCTACACCCAATTAAGTTCTCTAGAGTCACGGGGTCCTGACCGGGAACATTTGCTGCACCCGGTCACATGCAAAGAGAGGCCTAAACCATGCATGTAAGTTGTCCTGCCTTAATACGGATTAGTAGACCCAACTTGTCCAGGATAGACTTACAACCAAGACAACGCAGCTCGGGTAGAGTTAATTGGCAACCCAGTTTTTGCTCGGCCCAAAAACTACGCCGTGAACCAGCAGACTCTATCAACAAACAGCAACTTCGTAATATGCGTCAACTGCTACATAAGACATTGGACGACTATTACGAGGTTCTGCGTTGTCTGATGGAGCGCCTAGTAGGCCTTCAACCGAAGAGGATCTCCTAGAGATCTTCTGGAGTGGAATCTACCAAAAGTTGACAGAGCGCATAGCTTATGCACCTAGATATTCCATTGCTGCACTCTGTTCCTCAGCAAGGGTAATGAAGGCAACTTTCCAAGGTCAGAGTCGAACAGCGACCGGACTCGTAGGAAAGCGAAACGAATTAATCGACACTTCATCGTAGACTTACCCACCGATTCAGTACGGAACACTACCCTTGATACCCATATAGAACTGTTAATAAACTGAACAGAGTACGCTGGTGCAGTCCTTTTGCACTCTAACAACCCAGGGTTAGTTGAGGTCGACGAAGTAGCAGGTAGAACACGAATTGTTGCCTGTTGGAATTGCCATCAACCTAGAAATTATTTCACAGTGTGCCCGGCAAAGATAACTATCTTTTGTTATTGTTCTTGCAAGGCAAATACATATGCCCCCGACTGCAAGAATTGTCCGAGATAAAAAAATGCGAATACCCGTCGGCACTCCTAGAACCCGCTCGAAAAGGAACTGAACCAGGCGCAACAGACAAGAAAACCTCGGATACGATCCGAATCTTGCGAATCTATATGACCCAACACAATTCTCCAGAAATTTTGCATCCAACGTCGAATGCTACCGAACCGGACCCTCAAGCAAGTGACTTTGAATTGAGTTACCTTTGGCTTGTTAAGCCCTTTCATGTTTGACTGCGAGAATATCTAGCTGTTCATCACCGCATTTTCAATGAGGAGATTGCTCCTACCCCTTCTCCGAGAAGGAAGCGACCCACCCGTCAGATGCGCAGGTTCTGGAGAAAAATGTGGCTGTCGAGAAAGATGTTGCGTGAGATCAACTTTGATGAATTATTGAAGGAAGATGCCCACCCATGCGCCTCAGTACAGATCTTCCAGAATCGGATGGTAGGCTTAATCGATACTGAAGTCAGTGTCAGCTGATTAGCAGCCGATGCTGCAAGAAAAGTCCTAAAAAGCCATGCGGATCAAATCCATCACTTTACAAGCTGGATGAGCACGGCGGATGGAACTCGTCACTCCATAGTAGGGAAACTCACGACTGTTGTCATTTGTAAGGGTGCTACCAAGTTCCTGGATTTTTTGTATTATACCCCACCTGACGCAAAATCTATACTTGGGAGTGGACTTCATCCCACGATTTAACTTGGCCCTGGTATTATTTTCCAGCACTTCACTTGACTCTGTCACCACCGTAAAGGACGTGACACTGAATTCTCCCCCACTTCAACATGCACTAGATGCCGATCAACAGCTACAATTGGACACACTATAGAGGTGGAGGATGCTGAACCCATCAAGCAGAGACGTTTAGCCAAAGCTCTGGTCAAGGAAAAGTCGCTATACGCTGAAACCTATTGGATGTTGGCACTAAATGTGATTAAAGAACTGCAAGGTGCATTGGTTTCGCCAGTTAACTTGGTGGTTAAGCCGAATAAAGTCCGACTTTGCTTGCATACCAGGTGCCTAAATGCCGTCACTGTTAAAGACACATATCCTTTACCGTTGATCGAGGGTATCTTAGGTCAGTTACTTCAAGCATACTTTATCACCAGCTTCAACCTCAAAGACACATTCTAGCAGATCCCTCTAGGTCCTAGTTGAATGGAGAAGACCGCCTTCACGATTCCAGTTCCCCCATTTACCGATTTGTGACCATGTCTATGGATAAGAGCCTATGGATAAGGTGATACCATCGCACCTACAAAACCAATTCTTCGTATACCTGGATAAATTATTACTAATAATCGAGACCTATGACCAGCATATCGTGCTGCTTCAGAAAGTGGCTTTGCATACCCGGAAGGCAGGGTTAACCATCAACATCCAGAAGAGTCAGTTCGTTATGATGGTGGTTAAGTACTTGGGTCACATCATAGGTCAGGGTAACATCAAAACCGACCGATAGACGCCTTTCCTCTGCCTAAAACCACCAAGCAGTTGCACCGATTCCTAGGTTCATGCGACTGGTAGCAACGACTCACACGTGACTATACGATCATCACCACACCCTTGACGACATGCTGCGTAAGTTCATTTGGGAAGCACCCGGCTTGCGGGCCTTTGAAGAGCGAAAGAAGAGCTTGACAACAGCTCCGTACTACAAAGCCCAAACTTTACCAAACCTTTTTCAAACCATTGTGATGCGAGTCAACATTGAGTGGGAGCAGTCTTAATCCCGATTGCGGAACACGGCGAGGAAATGCCTATAGCTTTCATCTCCCACAAATTAAAATCGGCCTAACGTAACTACACTGTCTCTGAGCAAGAATGTTTGGCAGCGGTGTTGGCGGTGAAGCGTTTTCGGGCATATGTCAAGTGACAACCGTTTGAAATCGTTACAAATCATGCGTCTCTAAAATGGTTGATAAGCCAAACTGACGTTCATGGCCATCTGGCAAAATGGGCCTTGAAATAATAGATGTTTAACTTTACAATCCGGCACTGGAAAGGAAGCCAACATGTGGCGGCACCCAATACCTTACCGAAGATGCTTGCTCCAGAAAGGGCTGAGTTGGCCCAGGAGGACAACAGTTCTCTATCAATCGACCTTGACTACCACTCTTCAAGTCGGCAGGCTACACCTGACTGATGCACACTATTCAGAGCCAGCTTCCACAGCTGCAAACCTGCGGATATCGTAGGGATTTGTATACAAGCGGTTGGGACGCGAATCCGGAGACCTCATACAGGAGGAGGAGCAGTGGAAGCTGTAGGTGTCCGGAAAATTGATCATCGATCTTACTAGGCGGGCCCATGATCACGCAGTGTGTGCACATGGTGGATACGACGTACACTGCGGCGGCTGGAAACTTATTTCTTTTGGCCAAAATTGACCCAACAAATAAAATTTTATGTAAGTGCCTTTGAAACGTGTAAGTGTACCAAAGCGCCCAACGCTGTCCTTCGACCTTGCTTGGGTAAATTTAAACTACCCGAGCGTGTGCTACAATACTTTTATATCGATCTCATCAGCCCATATTCTCGGTCGATGTCTGGACACATTGTGGCTGTCGTGGTCCTGGACCAACGGTCAAAGTTTCGGATCATTGAGCCGATCCGTAACATGCATACTGGTCCAATGCTAAGCTTCTTGGAGAAACATGTCTTCCACCTATTAGGAGTGTTGGAGTATATCGTCTCCGACAATGGAGACAAATTCACATCCATTAAATTCCATGAACTGATGGATAGGTACGGTATTACACACCAACGAACCGCAGTATATTTTCCTGAATCGAATACCTCCGAACAGCTAAATCGCACGATCCTAGCCGCCATACGCGCCTATATCAATCCGGAATCATGAGGATTGGTACCGTAGGATTTCTGCCATCACTTGTGCTCCGCTTTCTTCATAGCACACCGCCACTGGGATCTCGCCTTACTTTGCCGTGCTCAGTCAGTACATTATTTGCCGGGGTAAATCATACCGGCTTTTGCGGCAGTTAAATTGTTTGGAAGAACCAGTAGTGGCTCTTGATCCACATGAGAAACTCCAAGTACTACGAGACCACCTCCGATATAAAATTGAAAATAATAGACGTGCAGGAGAGAAGCGCTACAGTCTGCGATCTCATGTATCAGGTTTCAAGGTAGGCGATGAGATATACTCATATAGACGAAACTTTAGCCAAAGCGACGCGGCCCAGCACTACAATGCCAAACTGGATAAAAAAATGCTTAAAGTGCCAGTTGTCCAGGTATTGAGTCCAACACGTTGCCTCATCTCAGACATATCCGGGCAGAACTGGAGGTTTACCATGCGAAGGGTGTGCGTCGCTAACTTTAGCACACTCTCCATACTACCCTGTTCGAAGCTTCCTATGCGGCTCCCGATTTCCAATTTCGTTCAACTGTTTCTGCGCGCTCTCACCCCTTGATCAGCGTAAAACCAGCTTTCCTGTTATAATTTTATTGAAAAACAAACAATTCAGAAAGAAAGAAAAAATAATACATAAATAAATTTTTATTTAAATTATAATTTTTAATAATTTTATATTTAAATATATTTTATATAATTAAAATAATAATTTATATATTTTTGATATTAAAAAAGAACAAATAAAAAAAAATTAATACAAATCACAATAATACCCAACAACTAATGCAAATAATAATAAAATATATAATAATATATTTAATTTTATTTTAAAAATAGTACAAGGATAAATTAATTTTTTGTATATATATATGCAAATAATTAAAAAAAAATTTTATTTCCAAAATATAAAATGAATTTTATTGATAAAAATTTCTGATAATATTTAAATTAGTAATAATAAAATATAAATTTTTTTTATTAAATTTTATAGTGCTGAATTTTATCATGTATTTTATATTTTGGTCAAATTTTGTTTTCAAACTAATTGATTTAAATTTTTTATATTCCTGTTGTATTCAAAATTTTTTAAATAAATAAATATGAATTGCTAGATGAACAAACCCCTCGGTCTTCTCATTTAGAGGTTTTTAACTGTTATGGGATACACCACGGTGGCTGGACATCCTTTTTTTGAGCTAGTCATCGGGCTGTAGCTCCTTCGTTTTTCTTAGTCAATACAGGAGCCCTTGCTGGGTAGAGTGGCCTTCTATACGGTTTTTTTTAATTTATATTAAAGTTTCATATGATTCAATCATATAAAATTTTAATATAAATCTGTAATATTTTATTTTTCAATACCGGAAAAATTTATATACTCGTGAATTGCTTTTGTATGAATTTTTAATGTAAATGAAAAATAAATGGCCACGTCGACAATGGGAGGGGGCATTGCTTCCACCTGGATGTCCACTCTTAGTTGGGGGTTGTAAGTGTTCGGAGTAAGGACGCAATCGTCTCGCATAACGCGCACGTTAATCGAGCTCATTCAGTTGCGGATCTATAGTTCATCCCTTCGTTAGGTTATCTCGGCCTCGACACCGTCGAACCGAGATATTATGATCGAATAATTCGTGAGTGCAAAATTTTTTGCAGTGGGCCCTTGTGCTGGGAAAAAGAACTCACCCCATTACACCGCAACACTAGCCTGCAAGTGCATTCGCGCGTCCTCCTTTATGCAAAAGTCTGATATCATGTTTCTCAATTCAAGGACTTTGAACTCGTAAGAAACGATAGGGTAAACTGTGATGGTGGAGGTGGTTTCGGAATATTGGTCAGAAGACCCTATTGTTTCAAAGTTATTGATAAATTCGAATTCATAAACTTAGAATTTTTTGAAGTATCCGGTATCAAAATTTGACTACCAGGTGGTGATAATCTCTTCGTTATCTCGGCCTATACAACTGGTCGAAACGTTCTCAAATTCAAAGAGGAGTTCAATTCCTTGTTTAAAATACTCGCATTAAACCGGCTGCACAGGTATTATATTCTTGCCAGTGATCCTAATCCTCAGCATACTCGTGCATCATGGCTGAACACCAACAGCATTCCAAGAGTTGTTTTCTTGAAATCGTGGATAACAGAGAATAAAATTCAATGCAGATGCAATCTATATGGACCGGAGTTTCCAGCATGTCCTAGGATAAATTAACATTTGGACTTTTGCATTGCTGACGCAAAACTTGAATTCAGATTTAATAGTCCACAACAGAAACTGCAGGTGCTCCCAACGATAGCGACCATAACGCAATCGTAATCGAAATCAATCATCAAAGGGATGATGTCCTTTTCATTCCAGTTCATGGATTGGATTTCAAAAAATGGGGAATGTTTCAAAAGAAGTTTAATAAGATTCTTAGAAGCAATGTCCTCCATCTGATGACAGTAGCTCTGGCTCAGTGGTTCCTTATGACAAGAGCCTAACTAATTACTTAGCGAAGTTTGAGAAGCAGACATTGGAAACTAATCAGAAAGCAGTTCCCAAGATCAAACATCGAATCAATATGGAAGGATATAAAACACAAACCATCACAAGGTGAAAAATATTGAAAAGCCTTCTTTGTACACGCGTCAACAATATTTATCGGCGATTTTCGGACTACAACAATCCCTTGTTGGTTTTGTTTTAATTATACCTGAAGAATGTCTGGAACTTAATCTGTTCATACTTCAGGAGTGAGGTCAGCAATAAATGGGGTATCAGCCCACAGGACCCAGATGGCATTTTCATGAAAGTGAATAACTTATTCCGTAAGAAGTCTCAAATGAAGGTTCTTGAAGTCACCAATGGTGAGACACATCTTGTCGATAGTGCTTGTATCGAAATTAATAATATGACTTCGAATAAAAATGGAAACAGGATTATATGTGATGGATTGCAGAAACTTGTCTTGATTTGAACACATTTTAACTTCGTTCATTTATCAAACCCTGACAGAGGGAATCAAATACTTTCAGAGCTAGACAATTATTTTCTTTATTTAATACCCGCAGGCTCATTATCTTTTTTCTTGAAAAGCCGTCGGGCTTTGCTTTGTTGTGTGAGCAGACGCTTTTCGACTCCTTTGAGTCTTCTTCTGTGTCTAAAGGATGTGTGGAAGGAAATTACTTTATATAGGTGTAGGATTTGTAATCACCTCCAATATCTCGGAGAGAGACACGACAGAGATCTGTCATCCCTACACAATTCACTTATCAGCTGACAAGTGTTAGATGACAGATCTCTGCCACTAAACCGCCACTTGACGTTGGTCGTTTGGTGAATATCAGGGATTAAACTGTGTGTGACGTGATCTCGTGGATTTGACCATACGCTCTGCAACTATGGCTGTCAAAGCTCACACAGTGAACTTTTTGCGACAAGAACCTACTTCTGAAGTTCAGTAGGGCAGCCGCCAAATTTCATATCAAAACGTCGGACACTTAAGTGTAGTGATTCTTGGCATATTAAATCCCAGATTAGGTTAATTATTGAGAGGAGCAAGGTAATCCAGCACACTTCGAGTTGGACGATAAAAGTAGTGCTGACGCGGATATTAAGTAAATTGCAATCACCGCGTGGGACACCCGTAAAAGATACAGCAGCGATAATTGCTATGCCAGAGGAAAGCAAAATTATGTGTTTGTTGTTGGTTGGGAATAGCACCACAGGCCCAATTCATCAGTTGGATTTGGAAAAAATAGAAAGTATCATCAAGACGGTGAGTGACATTTTTTTTTTGGTTAGCGCTATGTCACGGATAACCTCATCTGGAGCGGAATCAAAACATACCGCTGAAACTGCTCTCGCTGCTGAATCTGATCCGATTGTAAATGGCTCATTGGAACCCGGCAAAATTCTTTCTTAGGGAGAAAAGATTTAAAATACAGCATTGGGCAAAAAAACCATAATTCTGATAACATTAATTTGCGTGACCGGAGCATATGCATGGATGATAATACAATTATATGTTAATCAAATCATTCGTATTCTGACAGCTGGAACAATCACGCTCATCGGCTACGTATGTCTTAAATTATAAAGTGAAAAAAACAGTTGTTGCATATCAACCTGCCGAAGTTAGTGCAATCAGTATTGTAACAAAAATAAAATTTAAAAAATACGTATTACCTTGAAACGAACAAAAGGATCCAAGTGGTGCCACCTGCAATATCTACTCGTATTTTAAAACAGTTTTATACAATTATTTGAAAATATCAAAACCATCCTATCTAAAACCATTATTCATCGGCATTCTCAGGCAGATCCTCATCAAACAATAATAATCAAAGTAAAAAAAAAGTTTTTCAGAAATAAATTACAAGTGCATATTATCGAAGTAACTTGTCTTATCTCAGTCTTCAAGGGAAATAGTAGTGCGAAAATGGTAAGAGAAATAATAATATAATATTGATATGAATGCCAGAATTAAATATGAATTGCTAATTCAAAACAATCTTTCCTTTTCAGCAAACCCGTTTTTTCAGAGTGAAGCGACGGCGAAGGTGAGTATGCCGCCGAGGGGGTAGGGTTTAGATAATCTGCGAATGGTTGATTTCGTGTTGCGGTCGGTGTGCGGTGCCGCAGTTTGGTTTTTGCGTGCTTGTTAGAGTAGATTGATTCAGTTTTGGATTCGAGCAGTTTATTTTGGGCACCGCGTCGGCGAATATTTGTGAACGCGTGATTTTTGGTTGAGGTTGTTTCGTGTTGTTTTTTTTTCTTGGACCGAAAGGAAAGGGAAATGAATTGGAGTACAGTAAAGTTAAGTCGAATTGTTGAAAGCCATAGACGCGTTTTTAATCGGGCCTTTGAATCGGTGGCTGATTCTGGTATTTTGGACTTTGTCAGCTGGCGGAATACCTGCGACCGAAATCCCTCTCCGAACTAGCTAGCCTGCCAGTAGCCACCTTGTAGTAGTAGTAGTAGGTGTCCAGACCTGTTGACCTGATGGGTACAGTCCGTTGACATGTTCCAAGACTTCACGTCTATAACCGATGAGAGCTCGGTTTAGATTTCCTTCGGGAAATATCGAGCGAACGAGACGCAGAAAAAAATACTTACAAATGGAATAAGCAGGTAATTACTAAATTAGGTCAGGTAGAGGGATATCATGTTTTTGTTTTTCGGATTGTTGGATATCCTTTTATTCTAGTTCATCTCGCTTCCGTTTCCGTCGAAGAGTGTGGTCTAGTACTGAAAAAATATGCGTCAGGATTTGTAATAAGTTGTTCGTTGATAATGTTACCGTCTGTTTTTCAATGTTTATATAATTCAAACCTTTCAAGAATATCACGTCTAGCGAAATCCCTTAGAAATTACAAACTGCAATTAGCATTCAACAACACTTGAAACAAACTGACACCAAACCTGAATGACACATCAATATACGAGAACAGCGGCATAACCAAACTGACATGTAAGGACTGCAACACGATATACAGAGGAAGGAAAAAACGGAAACTCACGACCAGAAACAAAGAGCACTTACAATCTTTCTTACACAACAAGGCAGACGACAATTATGCGATGCACGTACAAAAACACGCACACAAGCCTGTGACGCCATAACTAACTCTATGATATTGCTATACAACAAAGTAAAGGACCGAGACTTGATATCCTATAAAGGCTTGAAATATTGGATAGTCTGACACTAGATAGTGTTCGTTGTCATATATCGGGCAATGCTAATCAAATTGAGTCAAACTGACATGCGTTCGGAAGGTGACACTCCAGTCTCCAATTTCCATATGGACAGTTTTGTATTTTGTCATTCGTGTTGTTGTATTCATTTAAAAAGGAGTGTGATTTCTTAAAAAATTCGTTATATTTTACAAAATCACTACGATCAAGGTGATAATGCATCGCAGGCTCGTGATAAAATTTGTGGCATCTACGGTTAAGATACTTTATCAAAAGCCACAGCCAAGAGATGGTTCGCTCGCTTTCATTCTGGAAATTCTAATGTCAACGATGCACCTTGCTCAGGTCAACCAATCACTGAAAAAGTCGATGAAATCTTACTAAAAAACTGAAGAAGACCGACACATAAGCAGCCATGACATTGCTAAGGAACTGAATATTCATCACCAATCAGTTCTGAACCATTTGCGTAAGGCTGGATACACAAAGAAGCTCGACGTTTCATCACAAACGACTTCGACGCCAGGATTGACACTAAATACGGGGTGATATGGTGGGATTCGAAGGGAATTGTTTATCATGAGGTGCTAGAACCTGGCCAAACACTCAATTCGGCTCTGTACTTAACCAGGTTGCAACAAGCAATTCAAACAAGTTGAAGTAGCCAGAACGGCTTTGTAAAACAATTAGTAAATCAAACAATATATTCTGCATATCAAAACTTGACTAATATACAGATTCCATAAATTGAGTTCGAAAAATTATGGTGGTTGTTATGTTTTTAAATTCGCCGCCATTTTGTTTCAAGTGTTTCGACCCCCTCGCTTAATTAGTCATAAAAACACATTAATATTACAAACCATTTCTAGTATTTTTATCAATTTTTTATCATTTTCATATGTTTGTAGTGTCTAGGTCCGTTGTAAACGTGTATCTTCCTAGTATCACGTGTAAATGTTGCTGTAATTGTTAAACATTTAATCGGCTGTAGCTAAACCGTTTATTGTTCAATTATTATGAAATTTTTGGAACACATACAATTGGTTCCTAAACACTTAAATTGTAGCTTTTGGAAAACTTAAGGGTCTCATCTTGATTTTATAGGCAAAAACGTAAAATTTATAAAATGTACTATTATTAACAAGGTTGATCGAATTTCGACTTCTGAGGTATTTGTTGCCCTTGTACTCTTGAAGTCACACCTTTGGATTTTTTCAGGTTGGGGGCCACTCTCCTTTATGGGGAAACCCCCCTTTAACACATTAAAAATTCCTTTTCATGGTGAAACTTTGAAGAGGGCGTCACTTTGCACCTATTTACAAAATCTTCTGTTTCTAGGTTATGTAGTTTGCGAGAAAAAGTGGTGTGACACACGGATGGACGGACAGACAAGACACGATAGGGTTTTGTAAAATGATTTTACAAAACCCCGAAAAACCGGCCTGAATTGATCAATAGAAAGGGCGTTGTCTTCCATCATGCCAATGCCAGACCACACACATCTTTCATGACCCGGCAAAAATTGACAGAGCTTGGCTGGGAAGTTTTGAAGAAGGCCCGACACCGTATAGTCCAGAACTTGCACCATTAGACTACCATTTATTTCAGTCGCTGCAAAACTTCTTTAATGAAAAGAAATTCACTTCAAAAAGGGACTGTGAAAATCACTTGGCCAAGTTTTTCGCCGATAAAGCACAGAAGCTCTCTACAGATGGAATAATGGCTCTACCCAAAGAATGGCAAAAGGTATAGATAATAATGGACGATTTGCACTTAAATAAAAGCAATTTCAAATAAAAGAAATATTCAATCGAAAAATGACAAAAAAGGCTCCATACTTTTTTAACTTTTCTGAAGACGATCACGCAAGTGATCGAATATATATATATATATATATATATATATATATATATATATATATATATATATATATATATATATATATATATATACATACGAGTATATATATATACATACGAGTATATATATATATATATATATATATATATATATATATATATACCAGTATATATATATATATATATATATATATATACATACGAGTATATATATATACATACGAGTATATATATATATATATATATATATATATATATATATATACCAGTATATATATATATATATATATATATATATATATATATATATATATATATACGAGTATATATATATATATATATATATATATATATATATTGTTCTTCGTAGCACTAAATCTCCTCTCCGGCCTTCGCTTCTTGCAAATAGCGCCTCCAACTGTCTCGGCCCGTTGACCGCGTCCTCCAATTTTAAAATCCGAGCAGAGATGATCGTCGATCAAGTTAGACCCGCGTTTCCTCGGTTTCCCCACCGGTCTCCGGTCTTCAGTTCTCCCAACGAATACCTTTTTGGGTATCCGTTGTTCGTCCATACGATTCATGTGGCCAGCCCATTGCAGCTTCCGCGGTCTAACAATCGTTGAGACCTCCGACTCGTCAAACATTTCATATTACTCATGGTTGAATCGAATTTGCCATTGGTCCCCGTCTGGCTCCGCTCTTTTATTCGTTTCAGGACCCGTCACTCAAAGGCGTTCAATATATTTGAGGATGCTTGGGTTAGAGTCCATGTTCTGCACCCATCGCATAACACATTAAATTATCGTTCATTAAAAAGTTGCACACTTTTTTCTTCAATATAGTTTTTCATGCTGCGCATACTGTTGTTAAAATTTGTTTGATAATATCTGCTTACGTTTTTAATAATGTTATTGAGGTTAAATTCAGCAACAATTTTTTAAGTTATGTTTGTTTGTTTTTTTCCTTTTTTTACTTATTTATTTACTATTCATTTTTTTTCAAAATTTATTTGTCAAGTCTATGACAGATAAAATTTTAAATACTTTTTTATTTTAAAAAGACAGTACCATGAGGCTACTAAAAATATTATTTCATACCTTTTCAACATTTAAAAATAATTTGTTTATGCATAAGATAAAATCGTATTTTAGCAGTATCTTTTTGTTTTTGATATTCATTTGAAGTTCTGAGAAATATTTCTAGCTCCCTTTTAATATAAACCTTGAAGATACGTACCAGTGCAGCTTTTGTCAAATATTTATCTGCATCA
Source organism: Odontomyia ornata (assembly GCA_963969285.1). Classification (NCBI taxonomy): domain Eukaryota; kingdom Metazoa; phylum Arthropoda; class Insecta; order Diptera; family Stratiomyidae; genus Odontomyia; species Odontomyia ornata. Next base: position 372,365,952 of record OZ017738.1, on the reverse strand, counting down.
ATTCGTTTTCCAAGCATTACTTTTCAATCAGAATGATTCCACCTAAAATATAAAAATAAATTACTTGTAATTTATCTTATCAAAATAATAGTAGGAAATCAACATCAAACTAGGTAAGCAGGGTTTTAAAGAAAATAGAAATCACACTTTGAAGAAAATAAATTATAACCACTAACTTACGCTATGCCGATATGTCTCGGACTGTCTTATAGCCCAGTCATATTAGGGCTTTCACCTCGGAATGAAAGATAATAAGCTGCAAATTGGTATGAACCTTTGTTTTGTCATTCTAAATGTTGTCTCAAAAGTAACAATCGTTATCGTGTCCGCGTCTCAAGATATTCAAGGTCAAAGGTCACAAAAATCGGTTTTTCGCGAATATCTGGCTTCCTATCGGTTAAATGAGATTTGCATTTATTATAAAAGTTGTAGGCTATAAAATTCCCTACAACTTTTGTTTAAACTTTTTTTTCATACGACCAACCGTTTTGAAGGTAGAGCGCGAAGAGTGCACATCGTACAGTCATATACGGCCTAATGCAAGGTCAAGCGTGAGTTATGGTTGTCAGTACGTTATAAAGTCAATTATTTACTTGGAAATTATAATTATTAAACAATGCCTATTATTTATGTACTAACTATTAATTATTTATATTTAATTAAAGTAAGTAACTTGATTATTTATATATAATTATTCATATTTAACTATTTAAGTATAAAATATTATTAATTCTGGATTATATATTTTAGTTTTATTTTAAGTTAAAATGATAGTAAGAGTATATATTTTACACATATTTTTATTTATTATTAAATACGGCATAATATACATTTATCAAAATGTGAGTTCAAATATCAAAAGTATCTTTGTTGATTTTAATTGTAATGAAATTGGAAATGGAAGCTAATTATCTTCTTCTTGTTCGTCGTCTTCTTCTTCTTGTCGCTCAAAAATGTTCGATTCATTGTCATCATCCTCATTATCTGTCATGTTCATCTCCAAACCTTCCAGAATATCGGGATCATATGTATTTTCTTCATCGGGATTACTTGGATACAGTGAAGCGTTGAGGCAAGCTTGTCCGTTGCACTGGCCGCAAGCTAAAGAACATTGTAGCATTGATTTTCTGCATCCACAGCGGGAACCACAACCATTTTTGCAATTGCAAAATATTACGTTTAGTAGTTCGGCTGGTGCTGGAGGTAATAACGTTCGTATGGGCTCCAGGATTTCATTTTCAAGCATCCAGCCCCATTCTTTAGGTTCTAAGTCCTTCCCTAACCACGTTTGAATCTGGTAGTAGACACGTTTTATGTGTTGATGAGCTGCTACACTTGTTGGTGGAAGTGTTGACAGTTGTACAGGTTTATTTAGTTTTGTAAATTTGATGAATTGCGTGTAGCGGAAATGAGCAATGTTGTCCTCAGATTTTGGAGCATTATATAATGCCAACAAGATGCGCACTCCATTTTCTAATAATGTTTGTTTTGGGCAGTTTTCTTGTTGAAATACTTCCACCAGTTTATCTAAATCAGGAATTTTTTCCAATGCTCTAGTAACAGTTTTTTTTTCCTTTTTAAATAGCGCAGAAGTCGTGTCACAGCCACTGAATGCGTGTAAAAATAAAATGTGCTTTTTAGTACGAGGATATTGGTCAAAACTTTTAGTAGAATATATTTGTGTTTTGACATTGCCTTTGCCAACTTTTTTCAAAAAAATTTCCTGATGATGTGACTGAGTACGTCCAATTAAAATAACGAGCAAATCGATATCTTCTCCTATGATGACAGCAGTCTTTTGATGTTCTGATAAGGCAATAGCTGTGTCAATGATGAGAACATCAGCATCATCTCTGGCTTGTTTTGTTGTGATATTAACAGTTTTAAATTTTTCAACAAGCATGTCGATAAATTTTTTTTTTATTAGACCGATTTGATAAAAATTTTTCTTGACTGATTGGCACAACCATTGTTTCGTCAAAACAAACTTCATATGATTTTGAAAGTGCAGCAGTTCTTCTTTGTTGTTCCAGTGCTTTAATATTTTTACTATAGTCCGAATATCCGTCAAATACAACAACAATTGCTGAGCCATAATGTGTTTGTAAATATTTAATGTACTTATTTAAAATAATAGAGAAAGTATCGTCTTTGCTCCATACGACGCGATGCAGAAGAAATCCACCATCGATGATGTATATCCAGAATTAATAATATTTTATACTTAAATAGTTAAATATGAATAATTATATATAAATAATCAAGTTACTTACTTTAATTAAATATAAATAATTAATAGTTAGTACATAAATAATAGGCATTGTTTAATAATTATAATTTCCAAGTAAATAATTGACTTTATAACGTACTGATAACCATAACTCACGCTTGACCTTGCATTAGGCCGTATATGACTGTACGATGTGCACTCTTCGCGCTCTACCTTCAAAACGGTTGGTCGTATGAAAAAAAAGTTTAAACAAAAGTTGTAGGGAATTTTATAGCCTACAACTTTTATAATAAATGCAAATCTCATTTAACCGATAGGAAGCCAGATATTCGCGAAAAACCGATTTTTGTGACCTTTGACCTTGAATATCTTGAGACGCGGACACGATAACGATTGTTACTTTTGAGACAACATTTAGAATGACAAAACAAAGGTTCATACCAATTTGCAGCTTATTATCTTTCATTCCGAGGTTGACCCCTTTTTTTTACCTAATATGACTGGGCTATTAAGCCAGGGTAAACGAGCAGGAAAACCAAAAACTGATGTGAGCGGCAACGAAAATCATATTACCCTAGGTGGCAGGCAATCGGAGATTAGAAATCACCCACTGCAGTGCTAGGGACACGAATTCTGGGAGTGCCAACGTAAAACCCCCAAAAAACCTCTTACAGGATCTCGAGTTGCGATCCAACCCATCAACATGCACCCACCCTGTCAATGGAAAATAATTTGCTGGCAGACGATGATAGAAGACATCACGAACCTTGCTTGAAAGGAAAGGGAACGCGCTGTCTTTAGGATGTAAGCAATATTCCAACTTACGGAAAAGGAAAGCGCGTTGGTGGAAGCATGCTGAATAGCAACCCTTTATAAGAGAGAAAAGCTTTAAAACAAATGTGTTCATAACTACTACTCAGATGAGCCTTGTGTCAGAGATGGAAAAACTCGTTATCGACCAACGTATGAGAATTCCCATATAGGGAGGTAGCCCCTCAAAAAAAATGTTTACCATTGGTAGTCGAGTAGGGTGTCATTGGAAAGATCTCAATGAAATCTTTTCAAAACAAGTCTTAAAATTGCCTTATGAGTACCGAGGGGGGCAGGGGAAGGGGAAATGTATGAACTTTTCGCGTACCCCCCTCGCGATTGGACACCTTCCATCCGAAAAATCTGAAAAAAATCATGAATGTAGGCCTTAATGAGTACAACAACAACAAATATATGGGAAGTCGAAATTCACTCAACTTTGTTAGTAATAGTATGATTTATCGATTTTATGTTTTCTTGAATAAAATATAAACGGTAGCCTGAAATTTAATAAAAGTTTACAAGCAGATGAATATTTATAAGATTGATCTGAAAGTTTCGTAAAGATCGAATTGTATTTAACGAAGTTATAGCGATTTGAATTTTCCTGTATTACTATGGAACAACATGCCCTGTATTACTATGGAAACATATGGCTATGGAGCTATATGCGCTTTTTACCGACTTAGACACTACAGCTTTGCTAGGATTTGCATGCAAATTTCAGGAGTGATAGGTATCATGAAGATGAGTACATACAATTGAAACAAATCGAAGAGGCAGGAGAGAGCTCCTAGCAAAAGGCCTTTGTAACCATTCTAGGATTCGAAAAAATAGTACAGAGTGGCCCCTGAAAATATAATTTCATCAAAGGTAGCCGATCAGTATGATCCTCAAACATGACGTGTTTCATGATTTTATTCGTTGTTGGTTACTGCATTTTGTAAGTTGAGTACAAAACCCTTCTGACATGAGCATAGGTCTGTCTACCCAACTTGTTTAATTTTAAGTTTAGTTTGTTAAATAGAAGCTTGTCTTTAATGAATATTTTTTACGTTAATTTTATTCTTTTCGGTTGAATTTTTTACATACGTAGTGAGTTCATATGTTATTCAGTGACAGCAGCTGTAAGTTAGATCTTCGTATTATCTTTTCATTTTGAATCGATTGTAAATGTCTTTCCAGTGTAGTTCCGTAACTTTAAAATAAGTTCTTGGCACTCGGGGCTGGCTCTGAATTGCTTGGCAATCAATTGGTCAAACTATTCATACCCAATTCAACCTGCTCAATTTACTAAGAGGTAGCAATTTAATTAATTAATGTTTTATAAATAGGAGCAACCAGCTTGCTTCATTATTAAGATTTTGTAAAATAATTTTAGAAAGTCCTACTAAAATCGCAATCTGTTCTCCGTCCGACCGTTTATCAGACCATCAGTATGTCTGTCACAGAAAGTTTTCTCGCAAGCTACACAATCTAGAAACAAAAAGTTTTGTAAGTAGGTCAAAAGTGGTGTCCTCTTCAAAGTTTCACTACAGAAAAAATTAAATGGAAAGTCTTGATGAGAACCTTTTAAACCAGGTTTTTCACCGACACTTTTTGCTTCGAGAGTTAAAGGAAAAGGGGACGGGGAAATGTATGATAAATTTGTGCTTCCCCCTCGTGATTGAACATACTTGATTTGAAAATCTTTAAAAAAATCATGGAAGTAGGTCTTTATGAGTTAAAGGTCAACAAATACAATAACTCAGAAGTCAAAATTTGATCAACTTTGTTAATAATACTTGTTGTGCAGTTCATGAGTTTTACATTTTTACTCATAAAATCAAAATCGAACCCTTAAATTTGCCAAAAGCTAAAACTTAAGTTAGCTAGTAGTACTCACCCCCTGGTTCGAGTCTCATTGACAACAACGAAGATTTGTTTCGAGTGATTTTTCGAACGGACTATAAGCCCGTTCAGTCATGATACGTGCTACTATAAAATCAGAATGTATTGCAACTGGGTAGCTGGATACATGGCCAAAGCATTATACTGACCATATCGCCTTCCCGAGTGTCAATACATTCGATCAAAATAATGAGATAGTCCAACTATCTATAAGCGAAGGCCAAAAAGGGGCTGTAGTGCTAAAAGCAAGCAAGTTACCTAGTAGGAGATGCACGTGTACAGGAAATGTTACAACATTCGAAAGATAAGCAGCCAAGTTTTACCCGATTAAATAATGAAGATTCACAACAACAGTAAAACAATAATAACAATATGCTTTATTTAAATAAACCTTAACATTTAACAAGCATGAAGTGGTTGTAAATATAAATTATCATAAAATTTAATCGTCCTAAGGGCACTCTAAATTTATAAATATTTTATAAAAAATATTTTTTTTTATTCTTAAAAAGCCGTCAGACCTTGCTTTTTTGAGTGAGCAGACGCTTTTCGACTTCACTGAGCTATCTTCAGTGTCAAATAAATAAAATAATTGGATACAATTAAATTTTATATTATAAAACAATTAGTGGAAAAAACCCAACCATATTACAAAAAAATAAAATTTTATGTTTAATTGTAGCTTATGTAACTAATAAAGTACCAAATATATTCCTAAGCTAATATAATTTTGCAACAGTATTCCAAAGCTAATTTGATTGTACTACAATATTTTTATTCTATGTGTTACCTTCTGATAATAGAATTTATTGTACTTAAATCTATAAACTCATAGTACATTCGACAGTAAATTTTGATTGTTCTTACAAATATTGCCATCCAGTCACCAATATAGAAACAACTGAGTCCCCGTTCCATTAGCTTCAACAAACCTTGCCAAAGAGTATCTCCATTAACATGAACCCTTGCACTCAAATTCGGTGGACATTCTATCCTCTTGCCGCAGCCTATATACATGATTTATAATCAGCCTATAAGCATGATTTATATTAGGGACCATCTAAATCTAAAACATACACAAACGCTTCAGGAGGAATGAAACCAGTTGTTAGACATGTCCAAATATACCCGTCAGTAGGGTGGAATGGCTGCAAAATTCAGAGAGTTTCGCAGCGTCATCATCATTTGTAGCATAGCTCCAATTCGGGCCTTCACCTCCAGAAAAGTCGCCTCTAGTCGTCGCGGATCTGCAACCTTCCAAGTAGGGATCTGCTGTCAGTATCGATCCCACGGTTCATCGATTTCCCAACTTAACGTTTCCCTTGCGGTGTACTCTTTGATGTTCGGTTAAGAATCCTGTGCTACAACATTTTACATATACGAGTACGGATGAAGGTGGGTCGTCATTAAGACTATACAACTCCTCATTGTAACGTAGTCTCCATGCTTTACTGGAACATATATCCTTCTGAGCACTTTGGTTCGAATACGTCCAGGGTCTTTTCGGAAACATTTGTAAAAGTCCAGGTTTCACATCCATGCAGCAACACAGGTCTTATTAATGATTTGCATATGCCAATTTTATTTTCTGTATAAACGTCTCTGGATCTTAGCATACGGAAGTACTGAGAAGTAGGCTTTGGTTGCTGTGTTTATCTTTTTCTGTATTTCACACTTTTCTGTGCCCTTTCTATGAAGATTAACACCTCAGTATGGGAAGCTATCCACACTTTTCAGTTGCTGGCTTCTAAGGTCAGATTTTGTCATATAGAAATGTCTTTCCATGCTTGGGTCATGAATTTAGTTTTATTTTCATCGACCGACTTTTTTCGCTTTTGAGACTCCAGCCATATGAACGCTTCCTTCGCATTATGAATTGATCTGGACGTAATATTAAAATCGTCGGCATATACTATAAGTTGTGTGGGCTTGCAGAGTAGCGCGCCCATGGTGTCTGCTAACATTTGTCTGACCACATATTCCTGAGCAATATTGAACAACATTGGGACAAACTCATCCCACTTTTTCGGGACTGAGTTCGTTGGGAAGCTTTCAGTCGAATCTCCGTTAACTTCAACCTTATACTCGGCGTTTAGCATTGCACCTTTAGTCATATGGACAAGTTTATTTGGATGCCAAAGTCAAACATTATTTTCTACTGGACATTTCGGTCAACACTTTCATATACTTGCCTAAAGTCTACAAAGAGCTGATTACCGTTGATATTATATTCCCAGCTCTATTCAAACACCACTTTGACTGAAAATATCTGGCCATCGTAGATCGTCCACTTCAAAAATCACTTTGGTACTCTCCAATGATATTTTCATAATAGGGCTTCAGTCATTGCTCAATGACTTTAGACAGCACTTTATATAAGACGACAACCAATGGAGCAAATACTCAGGAACACCAAGAAATTTAAGTTTGCTCAATAAAATATTGTGATTTACTAAGTCAAGGGCTTTAGAGAAATCCAGATACAAAGTTTCCACTTGTAAACGGTCCTTCAAAGCTTTTGATGTCACACTCGTGAATTCTAAAAAATTGATCATTCATGAACTAACATATCCTGTACAAGTGAAAAAAGTTTCAGGTAGACTATTTTCTCCGGTAGTTTGGGAAAACAGGATAACAAGGAGATTGACCGATGATTAGCAGCGTTTGGACTGCTACTCTTTTTAAAAAAAAGGAGTGATATAAGATATTTTCCAACACGAGGGAAAAGTGCCAAAGGATAAAGGAGAACACTAATTGAAGTAACATACAGAGTTGTCAAGGGCTAAAATGAGCTTCATAATTTCTTCCGGCTAACAAATAAAGGGAAATGAGGACGGCATATGCATCATTGGGGCCAAAGAGCCAATGTTCGTGGTAGTATTTAAAATTTCATATCATTTGTATACATGAACAAATATTTTCCCAGATACTTCCACCACGTTTTACACCATTGTACATTTTATATTGGATAACAATTCAATTACATATGTATGTTTATATCATATGTCATATTGCTATTAAGTTAGGATTATTTATAATTTTTCCGACTATTTATACATTCTTTTATATAAATTTTCTTTCGACAACAGATTACATTATTTATAGCACACAAGTGTATTTGTTTCATTTTTACTTATCCATATAAATATATTTTTATATGGAAAACCAAAAATTCCAAAAAAGAATAATGGTAAATAAAATGAAAAGTGAGTTAACATCAAATTTATACCATAGAAGGTAGGTATGATTTTTTTAAAATCATATTGGATATTCTAAAAAGTATTGACCCTTTTTTGTCACTAGATGGTTTTCGTTGTCATATATCGGGCAATGCTAATCAGATTGAGTTAAAATGACATGCGTTTGAAAAGTGAAATTCCAAGTCTACAATTTTCATGTGGACAGTTTTGTACTTCGTCTTTCGTGTCAAAAGTTGTATTCATTTAAAAATGACTGAAATTTCTGAAAAAAATCTATATATTTAACAATATCACTAAGATCAAGGCGAGAATGCATCGCAGACTCGTGGAAAAATTTGTGGTGTCTACGGTTAAGATACTTTATCAAAAGCCACAGCCAAGAAATGGTTCGCTCCCTTTCGTTCTGGAAATTTTGATGTCAAAGTTGCACCTTGCTCAGGTCAACCAATCACTGAAAAAGTCTATGGAATCTTCCAAAAAAAACTGAAGAAGACCGACACATAAGCAGCCATGACATTGCTAAGGAACTGAATATTCATCACCAATCAGTTCTGAACCATTTGCATAAGGCTGGATACACAAAGAAGCTCGACGTTTGGGTCTCGCATGAATTAACACTAAAAAATTTGATCGACCGAATTCCCATTTGCGAAATGCTAATAAAACGCAACGAAATCGAGCCATTTTTGAGGCAAATCATTACAAAAAAAATGGGTAAGATAAAAGAATGTCGTTGGAAAAAGATCATGGTCAAAAAATGTGAATCATCACAAACGACTTCAAAGCCAGGATTGACACCAAATAAGGTTATGCTGTGTGTATGGTGGGAGTGGAAGGGAATTGTTTATCATGAGGTGCAAGAACCAGGCCAAATACTCAATTCAGCTCTGTACTGTCAGCAATTAACCAGATTGCAACAAGAAATTCAAAAAACCGGCCAGGATTGATCAATAGAAAGGGCGTTGTCTTCCATCATGACAATGCCAGACTATACACATCTTTGATGACCCGGCGAAAATTGACAGAGCTTGGCTGGGAAGTTTTGATGCATCCACCGTATAGGCAAAACCTTGCACCATCAGGCTACCATTTGTTTCAGTATCTGCAAAACTTCCTGAATGAAAAGAAATTCACTTTAAAAAGGGACTGTGAAAATCACTTGGCCAAGTTTTTCGCCGATAAACCACGGAAGTTCTACACAGATGGAATAATTGTTCTGCCCAAAAAGTGGCAAAAGATCATTGATAATAATGGGCAATATGTACTTAAATAAAATACATTTTAAATAAAAGAAATATTCAATCCAAAAATGACAAGGAAAAGCTCAATACTTTTTAGACTTACCAATAGATAATAAATATTCCTTTTTTTCAACTTCAAATTTTTTATATGCGTGTGGTAAATTTGATTCGGGGATAGCGTTCATTTTTTTGGATATGGAGTATATATAAAAATGAGTACTTAAAAATCAACTCCTCGATCATCTCATTTCTCAAACTTCAGCGGGTATCAGGCCCACGTCCATGAAAGGCCCGTCCGCTTAAAAGACAGCCATTGGGCTGTAGCTCCTATTATGAGATGCAGGGGCTTTTGCAATCGATGCGGAGTCTAGTGATTGTGTTGTTTCCGCAATTGCAGTCGGTTCGGTGACCGTGACGAGACAAAAGAATTTGGAATCCGCAGCCGAACCAGCCAGGAGTTCATGATTGTTAGACATACAACAACAGGTGATACTCCCAAAACCAATGCGATTTTTATTCAATACGAATTGTTATAAATTTTCAAAGAGTACAAAGCAAATACCAAACAATAAAAATACGAACTTAATGGCGAAAACGGCTCTCTCGATTTATACATTATTAATCAGAAAAACAATATCAAATACAATTTCATTAATATTGTTATATATTTTATCATTCAATTGGAAAAGGGAGAAAATAATAACCAACCACATTTTAAAATTAATAAACATTCTCACCGAATAGTCAACTTTTAGCCTACATCTACTATGCTAACTCCACCATAGATAGTCCCAACCCCATATTTGAGAAAGGAACCCCTTGTTTCCCCAACCCCAGCTTCCATGATATCTCATCCTAAGCCCCACGATTAAATGGTAGTAAATGTTCTCGGGGTCATACATTGGGTTTACAGGTCCCCAATAACGGGACATTAAATGCCCAGAAATGCTAATGCATGTAAATACATCTATAGCTCTGCTACTAAGCCCCACTAGGAACTCCATTCTGGGTACGTAAGAGGGTGAAGGCGAGTCTTCCGCGCCTGATAACGGAATCAAAGTAATAACCATGCCATCGGAATGGAGGTTGGGCAACAGACTAATTCCCCGTCCCTGGAAAACCTTAAAATATTTCGAAACCTGCAGAAGGGCCTCGGAATGGATTGGACTCATGGCAACGACCTCGCGAACGGAAAAAGGATCCTGGAATGTCAGGTCACTCAATTACCCTGGCGCTGTTAAGGACCTTTTAAAACAGGCTAGCCAATATCAGTTAAAGATACTAGCAATCTAGAAAACGAATTGGACTGGAAATGATATTCAAGACATGACATCTCACACAATAATCAAAAGTGGGCAGCCTACTGGAAAACGTGAATTCGGAGTATAAAAACGAAATTCTTCCAAATCTGGCTGATCAATGTTCACGATGCGATCGAAGAAAATGACGAAGAAATGAAGGAAACGTTCTACAATCATCTAGAAAGACTAGTCGACTCATTGCCTACGAACGATACAAAAATAATTCTGGGTGATTTCAATGCTTAGGTTGGCAATGAGCTATCTCATCGGGGAACAACTAGAGGCTATAGTCTCCACGATAAAACAAATGACAACGGCCAGCGCCTGATTGACTTTGCATGTAGCAGAAATTTAGTCATACGTTCGACTTGCTTCCCACATCGACGCATTCACAAAATGACCTGGGTACCATCAAATGGCAGCACACAAACCAGAGCGACTATGTTCTGATCCAACAACGTTGGGCTTCGAGCAAACTTGACGTTCGGACATACTGAGGAGCCAATTGTAACTCAGATCATTACTTGGTCAAATTAAACTTTTGATGTCATATGTCAAAGGCATATTCGGCGAAGACCAGCCCACTACAAAAAATTGACATCGAAAGACTCCAAATGGCGTCTGTGGCAAAATTTCACGGAGACCTTCAACAACCAGCTGGCTTCGATTTTATCAGACGCATGGCTGAAAACAAGCAACGAGCTCTGGATGGAAGTGAATGCGGCTATTAAGAACGTGGCAAAACAGACGATCGGACATCAAGCCCGGCCCAAGAGAAATGATTGGTTCGATGATGAGTGCTAGAATGCGTTAGAGAAAAAAAATCAGGCGTACAAAGAATACGTAGGTAGGAAAGCCAGGGCGGAGAGAGAACACTATGAAAATCTCAGAAGAGTAGCGAAGAGGATAATTAGAACTAAGAAAAGAAAAAACTATGATCACCAATTGAGAAGCATGGATGTAAGTCTAGCGAGCAACAGCACAAGATAAGCATGCAAAGTAGTGAAAAGCCTGAAACGTGGTTATCAGCCCAAAATCAGACTCTGTCGTGATGACATTGGTAATATTATCGCTGGTGAAATCAAGATTAAGGAAAGATGGATGTTATATTTCAAGAACCTCCTTAATTCTCCACACAGCTCCAGAAGATCGGAGCCTATAGATGTCTACGGAGAGATTCCATTACCCCAACCAATTCTTGATGTAGTTTGTTCCACCATTAAAGCCCAAAAGAATAATAAAGCGGCGGGCATCGATGAGATTCCAGTGGAGCTCATCAAATATGGTGGCAGTAGTGTTCATAAAGCTATTCACAAAGTCATCCAGCACATTTGGCAACAAGAACATATGCCCAAGAGTGGATTCAATCAATTATATTCCCTATCCACAAAAAACGTGAGAACCTACAGTACGAAAATTATACAGGCGTATCACTACTTTGTACGGCGTACAAAATATTTTCAAAAAAATTATAATTATAAAAAATTATAATTATACGCCAACAGTATTATTTGGGAGTGTCAAGGTGGTTTTAGAACAGGGAGATAGACAATAGACCAATTGTTCACAGTCACAGGTACTTGAAAAATGCTCAGAGTTCACTATGGGCGCACACCAAATTTTCGATGACTTTAAGCAAGCCTACAACAGTTTGATCGTAATGTACGGTACCAAATAATGCTTTGCTTTGGTATCCCCGCCAAATTAGTCCGTCCTACCAAAATGACAATGACGTCGACGACCTCCTAAATCTGCATCAATAACCAACTCACTGATTCCTTTGGCAGGGAGATGGGCTGGCCCCATTGCTATTCAATTTGGCTCTAGAGTACGTCATAAGGAAGGTATCTGTCGATACACGAGGTGCATCACTATACAAGTCGAGTCAAGTAGTAGCCTATGCGGACGACAACAACATTTTGTCACGGTCATTAACCACTGCCAAAGAAGTCTTCCTGAAACTCGACAGCGAGGCAAAACTATTAGGGCTAGAAATCAATGAAAATAAAACAAAGCTCATGAAGCAGTCAAGGAAAAACACTACACAAATGACCACACTCGGCGAATACAGTATCAAAAATGTGAGCGAATTTCTGTATTTAGGCGCCGAAATAACCAGAACCAGTAATGAAAGAGATGAAATACGCCGAAGAATACAGCTCGCAAATAAAATATTTTATTCAGTATTGACGATCTTGAAGAACAGCGGCATACACAGGAAAACAAAGGTCCAAGTATACAAATCTGTGATAAGACTTGTGTAACGTTAGGGGTGTAAAACATGGCCCTAACCCAAGCACCCGTTAACATATTGAACGCCTTTGAGTGACGGATCCTGAGACGAATATTTGAGGCGAAGCTAGACGGGGATCAATGGCGAATTCGATACAACCATGAGCTACATGAAATATTTGACAAAACGGAGGTCGCAACGATTGTAAGATTGCGGAAGCTGCAGGAGGCTGGCCAATTGAATCCTATGGATGAGCAGTGGGTACCCAAAAAGGTAATCTTTGGGAGAAAAAAGGGCCAGAGACCAGTGGGAAAACCAAGAAAGCGCTGGTCTGACTTGGACTTCAAAATTGAAGACCAAGACAGTTGGATGCACTATTTGCAGGAAGCGAAAGACTAAAAGGGGCTGTAGTGTGACGAAGAAGAACTCAAATGCGAAGAGTGTTTCATCTTCTTATCGATATCCCGTCTATATATGTGACTTATAATTGGGATACCGTCAGAATCAAAAACATATCGATTCATATCCAAATACAGGAATGCTTCTAGAAGAACGAAGCGAGTAGTGAGACGAGCCTCAATATATTCATCTGTAGGGTGGAACGGCAGTTAAGTTCAGGGGTTTTCGCTTACAGTTACAGATCTTGCGATATGATTCCGAAGAAGTGTCAATATGAAGACAATGCCTGTCGCCACTTTAGCTCTTCGATAAATTCTTCTATGCGATATATAGTAGTTCCAATCCATCTCAGGCATCCTATATAAACCAGTACATGCACGAAGACATTTCCTTTCGAAAACTCTTAATCTTTCCATAGTACTAGGACTCTGGTTGTACCAGATCTGACATCAATATGTCAAAACTAGTCTAACCAGGGTCTTGTAACAATGCATCTTGAATGAAAGAGTCGTCGAAGGGACATGACTACTTTTTAGGGTTTTGTACTGAAATACAAAACCCTATTGCAATCACGACCTTTGTCCGTCTGTCCGTCCGTCCGTCCGTCCGTCTGTATGTCACAGCACTTTTTCTCCGAAACTATAGAGGCTACAGCCATGAAACTTTGTGGAAAGGTCAGAAGTGGTGACTTCTTGAAAGTTCAAGGGTGGAAACATTTTTCAAAGGGGTTTAAGGGGGGTCTCCCCATATAGGGAGGTGACCCCTCAAAAAAAAATTTCACCATTGGTAGTCGAGTAGGGTGTCATTGGAAAGGTCTCAATGAGACCTTACCAAAACAAGTCTTAAAATTGCCTTATGAGTACCTAGGGGGGCCAGGGGAAGGGGAAATGTACGAACTTTTCGCGTACCCCCCCTCCCTCGCGATTGGACACCTTACATCCGAAAAATCTGAAAAAAATCATGAATGTAGATCTTCATGAGTTCAACAACAACAAATACATGAGAAGTCGAAATTCACTCAACTTTGTTAGTAATAGTATGATTTATCGATTTTATGTTTTCTTGAATAAAATCTAAACGGTACCCTTAAATTCAATAAAAACAGATGACTATTTATAAGATTGATCTTTTCTGAAAGATTCATAAAGATCGAATAGTATTTAACGAAGTTATAGCGATTTGAATTTTCCTGTGTTACTATGGAACAATATGCCCTGTATTACTATGGAAACATATGGCTATGGAGCGCTTTTTACCGACTTAGACACTACAGCTTTGTTAGGATTCGCATGTAAATTTCAGGAATGATAGGTGTCATGAAGATGAGTACATACAATTGAAACAAGTTGAAGAGGCAGGAGAGAGCTCCTAGCAAAAGGGCTTTGTAACCATTCTAGGATTCGAAAAACAGGCCATGAATCGATGATTACAGTACAGAGGAGTGGCCCCTGAAAAAAATTTCATGAAAGGTAGCCGATATTAGTATCCCCCGCGAATGGACACCCGTGATCTAAAAAATCTGAAAAAATTATCAAGGGAGATATTTATGGGTATAACTATAATAAATACCTCAGAAGTCAAAATTCTTTCAACTTTGCTAATAATAGTATGATCCTCGAACATGACATGTTTCTTGATTTTATTCGTTACTGGTTACTGCAGGGGGCTGGCCAAATGAATCCTATGGATGAACAATGGGTACCCAAAAAGGTATTCTTTGGGAGAAAAAAGGGCCAGAGACCAGTGGGAAAACCAAGAAAGCGCTGGTCTGACTTGGATTTCAAAATTGAAGAACATTGTCAGTGGACCAAGACAGTTGGGTGCACTATTTGCAGGAAGCGAAAGCCTAAAAGGGGCTGAAGTGTTACGAAAAAGAACTCAAATGCGAAGAGTGTTTCATCTTCTTATCGATATCCCGTCTATATATGTGACTTATAATTGGGATAGCGTCAGAATCAAAAACATATCGATTCATATCCAAATACAGGAATGCTTCTAGAAGAACGAAGCGAGTAGCGAGACGAGCCTCAATATATTCATCTGTAGGGTGGAACGGCAGTTAAGTTCAGGGGTTTTCGCTTACAGTTACAGATCTTGCGATATGATTCCGAAGAAGTGTCAATATGAAGACAATGCCTGTCGCCACTTTAGCTCTTCGATAAATTCTTCTATGCGATATATAGTAGTTCCAATCCATCTCAGGCATCCTATATAAACCAGTACATGCACGAAGACATTTCCTTTCGAAAACTCTTAATCTTTCCATAGTACTAGGACTCTGGTTGTACCAGATCTGACATCAATATGTCAAAACTAGTCTAACCAGGGTCTTGTAACAATGCATCTTGAATGAAAGAGTCGTCGAAGGGACATGACTACTTTTTAGGGTTTTGTACTGAAATACAAAACCCTATTGCAATCACGACCTTTGTCCGTCCGTCCGTCCGTCTGTATTTCACAGCACTTTTTCTCCGAAACTATAGAGGCTACAGCCATGAAACTTTGTGGAAAGGTTAGAAGTGGTGACTTCTTGAAAGTTCAAGGATGGAAACATTTTTCAAAGGGGTTTAAGGGGGGTCTCCCCATATAGGGAGCTGACCCCTCAAAAAAAATTTTCACCATTGGTAGTCGAGTAGGGTGTCATTGGAAAGGTCTCAATGAGATCTTACCAAAACAAGTCTTAAAATTGCCTTATGAGTACCAAGGGGTGCAGGGGAAGGGGAAATGTACGAACTTTTCGCGTACCCCCCCTCCCTCGCGATTGGACACCTTACATCCGAAAAATCTGAAAAAAATCATGAATGTAGGTCTTCATGAGTTCAACAACAACAAATACATGAGAAGTCGAAATTCACTCAACTTTGTTAGTAATAGTATGATTTATCGATTTTATGTTTTCTTGAATAAAATCTAAACGGTACCCTTAAATTCAATAAAAACAGATGACTATTTATAAGATTGATCTTTTCTGAAAGATTCATAAAGATCGAATAGTATTTAACGAAGTTATAGCGATTTGAATTTTCCTGTATTACTATGGAACAATATGCCCTGTATTACTATGTAAACATATGGCTATGGAGCGCTTTTTACCGACTTAGACACTACAGCCTTGTTAGGATTTGCATGTAAATTTCAGGAATGATAGGTATCATGAAGATGAGTACATACAATTGAAACAAGTTGAAGAGGCAGGAGAGAGCTCCTAGCAAAAGGGCTTTGTAACCATTCTAGGATTCGAAAAACAGGCCATGAATCGATGATTACAGTACAGAGGAGTGGCCCCTGAAAAAAATTTTATGAAAGGTAGCCGATATGAGTATCCCCCGCGAATGGACACCCGTGATCTAAAAAATCTGAAAAAATTATCAAGGGAGATATTTATGGGTATAACTATAATAAATACCTCAGAAGTCAAAATTCTTTCAACTTTGCTAATAATAGTATGATCCTCGAACATGACATGTTTCTTGATTTTATTCGTTACTGGTTACTGCATTTTGTAAGTTGAGTACAAAACCCTTTTGACATGAGCATAGGTCTGTCTACCCAACTTGTTGTACTTTACTGAGCATGAATTTGGCATGTTTAGTATTGTAATACTGATACTACTGATAGAGATGAACACTGAGGTATCGAACACAGAAATTATGTGGAACACGTTCTGAACTACCTCCACCAGCCATAATGTGGAAATCCTTCCAATTACGTTGTAGGTGTTGACTGACCAACTGCAGCGTTGCCCAAAACAACATTGGTTCGCACTTCTGTGGATTGATTTTAATTCGCCAATTGTCGGTGTAGAGCTGCACATCATTAAACATTTTTGAAAATTGCTCTGAACTATCGTAGCATTTCGGTCTGCCGTCTGAATGATCAGATCATCGGTGTCACTGTACCAAGACTCCGCAATAAGGAACATTCACTCCGAAATGAGGAATTAAAATCAGGTGAAGTCAGATCTTCTCGAACCGTAGCCAAGTGGTTGTTGGTCTGGATGCGATTGGGATGGAATCTATCGAGCTCGTGGCGATGGTGACGGTGTTTGCTGCATTTATTCAGATTTGATCATGACTTGGCAGCACGGAGTTAATGTCCATTACACACAAGTGAGTGTCACTAAACCTCGTAAAGTCCAGTTGTCTAAATATTTTCTGTTCTTAATCGCAAAAGAAAGCACTTTCAATTGTTATGAAGTTTAATGTTTACTAATAAGCGCACTCACCATTCAGAATCTTATGACAGGGAAACACACGAGATGAGTAAGCTTCTGGTCAGCGTATCGTCCACCCTTCACTATGTTGAATAACGAGTCTATTTAGTTAAATATATTTCATCTAATTCAAATGGGTCTGATGTCTTTTAGTATAAGTCGAAATGACAAGCAGTTCAAGATATCATTTACCCGGGATTCCTCTGCCAGCAGTCGTCGCGGCGCCCCTACATTAGATGTTATTTTCCTAAGCACAAATCATTAAACTCAAGACTATACAAGTAACCTACATAAGCTCCGGCGATTTTTCGTCTTCACATGAAGTACTTCAACCTAATCCAACAATGTGTCCGTCGATCCGCAACGATTTTGTGCTTCGAAAGTATCAAATGATTATGCAATTCGCGTTAAGTTAGTACTTTACGTGGCCCGCCGCTGACAGCACTAGCTTGCGCTCATGCACTTCTGAAGTCAGGTAGTGAGTAGTAGCATATATCTGTCATTCTAACACTTTCCGGCTGATTGAAATGATGTACGAATGACCGATATCTGCTGAGTATTGCTACGCATCTTATGAACAAAGTTTGTGGCATAATATTGCCGCCAAAACAGCATACGCGTTACGGATTAATTTTTCGTGCACATTGGCTGATTTATCGAGTAGTTCGCGGGGCAAACTACTCGATCAAAACAAAACCATCCTTTTGATGATTGATTTCCATTATGTTTGTGTTATGGTCCCTATCGTAAGGAAGCACCTGCAGTTTCCGTTGAGGACTATTATAGCTGAATTCAAGTCTTGCGTCAGCAATGCAGACGACCAAATAGGAATTTTTCCTAGGGTATATTGGGAACTCCGACCCATACAGATTGCAGATTCAATCTGATTCTCTGTTATCCACGATTTCAAGAATACAACTCTTGGATTTTTGTTCGCGTTCAGCCATGATGTACGCCGGGCTTCCGGTCACCGGCAAGAATATAATAATTATGCAGCGTGTTCAATTCGAGTATTTCAAACAATTAATTGTGGTCTTCCTTGAACTTGAGAACATTTCGACGAATTGCATAGCACAACAAAGAGGTTATCCCCACCTGGCAGTGAAGTTTTGACGACGGACACTTGAAGAAATTCAATGTTTTTGAATTCGACTTTATCAAAATTTTGAAAGCAATAGGATCTTCTTATCAACATCCCGGTGCCACCTCCTCCATCATCGTTTACTCTATCGTTTCTTACGAATTCAAAATCCTTGAATGTCATGGACTGCCTTGAATTGAGCTGGGTTTTAGTGAGAAGTATGAAATCGAGCTTTTGTTTGACGATGGATCCCAGGAGATAGTCACGTCGATGCAGAGTAACAATGGAGTTGACGTTGATCGAGATGAGATGAAGCCTATGCATGGGAATGTTACTGCATGGCAAGTTATTTTGAGACGTTTGAAAGGTCTAAACGCTGTAAAACAGTTTATTTTTGAATCTTGTTTATCAATTCTTCCCGATAAAGAACTAAGTTGCTGGTAAATTTTAAGAAGTAGCTCATTATTGCTACTTACTTTGTTTATATTATTACGGTAGTATCTGCTGGTCCTCTATCGGCGAGTGCAAATGATACCGTGGGCTTGACGAAGTTAGAAGGTATTTCACTGTGGTGTACTTGCGTTTGTTTTGGAATAAATTTAACTTTTGCATCTTGATATCGGGGTCATCCTCGATGTGATGCTGGATGACCAAATATACCACAGTTAACGCAGTACAATTTTCATTTAGGCTCAGTCTGAGCCAATTCGCACTTACCGGGGGCATGAAATTCTTTGCATTTAACGCACTGATAGTGCATGGTGCAGTTGACAGTCGAATGACGAAACCGTTGACGCCGGTAACACTTGCTGACCTCTCTTTTCTGGAGGCAGTTCCACCTCACCACTATGAAATTCAAGTTCCTTATTTGTTGAAGGGCACGTGGACTGCTTTGTACCAGATTACGCAGTAAATTCTTCTTTTCGGTGCTTGATCTCGTCGTCGCGAAGGTTTTGACAGAAATGAATTCAATTTCTGGTGCAGCATTGACCACCTGAAGAAGATCGACCGTCTTTTCTCCGCAGTCTAGACCCTGTCTGGTTTTTTTTCACTTTTTGGGGTATACGTGAAGTGTGGAACCTCCCCAAAATTCAGGATATATTTGGCTGACTTGAAATCAACCAGTGATTTCGTTTTAATAGTTAATTTTTCTGCATTTACTCTATTGATTCTGAAATTGTTTGATTTATTTTCGGCTGCCTATAGCCCAACCATAACTCTTTCGTTTTGTACATTTATTGGCAGAATTTTTTCTGCCTTGTTGCTGGCTTTTTCTGAGGAGCCAGCAGAACTGCCAGTTGGTTTCTTCTCTTTGTAATCGAATTCATTTTCGCCTCCACAAAATACTCCAACTGAAAGACAGCTGTCTTTTTCTATTTTCAGTTCTTCTCTCTATTTTTTTAAATATTGAATAAAATTTATATTAGTATCTTTATGACAATTACCTTCAATATTTTCTTTAATTTCCTTTGTTTCTTCTAGTCCTTTCAGCGCTGCAACATAGTTTTAACTTTCGTTATTCCCGCCAGCACTCAAAATTTCTTCCGGGATCGCTTGTTTCATACTTTTCTTCGCCTTTGTTTTCTGTTGAACTTGGTATTGCGGCTGCAGCTTTTGAGGCGACTAGATCTTTGAGGGACTGTATATCTAGCTTTAGTTCATCATTTTCTGATCGTTATTTGGTAATTTCTTCATTTTCCTGGATTATTTGTACTTTCTTTTGTTGATTTTCGACAGTTTCGTACTTGACGTTTTCCAAGGTTTCCCCAACGGTGGGAAGCCGTCGGGCTCCTCCATACTAGCGGCCCCGAGGTAGTCTTTGGATTCTTCGCCTTTCTTTATGTGTCGAAGTAAAACTATATTCGATATGAATTCCTTGAAACGATTGCTTCGACGGTATAAGCTTTGAAAACTTTTGACCGGAGCGATTTCGCAACGAATGCTAGACGTAGGCACAACACGTGATATTGTGGAGATACACATTTACAAAGGATCTAGATACTATAGGTATGTAGGAGTCCCAATGAAAATTTTAGAAATTGTTTGTAACGTTGATATGTTATCACGACTACCCAAACAATGAGGTTAACGCACTAAAAATAAAATGGTGGTGGATTTAAATACATAAAAACCATGTTTTAATTCTTTGAGCTCAATTAATGAAATCTTTTTGTGTCATACTTTGATATTCAGAAGACCTGGTTTGGGTTACTTGATGGTTTACGCACTCTTCTGGCAGGAGCACTTTCCTGCATCTTCGACTTGTGTTTATTTCGCAAGCACCATCATAGCTAAAAACTTAATAAAAATATAACTAAAATTGAGTTGTAATACTTCTTCAAGTCCCTACCTATATAGTCTACATAAAATTTAATAAGATGTTTTATTACTGTTGCTTCAAAATCCAACCAAATATTTTTGATTGCATTTATATACGTAAAATGGAATCCATCTCACAACTTCCTAATGCAGCCCTCGTCATTTAATAGTTTATCGACAAATACATACATACAAGTAGTTTGAATGATTCCCTCTATTCCGGCGTCTGCGTCTCGATCCCATGACTTGTACAAGTTGCTGTTTTTAATGGAAGCATGCAGACATGCTGCCGCGCCATTGCTGGCAGGAACCCAAACATCACGCACATTTCTATGTACGCAAACAAAATGTCCTACGCGCCTATGTAATAGGTCAGTGTGTCATCGAACAGCTGTTCACCCTTAATCAAATGCCACCCCCGCATCATTGCATTCCACAGATCCTCCCGCCTCTCATCCGCACCCCTGAAAATATCATCTTACCACCATTGTAAGGGTTGTTCGACCTTTGGCAGAGCTCTACGCATGATTACTCATTTCATCATCTTGTGCCAGCCGTCCTCGCATCAAAATCCCATCCATACACCGTTATGTAAAGCGGCGATAATCTCTTCCCACCGTCGTCGATTGTATTTTGAGTACGAGATTAAGATGCCAGATAAGAAAAATTTCCTTTATTATTATTATTGTGGTGGCAGTGAAGCATGTCGCAAGCTTCAATCGGATGCGCCGTTTGTGGAGCGATGCAAGTGCCGGGGACGTGGTGCGAGGCGGCTTCGGCGCGCCATCACAAGTTCTCACCGTGCAGCGGATTCTGTCAGAGCAAGTGTTTGTTTGTGAGCGCGTGTGAAATTGTAAATATCATTCAAAGCTTGTTAACGAGCCGGCAACCGGGTCCAGGACCGAGTGCTGTCCGACGGGTTTACTTCGTTCACGGGCGAGGAATTTATTCAAGCCCATCATGAAATTAGTGTCCATTGATAACTCGTCGCGTTCAGCGTAAACTTGCACATCCGCATCCTCCGATTTTGCACTTGGCAAGCGGGCGCCATACTACGCCTTGTACTATTTATAGTGACGGTCTATACGATTGCCGCGACGCGTACACGTGTAAAAATAGACGACACAGCACAAGTGCGAAGCTCGCTATCAACTAGTTTATGTTGTAACTGGTTAGAGTTGGTGGAACTAGCCGAAAGAGGGCAGGTCAGTGACGTGACGACAGCGCAGACGGCGATGTAAGTGAAGTGCAAACATAGTGTTTGTTTTGTAATTAAATGATGACGTCGAATGGCTGGATGACTTGTGTATTTAGGCGCGCATA
The DNA here is from genome assembly GCA_963969285.1 of Odontomyia ornata. Lineage (NCBI taxonomy): Eukaryota > Metazoa > Arthropoda > Insecta > Diptera > Stratiomyidae > Odontomyia > Odontomyia ornata. The sequence continues at coordinate 372,343,712 of OZ017738.1, read as the reverse complement.
AGAAATTTGGCAACGACGCATCTCGTCTCTATCCAGATCCACGGCAGGTTCTTTACGTGGTAGCGTTTTTGCCGGACGTTGTGCGCGTGTGTTTATCTGTTTCGTCTTTTGTTTGTGTACGCGAACGTGGGATCTATTTACAGTAGATATCAGATTTTATGGAACGAGTTATGAGGATTGGATTATGGAGGAATAGATAAGCGACGCGCTTGTAGATGGAATAATAAAATTCTTCTGATTTAAAAAAATATTTCAGAGATCGATATAAAGGCAATTTAATTTAAGAATCAAATATTTCTCATTAGTTTTCTAACAAATTGAGGAGCAGTCATAAGTTTAGCGTTATAGCATAGCTGTGAATATTTTGTAAGTATGTATGAACTAGCTTTGTTCGCCGGGCCCGTGATGAACTCTTAGATAAGTTGAATTTACGTTTTCGGGGCATTTCAAGAGAGGAAAAACTTAAAAGAGAAAGCAACAGCGAGCAAAATTAACACAATAAGATACCTAGCTTAAGAAGTTATAACAGACTAACTATAACTTAGAGGTAGAAATGAGTGGCAATAAATATACTTGTATAGTGGAAAAATAGGATTCAAATTAAATAGTCAAGCGGAAGAATAATATTAAATTATGTTTTTAATTGATCGTTAGAGAGATTTTCTGTTTATTGATCACCCACATACACTTGCCAGAAAAAGTTTCCATACAACATCAAAAGAAAGCGGTTATAGCACTCTTTTATCGAGTGGTTACCGCTGCACCGATTGCGTTCAAATTTTGTATTCCGGAGCACTTTTTAATTCTAAAACCGATAAGGTGAGGAAAAATTCGATCCAAAACGTTTTTCAATATAATTTTAGTATCGAACTGACAGATGAGCACTACATTTATTCGTCAATTGACAACTCATACATTTATTCAATTGTGACCAGATGTTGTCATATAACACTATTGAAGAAAATAACTTCTAAAGCCTTGTCAAGAATAGAAGGGTGCTCTTTCAAAGAATAGAAGGGTGCCCTTCCAAAGAATAGAAGGGTACCCTTCTAAAGAATAGAAGAGCACCCTTCTATTCTCAGGAGGAGCACTTTTCTATTCTATAGAAGGGTACTCTTCAAATCAATAGAAGGGTATCATAAAGTATAGAAGGGTACCCTTCTATAGAGTAGAAGGAAGAGTACAAGGATTCTTCCCTAAAAAGTAGAAGGATGCCCTTCTATAGAATACACACCTAAAGAATAGAAGATTGCTCCTCTAGAGAATAGAAGTGTGCCCTTCTAGAGAAAAGAAGGCTGCTCTTCTAGAACCCGTCCTTGCACAATATATTACAGCAGCATCGGGGATCTGCCATTTCAAATATTATAATTTAATGCCTTAAATTCCACCAAAATGTTGTTGAAATACAATTCCCATCCCATTTTCTTCAATTGTGTTATATGACAACATCTGATCACAATTGAATAAATGTGTGGGTTGTCAATTGACGAATAAATGTAGTGCTCATCAGTCAGTTCGATACTAAAATTAATAAATTTATATTGAAAAACGTTTTGGATCGAATTTTTCCTCACCTTATCGGTTTTAGAATTAAAAAGTGCTCCGGAATACAAAATTTGAACGCAATCGGTGCAGCGGTAACCATTCGATAAAAGAGTGCTATAACCAAGAAAGCAACATATTGGGAAACTCATGCTAAAGAAGGCTGCTACGATTAAATATTCAAGCAACAAAATTTACTCATTAATGAAACTATCTTTTCGATAAATCTTTCCTGCGGAATCCTTGAAAAACTAGATTTTACGAAATAACAAAAACGCCGCATTTAAACGAACCAGAAAAATTATCCGTACTTGACAATATTAATTGGAAATATTCAAATATTTTATTAAATATCAGGGTTTAATAGCTTGTCGGGATAACCTTTCCTTTTAAGGCCATCCTTAAGTCGATTTGGCATAGAGTGAACCAATTTGGCTATGCCCTGCCTAGTAATTTTGCCCCATTCATTAACGATGACTTTTTTCAGCATTTCCTTCGAGGATATGCTGTGCAGATGGATCCTGCGCTCCAACAAGTCCCACAAATGCTCAATGGGATTAAGGTCTGAGGATTGGGGTAGCGCACACAGTTGATGTTTTGTGTTGTAGAGCAACCAAAGCTTCACATTGTGTGCTGTGTGCTTGGGATCATTAGCTTGCTGGAACCAGAAATCGTCACCAAGCCTCAACTGCTGAACGCTTTGCTTCAAATTCACCTTCGAAATATTAAGGTAACCGTATTGATCCATAGTTGATTCTATAAACATAAATTGGCCAACTCCTTCTGCCACCATACATCCCCAGACCATCACACCACCCCCACTATGTTTCACAGTTGGTACCAGACTTTCTTTTTCGAGGGCAGTAACGCTCTTCCGCCACACTAACTTTCTTCCTTTAATGCCAAATATGGAAAATTTGTTTTCGTCAGAGAATAGACCTGTTCCCAAAACTCTGGTGGCTTGTTTCTATATTTTTTTTTGCGGAATCCACACGTTTCTTCCTGTTCACTTCCAAAATGTATGGCTTCTTACGTGCTTTGCGTGAGCGATATCCATCTCTCTTTAGTATTTTTCGTATGGTATCTTGGTGGAGAGCCTTGCCAAAGTAGTCTTTTATATTTGCAACAATTTTGGGAAGCAGTTACTCGAGAATTCTTTTGAACTGCCTGCAAAACGTTTATTTTTTTCGCGTTCAGTCAGTACGGAGGGTCAAACACAACGTAGCTTTGACATAATCGAACCAGTTGTAGAAACTGTTCTCCCCACACACTGGACAGATGAGTGTGTTCTGCCAACTATTTGACCAACTTTGCGCAAAGTTTTCGCTTCACTCTTAAATTTAAGCATAATTTTCCTCTCCTCAGCACTGATTTCACAAATTTTGGGCATCATGATGTATTCTAGTGCACAAAAAATTTTAAAAAACTGCATTGTCTTTTAAACCTATCACAACTTAAAGTATAACTATTATCGGACCTAAAAAAAATTAATATGCATCTGCATGTGTCATCGCATAACACGGGGAATCCCCCGGTTTGTACTGTACGGATACATTTTCTGGTCTATTTTGGCGCCGTAAATTGATTTTGTTTGAGTTTCAAGTCTTTTTAAATAGTAAATATTATGTAGCATACCGGGGATCATGCAGAAGTGTAGATTTTATGATATTATAAAAGAATGCATTTAAATTAAGTGGACATATCCTTTTTAATACAATGACAACTTTGTTATCTTGCATGTACGGATACTTATTCTGGCAAGTGTATAACTCTTCTTATTTTTAAAACACAGCTTGAAGAAATCCGGTATTACATTACAGTTAACAAAAGCGTTTGGTAAACCCAAATGCGCATGCCTTTTTTGCTCATATACGTCATCATACGTGAATAGTTCGATATTAAATTGAAATAAGCAGTTACTAGTAAACGAAAAATTATTTGGAAACATTAATATTTTTACCTGAAATATCAACGGAAAAAAAAATTTCCCACGGAGATTATTTTGTTACAAATAATACGAATTGAACGCCATTGCACGTTACGATAAATGAATTAAAAAAGAACTAATCCAAGACACTCATACGGACTGTTTTCGAGCTGTATTTTAAAAATAATAAACTTAATATAATAAACTTAATATAATAAATAATATTCAATAAACAGAAATTTTCTCTGAAGGTAAATTAAAAGCAAAATTTAATATTACTCACAGTTAGTTACTTAATTTTAATTCTATTTATCCAGTTTTAATATTTATTGTTTTTCTTTTTCTACTTCTAAGCAGTGGTTAGTCTGTTATATCATTGGAGGCTATCCCTATTTTTCTGCTGATTAAATTTATTGTTGAATTCCATTTTACAGTTTGTTTTTTTTTTTCATTTTTAAGGGTTTTGTACTAAAATACGAAACCCTATTGCAATCACGACCTGTGTCCGTCTGTATGTCACATCACTTTTTTCCGAATCTATTAAAGCTACAGCCAGGAAATTTTGTGAAAAGGTCAGAAGTTGTGATTTCTTGAAAGTTCAAGGGCAAAAATTTTTTTCAAAGGGTTTTAAGGGGGGTCTCCCTTTATAGGGAGGTGACCCTTCAAAACAAATTCACCATTGGTAGTCGAGTAGGGTGTCGTTGAAAAGGACTCAATGAGATCTTTTCAAAACAAGTCTTAAAATTGCCTTATCGGTACCATGGGGGTAGGGGAAGGGGAAACGTACGGACTTTTCGCGTACTCCCCTCGCGATCATCCGAAAAATCTGAAAAAAATCACGAATGTAGGCCTATATGAGTACAGCAACAACAAATAGGTGAGAAGGCGTCATTCACTCAACTTTGTTAGTAATAGTGTGATTTATCGATTTTAAATTTTCTTGAATAAAATTTGGACGGTATGCAGATAGTTATTTATAAGATTAATCCGTCCTGAAGGTTTCACAAAGATCGAATGATATTTGACGAAGTTACAGTGGTTTGAATTTTCCTGGATTATCATGGGCCAATATGCGCTGTATTACTATGTAAACATGGCTATGGAACAATATGCGCTTTTTATCGATTCAGACATTACATATTTGCTAAGATTTGCATGAAAGTTTCAGGAATGATAGGTATCATGAATTACTTTGAGAATTGATTCAGCTAGTGTTATCAGTAATCATAAAACAAAGTGGTGGCTGTTTTGAATGAGTAGATTGAATAATTTTGAGTTATTTTTCCCCAACTTTAACCTTTAAGGTACATGCTTTTAACACTTGATTCAATTTAATGAATGACTGAAGATAAGTACCAATAATTAATACTCATGTGAAACAAGTTGAGGAGGCAGGAGAAAGGTCCTAACAGAAGGGCTTTGTAACCATTATAGGGTTCGAGAAAAATTTTCTCATGCCATGAATCGATGATTTGAATTATTCACCCAATAATTGTTTAAGAAATCGTTCAAATTCATCAAAAAGATGCAGAGTTTCGTTCATCAGCACATAACAGCCACGATTTTGTTGCATGTTAAATATTTTTTCGAATGCTCGAAGAAAATAAGAGTGCTTTGGTCGATTTGAAATATATATTAACTATCAACATGTGTTATTGTTTTTGTAATTCCATACAATTGAAATGGTGATAACTCACATGATTTTTTATTTGATTTCCATAAAATTTCGTAGGCATAAAGGTCTAGATCAATCTACATAAATGTAAAACTTTGAGAAGTTTAAGGGCTTCGTTTCGATTTTTGGGGAAAATGTTATATTTACAAATCATGTTATTATTAACACCGTTGAGTGAATTTTGTTTTCTCAGGTATTTGTTGCCCTTGTACTCATAAAGACCTAGCTACGTGCATTTTGCCTCCTCCTGAACTCTTAATGCAAAAAATGACTTATTTAATAGATTGTGAAAGTACTAAGTTCTTTCATTTGATACCCTACTCGACTACATTTAATGAAACAATTTGTCAGGGGTCACTTCGTTATAAGGGGGAAATTTTGATATATTTGAGAAAACCTAAACTTTTGAGTGACCACCACACTACCACAGTTTGAGCTTTGTAGCTTCTATAGTTTCGGACGAAATTTCTTCTAACGCATAGATAGACAGTCGAACGGACGAATCGACAGACGGAAGGACGGGCGGACAAACAAACAGATAGGACGTGAAACTAGTAGATTTTTGCAAAATTTCTTTCAGAAAGCCATAAAAATCATGGAGCTAGATCCAATAACAAATAGCTTTGATACTGAAATTTGTTGAACTTTGCCAATAGTAGTAGCATTTCACATTTCTGTCAGTAAAACTGTATCAGTCTCATTAAATTAGATGAAATTAGCCATTTAAGTAGTTCTTCAAAATATCATTTCATTCTATAAGTTTCAATAAAATTTACTGACATTATAGCCATTTGAATTTCCTCCGATTACAACACTAATATACGGTTTTTCTACTACATGGGCTTTCCATCGAACCAGACACTACACTTTTGATTGAATCTTCTCTAAATTTTCAGATAAGATGAATAAAAAAATACATTTAGTATTCAGGTCAGTCAATAATTTTATTAATATTGGAACAAAATGTTGGCTGGTTAAAATGGAGTTCTTTTGAAACAAGAATATATTTGTTGTGGATGTCATAAAAGTTTTTCTTGAATTAAATCATTCTATTTATCCACATATTGTAGATTAATAAGTACAGAACCCATTTGACATGAGCGTAGTTCTGTTCACCCAACTTGTTTCTTCTTGAAACGCATCGCAAAAGTGAATCCAACTTATTTGATCATGGGCCCGGCGAGCGAAGCCGCGGATAAAAGCTAGTAGTAAAAGAATTTTTTCTATGACTTGGGAACAGTTTTTTTTGGATAAAATGAATCCTATCTCCATCTCTGTATCCCTGAATAGGTGTGTATAAAATTTCATGACGACCGGTTGAGTAGTTAAGGCGTGAAAGCGTTATCAACTAATATCAATTCTCATAATATTATTAGTTAGGATAGCTTCTGTGATTTTTTTAGAATACAAAGGTTGAATGAAATGCAATTGGAGAATTTATGTGCTCTGAGCACTGGTATCGATAAATCAGAAAATTCTGTTCTACCAAAGGAAAAAAAATTCAATTTAGGCTCTCTAGATTAAAGCTTCAAAGAAGTAGAAAGTAATAATAATAGTGGTTAAAAACACCAGGAGAAACTACAACATTTTTGTGGGTATTAGTAATTATGGGATATCTATTTATTGGCAATTCAGCGGACTTCAATTTTGGTTTGAAATAAAATTTATTCTACAAAACACTGTTTTTGAGACATTAATTTTGCCCGGTCTTTCCCAAATCTAGGATTTTTGCGTGCTCGTGTCTCACAAGCGATAAAATGTAGCAGAAAATTTAATAGGTTTTAATGTAGATCTCAATCAATTAGCCTCTATGATGAACCGTTTTCGTGAATTACGGAAGAAACCGAATAAAAGGTTCTCTGAGCCTAACAAACTTTGTCAAAAATTTGCAAGAATCTCGTGTTTTCTACGGCGCATGCCTCACAAGGAGGAACATCTACGGATATATGCATATATGCCTTCAAATCTGGGGGTAAGCAAATTTTCTTTATGATTCAAAGTTTTCGACTGACTTTAAAAATTCAACAATCGCAACTGTCTTGTTCACAGATGGTGATACTTGACCGTTTCAATCATATGTCCTAGAAACTCCATTCTTCGTTGAAATAAATTGGTATTTACTCCAATTTATTTCAAGTCCATGCTGCTAACCATCTTTAGCCGATCTAACGCTTTCTTTCCTTCTTTTGCTGGTACAATCACCTCATCAATAAACACTAGAGCAATTTCTTTGAGTAACAATGGATGAAATTAAATACCGCTGGAATACGGGAGGAGAATTATAGAATCCGAATGGCATTTTCAAAAGCTGGTGCTGTCCTAAGTGAGTGACAAATAATGTGTATTTTCGGCTTTGCTCATTCATTTGCGAAGATCGAATATGTTAAATATGACAGCGCTTCGCAACCGGTCTAATATATCATCGATTACCGGTAAAGGGAATTCTTTTGGGTACCTCATTCCGTGATATCGGTTCTCTAGAAGGTAATATGGTTGGTCAGTATCGCGCCTGACCAAGTTTTGATGGGTAACAATTTTATATGCGTACCCAAAACAGCTGGCAAGCTCATAGCCCGCCCCAAAATCGCAAACTTTTGTGAAAATAAAAAAATCGCACTCAACATTAAAAATCGAAATAAATTCAGGGAGACTATAACGGTTCTGTTTGGAGTCTTTGCTGAATGATTTTTATCATTGAATTAAGTGCGCGTAGGCGAGAGAAAAACAAATTTTAAAGATCAATTTTTGTAGAAATAATTCTGGTTATAAATCGTAATTGCCCAAATCAAGCATATGAATCAAAACTTTATATTTAATAATTTATATACATTATGAAAGAAGAAATAAGTTTTAACACATTAATCGCCACGTCAGCCATATGTGTCTGACACTAACAGTTTCTATATGCGCCTTGTCAGTCATATATGTCCGACTGACGTAATTTTTTAAGGAAGCCACTTAAGTCATAAATGTTCGATAAGTATACACTTGTTTTATCTGTTGAAAACATGGCCCAGTAGGAACAAAACCTAAAAATTGCTTGGCTTTCTGCGGAAAAATAATTAAAATAGACTTGGTTTTACAACGCTTTATTCTTACACAAAAATAGTTACACTTTATTCGTTTACTTTACTATAAAAATATTAAATGGACTTATTATGTTCCCCGAAACAGAGTAAGCAAAAGAAGGGAGCTTTGTTTGCAACCTGAACAATATGTTGAAATCTTTTTTGCGTGTCGGCTAGCCATTTCTCGACCTTAAGTTTATTTGCTTTGGATGTACTCGTAATATCTGACGCACATTCAGAGTCGTACATCATTTTTAGCGTATGAGTTAAATATTTTGGTCTTTCAGTGATGTTTTCAGTTGTGTTCGAGCTTAAGCCAAGCATATCAGTGACCAAATTCTCACGAAATTGTCCAATTCCAGTATTGCTTTGCGTAGATATTTTGTGTATAATGTAAGCGTTTACAACTGATATTCCTGGAATATATTCTATCGCCAACTTGCGGTACCAGTTTATTCCTTTTTTAAGAGTTGTCACATAGGGACCCATTTGATCCGAAATATCAATCCCAGCTTTACCTTTATTATAGGCGCAAATCGAAAGTGGCTTTTGTTTACTATTTCTACGTCTATTTGTACTGCCAATAGCTGCGTTCATATCCACCATTTCTGGGGCATGTATTGGTTTCAATAATCTAAAATTTCATTTTCATAACTTCCTTTCATAAGAACTTTTTATTTGCTCTTACAGTGCCGACAACATGCGTCTTCTGACGGAGAAATGCAATGCTAGCGGATAGCTGTTGTAGAAATTGTCTACGTACAAAGTTCTACCTTCATTCAGAAACCCTTGGGAAAGATCCTCGGAAACTTTTGCAACTAAACAGTAATCTTTGTCGAAAATCTCAGATTTACCTGAATAAATTCCGCTTGCCTACGTATATCCTTTTGAAGTACACAAATTAAAAAGTTTAATTCCATATTTGTGCACTTTATTAATAATATAGAGTATATTGGCGAAAAATTAACTTGCCTCTCCAGGGAAGAAGAGTTTTGTCAATTAAATAATCTTGGCCTGGGACAAAAGGCATTTTTATACTTAGATTCAAGCAAATCTAGCAGTGGTTTAATTTTTGCAGATCCGCCCTCAGGAATAATGTTCTCACTGTTTGAGAAATGTAAGAGCCATAGTAATAATTCAAATCTGTTCCGAGACATAACATTTGCCGCTATGTTATTTCTGTAAATATGTTTGGTTGAATAATAAGAAGTTAAACTTCCCGTCCGTACTAACCTCATTCGCATAAAAAGGCCAAGAACTTCTTAATTTCTTCAGCATTAGTTGGAACCCATTTATTTAGACGACTGTGTCGAGTTGTTCGAGTACGTGGTCCAACCAAAACGCACGATGTTAATTGTAAGTAAAACAAAAAGTGAGGTTCATTGTCGTTAATGTGCTGAATTATCCCACCCTTTAGCTCTTGAATTGTTTTTGGCTCATTGACGTACACTTTTCTTTTAAATATCCTTAGAAAAAGAAGTCCAACGGTGTCAAATCACATGATCGTGACGTCCAATTAACATCGCCATAACGTGAGATAACACTGCCATTGAATTTCTCGCGCAAAAGAGCCATTGTTTCGTTGGCTATGTGGCAAATGGCACCATCCTGTTGGAACCACATATCGTCCAGGTCCATAACCTCAATTTCTGGCCAGAAGAAGTCCGTTATCATGTCGCATTAGCGAACACCATTCACACGGCAACTGCTTGGCCGTCCTAATTTTCGAATAAGTACGGCCCGATGACGCCGCCAGTCCATAAACCGCATCAGTCACTCTTTGTGGATGCATCGGCGTTTCAACAATCACTTGTGGATTCCCATTTGCCCAAATGCGGCAATTCTGCTTGTTAACGAGTCCACTGAGGTGAAAGTGTGCCTCGTCGCTGAAGATGATTTTCTTTGTAAAGTCACCACTCCCTTCTGTCTATTCAACCAACCATTCGGCGTATTGCCGACGCTTGAAATGGTTAGTAGGCCTCAGCTTTTGAGTCAATTGAACCTCGTAAGCGTGTAAATTCAAATCATTATTCGGAATTCGCTTCAGTGATGTTCGTGAGATGTTCAATTGTTGGGCACGACGACGAGTCGAGGTTGACGGCTCTTATGCCACACTATCGCGAACAACAGCAATGTTTTCCGCAGAATGAACTGGGCGAGCATGCATAGGTGAATTGATTTTTCCTACAGACCCGGTTTGTTGAAATTTGCGCACAATTCTCCCGATAGTGGACATATTTGGTCGATTATGCTGACCAAAAAAATCACGAAATGTACGAAATGCATTTTGATTTGCACGCCCATTTCGATAAAAGGCTTCAATAACCTTCACGCGCTGCTCAATTGTGTACCTCTCCATGGTTGAATTTGTTAAACACTGAAACAAAAAAATGTCATATAAAGTTGAACGAAAAACTTGACGTTAAGGTATGACTCACAATTAACATCGTGCATTATGTTTGGACCATCCTATATATTTGTTTTATTTTAAAAAAAGGTTAATTACCGTTTCGTCAAAGAACAGTATGAACGTATCAAAGACAGAAATATTTGCGGATAAATTTAATTGTAGGCCAGACTTTCTTGAGAAATCAAGACATTGATGGCTACCTTCATAATCACTCCATTCAACATTACTGATTTCAAGTAGTTGACGTTCGAGAATTTTTTCACTTTCCACTACCTTCGTAGTTTCTTCCAACTCCAAACCTTGAAGATTTTTCTCAAAATCGGTATCTCGAATCGAATCATCCGAACTAAAATTTTCGTACCCATCTTTGGAATCGTTAATATTTTCGACAATATCTCTAATTACACATTCACTTAGACACTTTCTTTTTGCCATAATTTGCAAATAGTTAGGGAAAAATTATAAAAGTAATAGTTACTGCAATCAGAATGCACCTCGATACACGTTATATGCACAACTGGTTTGTTTACAACGCACAAAGTATTCAAACAAGTTGGGTAAACATATCTACGCTCATGTCAGAACGGTTTTGTACTCAACTTCTCAGAAATGCAGTCACCAGCAACGAATAAAGTCAAGAAATATGTCAAAGAGATGTGCACGTTTAAAAGAAAATCCAATGTTTTTCTATTTTCAACGGGCGCCATTTTGTTGCAAACCAACAAAAATCACTCAAATCATGAACTCCTAAAAATATTAATGCTATTGCCCTTATTTGGAAATTTCAAGAAGATCAAATCAAAACTGCTGTGGCTGATTCGATGGTCCGTAAAATACCAAAATCATGTGTTATGGTTATTGTAATTGGAGAAATTTCAAATGGCTATAACTTCCGTGTATATCATTCGATTTTCGTCAAACTTACAAAGTTTAAGGGCCTTTAGTAGAACTACTTAATCAGTTTAAGGGTACCTATGCGATTTTATTGGGGAAACTGTGAAATTCGAATATCATACTATTATTAACAAAGTTGAGCGAATTTTGACTTCTAAGGTATTTGTTGTTGTTGTACTCATAAGTACCTCCACCATTAATGTTTTTCAGATTTTCCGGATCGCAGGTGTCCAATCGCGAGGGGGGGCCAAGTTTTTCTTGTATTTCCCCTCCCTGTGCACCCCTCGAAGCAAACAAAGACCTGTTATGAAAAGTTCTCATTAAGACCTTTGATAACATTTTTTTCTTCAGGGGGTCACTCCCCTATGTGGGGAGATCCCCCTTAAATACCTTATAAAATTTTTTTGTAGTTGAACTTTGAAGAGAGCACCACTTTACACCTACATACAAAATTTGATGTTTCTAGCTCAAGTAGTTTCCGAGAAAAACTGCTGTGACACACGGACGGACAGACAGGACGCGATTTTAGTAGGGTTCTGTAAATTTATTTTACAAAACCCTAAAAAGTACCGACTAACATTCATGGAAACATGTCCAGACGGTTCTCACATAGAGAAAAGAAGTTTCAGGAAGGGCCACGTCAGTCATATAAGGGTGACAACAAAATATTGACTTTCTGGAAAAATTGTTAAAAAAAATATTTGCAAGAAAGGGTTATACTTCTTTCGGGTGAAGTGTCTATATTAATTAATAAAATTAGCTTGGCGTAGGCAGAAATTTTGTTGAAATTATCGTGGTGATTAACGTATTAATTTTGCGCATACGAGTCAGTACACTTTGCGAAAGATTAGTTCCAAAACCGCTAGATTATTCTAATTGGGATTGTTAATTTATTAGTATGCTACGGCATACATATACAAATTTGCATATTCACATCACTTCAGTTTTCAAATCATAAAACCCAACGAAGGTTAATAGAAGTATATTTTTAAGGATTTTTCACTTTAAATTTATCCAAAAATGTGAAATTCTCGCATACAAGAACTTTCTCCACCTACTGTCTCGCTCAATCTCACCAGGGTGTCTATAATTTAAAGAACCATCCATCAAACCCTTGAGGCCACAGGCCACAGGAAGTCCACATGACTTGGACTATCCTCCATCGAGACCGGGTTTCTCTGGTCCCTATTTTTCGTCCCTGCGCTCGACACATTCATTCGTATACCTTTTGTGCTATTTGTTTTCCTCATTTATCCCTTATGTTCCTGTAGTGTTGCTTCAATTTTCTTTCTTTCTGTTCTTTCAATGTTGGCTGTTATTCGTGTTCCTCACTTTTATCAGTCTATATAATAAAACCCAGCTACAGATGGACATACATACGTACCACGTACATACGTACGTATGCTCGTAGAAGGTTCAATAACTTTGACCGTGACGATGACGACAGCGGCAGCGGGAACTAAGTAAAATGAGGACGAAACTAAGACGACGCGACGGATGGAGTTTGCGGGCGAGTTTCTTTATCTTGACGACCTTGAAGACACGACCAGTGAGAAAGAGAAATTATTCGCAAAATATGTACATTTTGTTTGCAAATTTTGTATGGAAATTTTGAAGTGTGAGTGGTAATTTGAAGATTGTAAAGAATTTGAGCAATGAAGTGATGGAAGTGAAAATGGTAGAAATACAATTCACAATAAGAATCACAAAGTTTTTGTTCTGGTTATAATAAAATGAAGCTTTGCTTATCGTAAAATGTTATCCAATAGTGTCTATGAGTTGGAAATGCTTTTAAATACGAATAATATGATAAATGCGATTATCCTTCTCCCTTATGGTGTGAAGTTTAAGTGTATTATAAAGAGGTGAACAATCAACCAAGTAATGGCGTACTCTGGTGTAGTTGGTCATACATTAGTTACATTAACGTATAATAATGTGTTTCATACTTCTCTTAATAGCGTTTAGCGGAAATGTGTAGAAAATCTTTTATTGAAGATCATGTTTTCAAGAATGACTCTGATAACTCAAATTTTTACAATTTATTAGTGGATCTCGTATTTTGAGTGTTTTTAAGTTATCCTTAAGTATTCTTACGTATCCCATCTGGAGCAGTGGGTTAGAGCACACTCCGCTTGCGCAGCAGCTCCCAAGTTCAAACCTCAGTGGCGGTATCGAGTTTGAGCTTCTGATGCTGTTGTCGAACTATCAGCCCACCCAGCTGTGATGGGTAATAATTGAAAAATTAGGTAATAATCATAGGGTTGAACGTGATATTGACCATATCACCTCAAATTCCGGTACGGCCATGGAATGAGATACCCTAACATTAAATCTCAATGCCAAGGTTCGAATGTGAACTGTTGTGTGATAGTTTATTAAGGTGTGATAATTAAGTAATGAGACTGATTTTATTGCCGCGCTTGTAGTAAACCTGCGGCCTTGAAACTGCCTTCCCCTTGCCCTCTCGATTGGTATATTTACCATCGATCTAGCTTGTTTAGTTCGCCCGCTGTGTCGTGTTGAGTAGGCGTGTGTTGGTGGTGCAAGTCACGAAAATGGAAATCAAGAGCAACGCGTTGCGATAAAATTTTGCACCAGATTGAGCGAAACAGCTTCAGAAACGTACGCTAAAATTGTAAAAGTGCATGGTGATAGTGCTCTTAGTCGTGCCCAGGTGCTTCGATGGCATAAAAAGTTTTAGGAGGGGCGTGAAAGCGTGGAAAAGGAGGCGCGGAGTCGAAGGTGAAAACGATGATTATTGCCTTTTTTGATAGCCGTGGAATCGTCCACAAAGAATTTGTTCCATCGGGTCAAACCGAAAATCAAGTCTACTATCGCTAAGTACTCAAAAGATTGCGAAAACGAGTCAACATGGTGCGCCGAGACATCGTCGTAACTGGATCCTTCATCACGACAACGCGCCGTGCCACATCGCCCTCAGCCTCTAAAGGGATCGCCGTGTTGCAACAGCCGCCTTATTCGCCCGATATGTCACCCTGTGACTTGTAGGTAAATTTCTCGATTAAAATTTACCTATTGCGGAGAGTATCAGCTATATATATATATATATATATATATATATATATATATATATATATATATATATATATATATATATATGGGATATAACGAAATTTGTGACCACGCTAGAGGCTGCAATTTTGCTCCGATTTTCACCAAATTTTCAGGAAAGGTGTATTGGGTAAATATCTCGGTTAAATTCGTGAACCAGCTATATCGGCCGGGCAAAAACAAAATGGCGGCCATTTTAGACGAAAAATCGTGATTTCTGTTCTGACCAAAGTATAGCTCCGATTTGGATGAAATTCGGTACAAAAGTTCACTGATGTATGTGATGAATCTCACAATAAAAAATCCAAAGTCGGTACGGCAGAAACAAAATGGCGGCCGCTCATAGGTCGAAAAACGTGCAAAATTTTGTTGTTGTAATAGTGGTCAAAGCTTTCAACAGATTTTCATGAAATTCGGCAGTTGGATAGAAGTTGTAAGTATCTAAAGAATTACCTGAAAAAACTGGAGGTCAGGTCACAAAAACAAAATGGCGGCCAGTTGAAACTCAAAACTTCAAAGTCTTCTAAAAGTCGCAAGTTTGATCTCACATATATGAAACTTGGTTTCAAGATAAGTATTACTTAGATCTACAGACTCTGATATTTTCGTGATCATGCATTTGCAAATTCCAAAATGGCGGCGGTTTAAATATGCGTTTTTTCGGGTTTTTGTGGCCCTCTAGCGGTCACATTTTCCAGCGAATTTTGTTGAAACTTGAGATTATGGATCTCTGTACTATGTTATTGTATTATGCAGAAAATTATTAAAATTGAATAAAAAATAAAAAAGTCGAAAATTTAAAACCCAATATTTTTAGCTTGCCATTTGCCCTGTCTAGATTGAAACTCCGATTTGAAAGAGATTTGGCACATTGATTGATGAGGTCCTAGCCCACAAAGATTTAAAATAGTCCAAAATCGAATGCATGCATTCAAAATGGCGGCCCCCAAAGGTCAGAAGGCAAGCGCAATTCGCTATTTTAGTAGCAACCGAAATAATGAATTTTTTTCATGGAAACGTTTTAAATGACTTATCTTGAAAGTATTTATAAATCAGACTATTCTTTAAATATTGTAAAATATTTTTAACAATACCCTAAAATACTATCAAATCGCGACTTGTCTGTCTGTCCGTCCGTCCGTTTGTTCGTGCGTCACAAGTTTTCTCGCAAACCACACAAGCTAGAATGAGGAAATTTTCTACGTAAGTCAAAAGTGGTGCCTCTTGAAATTTGCAGCGTAAGAAAATATTTTAAAATGTTTAAGGGGGTCTCCCCATATGGGGGGGGGGGGGTGACATAAACATTTCTTTTATTTCTGTAGCCCTCTTGCAGCCAAGTTTCTCAACAGATTCCGATAAAACTTGAAATTATAAGTTATTAAGGCAAGTTAATTTAATTTAATTATGCAAATCGGATGACAAATAAAAAATTCGAAAATTTACAGCTTAATATTTTTAGCAGCCGTTTTCAATAAAAATTCAAACTGACTGCCCCTGATGGTTCAGAAAAGCATCGAAAATGTATATATTAATGGCAATACAAGTGCTGATTAAACTTTTATGTAAATCTTTTGAAATTAACTATTTGAGCTATTTAAGCCAAAAAGTGGTGGTAACCACTGTGAAATGTATAAACAGCAAGTTTGAGAAGGGCGAACCCATTCTAAATATGTTTATAACAATTTATTACCCGCCGATTTTCAATATGTGATCCATACGTGTGCAACTCAATTTAATTACCAAAATATTTGCGCCTCTATGAAGGGTCTCCAAATACAAACGGCGGCAGATTATATTTGTTAATAAAACCCCATGTAGTGCTACGAAAATTGCAGTAAGAAGTCCAGTAGTAAGCAAGCCAAATTCTTTTTCGAAACCTTACGCTACATACGAGAAATTTACCTTTCCGGGTGGTGCTGCCAACGGGGATTTTTTTGTTCCCTAGAACAAAATCGGTGGTCAAAGGAGCCAATTTTGAGTCGATTACGGACATCCAGACGGCCGTGACGAGGGTACTGG
The DNA here is from genome assembly GCA_963969285.1 of Odontomyia ornata. Taxonomy (NCBI): domain Eukaryota; kingdom Metazoa; phylum Arthropoda; class Insecta; order Diptera; family Stratiomyidae; genus Odontomyia; species Odontomyia ornata. Next base: position 372,327,102 of record OZ017738.1, on the reverse strand, counting down.
CGGACATCCCAGTCGAAGCGTTCCAGAAATGTTACGAAGCATTGAAAACGCGCTGGAATCGTTGTATAGCTGCCCAAGGGGACTACTTTGAAGGGGATGGCAGAGTTACATTACTTAATTGTCACACCTCGTATTATTATTACGTATTCTTATGCTTTGATTTTAAGATTTTGAGCAGGAATACATAACAATTAACCCTCTGCCTACCATGTGTACAAGATATTGTTTTTGCGTTTTACCCACCGTCCATCTTGGTCGATTTAGTGCAGATAACTTTAAACTCTCCCTTATAAGCCACTGGCAGCTATGGTTGCAACGAGGATTTCGCTATGCACGTGTTTAAGGATTTGTTTGTACAATATATTGCACACATCGTAGACACTATAAATGTGTCTGCATTGAGGAGTAAATCGTAGAAATTGTGTTTTTTGCTTAAATTAGTTTTCCAATATAGGTATCATAGAAATCGTTGTTTATATTTTCATAGAGCAAGGCTATTAAGTTTAGTAAGGTGAACAACTTGTAAACAGAGATTCTGTTGGGATTTTGCTGGTTAGGTGGGTAGCTTTTGTTTAAGTTATTTGAGGCTTATAAAAAATTTTTAGAAAAATACATTATACTGATATGTCGAACGAGGAAATCGATTCAGTCAATCATCATTTGCGCACATGCGCAGAAGCGCGAAACAATCATGTTTCGGACAACGTTGCAGGGAGCCATTCAAGACCTGAAACGTAATTGGAAGGGTCTCCACATTATGGCTGGTGAGGGTAGTTCAGAACGGGTTACACATAAATCCTCTGTTCGATACCTCGTTGTTGATCTCGAACAGTATCTGTACTATACTGAACAGATCAATATCATGCTCAGTAAAGCACAAAAAGTAGTCATGGCCCTTCGACGATTCTTTCATTCCAGATACATTGATCAAAAGTCAAAGTTATTTGTTATAAGACCCTGGTTAGACCAGTTTTGACATATGGATGTCAGATCTGGTACAACCAGAGTGCTAGTACTATGAAAAGATTAAGAGTTTTCAAAAGGAACTGTCTTCGTGCATGAACTGGTTTGTACAGAAAACCTGAGACGAATTGGAAGCATAATGTATCGAATAGAAAAATTTATCAAACTACCAAAGTGACGAGAATCGATATTATTATATTGAGGCTTCTTCGGAGTCATATCGCGAAATATGTGACTGTGAGCGAAAACCCCTCGATTTCACATCCCCTACAGACGGGTTTATTGAGACTTGTCTTACTACTGGCTTCATTCCTCCGGAAGCATTCGGTTATTTGGACATAAATCGATATGTTTTTGATTCTGACGGCGTCCCAATCATATCATACAAAGAAGATAAAATGTCCTCCTTCCAATGAAGATACTCATTTGCTAGATTTGTTGAGGCTGGTTGACCTGAGATGGAGCAATCTAGGTATGAATGACAATGTCTAAATTATTCATGTCTATTTTCTGATTTTGTGTTTTTTCGTTTTGAGTTTCAGCTCATTATTACTACATATGATGTTGTTTGTTCATGTTAAAAATTAGGGATAGGTTTCAATATTTAGGATAGAATATTACAATAGGTTAGCAGATAAGGTTTAATGCTTAGGTTCGGAATATTGTGATAGCATTGTATTAGTATAAGATAAAGTTTTTTGATTGAATTTAAGTAGGAGTGTAGCATAAAAGTTCATTGTTGTGTTGAAATTATAAACAATTTTTGAATTATGTTTGTTGGTTTTTCTCCTTTTTCAGTTGAATCAGAAAATATGTTATAATTTTAATTAATTTGAATTTTCTTTTGTTTTTTGATTAAATGTGTCTCCTTGCTAATGTACAAATCTAGAGAGCCATTTGGGCCATTAAGTTTTAGTATTTATATTGATTGGAATTTGGTTTATATTCTTTGAAAATTTATAACGGCTAGTATTGAATAAAGCGCCTTTGACTTTGAGAGTGCAAGTGAATGAGTTTTCTGCGAAGAATACCAACAATTCGACACAGAAGATGCTGACATGGACGATTATGGCAAAATTCTAAGGGAAACAATAATTGCGTCAGAAAAAAACGAAGGCGAGACTTCATAATTTACGAAAAGGGCAAGGAATGCTCAGCAGATCGATTTAAACTGTGATTGGAGCCACTGGAAAGACGAGGAGGACACTCGTCAAGTGACTCAAAGGCAATTATTCGTTAATGTCTGGGAGTTAGTTAAGACGTTTCCAAGCCTCTTGAATCATTTGAGCTGTTATTTTCTTTAAATTTGATTGTCATTCATACCAACGAGGAAATAAATAGAGCTAGAGCTACTCATGGTGAACCAGTTTCAACACAAAACAAGCCGACTAACATGATGGAGATAAAGGCTTTTCTAGGATTACTATGCCTAATCGCAGTACAAAAGTAACACCCCGTTGAAGTCGAAAAACTTTGGGGTCAGCAATACGGTGTCAATCTATACAGGAACGCATTCAACCAAAATCGTTTCATTTTCCTTCCAACAAGCCTTAGATTTGACGATAAATCCAATAGAAATGAATGGAAACAAGAACATGCATTGGCATGTATCAACGAAATATGGGATATTTTTCTTGAAAATTGGAAAAGGTACTACAAACCTTCACATAATTGCATGATAGACGAGCCGTTGCTGATGTAAGACAATTCATAAATATACTCGGGTATGCAATACAAATGAAAAACAAAAGGACTAGGAACAGAAAAACTTGTATATATTGTCAGCTTTAAGTGAAAAAGGCAAATTTCACAAGAGAGCTAAAAAATCGTGCAAATTTGTTAATATTCGCATTTAAAGAAAACTAGAAAATGCGTTGGATAATTTTCACCCAAATTATGATTTGGTATCCTAAAATGACAATCATGTTCTATGCAATATGTAATATTAATAATTTTTGGACTTAGCACATTTTCTGTAACTGCGTTATAAAAGCTGTATTGGACTTAGCACGTTATCCGACAACATATTCTCGACGTAACTTAGATAAACAAGAAGAACAGTCTACAAATTTCATTTTATTTTTCTAAACAGAAAACAATAAAACAATTCAATGGTCAACAAATTATAAAACACCTAACTAGTTAAAATATTGTTAGAATTGGCTCCAAAGCTTTTCACGTGGCAAGTTTTCATAATACTTGTGCTAATCTTTGGGCAGTGTCATTTTAATATGTTGAAGATCTTCAAACTTTGGGGCTGCAATTCTTCTCCTTTGATGGTGAAGATTCTTTAATTGACTGAATTATAAAGCCGCCACATTGAAAGTTTTGCATTGTTGGATCATTTTCCATGAATCAGAAAGCCTTAGTTTATAAAATATATCTTATTGCGAGGTATACCTCAGAGTAACTGAGCATCTCCTTTACCACGACCAGGGCGTACGCCTTTATAAAATTTGACATCTGTAAATGATTTGAAAAAATCGTAACTTAAATACGACAAATCATAAGAAGAGGGTTTTTTTCGCTGCTCTGCAATCTTCTTTATATTCGGCAGGAACGTTAATATTTTTATTTTTCAATGCTCTATCTCTATAGTAGAGTGGACAGAATCTGCCTCTATTTGTGTATGGCCAGTTTCAAGAAATGTTTGCTCTATTATCAATTTGTACTTAATCGCCGTATTTAACACAGCATTAGACATAAAGCAATTACGATAATGGTAAGTGCACCCATTGCTATACAAAACAATTTTTATGGGATCTTCGGTTCTGGCATTTTATATTTTTTTCTCTTCAATTAAGTTTACCCAAATACTCGCAAGCTCTTCAGCATTCACTCCTCCTTCTATCTCGTTCCATAAGTAACAATAACCCTTTTTGATAAAAAAACAAGATTATAAACTTGTAGCTAGTTCTGTAGTATACATAAACTACTTACTGAATTGGGACTTTGCAACCGTTAAGACCGCCTGAAAATTTTCTTCTTCTCCTTGTCTTAAACTTTTTCATTTCTTGCGTCTTCCTTTTTCAGATGATGTAGTGTGTATTCTTCCTCTGATAATCGGCCAACCCCATATGATGCGCATTTTTCGCACTGATCTTTTTTGGGAACAAAAAGCTTAGATTTTTTATATAAAACGTATTATAAAAAGTTTTCGTAGATAATAATTTTACATTACGTTGAGCACACCAACCCTTAACATAAAAGTAGTAAAGTTTTTGTTTTGAAGGCCATTCGGGCAAAACATATTTTTTTTGCGTTTCAGCGTGACAGTAATGGGATTCAATGCTCGGTAAAGACTCGAAAAACAAATTCAGTTCTAATCTTTCATTATCAACAGAAAACCTTTTACGAATGCTCTATGCAGGTCCTTCTGAATTCTCCGTTCGTTCAGTAATCCAATTCAAAACAGAATGACGACCTAAGGAAAGGGTATTCAAGAATAAAGTTCTACATACTTTCATTGTCTTTTTTCTGCCTTTCAGATAATATTGCAATGTTTGTAGTCTTGTAAATTCCGTCTAAATTTTCCGACTGTGTGTTCTTTTAATTGGAATTTCTCTGATCAAAGTCTATACGCAAAACTTTTTTCTGACCCCAGTCCATTTTCCAAAATTCATTGAATATTTTCTTCCTATCTTCTTCAGATACAAGCGAGCATTGCATGGTACCGAGCTTACTGTTTGGCTGCCATTTACTTCTCCCTTTCATCACCCGTCGTTCTTTAATAATTCATCATCACCATCTTTTTTTTTAATAATATTTCAGACCTTGTTACCCGAGTCGTTGATTTTTTTCTATAAACCAAGCCGATTTCCCTACAAGCACTCACTTCCTCCGCTTTTAAGATTTCGTTGGCAAATCATTTGAACTATCAAAATCACTATTGAAGCCATAAGGAACCGAAGCCCGACCAGAATCATCAGATAGAAGGCTTTTAATCGGGTCTATCAGGCCTAAGAAACTATAGCTGTTATCATTGTTGGTTTCGACTGTCAAATCATTTTCTTTGTTTTCGGTGCTAAGTGGTTCGCACATATCCATTATTTCAATATCCCTGTGATGTTGCAATGCTATGCGAAAAATAAAATTATGCAATATTTTGTGTTACACAAATCCGTCAAAATAAATTGAGAAATTGATTGTACAAAATAGATTTTAGACAAAGAATTACATACCTACTTTTTATATTTTAAACTTAACAAAATGTGATAACTCAACAGTTCTTGGCTTCCTTGCAGCTTAAAAAATAAAAACTAGATACGTTCTTTCAGTGAAACTTAAAAGTCGGTACCAACAATTTTCTTTACTTTGTTTCACTTCTACGGATATATTTTTTTCTACAATAACTTAAAACACTTTTATTTATTACTTGGCTCTAATGAGACTTCTGCTCTTGGCAGGAGTTTATAACTCTGTGCAGACTTAGCACGTTTTCCATTCGATTCGGAGCAATGTGGACTCAGCACTTTTTCGTTTCACGTTTGCGTTAGAAAACGGGAAAACAGGTTTCTTCTTTGTATGCGTCATCTCATTTCCTTTTGAATAGTATCAAAATATGAAAATGACAAAAAATGGACTGTTTTTATTCAAAACTGACGATATTGGCTTTGAATTGGGATCTGGACTTGGTTGGGGGAAAAAATGGCTGAGGTTATTTAAGATTTTGCAACATCTATTTATAGGTTCATTATCGCCGTATCTGATAGGATGTCTATTTTCAACCAGCAGGCGTGTATGTCTTGTAAATCTCACTGGGTCATTCAAGGTTATCCTGTCAATTAGGTATTGAAGTTTGATTCTATCGCTGAGGACATCAAATGCAAAACAGGAGTATAAAATAGTTTTACGGAAGGCTAGGGATGTCATATTTAGAATAGATCGCCGATGTTCATATGATGGTAAGCTCTGGAAATTTCTTGAATCGTATAGAGATCAAAAAGCAAATAACAAGAAATATATTGTGACAACGAAGTACCCGCAAATTGTAATTTAAATTTTCTGGGTAAATGATATTTCAAAAAAAAGTATTTTGTTAAGTTGGTAGAACTATCCTTAATTACTATGCCAAATATGAGCGCGAACTATCAACTAGTTTATTTACAGTAGCTGGTTAAGCCGGTGCACCTCAGTAGTGCATTTTTTTTTAAATTGTGATTGCATTTAAAGCCAAAAATGCAATAAATACCTTCGATCAGCCAGCGTATTCACCCGATTTAGCTCTGTGTGATTTTGATGAATAATTAAATATTTTACTTTTTTGTCGCAATGTAAAACAAAACTCGTTAAAGGTGCTGAAGACAACCCAAAAAGTGCTTATGAAAAGCGTTTCGAGGACTGAAAAATTGTTGGCGTAAGTGTAGTGCATCTGATGGCGACTACTTTGAAGGCGTCAAATTAAATATTGATGAATAATTAAATGTTTTACGTTTTATTTGCAATTTAATTTTGAAAAACATTTTTACTTTTGTTTTTGTCGTTGTCGCCAATGGTACTCCAACTAGGGACCTTCGGTTTACAAGGTGAGTACTCTAACCACGACACCAAGTGGACTTCAATGGGCTTTGGTGTAATGAATCATGCGACGTCGCTGGCGACCACTACCAATACACCCTGCTGTCATGTGGCTTTCCATCTCATGTTGGTTCTGACGACTTTCACATCCCACGTCAGTTTTGGTCGTGGGATGTCAAAGTCAATTGACAGCCACATGGTAGCAGAGTGTGTGGATAGTGAATGCCATCGAGATCATTTGCTTTTATCGCAGCTGGATTTTAGTGTGCAAATTCTATTGTGAGTTTTGTGGATAAAGTGAAGATTCTGTGTTACAACCTAAACCCGAACGTAAACATTTCAGGTAAATATTCAAAGGACGACCTTAATGATAAAAAGGTATTTAGAGAGGCGATTGGGTGAGGTTTCCATGATGACGGATGGCCCTATTAGCGAGTAAAACAAGAAATTGAGACAACATCCTGTTGCAGTCCAACACCAGTCAATGGAGTTACAATAGGGAGCCGATAGTACTTCGCGGTTGGGGGGCGCGCATCAAGCACTTTCATCACGCGGCACTTTGCCTACTGTTTTTGTATCGTGAGCTTTCTTATCACAAATGTCGCCCCATTTGTACGGGGGATTTCGAGGATTAAAGTTACCCAGCAGTTAGGAAAAAACAGTGAGAAATCGCGATATAATGTTCATGCAGACATTGTAAACAAAATGCAACAGGTACTTACTACACCCTCCAACGCGTCTTCAAGTTTTCGAAGCGTCGCACCACTCACAAGAGGCCACGCACGTCTTGCGGAAAAATTCAAGTCTGATTGTAAGTAACAATTGTATTCGTGCACAACGGAAAGTTGATTAGCATGCCGGTCTTTATCAGAATCCGCCGATGTACAGCAAGTCTGATACTCGTACAAACTGAATAAGTTCTTATCGAAGAATGAAAGATACGGAGACCGAAATACCAACATCGTTGAATTATTTATTTTCTACAAGAATCAGTATCATTAGTGATAATTTTGTTTAGAAATTTTGAATGTGCTGCAAAAATCATCGTTACAACTTTAAATACATTTTTACTAACTTTAAATGTATTCTTACTAACATAAATATACATTAGTTTCGAAGATAAAATTTTGAGCTAGCTTTAACCACTAGTACTCCGTTAGAGTACACAAATTCTCTTGAGAAATTTAAAGGAAAAAAAAAGGTTTAGCGGAGCTCCACTAAAGCTGGGACCTGTCTGTCCATCTGTGTAAGTTTTCTCGGCGTGAGAAATTTTATGTAGTCTCGATAACTAACTCCACACTTCTCAGTCATTGAGGTCAGCAAATAAAATTGCGGTAGCATTTAATGCATGATAACCCCATTATATTCCTTTGAGGTTTAATATTCGGAGGTCCTTGGTTGATATGATAATTTATAGAAAACATATTTCTGAGGAAAATATGTGGAATTCGAACTGACCTACACACATTCAACAAAGAATACAAATAATAATGATTATCGACATGCTATTTCTGTAAATAAATCCAATTTATAATAATATATTGACATTTATTCCCTTTTGTAAACAGTAACTCATAAGGTTAAGCAGAGCACATGACTTATAAGCAGTTCAAAATTTAAAATAAATTTGTATGAATGTGGATTTGCTAAAACTCTCTTTTAACTTCTTAGAATCGAAGACATTTTAACATAATAACACAAACAACTAATAATCATGTTCATAGAATAATTTCCCCGTTTTAAGTAAACAAATTGTTTTAATATAAAAATTTCATATTCTACTAACTAGTCTTGCCTATGGATAGCATTATTTAACATTTAAATTAAATTCGATGCATAAAGTTAGTGAAAGAAAATGAATATTAAACCACGGTCTTAAGAATAAAATATTAGAAAAAAAAATAATAATATTTAAGAAAATCATCATTGAAAAAAATATGAATTATAAGTATTCTTTTTGTATTTGTACAAAAATAATATGAATTGTTAAAAGTAACGAAGACCTTCCTTTCCAAAGGTCCTTCTTTTCTTTCCAGCGGGAAGGAGAGTGCATGGTAAGTATGCCGTCGCGAGGGTAGGGTTTGAAAAAATCCGCTGAGGTCGGTTTCGCGTCGCGCGCGGTACGCGGTACCTTTGTTGGTTTGTTTGTTTTCTTTAGCGTAGCTTCCTTCGAATTCACGTTAACGTAGTATATTCTTCGGTACCGCGTCGGTAAAATTCGGGAACGCGAAATGGAGATTAGATTTTTGTTCTTTGACTGGATTGATAAAGAAATACGGAGTAACGTAAAGTAGGGTTCTTCTCCGTATGATTGTGTTTCGACGCGTTTGAAACGGGCGTTTAATGGTGGCTGAATATTGTAAATGAGCGTAATCCATTTTAAGACCCGCGACCGAAATCCTCTTCGATCTAGCTGGCCGACAAGCAGCCACGCGAAAATGGATTCCGGTGCACGGATTGCTTGACCGGTTGGTATCATTCGTTGGCACGACTCAGACTTAACGTCTAGAACCGATGAAAGGTCGGTTGCTCGTTCGTGATTAAGACGTAAAAATCATTACAATGGTCAGGCCTTAAATCAAAGCAACCGAGCAATCAAATTGAAAGCACTACATTTGTGTCCTTAAATCTTCGATTACGAGTATAACGACAAGATAGGCGAAGTTGACATTTGAGTGAAACCGTTTTATGGTAGACACACACAACTGCACACACACACAATGATAAAATATGCATTTTTCAGACTATGATTTATCTAGTAAGTCCCAATTTAAATTTCCCATTTGAAATTATGAGGGATCAAAAAAATTTATCAACTAGTAAAAACTATATCCATTAATTTAATATCTTATTCGAGATTTATGAAGCTGTGTATAATAAGATAGAAAATAATTAAACATTTAGCACTCTTAGTATTGCTTTAAACAACTTTCCCACAATATATTGGCATTTAAAATATATTTTCCTTAAGTTTTACACATTTAAAGGCATAAAGCAACGCTGCTTGCATTTCTAAAAACAATGCTCAATTTTGGTTTCGAACATAAGCTGTTATTTTAGGCCTAATGAGTTGCGCTTTGACGTCAACAATGAATAAATTGCCATTGTAACAATTTGTATAAACAACTGCACGCTCATAATTGTACATTGCTCTCAATCGTAAATACTTTTGTTACCATGCAACAACGTCAAAGGTTCAAATTTTTCCACTAAAGGCGCTTATGCTTCTTGCTTTTTGAATGTATGTTTACACATAAATATTGAAAAGGGATGGATAGAAGAGTTCTGTTTTTGGTAAAAGATATGACTTACATTCATTTAGGTCTCATTTAAAGGACTTAAAAATTAAATAACGGAAAAGGACCTTTACCGTTAAAACTAGCTAATTTCCGACTTTCACCCCGATTTTTCAGTTATCGACGCATATAAAGATTTTCATTGTAGAGGTTTCAAACGAAGGACAACATATTGGTCTGCAGACAATTGTAATCCTTTCAAGGACTCTGTAGGTATTGACGGTTGAATATAGTACATTGACGTCGAGAAATTAAATTTTAATGCGCTTTCGTACGAAATATGCCAATTATTTTCCGACTCTTGAAGCATTTATTTAATTATTTCGACTATCTTACAGACTAAAGTGCGATTACAAGATTGGTTCAAACAATACAAATAGAAAAGTACAACATAATATATATACTAGGCTAGGTATTTGATTAGAGGCACAGAATCTTTCGGTCACGAATGCTGAAAATGATCAGTATCCTAGTTTTTCTCGACGAACGGTGTATTTCAGTCAATCATTTCTATCGGAAATAACGGTATATTTCAGTCAATTATTTCTATCGGAAATAATCAATAAATTAATTCTAAATGCAGCATAAATGCTATAATTCAAGATGATTTAGAGCAATACATTGGGGGAAATTTAATGTTTACTTTTCTGTTCCACATTCGTCTCTCGCCTACTGATGAAGTTATTAAAATATCCTTCTTACGTTCTTAGATGAAGATGTACGAGTATACGTAAGATTTCCACAATTCCCACCAAGAAATAATAAGGATTAAATAATAACAAATTATAGGCATAATCGCCATTTGGAAATTGATTCATTACTTTCTTTAATATTATACATTATATGCTCGGAAATCCAAAATTAGTGATTTCCATGCGAAAAATCAGTGCCGGATCAACCTATATGGGGGCTCATAAGCAAAATGTATGTGAGGGCCCTTTTCATATAAAAAAGCTTTTTTCACCCATTACTGTAAAGAAATCAACTCAAATATTGTATATGTAGTGTTTGTAGGATGTAATATGTCTGTTCAGGACTGTAGCGGTGAACTGCTGCCTCAGCGAGCGAAAGATCAATATTGACCTGGAACGGCCTTGCCTGGCGAAGTGTAAGTGTGCTGGCAGCTAACGGCGCGGTGTTGTGGGTTCTTTTCGCCAGCGCATGGACCCACAACAACAAAATTCACGCTTACGAATTTTTCGGACGGAGAAACTGTATTCATTTGACAGATGCTGAAGGCTGAGGTCACCAACTGAAGGATAGAACAAGCGAGACGCGACGATATTTCAAAGTTACTCGCGCGAGTAACATATGACAATGCTCCCAACAAAACTGAATTTCACTCTGTTAATAGCGCCCCAAATAAAGTTCATGTAAAGTCATTGGATGGAAACCTAGATAAAGTTCAATCGAACTCAGCTGTTGGTGCAATATCATATGTTGCAAAATCTACGGCCAATATCCAACAATTGTCTAGACCAGAACATAAAATTCATAGCATTGCAATATCGCCAAGAAATATTGTTAATTTAGCAACAATATCCGAACCAATGTTAAACTTAATAAAACATAAGAAATCAGTTGTTAGTCTACATTAAGTGATACAAGTTAGATGTTAAAATAAAAGTTAGGTAAAGGGAGTTGTTTCTTTTTTTAACTCGGTGCTTAACAAAACACATTAGTCGCGCGAAGTACGCGGCGAATTCATCATTGCCGCGGATACTCACGGCACACAAGAAGAGTGGAGCATCCGGGTGGTAGTGGTGCCCCTCACACCCCTCCCAACCGCATCCATGATCCAAATTGATGACTTGGCTATATGAGAAGTGGAAGGCCAATGACCCCCTGAAACGACTAAAAAGGGAAGCTTCGCCCGATGGCTAGCTTATTTTTTTTCGAGAAGAGCTCGCAAATGCTGCGAGTCCCACACTTGTCAGAGGGAAAGAAGAAGACCGATTATTTTTCTATTAAAAAAATTATTTTTTTATTTTTGACGAGTTCAAAATTTCAGCAAGTGAATTTCAGTGTTTTTGTCTAAGTTCTTTAGAAAATTGAGTTATGATATATGACTTATATTTTCGTGATATTTAGAAATCATTAGCTTCGTTTTTTTTGCATAAGAATATTCTTGAAAACTCCCATTCTAAGAATGTGAGTATGAAATTTTACTACCGGGTCTAGCCCTCGCTCATCTTAAATTGATATAAAGGTGTGTTTGCTTTATATTACACATTATATGTAAAGAGCTTGTGTCATTTGTAATTCACTATAAGAGGGATAAAGAATTGATGATGTAAAGCTTTTCATACTGAGACGTACAAATGAAAAGAATATTTTTGGATCAATCATTATTCTAAATAATACATGAATTAAAACCCATAATAAACACATAATCATAATGTACAAAAAGATACAATCTTTTTTTGAAAAGCCGTCGGGCCTGGGTTTGTTGTGTAAGCAGACGCGTTTCGATTCCTTTGAGTAATCCTCAGTGTCTTCAGGATGTGTTGAAGGAAATGACTTTATATAGTCATAGGATAGGTTAAGCAGGTTGTACTGATTAGGTAGAGGAATAGTAGGTTTTCGTCTTTTGGGTTGTTGGATGTCTGTTTTTTCTGGTTTGTGTCGCTTCCATAGTACTGAGAAAATTGCATCGGAATTTGTAATAGGTTGTTCGTTGACAATGCTACTATCTGCCTTTCTATGTTTATATACTTCAAATCTTTCTGGGATATCGAGTCTCAGTCCTTTGCTTTGTTCGTGTAGCAATGTCATAGAGTTTGTCAAAGCGTCAGACTGGCGTGCGTGGCTTTGTAGATGCGTCGCATAATTGGAGTCTGCCTTGTTGTGTAAGAAAAACCGTAAAAACTCTTTGTATCGTGCCGTTAGTTTCCGTGTTGTCCTTCCTATGTATACCATGTCACAGTCCTTGCATGTCAGTTTGTATATGCCGCTATCCCCATATATTGATGTGTCATTCAGTTTTAGTTTCAGTTTGTTTCCAATGTTGATGTTAGTTGTGAATGCAATTAGCTGTTTGTATAGGTATTTCTTAAGGAAGTTTTTTAGTTTGTATGTCTCTTTGCCTACGTGTGCTAGTCGGTCAGTCAGTTGGCGTTCCTGTTTCTGTTTGTACCGTTTAATGAGTTAGTCAATGTCACGTTGTTCATATTCGTTATTACTTGCTATATTGTAAACGTTGTTTAGTTCATTGGAGAAGTTAGTGCGGGTCATCGGGATAGAGTGGAGCCTCTGCACCATTGATCAGTATGTTGCTATTTTATACTGTGTTCCCGTGTTACAGTTAAGCCCATATAGTTGAGTTGTCCGTTTGTTTATTTTCCATAGTGAAATTTATATTTGGGTGCATTTCATTCATATATCAAGTAGTTCATCTTGTTTATTTTCTTGTGAGTCAATAATGATGAAACAGTCATCCACATATTGTTTGTAAAATATTCCGTTGATACTCCCGACAGTTTTGGGTATAAAGACTTCTTCCAGATATTTTATGAATATTTCTGTCATTATTGACGATATTGGGTGTCCATTACCCAAAACATCCTTAGCAAATATGTATTGCTATTGAACTTAAAATAGTTCCGCTTGATTGTGGTCTTTATGAGATTGAGTAGTTGATCTGTGAATCGTCGGCTATTGTTGAATGAAAGTTTTTCCTTTAGCATGGTTAGTGTTTCATCGACGGGTATAGACGTGTAGAGGTTGGTGATGTCTAGTGATGAAAGTCGACAAGTGTCAGTCAATGTTAGAGAGGTGATCGTGTCGTTAGATCGTGCAAGACATCAGCCAGTATCGTTGTCTGAAAAACAATTCTTCATTCTTAATTAGTTTTCTCGTATCTACCGAAATTCATTTTCTAGTAATCGATCATTTTTTCTGTTGGCTTTCCGATTTCGAACAGGTATAATAAATTTCAATAAATATATTATGATACTATAATGTATCTACTATAACAGAGCTGCAAGTTTCACTGCACTCTTTAATTTGAGTTGAGTTTTTTTCAATGTCTTGCTTTCTTAGCACTTCTAAATTTCAGCAGTGAAACTGCATGAATTCTCCATACTCGTTTTTCGGGGAAGCTTCATAACATTACCAGTGATCAAATTATCCACGAAATCATCTACAATCCACACTAGACACGCGAATCAACTGGCGAGTTAAACTAATGACTCGTCAATGACCAAATGTTGTGGATCAACAAATATCAAAACCGGCAGCGTCCTATCCAACTCAAGGCACGGTTTAACGAGGAAAAACTCTTATTTTCACATATCTAACGCACTTATTGCTATCCATGAAGAAAAATAAAAAATAGCTGTTCCAGGGTTTTCTAAAATCATTTGACAAAACCCTACTAAAATCGCGTCCTACCTGTCCGTCCGACCGTGTGTCACACCGCTTTTTCTCGCAAACTACATAAGCTAGAAACATAAGATTTTTTAGGTACGTGTAAAGTGACGCCCTCTTCAAAGTTTCATCAGAAAGGAAATTTATAAGTTGTTCGAGGGGGATCCGTATAGGGGCCCATATAGGGGAGTGGCCCTTAAAAAAAAATTTAATCGCATGTAGGCAATATGGATATCAAATGAAAGGTCTTGATGAGAACTTTCAAAACAAGTCTTAAAATGACAAGGTTTGCTTTTAGGGGGTGCAGGGGAAGGGGAAATGCACGAAAATTTTGTACCCCCCTCGCGATTGGACACCTTTGACCCAAAAAATCTGAAAAAAATCACAGAGGTGACACTTTAAGAGTACAAGGGCAACAAATACCTCAGAAGTGGAAATTCGATCAACTTTGTTAATAATAGTAAATCTTATAAATTTTATTTTTTTTCCTATAAAATCAAAATGGGGCCTTTAAATTTCGCAAAAATTTTGTTTTTAAGTTTTCTGAAAGCGATTCTATGTATTCTTTCACAATAATTTAACAATAAACAGCTAAGTTACAGTCGATTGAATATTTAACATTTAAAGCAACATTAACACGTAATACTAGGGAGATACACGTTTGCAACGGACCTAGACAATGCAAATGTGTAGGAATTTTGATAAAAATGTTGGGAATGGTTTGTAATATTGATGTGTATTCATGACTAACTAAGGGCCGGGGTCAAAATACTTGAAAGAAAATGGCGGCGAATTCAAAAACATATAATAATAACCATAATAATTTTTTGAACTCAATTTATGGAATCTGTATATAAGTCAAGTTTTGATATGCAGAATATATTGTTCTGCTACAAGAAGTTAAGCAAAAACCGTAAAATTCTTCTCAACCCCATCAAATAGCTCACGCCAAAAAACCATCGACCAAACGTCAACCAACCAATTTTTTCTTCAAGTTGACGGTTGCAGGAGTGGCTGCCATTTTCACATCTTCCGTTACTTCCATGCTGATAAAGCTGTGAGTGGAGGAAAAATAAAAAGGAGGCGAAAGAAAAAATTAACGAAATAAAACCTATTACTACATCTAGGAATAGAAATATCTCTTCCTGAACTCTAGCCATTAAAATTAGATGATTGCGTCGCATAGCTTAGCGGGAAGAATGCAAGCTTTCAATACGATAATTGCCCAAAGCAAGCACCGGTGGTGGTATATCGAATATTTGAATTTGGTACTTATGGACAAATTTCAAAGTCAATGTCAAAAGCGCTTTATTCAATACTAATCGTTATACATTTTCAACCTTCCAACCTTCATTCCGGCGGCATGTTTATTATTCCGTTATTAGGCGCGCGAGACTCACCTTGATCCTCTTACGGCAGCCTTTTACAAAAAGTAAAAATTAGCAACGACGACAAAAAGGTACAAGTAGGGTTTGGTAGCAGAGCTGTTAGTATATTTGCAATTATTGGCATTTCTCGGTATTTAATGTCCCATAACTGGTGAAATAGTTGAAATATGCATGCTCTGAAAAAGTTGTGCTAAATAATTTTTACAATACTTCATTTTTGGAGGAAAGTTAAGAGAGAAAAAAGTTTTATAAATGAATTTTCTCAAATCAGGTGTTATTGTTATTGTAGCACTATCGTCCCTTTCGGGCCTGTGCTTAGAGATAGTTAGAGTATCTCATTATCATGATCGAATATGTCGGCGCTCCACAAGGTGATATGGTCAGTATCACGCTTTGGTCGTGTGTCCGTCCATCCAGCTGTGACACGTGCTGAATTTTAAACTGGCACGTATCATAATTGAACGGGATTAAGGTCCGTCCGATGAATCACTCGAACAGAATCTCGTTGCCGCCAACGAGATTCGAACCAGGAACCTTCGGCTTACGAGCTGAGTGCTCTAACCACTACACCACTAAGTCACGTTTCCCACTTCCTGTAAAAGTTATAAAACAATATTTTCTTGTACTATCTAACTGCCTAGGTAACTCACTCTCATAACTAGATATTCTTCCTTGACTTTAGATGAGAGTCATTTTCCTAAATGAGATAGAGGCTAAAGGAGAAGGAGTAGGAGATCTTGAGCGAACTTCAATCGGTGTCTCTAGCGAAAAATGCAAAGATGATTCTGCATTATCTGGATCAAGTGTAGGCGTAGGGTCCGGGGAAAGTCAGGTTAGTGGAGCAAACCTAGAGCGTGAGCTTGTGGGGTCACGAATACCTGTACATTCTTTTGCGGCGCTTGATACTTTTTTACTTTGAAGAATTTTACTCAATCAAAAAAAATCAATCAACAAATTAAACTAAATTTACCTTACCTTTGAAAAAATATTTTGAATGCTTATTTTTTAGGTGTACTCGTAGATTAGTTGTGCCCCCTCCTCTTTTTAATTTTTTAAGGCAAATGGAGCACTGGGCCTCGTTTCCTTTAGTCTTCGCGAAGTACTACCACACAAATGATTGTGACATGACGATTTTGCAAAACAGTAGAAAACAACCAACATAGTACACGTAGAAAAGACTAAATTACGTACGTTACGTCTCACAGTCAGAGTGTCAACGTCAAGAGCGCAGCGGACAGCGCAGCTCAAATCCAATGCGCAAGGCGACACACTCATTTCCTCTTAATCAAAGTACAGAAAGTCCAACACGTGTTTCCAATCAAGTTGTATCAAATATTCAGAATAAATGAACCCAGACAGGACATGATAAATGAACCCAGACAGGACATGAATTAAAAAATGTTAATTTCGGTCCAACACAAGCGACAACCTGCCAACCCAAATGTTGCTACAGACATGCAACAACTAGGTTGCCAACCAACCAAGAACTGGATTTATGTTCCCGTGTTGCGTTGGTGGGGTCTCATATAGGAACCCTTTTATTCACCCAAGAAATTTACAAAATCGCCTTCAATTGGTAAAAGCTGTGCAGAGCTAAATCCTCTAGATTTCGATGGAAATCGATGAACGACAAGAAGAGTCGACATTCTACCTGTTCAATGGGTTGACAGAAGGATCATTTTTCTAAATAAGCGGTCCGAAGTGCTGCAAAGATGAGTTTTTATGACTAGGATTTCAAGTAGCGAGCCAGAATGAATTTTCCCCTGTTCGGTTAAACCGAAACAAATAATCAGTTTTCGGTTATAACGGATGGGTTATTCCCATCCCTTGTTCTGTACTCAATACAGCCGTTACTGAGCAAGAGGTACATCCATGTGTCGCACAAAGCGTCATCATAAAGTTTTTAACCAATGAAGGCGTTAAACCGTCCGAAATTTTTACTTGCTTTAAAGCCCAATTTGGGGCACTACATTGTTTCAGGATCGAGTGCATACGTGGGCCAGCAAATTTAAGGCAGGGCGTGAACGTGTCGAAAACGAAAGTCATCAGCGACGTCCAAGGACAAATCTAACAGATGACAACATCCGTGCCGTTTGAGAGCTTATTGAACTCATTGATTTTCTTCACGATTAACAAACGGTGAATGCGGCCTACTATTGCCAGTTGTTACAGTCCGAAACAAAAGATGAGGTATGCTCATAGAGAGGCCATCGTTCTCCATGACAAGGCAACGCTGCACGGGGCCGTCGCTTGGTTTGTAGCCGCCCAAGGCAAGGCTTTAATCGGCGCCCGCTCGCCTGGTAAAACCCGTAATTTTGTTCGTTCCAGTTTTAGTTTGGGGAGATGATACCCTAGCTATTTAGAGCCTGTCTATTATTCGCCATCTATGGACCCGGCGTGTTCCGGACTGGAAAAATCGGCAGCTTTATAAATAACAGAATCATGGACAACCCACCCTCCACTACATATTTTAAATACATATACTAATATTTGATTTATTTATATACATTGTTTGATTTTTCATTCTCTGTTCATGTGCTCTTTTTGGTCGTCTATATTCAAACTTTAAACAGTGAAAGGCATTCGCCTGGCTTTTGCATGAGCAAATGTAATCCTCAGAATTTCTCTAAAGTCTAACTTTTTGTAGTGTCATTTTCTATTGCTAGAATGGTGAGAGAGTTCAGCCTTTCCAGTGCCTTTGTAGAGTGCAAATAAGTTTTTAATAAGCTTAAGTTTACTAAAGCTTCGTTCGGCACTAGCAACTGTCACGGATATTGTTAGTAACACTTTTAGCGCGACCCACAAGTTTGTAAACAAATCTTTACTGTTTGAGGTTTTGATCATACGCAGGACTTCTTTTGGTGTGACTTTGTTGTTTCTTTTGTTTCCATGATCCAAAATTGAACTTACATGTAAAAGTTCATGATACAGTTCAATGCCGTTTATATTAGACATTTTGGTTGTGTTGTCAGTTAAATGTATTTCAAGGTCCAAGCAACTTTGTTTTAGATATTCTATTTCAGGAAGTTGAGCAACATTACCCACATATCTCCACTTCTTTGGTGTTCCTTCAACATAGTTGATCTGTTCTCAAGTGAGACCAAAACGTTATCCACTAATGGTTAAACAACTTCTCTCGTTAAGGTTTCTTCAGATGACGATTGCACTTCCTCAGAAGACTCATACAAAAAAACTCGTTTTCCTTTACGAATCATTTTCTCAGGAAAAACAGGTTCGATACCAAATTCAGCTGCTATTTCTTCAGCGGGGCTTACTGAGTCGACAAATCCATTCTCCACAAATCTGTTAAAAAATTCCACTCATTGAACTTTTCAGAACAGTCTACCTCTTTCCCATGAATTCTTTTACTGATCGAATTATGGCATTCTACAAAACCAAAGTTCTTCTTCTTCTTCTTAGCACTACAGCCTTTCTCGGGCCTTCGCTTCCTGCAAATAGCGCCTCCAACTGTCTCGGTCCATTGAACGCGTCCTGCAATTTGGAAATCCGTGCAGCGATGAACTGTCTTCGTCGACCGAGTCAGACCAGCGTTTCCTCGATTTCCCCACTGGTCTCCGGCCTTCAGTTCTCGCAACGGTTACCTTTTTGGGTATCCGTGGTTCGTCCATACGATTCATGTGCCCAGCCCATTGCAGTTTCCGCAGTCTTAAAATCGTTGAGACCTTCGGCTCGTCAAAAATTTCATATAGCTCTAAAGATCAAAGTTACGATGAAGGAAAACTCTTCCATCTGATTAATCAAAGATTGAGCATTTGAGGCTGTTTGGGGGCCATCAATTTTGTCGCCTAACTCAACCAATGCATCCCTAACTTCCACATATTGGTATTTAACAGCCTGAACAGCACGTATGCGAGCTACACCAGCGCTTCGTTGAACTAGAGAAGATGACCAAGATTCGTTGTAAAATACCAAATAAAGATGTAGACTTGACTGGTGATTTTGCTCCATCAGCAATCACTAGGTTTTAGCTTTGGCACCCACAAGGAATAAACACAGCCAAAGGGAATTCGTACAGTACACGGGCTTCAACTCCATTATGTACATCTGCCATGTTGGCGCCGTTATAGTATCCTTGACCACGACAGTTTGTCATGTTCAAATTACACTCTTCAATTTCTTTAAACAATAAGCCAGCGAGAGCTTCTCCAGTGGTTCCTTCGGCAACTCAATAGGCTATAAAGCTTTTTTCTACTTTGATTTTCCCTTCATCATCTTAAGTGACGTAGCGAATCGTTAAAGAAACTGGCTCCTTGTGACTTATGTCTGGAGTACAATCAAGGATAACGGAAAAATATCTGGCTTCCTTTATTTTGTGAAGATGCTTTACTTTACTAAGTTACCTAATATAGTTATTAGCTCATTTTGTATGGACATACATAATAAATGAAATTGTGTTTCTTTATCAGTTAATCAGTTATATAATACAATACATTTTAAGTGTTCCATTAGTACACTATCAATATTTCCTAAAAGTTGTACAAGTCCAAGAAAGTTCCCATTATTTTTTGTAAAAACTTTAGAAGATGACCCACGAAAAGCCATATTGTGCTCTGCTAGATATAAAGTAATTTCGATTAACCGACGCAACACTTCTTCTGAACGCTGAGCCTCGGTTTCAATTGGCTTGTTAATTGATGTGTCTGCTTTAATACTTTTTTCTGCTTCAAACCATTTAGCCATATTTTTGAAATGATCTGGTGACAACTCATGGGATTTTAAACGGTCTGCCAAATTTTTCCAGTTGTTAAAACAATCCAGTTTTCCAGTTGTTAAAACAATCTACAACAGAAACAATAGACATAATCTGATCTTTCAGAATAAATCGACCATCTTCTGGATATTTTTTCTCCATTTTCCAAAAATCGATATCGAAAATGGTTTGAAAAGTGCCTATTTTCGTAATTTTTTGGGTAATCATGGTATTCTTTAGAATATTCAGTCGGCCCTTTAAAAACAAGCTCATCACGCTGAATATGCATAATATGCGCTGGCCACGTTGTAGGATCTGAAGTAATCACTGGCACCTGTTCCGATTTCGAATTTAATTCAATTTTAGTATCTGTTGACAATTCTATCACTCTTTTATTGTCACTGCCATTATAACTATCACGATCACTGTGGTCACGATCGCTTGCAACGGTATCATCCGTAGGGGAAAGAACAGGCACAAATTCAGTGTCTTTGGCCTCATGACTGCTACTTTGTGAGGAAGAACTACAGCTAGATGCAGACGTACTGGTCTCAAACGCAGCCGCGGGAACATTTTGTGTTGTATAAGTTTTAAAAAAATTGGTTTGTTTTGGCACTTTACTTAATAAAGTCTCATTTTCTAACTCACTTTCCTTGTTCAACTTTCTACTTTGCGTCCCTGACAACGTTTTATACATAATGCTTGAGTTTTCCACTAATTCGAAAATAATTTTTTAATGTCCGTATTTTATAAACAGTACACGAATAATACTCCTCACTAACTAACTTAAAAGGAAAACTCTTTTCATCTCAATTACATATTTTTCTCAATATATTCATCTCAACTAGCGGCACAAATGACGGTAAGACGTACTGCAAAACGGCACCGCACGTAACTCACTAAGCGCTTCACATCAACATCTTTCAGTATTCTTAAAGCTCGTAACACGCAGAAGAATAAACTACTGTCACAGAGAATAGACTTCTGAGGTACTGTATTAGCAATTGGCGTAAACAGCGACGGCGTTGTCTATGTCAATGTTACCATAAAAACAAAACAAGAATAAATTGTGTCTGTGTCCGACGCCTACTGCAGCAAGTGACAGACTGAGTTGAGTAGTGAAGGGGAGGGGGCGCGAGCCGTCAGGAGTGTGCTTTATCAGTTGTGGATTCACAAGCTTGCGTAGTGTATGCGGTTAGTGGTTAGCGCTTCTCAGTATACAAAGTTGCTGTGAGTTACTATAGTACATTATGTATAGACAGAATTTTACGCACTCAGGAATGCATCCATTGTATAATACAGAGACCAATACAGCCGTCTAAGTACTTATAAATAAAACTCAACTACAAACGCATGAAATAGATTTTTTTACCCACTGCGGCGGCCCTGATGCTACGCCGCACAGCGCGGTATTGACAAGGGATACTACTCGAACACTTTTCTTATAGTCCAGACTTGTCCCCCTGTGACTACTTTTTGTTCCTGCCATTGAAAGAATCATTTGAAGGAAAACGATTCGAAACCAATGAAAAACTCGTGAAGATCGTGCGCAATTCGCTGACAACTCGTGCTAAATTTTTTTATGAACAAGCAATATTCAAGCGTACCCAACGGTGGCAAAAGTGTATACTCGTACACAACGTAGGAGACTACATCGAGACGTGTTGATGATATGGTTTGTGTGTAATATTATTCAATAAATGTATAAAAAAATTACCGTTTATATTTGATTCACCCTCGTATATTGTCTGAATCTGGATTATAAAATTAATATACGAAAACCATACGATCGATTTTAACGAAATTTTTTGTGCTGTTTAATTGCATCAGAATGTTTCTCTGGACGGAATATGAAGGTCCTTATGCGAGAGCGAGGGGTCGATTTTTTTTCACAAAATCGGGGAAAAAATGTTCAGCACAAGTTATTCAGAGTACTCCCATCTCAATTATTGTTTTATACATTATTCTCAAGGATTCTGCACATAAATGAGCGTGGCCCATTTAGCCAAAAGTAGACGTTCTTTAACATATCCGCCCTCCTCTTTCTCTATAATCAAAATTTTGGCCTCTCATGAAACTATTCCCCTTACCATCCAATTATCCTACTAAGTTGGGCATCATTATAAAAAAATTAAATCGAATAATACTTCTAAGTATGTAAATAATCACTGCTTGCATCGTAAATAATACTTCCAGCTGATCCTCACCTCGAATTCCTTCTTCCTTTATTTATTTCACTTCATAGCGACAATAGTTCCAAGCCACTACCTGCAAGTATTTACATATCCATTCCGATAGGTTATCTTGCGCGCCCCCTCGAAACTGTAAACTGTTAAGATAAATAAATTCTTGCCGGCGACGATAACTATACTCACAACACGACACGATGAACTCTGCTCGTGGAATTTGATGAAAGCTGCATGCGTGTAATCAATGGGACACACAAAGTGTGATAACACGAGGTTCATTTTTCAGTTTAAATTGCGCTCGTACGCGAGTTTAGGTGTGCCCAGAAATTATATGTACACAAATGCAGAATGGTGTTCATTTTAAACAACAAAAACTAGAGATGAAATTTACTTGCTAATTTATAATTTTCGAAATGTTAGGTGTCAGATCGTAAACCTACTCCCAACGGCGTTAATTAATGCTAAAGTTTAGATATAGATAGATTCTAATGAAATTTACTTAAGATATCTGTTTTTATCTGAAGATTAGATGGTTAGTGTTTATCTTCTTTCTCAGTTGATTGTGTGCATTTATTACATATTTTTGACAGAAGTTTCATGACTTATATTTACACACTTGATTATTGAGAAGAACTTAAGGTAAATATTTGATGTATCGGCAGTAAAATTGAAAGTTTCGTTGACGTTAGCGGTTGGACTTCTAAACAGAGGTTGCAAGTGACTATGAATATCTGTTTATTTTGCTGTATTTTAGAGGCGCACGTGGGAAGATTAGCATTATAGGTTATTGATGTCACAGTGTGAACATATTTTATAGGTCTGAAAATGAAATCAAGTTATAGGTAAACTTTCTCACCTAAGTCTTACAATCGAACAATTTTCTAATCTCTAATGCATTGCAGGCCATTCATTCTGGAAAGAAAAGAAAATACTTTAGAGTTTGATCACATCATTCTTATTCTAAATTTTATATTTTCAACGTTAAGCAACGTTGAATTCTAAAATATAAGATCTAGGAAGTATTCAAATCAATATTTCATTTTTCTTCTCTTAAATTAAGTCCTCTAAATTTGATTTATTTTTGTCCTAAAGTAGAAACTTCTTTACGTACAGTTAAACATTTTCGTATATTCTACGTCTAGCATTCGTTGCGTATAGACGTGTTGTTAATTGGTCCTGCTAAAAATTTTAAGAATTAATTAATTTTTTACAAGTCAGTTGAAACTAAGCTTTTAATTGAAAATCATCATTGTCGTGTTTCTTTTCTGAAGAAGTTTCAAAAAGCGGAAAGACATTCAAGGGCAGTCCCGGCTTATGAACATTCTCGCTGCAAAAGCAACAAGATGGAGGAGGGCGATGGCTTCAGCCATCAAATAGAACGATCGTGTCCATTGCCAATGATGACGGGCGAGAAAAAATGAAAGCGTAATTCGATAACAATGAAGGGAAAGACAAACTGAAAATTTTATCAGTCGACGGAATTGAGCAACTAGTCAAAGCTAACGACAAAATGGAGAAGTATTAGAGTGAAAATGAGAAACTCAGACTTAGGATCCAATCGCTAGAAGAGCTAATTGGCAAATTAACTTTTAACAAAGAAAAAGAAACCACCAAGAAAGAAAAAGAAGCAATGCCAAAAGCAACCGCAACCGCAAATCAAAGAAACCCCAACAGGAACCTGATCAAGAAGACGTCCTCAGTGCAGGCGGAGGAAACGTCAGTACAAACTATTATGCAGCGCTATCAGACGATTCCATGAGCATCGTCGAGGATAAAGGTAACGAAAATTCTGAACATTGTTTTACTAAACCTGATGATAAATTCATCGAATA
Organism: Odontomyia ornata; assembly: GCA_963969285.1. Classification (NCBI taxonomy): domain Eukaryota; kingdom Metazoa; phylum Arthropoda; class Insecta; order Diptera; family Stratiomyidae; genus Odontomyia; species Odontomyia ornata. The sequence goes on along the minus strand of OZ017738.1, from coordinate 372,302,838 downwards.
TTTAAAATAAGGAAAGAAATCAAAAGAAAGAAGAAGTCCCTCCAATCAGCGGCGGCTAGCGCATATGTGCTGCTGAGCTGCAACACTCACCAAAATTCGACGAAAATCCTGCATATGAATTTCAATAAATTAATGGCAACTATATTCTCAAGATCAACTACATTTTTATTTTAAATTCTCAAAATATAATTGTCCGGCACTAAGGGTTAAACACATGCAATTCGTTTTGTTCTGCATCAATGCAGAACGATTGGCTGCTTCGCGTCAAAATCCTCTTTTGTATTTCTGCCCACCGATAAGCGAATCCTGTGCCCCTTGGTTTCCCTATCGACTCGAGAAATTTGGTTTTGGTGTCGCATTTGTTTGAGTCATTTCGTTCTGCTTTGCATGCAGAACTTTTCGCGGCCAAATGATGTCCATTCGAATTTAACACTAGGCTAACGGATAATTTATTTGATATCATTTCAATTTTAGCGGATCATCTGATTTTCATGTAAACAATTTTTACGTTTTATAATTTGTAAATAATGTTCCACTTTATATATTAGCTGAGCTTATAAAACCTCGTAGTTAAATAATCCTGTGTCGTGTAGAATGTATCAATTGACCCGATGTTGGTAGGTTTAATATTAAAAGTCATATACACATGTATATCAAGTATAGTTGGGAAAATGGTTCTCATTTATTTGAGTCTATAGGGTGCTTGCAAAGCTCTTAAATATTGGTTCAATTTTAATTTTAACATGACGGAAATAATTTTTTTAAATAATAAAGGAAAATAATTTTTCAAGGATATAACTCTGTAGAAATTATTTCTAAATTGTTGCAATCATTATCATTCAATTTTAATTATAGCCGGCCGTTTTTGCAGTAATGGGAAACTTCAATTTTTATTGTCGTTTCTAGTTCATTGACAACGCTTTTAAAGCATCCTGTGTTTGATAGAAAATTGATTTTAGGTTTTATGAAAATATTGAAAAATCTCTTCATTGTTCTCAGTTATTCGATTGAAATTCGAGTGCGAAGTTTTGATTTCAAGTGAAAGTGAACTAATTCCAAGTAAAAGTGAAGTGTCGTAAGTGGAAGTGATGATCAATTGAATTGATAAGGCCGATACTTGGTGAAGATCTGTATCTGTAAACAACGTAAGAGAAAAAGCAAAAACAACAGTTTTTCTTTAAACAATTTATTATAAATATATCAGTTGTTCCGATCACTACTGTGTCTTCATCAAATATTGGACTATAATTAATTCTAATTCTTAACTAACAAAAAAATTACAGCATGAAAACTACACAAATACAATATATTTATAACCAAAAATTTAATACATTTACGTATGTTGCTTATTCGCCAATGTAACCTTCTCTATCCAAACGTTATAAAAAAAAGTTTAGGAACGGAGAGCTATTAAATTCAAGTTGAACATTTTATATAATTCTACAAAATTGTTGTTGTTAATTTTATCCACACGAAAAAGTGTGCCGCATACACATTTGCGGAAAAAGTGGACATCAAAAATCCAATCATTGTAATCGAAGCAAGTGGCAGCAGCCGTGGCAAACAGTATAAACGGCAATTCAATGTAGAAATTTATTCGAGGAATAATTGGATTTGCGGATGTAACAAAACCAACGCTCTATTTTGCTTTGTTTGCTGTTTGGCGGCGAAAAGCTGTGGACACAAGTTTGAGTTACCGACCTGATTCACCTCACAGAAAAAATCAAATGACATGAAAATTCCCGAGCCCACCTCTACAATCAAATGGAGCTCAATATATTGGGAACTGTGAACATACAGGCTCAACTTGATTCAGCTTATTGGCGAAATATAAAAAAACAAAATGAAAACATTTCACCAAACCGGTATGTTTTGTCTAAAATTATAAACTGTATACAATTTTGTGGAGCATTTGATTCCGTGGCCTTATCAACTTTTCAGCAGAGCTTGATAATTCGTTGGGAGATCATTTGAAAAATGCAACAATTTTCAAAGGTGCTTCTAAAATAATACAGAATGACCTAATAAATTGTATGTTAGAAGCCCCATATCTTGCCATTTCAGCTGATGAAACAACTGATGTATCCGGGAAGTCCCAGCTTGTGACAATATTTTGCTAGATTAAAAACGGAAGTCCTGTAGAGCGTTTTTGGGGCTATTTAAATCCTCCAAAACTGGAAACTGTGACTCTTTGTGAACAACTGCTGAATATCTTAGACGTGATAATAATTAATTCAGAAGAAAAGCTAATAGCACAAACCTACGATGGAGCAGCTGTAATGAGTGGACAAAGAGCTCATCAGTTAAATTTAATAATGCAAAATGCTGCACCTTCAAATTCGCAAGTACGAGTTTTTTTTGGAAATTTTCAAGAGGTTCCCAGATTTTTTAGCTGCTCACCTTCAAGAATCGCCGTGTTGGATCGAATAATAAAAAGGGAAATCTCCCATGGTGCAACAACGCGATGGAATTTTAATATTCGCACTATTAATATTGTATTTGAGCATAGAGAAAGCTTGATAGAATGTATGGAGATAATTGAAAAAGAGTTTGCTGACGCTACCATTTGTAGTGCCGCCTCTGGAATTCGCCGTATGCTAATTGATTCTGTATTTGTTTTATGGCTAATGTTCTTTCACCATATAAAGCCTCATGTTGATATCTTGTTTCAGCAGATGCAGAATACACAAGTCAACTCCTTACAGCTTAAAGCAAACATTGTTTCGTTTGAGGAAAGCATTTAAAAAATTTGAAACAAAATAAACGATATTATAGATGAAGCATCCAACGCAAATGATGTTTCAAAACAGCAAACTAAGCGTCCTGCTCGGAATACTCCAGAATGTCATCGCCGCTCTGCTTTGGAAGTTTGTGATGTGTATTAAATGCCGCCAAAGATAGATTTGCATTTGATGGGCACCTCATTGCTGCTTCACTTTTTTATTCGAATCGATTTCGAGAGTATGAACTCAATTTTCCAGACTCGCAACTAAATTTAACATGCGCTGCTTATCCTAATTTAGATAAGGAAAGATTGAAAACTTAGTGGTCAATAATTTAATCAAGGAGTGACTATAAGGAAATAACAAGCGCTCAGGTTTTATTAAAGTTCATTTTGGGTAATAACTTACAAGAACCCTTAAGAGAAACTAGAAGCTGTTAGAAATTCTGGTGACAATACCGATGATCACTGCTGAAACAGAAAGAAGATTCTCAACTCTCAAATGTATCGACATTTCTTAGAAATACTATGCCCGAATTACGTTTGACAGCTTTAGCAATGATTTTCATTGACAAAAAAAAATAATTTCTGAGATAGGAGATTTCAATGAAAAAAGGATAAATAAATTTGCCACTGCCAAAAATCGTCGACTTGAACTCATTTTCAAGCGAATATAAAACTTCTCGGGGCTAGAGCAGGTTAAATAATGGATTTAATTTGTAATTTGGAAATTTTGATTTTAATTTAATATAATACCGTGCTCATTACCTGTAAAATATTGGGTGTACAACTTAATAACTGGAATTTGATGCTAGATGTCCGAACTAACAAATATTGTGAAAGCTCGAACTTTATATATATATGTCATTTTGAAGGTACATTTGACAGCTATCAAAATCAGTCAACATAACAATTTTATCTTGTGTGCATCATTATTATTTTTCACGATGAATAACTTCGAAAATTGGAGAAAAAGACAGCATTTGCGGGAGGTTCTCTTGGGTCATTTTTTTGCAAAGAAAACTGCTGCGGAAAGTTTGCTTGTAGAAGTTTATGGCGATGATGCTTTAGCGAAAACGCAGTATTTTGAATTGTTTCAACGCTTCAAGAGTGGCGATTTTGACATCAAAGACAAAGAACGCTCAGGCCAGCCAAAAAGTTTGAAGACGAAGAATTGGAGACGCTACTCGATGAGGATTCGTGTCAAACGCAAGACGAACTTGCCAAATCGTTGGGAGTGACTCAGCAAGCCATTTTGAAACGTTTGAAAGCCGCCGGATACATTCAGAAGCAAGGTAATTGGGTCCCCTATGAGTTGAAGCCGAGAGATGTTGAACGGAGCTTCTGTATGTCTGAAATGCTGCTTGAGCGCCATAAAAAGAAATCATTTTTGCATCGGATCGTAACTGGGGATAAAAAATGGATCCATTATGACAATCCCAAGCGCAAAAAGTCATACGTGAAGCCCGGCTAACCAGCCAAATCAACGGCGAAGCCAAATATCCATGGCGCCAAGGTTATACTGTGTATTTGGTGGGATCAGAAGTGGCCTTTATTTTATGAATTGTTGAAATCGGGCCAGACAATCACAGGTGACCTGTACCGAACACAATTAATACGATTGAAGCATGCCATCATCGAAAAACGCCCAGAATATGCTACCAGACACGAGGCTATAATTTTTCATCATGACAACGCTCGGCCGCATGTTGCAAGACCCGTGAAAAACTATTTGGAAAATAGTGGATGGGTAGTTTTGGCCCACCCGCCTCATAGTCCGGACCTTGCTTCGTCTGACTTTCATTTATTTCGCTCGGTGCAAAACGCCCTCACCGCACTTCAGAGCAAGGCATCCGAAATTGGATAGATTCGTTTTTGGCCGCCAAGCCGGCGCAATTTTTTTGGGATGGAATTCATAAATTGCCTGAAAGATGGGGAAATGTTGTAGCTTCTTTATCTGTAGTTCTTTAAACATCGATAACCGACAATTCCAATGACCGATTCGAACCGAAGATATCAGTAGCTTGTTAATCCTTGAATTGAGTTGCAAAAAGGAAAACTGAGGAATTCTTCTGAAGGTATCGGGACCAATTCGTACCAAAAGGAGGGAGAATCTAAGAACTTCAGCCGTCAAACACATAATCGATACAGGTGATGTCGAACCGATCAGATAATCAGCTTGAAGACTACCACGAGCAACGAGAAGAAGCTGAAAGAATAATTCAATAAATAGAAGAAGAGAAAGTGATAGAACCATCTACCAGCCCGTGGTTGTCTCCGGTGGTGCTCGCCAAGAAAAAGGAAGGAAGTACGAGGCTCTGCGTGGACTACCGCCCACTGAACAATGATACCAAGAAAGATAGTTAGTTATCCTTTGCCTCGCACCCATGATACGCTGGACACTTTGGACTTGATGTTTGGTTATTGGCAAACGGAGATGGACCCAGAATACAAAGAGGAAACTGCGTTTAACATTGAAACCGGATTATGGCATTTCAGCGTCATACCCTTTGGGCTCTGTAATAGAGATGAGAAAAACCGCACCGGTCAATCGAAAACCGGTTTTATCCGGAAGCTTTTTCTCTCAGTTTATGAAGGAGTGACCGCGGATCTAGAGAAAATTTCTTTCGTTCAACAATAGCCACAACCAACTGACGAACACCAAGTCAAGAGTTCCTTGGACTATACACGTACTTTATAAGTACGGATATTGCTAAGCCACCAACTCGACTCATAGAAGATATAAGAGCTTTCCGTTTGGATGAAGACTTTCAAACGGATTTTGAACCTCTGAAGAGACATTTGACCACGGCGCCAACAATAGGATATCCCTTACCAGAGGGGACTTCATCCTTGATAGTGATGCAAGCAACGTAGGAGTTGGAAGGGCACAGGACAGAATTCTAGGATACTTCAGCAAAGTCAGAACGAGTACGATTTCAATATTAAACATCGAGCTGGCGTGAGTCACCGAAATGCCGCCTCCCTATCTAGACGACCGTGCCCTACAGACTGTTCCCAGTACAATGAGGCGGAATCCAAGGAAGCTGCAGTTTTAAGAACTACAGTAGTCGATGAGGAAAGGTCACATACCACGAAGAACAGGAGAATGATCCTAACCTGGAGAAGATTCGGCAATGGAAGAAAGAAAATCCACGACTTACCTGGCAAAAAATACCAAGATTTTCACCGACATTCAAGGCTCATTGGGACTCTCTTGTCCAGGAAGAAGACCTGTTGAAAAGAATTCTTGAAAAAGATGACAATTCCGAAAACAGACAACAACTAGTTATCCCAGGAACAAGAGTAGCTGAAGTACTGAAGAAGGTACACAACAATCCATCAGGATGTCATCTTGGAGTGAAGAAAAATCTGCAGCGAGTCCGTGTAAGATTTTAATGGATGAACAGTTTAGATGATGTGAAGGACTGGTGTAAGGAATGTGCGATTTCTATTATGCTTAATGGACAACATCGCAAAAGGAAGACTTCTAATAAACAATATAATGTTGGATGACACCCATTCGAAATGATTGCCTTAGAACTTACTGGACCATTTCCAACGATAGAAGATGTTGGCAAATACATTCTTGTGGTATTGGTTGCTTCACAAAGTGAAAGGTAGTGTACGCGATCCTGAATCAAGAGGTCCCAGCTGTCGCAGAAGTATTGGTGAAAGAATTTATCAGCCCATATGGAGTGACCGAGGAAGAAATTTCGAGAGCCAGGTGTTCCAGGAAATTTGTGACGCTGGGAATGCATCTACAGTCAGATGGAATGTCCAAAGCACTTTTCAGTCACAAGGGAGAATACGTTAAGTACCTTGCCCTGTTTGCATTGGCTTATCGATCCGCCATCAATGATTCCACGAGTGTTACACCTGCGAAAATCCTGTTTGGACGCGAAATGGGACTACCTTGTGTGAAGATTACGTAATCGAGTTGAGAAGAAAGATGAGCAATATATACGAATTGGTTCTCTCTGGTAGCTCTAAACATTGAGGTATGTTTGTAAATTACCATAACTTTATTTGACTGTTGATGTAGACTTGGAGCTGAGCACCTGCATATATTTCCATATGGTCAGCGTATGGTACTTTTATATCCGTCAGTTAAACAATTGTTATACCATACTTTGCAGGTTTGTTCGAAATGTATTGTCTAAAAGGGGATTCGCCTGCAAAAAGCGACAAACTGTTCATCAAACGTCATGAATTCACTAGGAACAAAGTACTGCTGACTATTGCTGACAAGTTTTTCGAAAATATCTCTTTCGGGAGCTAGCTTTTCTTGCTCTTTACGTATGGATCTGTCTCTGACATCGTCAAATCTAACTGCTCGAAGAATAAATCTGAATAGTCTAAGAGACATGACGAGACATATCAATTCAGTTCCCGTACCTTTCGTTGTATCCCAAAAATCACTCAAATTTCTTCTTCCTGAATTTTCAATGTCTATCAAAAAGCATGGATATAAATAACCGTATTTTCAATATATTTGTAGAATAAGCATCCCTTTCTCTTGCGAAATTCGATTTAACTTGATCTATATAAATGTTAGTGCTATTCGTTAAAATTTCTATGATAGATTGATCAAAAACAGCAGGGAGTGTCCGCTGGGAAGTTAAGCTTCGTTTTCCAAATGATTATGTGAAGGTTAAAAATTTGTATATAGATAAATGCAGGAAAAATTCAGGAATCGATGTCACAAATTCAAAAATTTGGGATGCATATAATATGACAAAATATTCACTAAAATAATTTTGTCATAATTACGATATCTGATTATTTTTGGCTCTTTCCTTTCAATATAGTGTCTACGTGGGTTATTCTTGTCAAAAATAAGCGGACATTACCTTTGAGCCTCTTCTTTAGTGAAAAGTCGGTTTTGTATGAGCTGCCATTGAACTGGTTCTAATACTTCTCCATTACCAATTTTAGTTGGAGTATTAGAAAATAGGACGTCATTTCGCCCTATTACCTGGGTGAGTTCATATCATATGTGTCCAAGCGCCTCTTGGAATTAAGTGTATTATGTTGTCAACAAGATTTTATTACTGGATTAGTAAACCAAACATTATATCCCTCAACAATTTATCTATGTGAGCACATTATTTTGAAGAAAGTAAAGAAAAATTGAGCAATTCAGTTAAAATCGATTGCACATTTAGTATACTTATGCAATATGATCTAATTCTTAGTATACCTACATTTATGGCTTGAGGGGAAAAATAATTACTTGTTTTCTAATCGTCATCATCATATTTTAGTCGGCTATTTCCTCATAGCCTGGCTAGAAAATGGTCTAGAGGGTTTCGTTTTTGTCGTTGATTCTTTCTCGTATAAACCCGATTAACCGCCGCTTGAGTAGCTGCGCTACAGAATAGATCATACAGAACGGAGAAAATTTTTAAATGCATACTTGTAATTAGGATATAAAATTAAAGTAGAAACACAATGAAGAAGAAATGAGTACAAATTATGACTATAATTAAGCTTTTTAATTCATACATATCAATATATATATATATATATATATATATATATATATATATATATATATATATATATATACATATATATATACATATATATATATATATAAATATATATATATATATAAATATATATATATATATATATATATATAAATATATATATATATAAATATATATATATATATATATATATATATATATATATATATATATATATATATATATAATATATATATATATATATATATATATATATATATATATATATATATATATATATATATATATATGCACACACACAGAGTCATTAAAAATCAAGGAATCCTAATTTTATTAAAATGAATTATTGAAAGCTAATAAACCTTAAATGAATTGCTGAATTAATCCACGTCTTTCCTTTTCAGCAAAACCTTTCCCTTTCAGCAGGATAATGTCGGCGAAAGGTGAGTATTTCGCCGAAAGGGTAGTGTTCCAGTAATTCTCGAATGGTCGGATTTTCCCGGTTATCTCGGGCACCACGTCGATAATATTCGGGAGCGGTTGTCTTGGTTCCTTTGCCGCGGAACGAAGTTACGTTATATGAAGTAGAGTCGTTTTAAGTTATTCGACGCATTTTCAATCGGGCATTTAAACCGGTGGCTAAGTGTTGTAACTCAGACTTAGTCTGCTCGCGTAAGACCCACGACCGAAACTCCTCTCCGAAATAGCTAGCTAGCCAGCAGCCACCTCGGAGTAGACTAAGAGTGTCTGGACTTGTCGACGTGATGGGTACAGTCCGTTGTCACGTTCCAAGACCACGTCTAGAACCGATGAGAGGTTGGTTTAGATTTTCTTCGGGAAATTTCGAGTGAACGAGACGTGGAAAATCATTACAGCATCCTCAAAAACCACATCCCATACGCCACAATCCAATAGCTCTTCACACAAACTCCAATTTACATGAGCTCTGGGCCCATAACTTTTTGATTTTTGAATAAAAGAAAAAAAAGGTCTTTATAATATACTAGATGATTTTTAATGAACAAACTTTAGATGTGTGTGCATCTGATTTCAGTTGTCGAGAGACTGAAGCTGCTTACGGGTGCCGCTTGAACTGCATGGGCTAGCTGTCAGTGTGTCATAGAAACTGCAAGTATGGATGGTTTTGGATATGTACGAGCATGTGTGTGAATTTGTATCGCTGTACTCTAACAGAAGGAAATCTAACGTCATTCCCTTCCATCCATCGTTTAGACACTGAGGATGACTCAAAGGAGTCGTAACGCGTCTGCTCACACAGCAAAGCAAAGCCCGACGGCTCTTCAAGAAAAAGCAGAATTGGCCTGTGGATATCAAATAAACAAAATAATTGACTACTACACTGCCAGCCAGGCAAAAATGTTGCGGTTATTCTACAACCTTACCCTTAGACTTCATCGAACCATACCAAACATATGGATTAACAGTGCTACAAATAACATCTTAATAAAGCAAAACACAATTGCTGCACGAGACACGCAACGTAGTGCACAAAACTTCGCATTAAAAACTAAACAAGAACACTGTGCATAAAAAATTTCATTCACACTTACAATTAACTAGTACTATACTGAAAACTTTAACTAATACTATACTGAAAACTTTCTTCAGTGACGCGAGACAAAATTTTGATACTCAGCTCAAAACTACATATGAGACCATGAAAAAGAAGCTTGGCAAATTGATGGAAAAACAAAGACACCAACGAACCGAGCTTTCTATCCACAGACTGCAAATCTATCAGAAACGCCTTTTACGACACAAATAAATGTTAGATAAAGGACAGAAACACAACTTATATAACTCAAACCGCAAAGAAAACCTAGAACAACTAGTAATCGACATTGAACTAGCCTTTAAAAAACTACCGCAGGAACAACAGACACATGCGAGACATATTGCAGTAGGTATACTAAAAAAAATACGCACTAGCATAAGCAAAACGAATTTCTACCAAGACCATAAGATATTAAGATACATTCAGAAAAAAACTTACGGATTACTTACTAACAGTGACAAAGGCTGGCTAAGCACATACAACACTGATCCTAAAACAACAGAATACGTACAAAAAACAACCAATTTCATTAACACCAACGGATACAAACTGGTAAACAATGACGCCACTAATAAGTTCCAGGCAGACTAATGTACTAGTATTATACAATCCCCACTTACCATTCCTCATACTAAGCACCACTACATAAACTCAAATCCATCTACACCACCCCTTAAAGCAACACCTTAGCTCTGCAAACCCAATATCCCTTTTCGGACTGTCGTCAATTACCGCCCAGCTCCTGCATACCAATAAGCACGGTACTTGGCAACGATAATGGCTGATGTCATGCACCTAGACGATAAATACACATTAAAGAACAATCGTGATCTAGTAAACTCTGCCATCTCTTTAAAATTGACTGAAGTTTGTCGACTTTTTTCACTAGACATCACCAACCTCCATACGTATATAACCGTCGATGAAACACTGGCCATACTAAAAGAAAAACTTTCATTTAATAACAGGCGACGGTTCACAGATCAACTACTCAATCTCATAAAAATCACAACCAAGCAGAACTATTTTAGGTTCAATAACAACACAAATATTGCCAAGGACGGTTTGGGTATGGAACATCCAGTCCTAAATAACGTCAGAAATGTTGTCACAATCTTTGGAAGAAGTCTTTATAGCCGAAATTGTCAAAAGATTCAATGTAATATTTGCAGACCGTTTCATTGTTATTGAGTCACAAGAAAATAAACAAGACGAACTACTTACCAATATGAATGAAATACACCCGAATATAAATTTCACTACAGTAAAAGTAACCAACCAACTTTATGGACCTAACCGTGACACGCGAACAAACACGATTAGACTATAAAATGTACAGAATACCAACCACAACTGATCATACCATACACGTAACATCTAACCACCACCCCAAAATAAACTAGTAGCGTACAGATCAATGGTGCAGAGACTCCACTCCATCCCCATGCCCCCTTATAACTACTCCAACGAACTAAAGAACATTTACAGAATAGCTAGTAATAACGGATGCAAACAACGTGACATCGACAAACTTATTACACAGTAAAAACAAAAACAGGAACGCCAATTGGCTGAAATGCATAAGAACGATCAACAGTAGATTTCGTTAACATACGGCGGGAAAGCGACATACGAACCATCAAACTTCCTTAGGAAATACAAACTGCAAACTGCATTCAAAACTTCCAACATTGGAAACAAACTGAAACCCAAACTGAATGCACATTCATATATGCGAACAGCGGCATATACAAACTGACATGCAAGGACTGCGACATTGTATACATAGGAAGGACAACACAAAAATTAACGACAAGATACAAAGAACACTCACGATCTTTCTTACACAGCAAGGCAGACTCCAAATATGCAACGCATCTACAAAGCCACGCACACGAGTCTGACGCTATGACAAACTCTATGACATTGATACACGAACAAAGCAAAGGACGGAGGCTTGACATCCTAGAAAGGTTTGAAATATATAAACACAGATAAATAGACGGTAAATTTATCAACGAACAACATATAAATTCAGATGCAATTTTCTCAGTACTACGGCAAACTCTCCGACGAAAACGGAAACGAGATAAAACAGAATAAACGGACATCCAACAATCAAAAAAACAAAAACATAATATCCCTCTACCCGACCTGATTTAGTATTTACCTACGACTATATATGGACATAAAGTCATTCCCTTCCTTCAACACATCCTTTAGACAATGACGACGACTTAAAGGTGTCGAAATGCGTCTGCTCACACAACAAAGCAAAGCCCGACGGCTTTTCAAGAACAAAAAAAAAACAAAAATGAGTGTAGCACTGTGTAATAAAGCGCAACATGGATGGGTGCGTATTACAGACTTTATCTTGTATTTTGCCAATATTAAATGGCCGTTTATTTATTACTTAATATTGGAGTCTCTCCAGAACTAGCGGAGCATTAAATTATGTTCTTTCTAATCAACTATTTATTGATATCTTTCAGATCTACTTTATTTTCAGAAAATACTTGATAAAAATAATTTCCCTAAATAGGTTCACGTTTCTTCGTTAAAAGTTTGTCCAAAAATTAACTGAATTCAAAGCTCATATTGGCAACATCGCATTCAACCATTGTACAGATATAACACATGTCTCTACACATTAATATGTACCGTTGGTACAAGTTTGTGAGTACGTATTCTTTTTATTGTGTCTGAAGCAACACATTAGTGTGTGCGTTTGAAGACGTTGTGTGTAAAAATGTGAAACTTCTGGTCATTAGCTAGCCCAGGCCAAAAGACCTATTCATCGCTGAAGTGGATTTTTGATGATTTTGCTTCACACTACAATCCCACACACGTACATGAGAAGGAAAAATTAAAAAAAAAATTGGGAATTAGTTCTACATTATGCTTACCGGTTTATCTTTATCTTTCACTTTGAGCATATTCCAAAGTATACTTGGGATGCATGCGAAAGTGCACTTTAGTTTTGGATTGTTTTTTTTATATGTGAGGAAATTTATTTGATACGTTTTGATTGCGAAAAAGAGTTTGGGATAAGGTGGAAAAGTTTGTATTTTTATTGCTTGCGTAGCTTTATGTGATTACTAGAGTGTGATGTGCATTTCAATAAAAGACATGCAAAAGTCGGCAATACTTTAAAGGACTATTGCCGAAAAGCATTCTACAGAATGATTTGTTCGAATGCTTACCAGAATACATCGGTAACTTCAAAGGATCTGATTGTTACGAAAAGCAAACCGAATAATTCAGTTGATTGATTGATTGATTTAATCAGTGATTAATGATATGTACGCATGTATGAACAAAATTATTTCCATCAAAGAAACACCGGAAATTCTACAAAATCTCAGCAGGAAAAATGGAAGAAAAATAGTTTTATTGCAGAAGAAGGATTGTTCGAAGCTTGTTTCGTAGCAAATTGCAACGACATGTCATCCGGCAATTATTGTGACACAAAACTTCATTTAAGTGGTTTTTAAGCATATCAGTCTCTCCATGCACTGCAGCAAATTTTCTCAGCAAGTTTAGAAGCTACTACCCCCAATATGGAAAGTTCAAAACAAGTGGCTTCGAGAAAGCTTTGATGAAAAAAATTTAACAACTTTTAATTGGCACCTTCCCAATTAGGGTTTTTTTTTATCAAAGCTAGTAGATGGTAAGTAGAGAGCAGCGACTACAAAGAACTAAAAGAGTAGAATCAACTGCAAAGGAGATGAATACAGTCCTTCCTACAAGTTGAGTTTTTTTGCGTACTAGTTAGAGTGCTCGCTGCGTAAGCCGAAGGTCCCTGGTTCGAACCCCTTTGGTGACAATAAGATTTGTTTCAAGTGATTCTACAGACGAACTATAAGTCCATTCAGTTTTCATACGTACTGAACGTATCACAGCTGGGTGGAAGGGTTAATGCCCAAAGCATAGTGTAATGATTTTAAAGTCTACGTCCGAACGAGGAACCGACCTCTCATCGGTTCTAGACGTTAAGTCTGAGTAGTGCCAACGGATGGTACCAACTGGTCAACCAATCCGTGCACCGTAATCCATTCACGCGGTGGGTGCTTGTCGGCCAGCTAGTTCGGAGAGGATTTCGGTCGCGGGTCTCCGAATGGATTACGCTCATCTACAATCTTCAGCCACCAACACATGCCCGTTTTCAAACGCGTCACAAAACAAAACCATACGGAGAGGAAACCTACTTTACGTTTCTCCGTATTTCTTCATTTAATCAGTCAATGACAACAATCTAATTTTTACTTCGCGTTCCCGAATTTCCGACGCGGTACCGAAAAGTATACTACGTTAACTAAACCCGACGAAAGCTACTCTACAGTAATTCAATATTTTTTTTCCTCGTTATAGTTAGCGGACACGGAGGCTTGAGACGAACGCAAACATTACACAAAAAGCAACCGTTACTTTCACAGAAAAAGGTCGTTGCATTACAAGGGGAATGTCAAACCTAAAGATGTTAAAGTGGCTGAAGTGAACCACTCATCTCTGCCTAAAGGATGGAAACTTGACGGATGCAGTTTACTTTACACTAGTAAAACAACAAACTAAGCAGTTTCGACGAGGTGATCACCTTATCTCTTCAGGAGCAGCCACTCCTGATCACCACGGGGCTGCTCGACTGCTTATGTTTATTACAGGACAGTCTCTTCGATGCCGACCCTGACATGGAGAGACTGAAGGGTTTCGCTCTTCACTAGTAAAGAAACAATTGTTTCCGCAGTGGAGAGATGGTTGTTATAATTTTAGGCCCCTCTCCTTGAATACAAGTCCCTGTCTTCAACGAAAGTTTGCTAATAAAAACCGCTAACCAATCATAAAAACAAATCGGGTGTCAGTCAGGACTAATTGATGATGCGGATTTTATCACTGCCGGTCATCAGATTAGCTCCCAGCTAAAACTGACGCAACTCCAAGTAGTGTATTTGAAAACCCCGGGCACCGTCAGTTTGTTCGAAATGAGAACTGTCCGACTACAAACTTTATAAAAATGTGCAAACCTTTCTTTTGGTAACATTAAGGGACGAACTACTCTATAACATCATCGGCATGTTCAGGCGGCAGAGCCACCACGAACGAAGAACTCCAGAAGATGCTATGGACCTTATTATACCGAAGACAAGACAAACAACACCAAAAGAAAGTTTATCGGTGACTCTATCTTTACTTTACGGAACCCTCAAAAGTATGCTACGTTAATATCAAATGGTGGAGGCGACAATAAAAATTGAATCGGTTCATCTGCCGACAGCAAAATTAAAAATGTGAGAACTCGAAGGAGAGTGGGATGATAGATACCCTTAAATTTCTTAGAATTTCTCACAAATTCTGTTTATATATAAGACGATGAAATTTTAATGAAGTTTCATTCACTATCCATTTTGTTTTCTGCTTTCATGCTTCATTTATACTTATCCAAGTTTGTGGTTACTGTTAGTGTTTCATTTGACGTGTGACAAATTTATGTTAATTGAACATTGATGCCAAAATCAAGTGGTCTTTGGAACTACTTCAATGAAGTTTGTGTAAATACGGCAAAGTGTAAAATTTGTAAGAAGATATATTCACGAAAGGTTGTCACCCCTAACCACTGGGGTGCTCCGGCAACGGGGGCCGTGCGGTCCCGACTTTGCTCGCCGCAGACGGGCGTGGGCGCGAACTCACTGTGTTGGCCCAGGCCCCGCACTTGATTGCCCAGTGAGTAAGGCGGTTTGTCGAAGCTCGTTAAACGAACACACCTTCCACTAAGAACACGCACAAGTTTTAACGAACGAAGTAAATGAACTATTGGGAAATTGCATATGCTGATCAATTTACAGAATGCTAACGAACTATTGGGAAATATTGTCATGATGACCAATTAACATCGATGCATTGTGGAAGTGGAGGAGCTGGTAGCTGTGACGTAACCCGAGCGATATTTCCCCGTACCAACCCGTTACACTTCCTGAAAAGAACAATTTCTATATTTTCGAAGTGAATTTAGTAAGAAATAATACCACTTTCTTTGAGGTGAAATAACGCTTATCAACAAAATAATGAATGAAATAAAGTCTATCAACAAAATAATGGATGAAATAAAGTTTATCAACAAAAGCAAATCTTAACAATTTTTTTGCTAACCTCTTTCACCTCACCTAGCTAATAAGGAGGTCTACTGGTAGAATTTTCGTCCTCGACGGCACGGTGAAACAGACCCTGCTCTGACTTCACGCACTCTTCCCGAGCCGCACTCGTGCAATGGCCAATTCATGGTAGTTACCCTTCTCTCGGTGGTGATCAACGTCAATAATGATTTCGCTTTGCTCTGTTTTTTTCCTTTCCTTTTTTTTCCTCCTTTTTTGCTTACTATTACTTTTAGACTTTTACCCCTTTTTCTAAAAAACACTTTTTTTCCCTCGCCCTTTTATCAACTCGTTCCCAACGGAGCACCACTAATTCCGGCGTGAACCTTATAGTTTTCCTTTTCTTGCAGAAATTGTAGCCCGGTTTGTGCAATGGCAATTCCATCGCAGTTTTCACCACATTTCAACTGGTGTTTCCAAAATTCGGAGTCGTAGATATTTTTTTCGGAATTGTCACTGTGACGGACATTTGACGTTTTCCAAGTATAGACGTAATGTTGCTTGTTTACGTTTGGTGTGATGTGAGTGCTGGCGGTTACCAGGATTTTGAGTGGAACACTGAGGATTATCAGATAAGTAGTACTTTTATATTTTATCCCAGGGACAAGACACTTTGTGTGCCTTTTTTTCTTCTTTTCTAGGTATCCAGGTCTCATGGTTAATATCATCTCGAGTTTAAATTTTGTTTGTTGGCCACTGTAGCTATTACGGCAAAAGGATTATTTGATGTAAACTTCATAATAAGATGCTCGACAACATCAGCAACACGAGTGAAATATTCGCCATCCGGTGTTTGTATATCGCCGACCGAATGAACGAGTACATCAAGATTTTCGAGAACGACTATAGATGGGGCGCCATTCAAGGCAGCAATTAATATTTGTCGAATATCTTTTTGAACAGAGTCGACCTTGCGCCCTTTACTACGTGCGCAATCAAATATATCATAATGACAACAAAACGGCTTCTTAATTAATTTCTCTAAAATTCTTTCGACTAGAACAATTTTCCCGGAGCATGCTGGTCCTGATATCAAAGAATTTCCCTGGTCAAAACAGAATTTCTTTCGTCTAAACATAAATTCAATTTAAACTGCTCCACAAAATTATCAACAATTTCATCAAATTTCTTGATAGAGATTAAATGAACAACGCTCAATATTCTATCATCGGATGGCTCAATATCTATGATATCTCTTTAAGCAGTATGGAAAATGTTCAGGCGTAATTTTAAATGTGACAATAAGATCATCCTCAAGCCGAACAATTTGATCTTGGTTAAGTAGCAAAGGGTACAATTTAGTATTTTCTATCACGTAATTCTTTTTCAACAATTTTATAGCCGGGCTTCTTGTCCGGATACAAATCAATCTTTTCTATAAAATTCAATACAGTATGTTTGGGCCTTAGAGTGACTTTTGTAGGTCATTAATTTTCAACATTTTCGATAAATTCTCGTTGACTTCAATAGTCCGATGAATACTTTTCGGAAATGTGTCACATTCCGAGACGATTTTCACATTGACATAGTAATCTACAGTCTTCAGCAAGTAAACTTCTTCGAGATCCATAAATTTGTGTTGATTGTTTTGGGAATCATGTTCACCGCCGGTTCTTCCACCACCAACACGTTGGTTTGGTCCGCCTCCACTGCCGCCTTCAAAGTTACGATTCATGTTGCCACCAGGATTATTAGGTTTATTTGCATGATCAAAGTGTTCTCCTGTTGCCTGCGATGAATTTCCTCATCTTGTGGGTTTCTACGATGATTTCTTCCTCACGCATCCTTTTGACTCGTCCTTTCCGTGGTTGTTGATCACAGATGATGTCGTTGTGGAGCAACCGTGCACATACGGGAGTTGTATCGTGAACTTCGTCGAGCCTAACTAACCTAAGTTGAGCTGCATTAATCTAACTTGAGGAAATTAAAATCTATTCTATTGTAGCCATTAACATTAGAATTTATTCTTATTTCTAACTTTACTAGAGCTATGTACAATACATAGTAAAGTTTCCTATCCCAATTTGGTTCGAGGATGCATTCTTCGTACCACGTTTCCCGGTGGTGGTGTTTAAGTGGTGGTTAAGTTGGCTACCTTCTCAAATTCCCCGTAACAAGGGAGGTACAACTACTTCGTTAAAAAGTTATTTAATGTCTGTACATCCCATTGAATTCGAAGACTTTAATAAATTAGCCCCCGAAGAGAAAAATACAGTACGGCCTTCGACTTCAACACCTCTTGAGATGAAAAAACAAATCACTCTCAAAAATACTTTGATGAAGAATCAAAAATGGTGTAGTTCTAATCCTAAATCAATTGAAATAGATTGATTTCTGAAATGATTGCTTTGCAAGATCTTCCCTTCAATTTCGTGGAAGGTATTGGATTTAGACACTTATGCGGCTAGTGGCGCAAAATTATCAGTTAAGGGGGGGACAGTTTTTTACCGATTATATTTCTAGTGAGTTATATGCAAGGTTAACAAAAATGATAAATATTTTGATGAAAAAATTTGAGAAAATCTCATTTAAAGGGTTTTCCAATAAGAGGTGTTATTTTGAATAGCCCACTATTTCGGTAGATGTCACTTTTGAAGCTGTCATTTTTCTGACATTTGACAAGCAGAAACTACGCCATTAATGACAATGGAACGATACACGCTTCAACAACGCATTGAAATTAAACGGTGAAAAGTTGGCAGAGACGGTTCGTAAAACTCGAACATTTTTGGGTCGTCGTGAAGCACCTTGTCGGACCGCAATATAGAAATTGGTGGAAAAATTCGAGCTGTTGGGACAACTTAGTGATGCGAAGAATAAAACCCGTGCACGTCACTCAATAACAGCCGAGAATATTGCTGATTTGGGTCTTAAGGCCTACAAAGTTCAGTTAACACAAGAGCTCAAGCCGGTCGATGATCAACAATGTCGTGTCTTTGCTGATTGGGTCCTTCAAATGCATCATAATGATCTGGAATTCCATCAAAAAATCATCTTGAGTGATGAGGCCTATTTCCACCTCGGTGGCTTCGTCAACAAACAAAATTGTCGCACCTGGGGCTCGGAAAATCCAAGAGTTATTGCTGAAAAGCCTCTCTACCCTCAACGTGTGACTGTTTGGTGCGGTTTATGGTCCGGCGGAGTCATTGGACCTTACTTTTTCGAAAATGAGGCTAGAGCAACAGTTACGGTGAATGGATTGCGCTAACGATTAATGATTTTTTATGGCCGGAATTGGATGGTATTGACCTGAACAACGTTTACTTTCAACAAGACGGCGCTACGTGCCACACAAGCAACGAAAGCATTGATCTTTTACGGGGAAAGTTTCCGGACCGTGTTATCTCTCGAAGAGGTGATCACAATTGGCCATCGAGATCTTGTGGTTTAACACCTTGTGACTTCTTCCTTTGGGGCCACGTGAAAGAGACAGTCTACGCCAACAGCCCAGCGTCGATTCAAGACCTCAAAGATAGAATTCGTGAGGCTATCGAGGACATAGGGAAGCCACTTTGCGATTTGGTTATGGAAAATTTCATGAAAAGGATATGGTTCTGTATGCGTGGTCGTGGTGGTCATTTGCCTGATGTTATTTTCCACTATTAACGTTTTAACTCCCTCTTTATAATGAAATAAACATCTGATCATTTACTACTGTGACCAAGCTTAATGGACATTTGAATTTAAACTGCGTGCGTCGAAGGACTTGGAGAGTTATTTTTTTTTAGGTTGGTAGTACTGTCAGTGACATCTATGTCAAATTTACATATCAAAATATTCATTAGTGTTTGAGATACGCGTCGTTTCCGGGATGGCCTTCAGTTCCGTCTTCGCTGCGGCTTGAATCTCCTCTATCGTATCGGAACGGTGTCCCCGGAAAGGTCTTTTGAGCTTGCTGAACAGCCAGAAGTCGCACGGCGCCAGATCAGGTGAATACGGTGGTTGCGGAATGGTATGGGTTGAGTTTTTGGCGAAATAATCACGAACTACGGGATGGTGCATTATCGTGGTGTAAAAACCAAGAATTGTCTTTCCCTAATTCCGGCCTTTTTAGGCGGATTGCGTTACGTAAACGACGCATAACGTTCAAATAATATTCCTTGTTGACTGTTTGGCCTGGCGGAAGGAATTCATATTGCACAACACCACGATAATCGAAGAAGAGAAGAGGTTGGTGGTCGCTCAGGACACTCTTCGTCTTCGACACGTTCACGGCCGGCTTGGAACTCACTATACCACTTGTAAACATTTTTTTAGACATAGCCTCATCACCAAAGGCTTTCTACACCATCCTCAACGTATCCACAGCAGAAAATTGATTCCGTAAACAAAATTCAATGCAAATTCAACAAATTTCGACATCGCAAAAAACGAAAAACTCACTTTTAGCAGCTCACAAAACGACGCGTATCTCAAAGACTAATGAATATTTTGACATATAAATTTGACATAGATGTCACTGACAGTACTAACAACCTAAACACAAAAAATTCTCCAAATCCTTCCTTCGACACGCGCAGTTTAAATTCAAATGTCACTTTATTTTTTGGACACAGTAGTATATTAAAAAATGGCATTTTTCTTTTAATATCAAAATAACACCTCTTATTGCAAAACCCTGTACAACCGATATTTGGAGCGATCCAAGTTCGAATGTATCGTTATTAAGTCTAACAGCGCACGACAAAAATGAAGATTTTGACAGTTTAAAAGTTATTTAAAATGTCATACATTCAACGGAAAAATTGCAGGGGACCTAATCCAGGAAAAAATTAATGAAATATTAATGGAATGGGGCATAAAATATGAGAAACATCACTCTTTAATTCGCGATTCTGGATCCAATATGATACGAGCAATGAGACTCGCCGATATACCTGATGTCAATTGCACTGTACATCAATTGCAACTATGTGTGCGAACTATGTTAGATTGTGATGTGGACATCAAAAATCTAATAACCAAAACAAAAAAAAATTTATATATATTATATTGATTATGTCTGTGTGTTAAATGTAGATATTAGATAGGGTGTATTTAGTCAAATTTGATATTTAATTTATTTATTTGATACTTTAAAGAGTTAAGAATTAAATCAATTATCTATTACATCGCTCACTCCTTTCAATAACGACACTTCTCAAAAATGGGCAATTTTGAGTTATGACTATTGTCGAAATGCCCGTAAGGAGTAGTACATACGTGCAAAATCGTCATATCTGTAACTTAATATTTAGCCGCTTGAGCCCACTAGTGTCGTTTCTCCATTTAAAAAAGTTTAAGAGTGATCCTTTCAAGAGTGTCACAATTCAGTTGCTCTCGAACCATTGAGCAGGAAGTACATAGGTCTATTAGTGCAAGAGAGTATTATTTTTTTATAATGCGTTATTCAACTCAAGGTATGTGTAGTTTTTATACGAAGTTTTGTATCAAGAATGCACTATTTGGTTTTATGTCAGTATTGTAAGGAAAATATATAGCTTACTCTTGTGTATTATTTTTATTTATAACGTTCTTGCATAGTCATTGGGAGAGATCAATTGTACTATTTTGAACACTATTGTTAGTAAAAAATTCTTCCTTATACAGAGTAGTTTTGGATCAATTTGTTTTATGACAACTTTCCACTGAAAATTTGACCCCTTATCAGGGATATTTGCAGTCTCATTTCGGAATTTGTCATTATTGTCAGCATAAGATTAGCTGTTTGCAAATAGTCACAAGTTGCAGCATATTCCTGCCAGTCTTTTCTTCAATAAGTAATGAACCTCTTGCTCTTTCAGGTGGATCATTATGTCTTCTCGAGGAGAAAAAATGTTAAAACTAGCATTAAGTATTACTAAAAAGAAAACTCAGGAAGAAACTGCTTGTAGAAATTCGCCCGACAGTGGAGGCAAACAAAAATTGATGACGCTTAACACTAAATATGCATGTAATGGTACTCAATTGTTTTGATGACTATTTCCTCAACTCATTTAGTACATTTATTTCGTACATTTTTGTTGTCTAAATCTAATTGAACTAAAAAAGCAGCAACATGAATAGATTTTGAGGACAAACTGTATCAGTATCATGATTCAACTCGACTTGTAAGTCGGGAAGTTAGCAAGCTACCTGCTAACTTCCCGACTTAGAATTATGGTTACTATTTCATTTGCATTTCTGTCTGCTGCAGGAACCCGTCATTCTTCATCGGAGTCTAGCAGTTCCAGAGATTCAAGTGATAGAAGTGAATCTGAGGTTTTCGATGATACTGGTGCGGACAAAAATTGGGATCCTTCATCTCATTATGAAAGCAGTAAAGATGAAAACCAGAAACACGTTAACCGTGTTGCTATCATGACCAAAAAAACTTCAAGTAGTGATGCTCATAAAGCTAGTAAGATAAATGCAACAAACAGCGCTCCAGATTTAATGCATTCAGTGCTACTAGATAGCACTGTTAGCCATATTCCCGACCTACCTATAAGTAGAACTCCTACTTCAACAAGTGATGCAGAAACCACCGTTGCTACTATCGTTGATGATCTGACGCCGGTCAAAATAGGAAAAAGGAAAAGAAATGAATCCAGCTGGAAAAGGAACATCTTGGAAGCAGCTAGAAATAGTGGAAAAGAATATGAAACTTATTCAAAGACAAATCGTGTGAGAGAAGCGAGCAAAATGAAAACTTCATGTACAAATAAATGCCGATTACAGTGCTCTGAAAAACTCAGTGAAGATGAAAGGAAGAGTATTTTTGATGCCTATTGGAACCTAGGAGACGTTGCCAAACAGAGGGAGTTTATTCTTAACTGCACATCGGAAATTAAGCCAAAATACCGCTACGACGAAATAATAATTCTGCGTTCTTTTTTAATCTCCGTGACCGACGCATTCGTGTATGTAAGTTATTTTTTAAAAATACTTTAGAAATAAATGACCGCCCTATTCGTACTGCCGTCGAGAAAAAAGACAAGCTAGCAGGTGCAGTGATGGCAGAGGATAAAAGAGGAAAACATGGAAAGCAACCCAAGATTGACGAAACTATTAGGAAGAGAGTAACAGAACACATCAACAAAATCCCTAAAATTGAAAGTCATTATACCCGCAAAAATACCACTAAACACTACATTGAAGGAGGTAGAACCATAACAGATATATATAACGATTCTGTGAGCAATTGCAGAAGAGATGATGTTACTTTCTGTAATTTCAATTACTTCTACAACATTTTCACCAATGACTTCAATTTATGTTTTTTTAAACCAAAGAAAGATCAGTGTGATACTTGTGTTGCTTATGAGAATATGTCAGAAATAGATAAAGTGAGCATAAAAGCAAGCTACGATCAGCATTTGGTTGAGAAAGAGTTATCAAGAAAAGAGAAGGAGAAAGATAAACAGGAACCAGCGAACAAAGCTTTGTTATCAGTTTACGATTTACAAGCTGTAATGCCGTTGCCAAAAGGCGATTGCTCAGCGTTTTACTATTCATGCAAATTAAATGTAGTTAACTTTACGATAACTGATCTTTTTAATAAAACCACTGATTGTTTTGTTTGGGATGAATCAAACGGCCACCGTGGGGTAAATAAACTCGGTTCGTGTGTTTTAAAATATATAGAGAAAAATATTGGAACATACAAGGACGTCACTTTCTATTCCGATAGCTGTAGTGGTCAGCAAAAAAATCAATTTATGGTAGCCGCATATATCTTTGCTCTTCGTAAATACAACCTTAATTCTATCACTCACAAATTTTTAATTAAAGGCCACACCCAAAATGAATCAGATTCTGTTCATTCTTTGATTGAAAGAAAAATGAAACAAGCACTTAAAAGCGGCCCAATTTATACGCCAGACGGTCTCATTTCTTTGATCAAAACAGCAAAAAAAACGGGTGAACCATTTTCTGTAAATGGGCTTTCGTATGAAGATTTCTTCGATTTGAAACTTTTAGCAACTGATATCGGTCCTCTGCGTTTTGTAAAAAATACACTAAATTAAGCGATTAAATTTAAAGAAATCAAAGTATTGAAAGTTCAACAAGATTACCCAAATTCATTTTTTTACAAGAACTCTTATGAGGATTCAGACTTCATGGAAGCCACAATTATAAAGAAAGCCAAGGGTAATGTCTGTTTAAAACCTGCCTTCGAAGAAAAGCCTAAGATTTCTGAGACTAAAAAGAGAGACCTTATGCGACTTATTGAAAAAAACTTAATACCAAAAGTTTACAAAACTTTCTACGAAAACCTATAGTATTCGTCAGAAACAATATCAGTTGTTTTAAAGTTTAACTCTTATGTAACCACTTCAGTATGAAATATCCATTTATATTTTAATTTGTTTAAATTATCAAAAAAAAAAGAAATTTTGAATTCGTTTTAAAAATAAAAGGATTTTACTTCAAACTGTGTTTTATCTTCAACAAATTCCTCAACCATTAAGTAATAATCTAAAAAATAAGAAGTCTATTTTGAATATAATTATTCTTCGAAGAATGTCATAGTTCAGCATAATTTAATCCTGGAATTCCATATTGAATTATTTTAAGGAAAATAACGTCATATTTTGAAATGCTGCAAGCACAATCCATGAAATTTTGAACATGAACGTCATTAATCAAATAAAAAAATTTAAAATTTAAATTTTTTTCTGTTTATCCTTTTCAAACTGAGAAAATCTCAGTCATTATCTAAAACAATCTGCTGCATAGTGAAAAATTCAAGCGGTAGCTTAATATTTTTATTTTAAAAGATTTTATGCCACTTTCAAACATTAAAATCATTCTCCTGGAAAATCACATTTTTTGAGATATGACGTTGTTGAAAGGAGTGAGCGACATGTTAATGAAGTTAATTGCTGCATTATCTACTACATGTTAATGAAGTAAATTGCTATATTTCTAAAAATAAAGGTAACTCCATAAATTATAATTTTAAATCCTCAATAGCTGAACATATTAGCAAAAACAAACATGTGATTAATTTTAAGGATCTAGATGTAATTAAAGTAGTCCCTAAATGTTCACAATTAGATGTTTACGAAAGTATAGAGATCAATAAAATACCATTAGGATTAAGGTTGAATAGCAGTGCAGGTAACTTCGCTAGTATGTTGTTAAAATATGTAATTAACCCTTGTTAAAAGTTCATAGTATGTAAGTAGATAGATTAGGTAGTATATAATCATTTGTATTGAAGAAAAGGCCGAGTAAGCCTCGAAACATGTGTATACTGTAAAAAATAAATTTGTTCGGTAAAGGTGGCAAAATTTTTTTAATTTATTTTAAAAGTTATTAAGGAAAAGGTTAAGTGTTAACTGATAAGTTTATTTGGCGATGGAAACAAATCTGTAAGTGTGGTTAAAAATAATGACAGTCCTGCAGAAAAACAGGCAAAATCGGCATCACCAGCAGCTGGTCAAACTAGCAACACTTAAAGCAATGTCCAAACAATTTTATCAAATATATTGTTGAATAGCCATGCTGATGATAATACTACATCCGACGAACATGCAATTTTGGACCAATTTTTTGTATTGAAGAATTTACTTAACGAGAACAAGAGAAAAAAAACGTATTTCTGTCAGTGATGATCCTTTATTGTGGTGGGAAGTGAACATAAAATTTTTCGTCCCCACCAAGCTCAGTAGCAGGCGAACAAATTTTTAGTGGTGCTGGCCTTGTCTATGAACCACTAAGAAATAGATTATGCGGAGATAAGGCTGCAAGGCTTTTGTTCATTAAATACAATATGCTTCTTTTAGAGTCACTTCATTTGATTCTAGTTCCGACAAATCAAATGAGAAAACTCCGATTTCTCATTTGGTTCCTATAAAACCACTTCCGTAACATCCCCAGTCCGTACATGACGATCCTGCCGACCCGAAACTGGATGCCAATGAAAAAACTTTAGGACTATTTTCCAATTTAAGGTCCGTTTCTCATCACTACAGAGGATCTCCAGAAGAAAAAATGAAGCTGCATACAAACATGTCGAAAATTTTGATCCCACTTAAGAAAAAGCGAGGAGGACGTCAAGCAACATTACGAAGAAGAATTCAACGGATGAAATCAATTGTAGAAAGCAGCAGTCCACCAATCTGCGAACAAAGTAAACTTCTTTATGAAAAACAGAGGCGGGAAATGCAGGAATATCAAGACGGAAGCAAAAAAGACGAAGGCAGAAAAATTTTTAAGTAATTTATAAAAAAAAAACAGAAACCGAATTTTAAATAATTTCTTTACAAAAAAAACAAGGATTATTTGATGTATAAAAATTGAATTTTGATATGGATTTGTTTAATATTTATGAATTTTAGCTTAAACCTAACACTTTTTAATTAACATAATTAATTTAAAAAAATAAATTCCAAGTTTTCAAATTATCGTCATATTTTTTTTTTGCTATAGCACTACAGCCCCCCTCGCGCCTTCGCTTAGAGATATTAGTGTATCTCATTATGTTGATCACATGTGTTGATACGCGAGGCGGTTATGGTCACGTTCTGATTTTAAACCAGTATGTATCAAAACAGAATGAGCTTATAGTCCATCCAAAAAATCACTCGAAGTAAACCTCGTTGTCCCAACGGGACTCGAACCAGAAACCTTCCGCTTACGTAGCGAATACTCTAACCACTACGCTACACAGACCACCATTCTTGTGATATGCTCGCATGGAATAAAATAGCAAGAATCTATTTAAACTTGAAAATAGTCAAAGTTAAAAGCGATTTATTCAATACTAATCGGTATAAATTTTCTAGGAATATAAAGCGAATTCCAAACAATGAAAATACGAAACTTTAATGGCTAAATTTATAAATCATCATTCAAAAAAACATTTAATCAAAAAACAATATCAAATTCAATTTAATTAAAATTATTATATATTTTATGATTTCATTGGAAAAAGGAGATAAAACCAACCAACATTATTCAAAAATTAAATATAATATTAACACATCAGAACCGTGAACTTTTATCCTACACTTAATATGTTATCACCTAATTCTAATTACATTCGATCAACAATTTTTATCTTATACTGATACAATCCTATCACAATAATCCTAACCTAAACGCCAAACCGTATCTCTAAGCCTAATATAATAAACATAACATATACCTATCCTAAATATTGAAACCTATCCCTAATTTTTAAAACAAACAAACAACAACGCTAAAAGTAGTAATAATGAGCTAAAACTCAAGACAAAGTAATGAAAAACACAAAACAAAAAAAAAAATTTGTAGTTGTTTTTTGTTTTGTGTGTTTAGACATTGTCATTCAGCTACCATTGCTGGATTGCTTCGTCCCAGATCAACCCGCCTCAACGAATCTAGCAAATGAGTATTTCCATTAGAATTGTAGGTCTCGTGAACTCAAATTCGGAGGATATTTTATCTTCTTATCGGTGGCCCGTCTATATATGTGATATATAATTGGGACGCCGCCAGAATCAAAAACATGCCGATTAATGTCCAAATACACAATGCTTCTGGAGGAGCCAAGTCAGTAGCGAGGCAAGTCTCAATATACTCGTCTGTAGGGTGGAACGGCTGTGAAATTCAGGGGTTTTCACTCACAGTTACAGATCTTGCGATATGATTCCGAAGAAGTCTCAATATGAAGATATCGACTCTCGTCATTTTAGTAGTTTGATAAATTCTTTTATTCGATATGTAGTGTCCGTCTCAGGATTTCTTTGTAAACCATTACATGCACGAAGACATTTCCTTTCGAAAACTCTTAATCTTTCTATAGTACTAGCTTTCTGGTTGTATCTGACATCCATATGTCAAAACTGGTCTAATCAGGGTATCGTGCTGTCGTGTAGCTTTGTTGGACACTATTCTAAATAATTACGATATGCTGCTTTGTTTTTTGGACGACACAAAATGTCAGAAAGATGACGCTGGAGCAAAAGCAAATTGATTTTTAAAAAGCCTTCATTCCTGCGAATACCTTTTCCTCATAAAATCCCTGATAGATATTCCTGACCGTGTCGAAACTATAAATGCTGTTTTGCAGAAAATTTCTATGCATATACAAAAATCTGTCGATGATATCAAGCCTATAGAATTCATGAGGCCGATACCCGATGAAAATTCAGTGATAAATAAGAGCTAAACAAAACAACAACCACTCAACATCTGATGAAGACACTGTGTGTTTGAAACAGCTGTAATAAAGGGTGGTCCAATCATAATGCGCGACCTTAATTGTGAGTCACATCTTAACGTTAAGGTTTTCGCCCAACTTAATTTCACATTTCTTTTATTCAATGTTTGACAAATTCAATCATGTAGAGGTACACAATTGAGCAACATGTTAAGGTTGTTGAAGCCTATTACGAAAATGGGCGTTCAAATCAAAATGCATTTCGTGCACTTCGTGATTTTTTTGGTCAGCATAATCGACCAAATGTGTCCATAATCGGGAGAATACTGCGCGAATTTCAGCAAACCGGGTCTGTAGGAAATGTGAAATACCTGTGCATACTCGCCCTGTTCGTTCTGCGATAATCATTGCTGTTGTTTGCGATAGTGTGGCAGAAGGGCCTTCAATCTCGACTCGTCGTCGTGCCCAACTTTTGAACATCTCACGAACATCACTGATGCGACTTTTGAATAAAGATTTGAATTTACCCACCTACAAGGTTCAATTGACTCAAGAGCTGAAGCCTACTGACCATTTCAAGCGTCGAAAATACGCCGAATGGTTGGTTGAACAGGCAGAAGGGAATAGTGACTTTACAAAGAAAATGATCTTCAGCGGCGAGGTACACTTTCACCTCAGTGGATTCGTTAACAATCGGAATTGCGGCATTTGGGCAAATGAGATTCCACGAGTGATTGTTGAAAAGCCGATGTATCCACAAAGAGTGACTGTTGGTGCGGTTTATGGGCTGGCGGCGTCATCGGTCCGTACTTCTTCGAAAATGAGGACGGCCAAGTAGTTACCGGAATAGTGCTCGCTATTACGAGATGATAACGGACCTCTTGTGGCCAGAATTTGAGGTTATAGATATGTGGTTTCAACAGGATGGTGCCACTTGCCACACAACTAACGAAACAATGGCTCCTTCGCGCGAGAAATTCAATGGCCGTGTTATCTCACGCTGTGGCGATGTTAATTGGCTGCCACGGTCATGTGATTTGACACCGTTGAACTTCTTTCTCTGGGAATATTTAAAAAAAATGTGTACATCAATAAGCCAAGAACAATTTAAGAGCTAAAGGATGAGATGATTCAGCAAATTAACGACATTGAACCTCAATTATGTCTCAGAGTCATTGAAAATATGGACCATTGGATGGAAGTATGCCACCATAGCCATAGCGAGTATTTTGGGTGATATTTTGTTTCACACATAATTGTCATAGATCCTTCTATTATAATAAAAAATATTAACTTAATTCTCTGAAAACTTTTTGATTTATATACGATTAACATCGTGCGTTTTGGTTGGACAACTCTTTATGATATTCTGCACGCGCTCTCTTCAATCACCACTCATATTTTCTGTCTAACTTTAAGGGAATTGAAGCAAATACTAGAATGCAGGGCAAATACTTAAATGGTCACTTTCCAAGACATTATTTTGACAGCAGTAGATATAATAAAATTGCAATGATATTTTGTCGACTACATTAAAAAATCTGGTTACGAATGGCGAGAATGTTCTGGAACGAAACTTGTGTTAATTTTTCTGACCATCGAGTTTAGTGTTTATGGTTTTTTTTATTATTGCTCCATTCACAAATGGACATCTGTGGAGTTTTCGTTCGTCAAATTCGGCTTTGAGAATCCCTCGGAATACACGGCAGTGTAGTGATGTAACAGTAAAAGCAATCATGATATTCGTAATGATAATTGAGTTCCATCGTTACGTTCAATCAAGCACTGTGTGCATCTAAATTAAGTTGAATACTGTGTCGTAAAAAGCTTTTATAAGGAGACGTAACGAAAAGCATAGCCACAGGCTTTCACCCAACATGGGTTGTGGCAATGATAGCCAATCCTGCAGCTGTCAACTCCAAGGCGAAAAATAATCTGACAGTGTGACAGCAAACGAAATGTTTGGACGAACGGCCACGTGCATCATTGACACGGGCGTCTCCCCTTGCTTTGTCGAATTCTGACAGCGACATTCCCACATCGTTTTGGCAGGATAGGTGAAAGTCTAGGCTGTTGGTTCATGGGCGCATGCATATAATAGGTGATGGTGCCGCCAATTGAGATATAGTTTCGGAAACGAACGGCACTGATAGCGGCTCCGAGAGGGACCCAATAAAACTGGAGCAACCAAAACCCTTAAAAAAGATTTAAAAAAAAAACCCCAAAAAAGAACGCAAAAAAATAACAACAATGACGACGCAACAAGCGGCTGCAGCTACGATGTTAAAAGCATATCGGGAGCGGTACTAACGATGACAAAAACGGCGATGATTAAAATGATAGTGAAGACGGGCGAAAAATCGAGATTAACAGATAGTCTTATCCAGACTGAGATTTCCGCGGCGTTCGGGCAGAGCAAAATACTGATGCGAACGTCTGAGCGTCCTAAAAAGTTAAAGGGGGGGGGGGGGGTTCTACAGGTCGCGCCAGATGTTCGAGCGGTGGAGGAAAATGTAAAGAAAATCGAGAATTAGATGTTCACTGCTACTAAATAAAAGACCTGATGCGAAACAGGAGAGAAAGAAGCCCCGACGAAGATCCGGGCAGCAGGCACAGCTCGAATAACCCCAAGATGGTCGAACCAACACGGAAATATAAGGCCCGAAGACACCAACACTGCTATAAAAGCAGTACGACCAACGCGATCAGGCGACAAGTATGTGGCCCGACAATAAAGAAGCATTCTGCGACTCAATAAAGAAATTCCTCGGCAAAAGCGCAACTATAGCCTCGCTCGAGCCGATGGTAACGATCGAAATAAGAGACATTGACCGCACCACGGATCTGGCCGAGGTAGAAGAGGCCATCAAAAGGGAGTTCCCTAACGTACGCAGGATCAAAGCGAAGTTGACACCACAAAACCATAAGGGACAACACATGGCCAAAGTGCTGAGGTGTCGCCGAACAATTTCTCAATAAGGGCACAGTAAGAATAGGATGGGTTGTCTGCAGGATACGGCGAAGAGCAGCGCCTCTTCAATGTTTCAAGTGCCTTGGCTATGGTCACATCGCATAAGTGTGCAAAGGACCTGATAGGAGTTCCCTATGTTACAAATGCGATGAAATGGGACATAAAAGAAAAGAGCGTACAAACGAGCCACACCGGATTTCGGGCACGCCTTGGGATCAGGAAAATGTTGGGTTTTCCAGGAAGCCGTAACCGAGGCAAAATCAGAATTTTGATGACCCGTATCCTGCAGCTTAACCTACACCGCAGTTCAACTGCCCAAAATCCGCTTGAGCAGTTTGCGAGGGACATGAAAGCCGACTTTATGCTGCTGACTGAGCAACACCATGATATAAGTTCGGCATCATGGTATCCTGATGAAACTGGTACTGCCGCCATCTAGGTTCGGAACAGTTATTTCCAGGTGGATAGCTGTGGACGAGGGGTATGGTTTTGTGTGGGTTCGATGCTCAGGGACCACCTTCTTTAGTGTGTACCTAACGCCGAACGAGTCGATATCATCTTTCCAAGCCAAGCTGAATGCTTTGGAGGGCGCTGTCTGGAACGCAGACGGCAACATGCTCATCAGGGGAGACTTCAACGATAAAGTAATCGAATGAGCCATGCCTCAAACAGATCCGCGGGGAAAATGAATCCTAAAAATGGCGGCCAGGACGGTGCTCATCGTATTAAACACCGGAAATACGCCGACTTTCCACCGTATTGACTGTGAAGGAACCATACTTGACGTGACATTCATCTCGGAGTCCTTTGCACGGAGGATACACAACTGGAGAGCACTAGAGGACTACTCAGCCAGTGATAATCAGTGGTGTCTCCCGACGTCTGTGCTCTCGACTTTCTACAATTGGGTGGAACATCGGAAGTATGGACGTCGAGAGGTTCGTCGAGGTGCTCACAGTAGGTGCCTCGCCGCAGGGGATGGAAGAACTGGCAGACGTGCTGAAAACAACTATGAGCATCATCACGACTGCCTGCGATGCTTCTATGCCCCATCAAAAACCCTGGCACGGCAACCCCCCATTGTACTGGTGGTCGACTGAAATCGCTGAAAAGCGAAGAGAGTGTTAACGGGCACGAAACCCTGACGAAGCATGTAACCGGGTAGCAGCATGCAAGTTGACCTGAAAATACCTTCGCAAATTGATTAAAAACAGCATGGCTTACTGCTGGCAAGATCTAGTGGACAATGTGAACAAGGATCCGTGTAGCCTTGGCTGCAAGCTAAATATGCTAAGTATGCATACATAATACGGAAAAGACGGATGAGAAAGTGCGGGCACTCTTCCCCGCCCATCCCATCCGTGTCAACGCTGTCCATGGTGAAACAGCAGTCGAGTGTCTCTCTTCACACAGCCGGAACTGTAAGAGGCAGTCCTTTCACTGAAAAGGAGGAAGACTCGAGGTTCAGACGGTGTTCCAGCTGAAGTGTTGCAACTTGTCTACCACCATTGTCCTGACTTACTATTCAGCACATTCAACACTTGCCTACGGGACGAGGTTTCCCCGGTACGATGGAAGGTGTCGAGGCTCGTGCTGACCAGCAAGGCGAAGGGAAATCCTGGATCGCCGTCTGCATACCGCCTGGATGACTGCTCGCGGGTTCAGTTTAGCACTGGAGAAAACTGAAGTGGTCATCATAACAAAAAAGAGAATCCTTAGAGTATAGATGATCAGTATTGGGGACATAAAAATCGAATCAAAGTTAGC
Organism: Odontomyia ornata; assembly: GCA_963969285.1. Taxonomy (NCBI): domain Eukaryota; kingdom Metazoa; phylum Arthropoda; class Insecta; order Diptera; family Stratiomyidae; genus Odontomyia; species Odontomyia ornata. Next base: position 372,270,049 of record OZ017738.1, on the reverse strand, counting down.
GCTGATGTTTTTGGGGCTACTGATCGACTCGAAGATGAGTTTCTCTAAGCAAATCAGGGCAATGGCTGAGAAGGCTGCTTCGGTAGTATCGGCTCTGAGTCGACTTATGGCCAACGTAGGCGGACTCAGCCCATGAAGAAGACGCTTCTTGATGAGTTTTGTAGGATCAGTGCTACTGTACGGAGCAGAAATATGGGGTGACGCTCTCAGTAAGGAGGTATACCGAAAACACTTGGCAGAGGTACAGAGAAGAGGAGAACTGAGGATTGCATCTTCGTATTCGACGGTCTCTGATTCGGCGGTGAGAGTTATTGCAGACGTGATACATGTTCCCCTCCTTGTTAGAGCCTTGAAAAACGAACAAAAGGTTATGATGTGTGTTGAATTACCGCCACTTGATTTCCAGTGTATTGATCTTATTATTTTAGCAGCCATGAAAACATAAATGTCACAAAATATTTTAAACATGTTCATCAACATCTGCAGTGTTTGGGTCCATTGCAAACGTGTATCTACATAGTATCACGTATAATTGTTGATGAAACTAATCAGTTTTTAACCGTCTGTAACTTCCAGAAAAGATGCGTTTGACACCATAAAATCCAAACACATGTTTTGGCAAATTTAAAGGTTTCCTTCGATTTTATAGATGAAACGGTAACATTTACTATTATTAACAAAGTTGATCGAAATTAGAATTCTGAAGGATTTGCTGGCCTTGTAGTCATACATATCTACTTCAACTTTTTCTGCCTTAAGATGTCCATCGCGAGGAAGGTGTAATGATTTGAACCTACGCCACAGCCGACTAACCCACATGCCCATCACTACCATATGGCTTCCTAACTAACGTCAGCTTTGGATGACATTCCCATCCTACGTCAGTTTTAGTCGGGGAATGTCAAACGGGCCAGACGGCAGGACGGCTCGTGGTGTCTGACAGATAACCTTCGAAAAGTCGTTCGAATCCGTGATAGATGCAGCCCGGTCAGTCGTTGCAACTTAAAATTCACAAATCGCAACAAGGATTACTTTAACATCCTTCTACAACACCAACATAATTCGCTAAGAGGGCAATGTCATCAGGCAAATCATTTCATCATCCGGTAGCAGCATCAGCGGACCAAATGTGAAATTCCTCGATCGGAAATTGGACAAAACCCCTGTTGGAATTTATGCGAATTGCCGAGCAGCAGAATTTGGAGCAAGATACTCACCTCAGGCAACAAATAAAAGAGGGTCAAATAATTCATTCAAGGGAGTTGAGAACACGTATATTTGAGGTTAGTCGTGAAGGGCAGTAGAATCTGTAGCGCTCAAAAAAAATCAGATTATTGAATTCGTGACTTGTGGCGATAAAATCCAAACACGCGGTGGAAAAGTGGAAGTCAACCTCTTGAGATTGTGCGAGGGCGGGCAAATGCGCGCAAGTATGAGTCGGCATCCAACGTTTTTCCCGCAAAGCATTCATTAAATTGGGATAAAATAAGAATCGCCCGTAACGCAAGGTTGTGCCACGAAACTGAGGACCTTGGTGGCGCATCTTCAAATTCAATTCTACGACAAACATTGACTAGCAGGACAATGATATGCCACTCTGTGATCAATCATCGAATCGTAGACACTTTGTGCTAAGGTGAAAAATTCACGAAGGAGATCATCATCGTGAAATTGAAACGACTGGACCAATTTTAGCGCCTAGAATTCTCGCTGCATTCGAAAACGCACAAATTTTCTATGCAAATGAACGGAAATTAACGCGGAATGCAACAAAGAATTATTTACCCGGTATACATGGAAAAGCAAAAGAAACGGAGGGAGAAAAATTAATAAGACGACTAGAAGGTAAAACGATTGAAAAGTAAAACAATTAAAAACCTAAAAAAATGTTAGTCATACTACTATGTCATCAAAATTTTTTGTATCTTTAGATCTAAATTTTTGTTATAATTCCCTTATTCCTGTTCGTGAATTTGAAGTATGCTAGTTTGCACGTTCGTCAAAAGTTAATTTAGAGAAAAAATAAAATCTAAAAGTTCTACTGAACGAGGTTAAATTTTTTTGCCACAATAGTAGTTAATGTAAGATTTACAATTTCTTTTACAAAAGAAAAAAATTAAGGCATTTATGTAAACATAAAATGAATGAAATTTCGAAGGAGAAAAGACCGAAAATATTTCACGTTATCTTCGAAAATACGTATAAAATTGCTTTTCGAAATGCAATAATAGTAAATTGTAAATAATTGATATATTTAATAATACAACCATTATTCTTTGTTGTTTAAAGCCATATGTAGTCATATATAAATTTAAGCGCAATACGAACAAACGATCGACAAACCTAATGAATGGTTATTGTTTGGAAATTTCTACAAGCCCCAAAACAAGAGGATTAAAAATCAATTGCTAAATTATAAACACGACTTTCCTTTCCAGCGGCCCTTTTTTTTCAGAGGCAGTGGGAGTGCATGGTAAGTATGCCGTAAAAAGGGTAGGGTTTTGAAAATCCGCGGATGGTCGGTTTCGCGTTGCGTGCGATACGTGGTACCTTTGTTTGCCTTGCCTTTTTCTTAGCGTAGCGTTCGTCGGGTTGGACTTAACGTAGTATATTTTTCGTTATCGTGTCGATGCATTTCGGGAACGCGAAACTGAATTTAGGTTTTTGGAATTGACTGGAATATGGAAGAAATACAGAATAAAGTAAAGTAGGTTTCTTTTCCGTATGTTTGTGTTTTTGACGCGTTTGAAACGGGCATTTAATGGTGGCTGAAATACGTAATTGAGCGTAATCCATTTAAAGACCTGCGACCGAAATCCTCTCCGATCTAGCTGGCCAACAAGCAGCCGCCACGAAATGGATTACGGGTGCACGGATTGGTTGATCGGTTGGTACCATTCGTTGGCACGACTCAGACTTCACGTCTAGAACCGATGAGAGGTCGGTTCCGACTTCGTTCGTACGATTTTAGGCGGGAATTCATTCCAAAGGGGGGCCGACTTTTTTCGTGCAAAAGTACTATTTTCACCCGAGTAGAAGTTCAATTTAGGCAGTCACTAGGCCCTAATTAGGCATGCCTTAACGGGCATTAGGGCCTAATGCGGATTCCACATTAGACATGCCCCATCATTGCCTAACTTAGGAACTGTTTAGGAAAGCCCTATTACCGCCTAAATTGGTATTTTATTTGTAAAGTGAAAAAAATGGTTGCTTAGAAAGCGGATTTTTTGTTAGAAAACCGTACAACGAGGATAAGACTATTATAAACTTCTCATGAAACTATCGTAACATAATTAAAATTATAGTTAAACTTTCGTAAAAGGATTGTAACACAATAATATCCTTAATTTATCTTTTGGTTGCTTGCAAAGCAGAGTTCATTACTTTCGATATCATCACAAGTTTTTTCAGAATGATTTTTTTCCTAGAAGCTACTGTTTTCCTTAATTTCATATGACTACATCACGAATTTAGTAGTAATTGAAAAATATCACATATATCCATGAACCGAAATCTTCCCAAGAGTGTTCAGTCTTTGCGAATAAGTTAAATAATTATGGATTTCAAAGGAGTGTACCATACATATAAGGCGTTGTTTTTTATATCACAAACGTTTTTAGTGAGACCTTTAAAGTAAAATATTAAACTGCATTATATATTACCTATCTTGAATATGGAAAAGTACTGCCCGATTTTCGTTTGATTGGACACAATTTGGACCGAAACAAATCGAAAAAATTACATAGGTAGATCTTTGTGGATACTAGATACCTTAGAAGTCGATTTTCACTATACGAATATTATTCCCAATAAAATTGTAAGCGCATCGTTAAAATCAATAAGAGTCAATTCCTGAATTGTACTGTATTGTACAGGGTGCGTATAGTATTTGTGGACAACTTGAGAGTAAAATTAATTAGCTTGTATTTTTAACAAAATTTAATTAAATTCCAGGAATTTTTTATACAACGTTAAATTAATATATGGCTATAAAGTTATTCAATAAAATCGCCATTAGCAGCAATAACCTCTTCGATCCGGGTCCGAAAACGATTACATGCCCGAATCAAATGCTCCTTGTTCATATTGACCATAACGGCATATAGCAGTCTTCAGCAGAGAAGTGGTATTATGAGGACGCTTATTGGTCTCACGCTCAACTACGCCCCATACATAATAATCCAAAGGATTAAGGTCTGGGGAGCTAGGTGGCCATAGGTTCGGTGTTATGTGGTCATGAAAATTCGAAGGTGCAGAGTCTTGTTGAAAAATGTATGGTCTGCCTCCGCTTACATTGTCTATCCAGGGTTTCATTAACGTCTCCAAAACCTCAATGTGTGCAGCAGAGTTCACTCGAAGTCCTTGAGTAAAAAAGTGTGGTGTGGCAGTCATCAGCGGAGAAGTGGTATTATGAGGACGCTTATTGGTCTCACGCTCAACTACGCCCCATACATAATAATCCAAAGGAGCAGGACGTTCTACCATTGATGCGATTGCAGAGGTGGTGAACGCGGTCCAAAAGGCAGAGGCATATAGTCGCACCAAGCGACGGATCGTCCTGTTGGTGACACTCGATGTCAGGAATGCCTTCAACTCCGCTAGATGGGTGGATATTCTGGACACGCTGGAAAACTCTTTTCAAGTTCCAAAATATCTAATGCGGCTTTTGAGGAACTACCTAAAGGACCGAAGCCTGCTCTACGACACGACACAGGGCCAACGAAGGATGGAAATTACATCGGGTGTTGCCCAGGGATCTATCCTTGGTCCGGACCTGTGGAACGTGTCTTACGACGGGCTACTGAGACTTGAGATGCCAGATGAGTCGCACTTGGTCGGCTATGCGGATGATGTTGCGGCTCTGGTCGCCGGACGCACCGTTGAACAAGCGCAACTTAGGCTAGGTATGCTAATGCGCCGAGTGAGGGACTGGATGACTGCTCGCGGGCTCAGTTTAGCACTGGAGAAAACCGAAGTGGTCATCTTGACAAAAAAGAGAACCCCTAGAGTAAGGATGATCAGTATTGGAGATATACAAATCGAATCGAAGCCAGCGATGAAGTACCTGGGGCTGATCGACTCGAAGATGAGTTTCTCTGAGCAAATCAGGGCAACGGCTGAGAAGGCTGCTTCGGGAATATCGTTTTGCGTTTTGCAACCGCTTCTGTTTCGTCTCCTGATGCTTCCATTTAACGGCGAATCTTATGCACGAATGAACGGGCGCAATAAAGAAAATTAAAGATCCCTAAATCTGTATGGTTCGCATATATAGCGACGATGACAGCATGTCTCTTCATTTCTTGAGTGATATTGTAGTCCGCCATTTCTTATTTGAAAAGGAAAAAAAAAAATTCGCGAAGTTATAGTCACATTTCTGCATGTCCTCAAATACCGTACGCAAGCTGTAGAGTATCTTAATAATCCTTTCAAGATTACATCCACAGCATTCTTCCTTATTTGTTTGTATCAATCAATTTGATTACGAAAACGCAAATAAAATGACACTTCAATTAAATTTCAATAGAATAAATGGCTCTCAGGTGATCTGAATGTATCCCATGAATTGGTCATAAAACCCTTTTGCTAGGATTATTTTATTGCCTAATCAAATTAATGATGGATTCACAATTTTCATTAAGATATGTCTATCGATGAATGAGTTGGCTAAAAATTTTTTAGTAGTTTTTTCTGCTACTTGATTAATTTGCTTTGTGGATTTCAATTCATTTCATGGATTTTCGATAAATCAGGTTTAAATTTTCCAATGAAAACGCTATTTTTTTCTTTATACTTGTATATGATATATTTCGCCAAATATATATTGTATTTCGGGAATAAGTTGCTCCCTTCTTCAATGTCAATGAGACACTGAGAAAGGGAGCAACTTACTTCCGAAATACTACTGTGACTAAAAAATAAGGTGACATTTGAATTTAAACTGCGCACGTCCAAGGATTTGGAGAATTATTTTTTTAGGTTGGTAGTACTCTCAGTGACATCTATGTCAAAGTATTCATTAGTGTTTGAGATACGCATCGTTTCCGGGATGGCCTTCTGTTCCGTCTTCGCTGCGGCTTGAATCTCCTCTATCGTATCGGAACGGTGTCCCCGGAGCGGTCTTTTGAGCCTGCTGAACAGCCAGAAGTCGCACGGCGCCAGATCATGTGAATAGGGTGGTTGCGGAACGATATGGGTTGAGTGTTTGGCGAAATGATCACGAATTACGAGTGCAGTATGGGATGGTGCATTATCGTGGTGTAAAAACCAAGAATTGTCTTTCCACAATTCCGGCCTTTTTAGGCGGATAGCGTTACGCAAACGACGCATAACGTTCAAATAATATTCCTTGTTGACTGTTTGGCCCGGCGGAAGGAATTCATAATGCACAACACCACGATAATCGAAGAAGAGGTTGATGGTCGCCCAGGACGCTCTTCGTCTTCGACACGTTCACGGCCGGCTTGGAACTCAATATACCGCTTGTAAACATTTTTTTAGGCAAAGCCTCATCACCAAAGGCTTTCTGCACCATCATCAACGTATCCGCAGCAGAAAATTGAATCCGCAAACAAAATTTAATGCAAATCCAACAAATTTCAGCATCGCAAAAAACGAAAAACTCACTTTTAGCAGCTCACAGGGCGACGCGTATCTCAAACACTAATGAATATCTTGACATGAAAATTTGACATAGATGTCACTGACAGTACTACCAACCTAAAAAAATAATTCTTCAAATCCTTCTACGCGTGCAGTGTAAATTCGAATGTCACCTTATTTTTTGGACACAAAATCAAAATATCTCATATATAATGGAACAAATATCGTTTTCATTGGAAAATTTGGCAAACATCTATACTTTTGGAGCGCTATACATGGGGAAAGATCTTGAATAAGGAATTTATGTTTGAATGTTCATATGTATTAGCCTTTTTCTTTACGGAAAGCAAATTGAAATTCACATCTAAATGTAATTACTCAAGAATTTACGCTACATACGAGTAAATACTTGTACCTCTAAAACCTGTTTGAATCTTATTCCGATTCTATAAAAATTTAAACGCTAATTTGTTCCAAAGCGAATGCAAAATAATACCGAAAATTCAATTGTCCCAAAAAGGACTCGGTTAGAACTAATTATCTTCCTCTTCTGTTCACTTTGTTTGCAATCTCCTCTGACCTCGTCCCAAGCCATCCATCAATTCTATTCAATTTCGTCCTCAAACACCAGTCTAAAGGAATTTCCTAATCCTAACCTTGTCAAGGCAAATAATAATTATTGGGTCAAAGAAAAATTAAAATAAGAAAAAAATTTAGAGAGACACACATGTACGTACGCTCGTTGAAAAAGAAATAATGAAAGATGAATTGAACGGGGATGGCGTTCACACAGAATGTACAAAAAGTCCCGAATACAACAACTGCGAATGGATGGATGATGGACATGGACTGTGCACATTTAGCTTATCCGTTTTTCGAAAAAAAAGGATCAAAAAAGAAAACAGCACTATTAAACGGTCTCAATTTTTTGTACCTTGCTTGGTTGCTGCCGCGAAGTTGTTGTTGCTGTTGCAAGTTAGTTATATGCATAAACCAGAAAAGAATGGGAACAAAAAGGAGGGAAATAATGTTTGAGAGACTGCATCCTCAGTGGGGTGTTAAGTTGGTTGTTTCTCTTTCGGGCTTTCTTACTAGCGAAAGACTATAAAACAGTGAGTTAAGAAAGTCTTGCTTCATTCATTTATATGAAATATTTAAATTTTACTACACATACTAAAATTATAATTTCCGATTGAAAAGTATCTTAGCGATAATTCTAATTACACTGTTTCATCGAAATGAAGTTGGTGCAGTCAAACTGAATGAAATATTTTGACTGGATTTTTAAACATAAAATTTCTGAACATAAACCATATAAGGAATTTTACAACCATTCCACGTGGTTTGTAAGCTGTTTATGAATCAGTTCTTGATATTTATCATTATATATTAATATAATAATATATGTTTTTAATTTGCATCATCTTAACCTGGCAGTGAGTACTTTGGGTCGATTTGACCCAAACACTTCTATTTTCAAACATTTGGCGCCAACAGTATCAGTTTCAGGGTTGTACGTCAGTGTACCTTCAAGTTAACTATATTTGGACACATTCTCATGATCAGTTCGTTTCGTTCTCTTCATTAGCCCAAAGTTTTTGCTGGGTCGATTTGACCCAACGTACCTGTTTGTGTAATTTTTTTAAGGAAATGGCCGGGTCGAGTAAAGGTCGATTTAACATGTCAGATCCTCGAGATTTCAAGATAATCGAAGAATTTTTGTTTAGCGGAGTTGATGAAAATGAATTGTTGGACTTTTCAAGTGATGACGAAGCTGGTGATCCTAGTTTTGAACTAGCAAGTGAGCACAACAGTGATTCAGAAGCGGAAATTAGTGAAGTGCTTGCCGAAGGAAACGTTGGACATTGTAAGGGAATAACTCAAAATGGTTTTAAAGATATAAACATTTGAGGCTACAAATAATGGCGGACGGAACAGATTTTTTTGGTCGAAGGACAAAACAACCAAATGGACTCAGGAAAAAGCTGTTTGTAATATTCGTACCAGACAGCAAAATATAATAACTGACTTGACTGGAGTAATGGGTGCAGCCAAACAAAAAAACACCTTGTGAATGCTGGTCATTGTTTTTTACAAATGAAATGCTTGCGGGCATAGTGGAACATACAAACACGTATATTGAGCTAAAGAGTGGTACTCAAACTCAAGTGAGAAAATTCAGGCTGATGACACTCATCGAGTTAAAATGTGTGAATTTTGTACATGACGGCAATTCATGGTGAAAATAGAGTGAATATTGAAGAATTTTGTGCTACCGATGGAACGGGCATGCCACTAATAATCGCATGCATGTCTGTATTCAGATTCAGATTTTTATTGTGTATGCTGCGATTTGACGATAAAAATATCAGATAAATGCAAAGGTTGAAAAATTTACTCAGTCCCATCATGGATTTTTTCCAAGCTTTTGTGTCAAATTGTCAAAAGCATTACTCTATTGGAGAGTACGCATCCCTGGACGAAATGCTGTGGGCCTTTCGAGGAAGGTGCCCATTTCGTATGTATATGCCTCAAAAACCTAATAAATACGCAATCAAGGTGTACGCATTTGTTGGCGTGAAAATGAACTAGACCTTAAACTTGGAAATATCCGCAGGAACCCAACCTTCTGAAGAATTCTTTCTAAGCAACAAACCTGATGATGTTGTTGAGCGCCTCTGCATACCAATTTATAAAACCAACAGAAATGTTACCATGGACAATTGGTTTACATCATATCCTGTAGCTGTGAAGATCCTAAATGAATATGAACTGACAATCGTTGGGACTGTAAGGAAAAAAAAGCCCACCTGCCCAGCATATTCACTGATTCCAAAAATAGAGAAATTTTTACGAGCTTATTTGGATTTCAAAAAAATGCGTCATAGGTTTCATGTCCTAAAAAAATCCAAGGTTGTGATTCTGTTGTCTACAATGCATTATGATGCCACTATTGATGAAAGCACTGGTGAAAAGCAAAAACCAGAAATTATCGCTTTCTATAACGGCACAAAAGGAGCAGTCGACGTTGTAGATGGGATGAGTGCTCGGACCAATGTATCACGAAACTCCAGAAGATGGCCACTGACATCCTTTTTTAACATACTCAATATAGGTGCCATATATGCGCTTTATAGAGCGAATAATCAAAATGATGCAGAAAGAAGATTTTTTTGAAAGAGCTAGGTGAGTAAAAAAACATCAGTCAGCCTTTTAGGACATAAAAGTTTGTAGTACAATGTATTAGAAAATACTCATATGAATAAATATTTTATCGCTAAATCTTTTGGCTTGTTACAGCCAAAGAACTAACGGAAGGCAATCTGAAAATTCGAGCTGCAAACAGGTATTTTTGGACAAGGAAACCCAACAGTTGGCCAGGAAATATGCAAAATGCGGAGTTGAAGTAAGGCCGGAAAGTGAGCAAAAAAAAGGGGGCGCTATATTTTTGTAAAGAGAACAAGACGGTACATTCATTTTGTTCGAATTGCTCAAATTGAGCCGTTTTTCAAAAATCAATTTCTTTATTTTGAAATTGTATTTGTTTGAAGACTAATACTAAGAAAGCAAAGTAAACAACAATTTTTTAACTAGTTGAATTCAAATTATCTTTAACTAATATGCAAAGGGGACATAAAATGCATAACAATAAAAAAGAAAAGTGCGAACCATGCCGTTTTGGCACGAAACTTTCTTATGTCGATTTGGCCCTACGTTTCAATTGACGTGATTTTTTCACTTTTCCACTGCCAGGTTAAGTTCGTAAAATTTTTTTTAATTCATTTAACCCATTAGAGCCTGAGTTATAGAAAATGGTTTCTTAATATTTTTTGCTTATATTTGGGTTGAATCACATCCAGGCAACACTATCCCGTTAAAAAAATAGAAGTTCCAGGTTTGAGCTTTTTTATTGTTGTTGGGAGGTGTAGGCTATTTACGCTGTGGCTGTGGAGCTCCCAGAAACGCAGGTTTGAGTTTTGGTTTGTTGCCAAACGCTAGGTCAATAGGGGTACAGAAAATTGTATATTATCAGTTTGAGAAAAAATTTCTTTATTTTATCGAAGTGGTGAAAATTTTGAGTTGTAATTTTGAAAATATTTAATATATGAACCGACGACGCATTTCAAACATAAAGCCCACCCAATAGTTTTCCAGCGCATCTGCGTTCCATACTTTTTCAAATATGTTTGCACTAGCTCATTTTTTGTGGAAGAACCCGCCAACGTTGCCGGTTTCATATCCATTCGAGAGGAAGGAGAAGACCGGTGTTTTGTTCTTCTAGCAATTCATTTTATTCTTTTCAACTATCGTTTCCAAACCTATTTTGAAACTTATAAACGTTAGCTAATCTTCATAGAAATTGAAGAGTATGTGTATAACTCAATCAAATGGGCACTAAATACTAGGCAAGCAACTAAAGCCCTAAAAGCTTATTTACGCTCAAACCTTCTCTGAAAACTAGAACCCATATCAAGACTCCTGACAAAAATAAATTGCAAATACAAAAATATGTGAAATCTGACCATTCTGCACCCTATCTTCAAAACTACTGAGACCAAAATTTTGAACAAAATATCGAAAATACATATGCTCTTTAAAAGTAAACTAGTGAAAAACAAATAATTTTTAGTTAGTACTCTAAAAAGTCCCAAGTAAGAACTTAGAAAAAATCTTAAATCTGCCAATTAAAATTTTGAACATTAGAACACTGGTTTAGTGCACCCCAACGGTGTATTACATTACCGAAGGCAATCTAACTAGGCTGAGCGAGCAGCTGATGGATTTACCGTGTACACTGGAATCGAAGAAAAGACAAATTGTGGACGGATTGGGGAGTGGAATTACGACCACGACACGGGGATTATGCGAAGAACAACTGCCATATTTTCTTGGCTGTGTTTTAAAGTCGGGAATATTCAGGAAATTAGATCGAATTGGATCTGAAAATCGTTTTAAAGTTTAAAAAACGTACATGTGAGATGTGGGAATTGATTTGCTTACTGCTTGAAGTGTTCAGGAGCCCCTTTTAAAAGTGAAAATTAGCGGACCCATTTGTCTTCCGTTCCGCATATAGGATCTTTACACTCCATTCGTGAAATCAATTCGAGGTGTGAATTTGTGAAAAAATAGAAGCACCGAAAAGCAATTAAAAGATTTCTTAAAAATTAGATTTCTTAAAAATTAGTGGATGTCTTGTATATATCATTTTCCGTTTGCTAGAAAGAAAAGATTCTTCACTTTAGATTTAGCATTTCGTTTTGTAGTGAAATTTTCGATGCAATTGCAGGAGCGAAGAGAACGACAGAAATTAGTCAATCACGCGCGTGTGCTAAAAGTTCTTTAAATGTACGTAATGGACTAACACGGATCTGGTTACGGAGCATTTTTTTGATATTCAAGTGAACTTATACTGAAAGTGATTGGTTGCATTGGTCAGGATTTTAGGGTGCGAATTTTTCTAAGAAAATAGCCAATTATCCAATAACATATGGTATAGCTTTTCATGTGGAGTCTATTAGCATAATTTTGACCAGTTATCCATATATGTTAGCATCTCTGTTTCAGGATATTTGGATTTAACAATCAATGTGCATTTTAGCTGCGGGTGCGTTCATTTGAGCCGTGAGTTTAATTTTTTCCCCATTTGGGACTATATCGAATTCAAGCCAAGTTATTCGCTTCACTGACTACAACGCTACATGTGGCAAAATGGGAATTAGAGCAGAAGCACTACGTGCTTCTTCGACTGCTCTCTAAACAATTCATAGTCGTGAATCGGTGTCAATACATCGGAATATTTGCTTGCTGCAAACATACACTCGTTTAACGCAGCAAACTTCGGAGCTATTTTTCATTTCAACTAAGGAGCATAATAATAATAAGTACAATAATAGCATAACACAGCAAATTGTCGACTGGCCGAATTGAGTCGTGAGCCGTGCACCCGAGTTCTGTAAACTAGATGTCGGGATTGAGTAGAAGATTGTTGTTCAGGCAGATTCTTTTTGCATCGGGAGACCGATCAATTTACTCCAGCTAATCGATGTCCCGTTGTCGTTTCGTCATCTTCAATTCGAAAGAATAGTTCCTTGAAGCGCTGATCAGTGTCCGAGAAAGATTCAACGTTAATAAAGAGTGTTTTGCATCGGCAATGCTCAAAGGAATTTGATGAGTTGTATTGTCGGCATGGACGTTGTTTTGATTCCACCGCAGCTAATTATTCGCATCCATCATGCGAATTCAAGGAAGGCTACATGGGTGAAAGATGCGAAGTGAAAGGTTTTTCAATGGTTTATCCACTGCAAAAGGTATTACTGCCAAATTAATTGTCTTAACGTCTTTCTTAAAAATAACTTGGAAGGTAGCTAATATTTATTGTCCCTAAAAAATCTTCAAATGGTACTAATATTTTTTTTTGTTGTACTCATAAAACAAGATCACAAATATTAATTCCTGTTTTATTGAATATAGCTCGAAAACCGGTTAAAATTTCTATTAAGCTAGAATATTTGATTATTAAAATTCGTTCCTTGAATTTAATAATAATAAGTTTATGAACATTTTTCTTTTTGGCCAAAAAGCATACTTAGCATTTTATAACTTAATAAATTAATATTTTTCAACACTTTATCTTTATCACATACTCGTACACGTTTGAGTATATAGGGTGTTTATTTGTGATATTGTTATTTACATAATAATATTTTCAAAGCAAATGCCTATCTTTATTTAATTTAAAAATAAAGTTTCAAGATGATTTCAATACCCCACCATCTCACTGGTTCCATATTATTTATTTAATAGTTAAAAACAATATTCTATCTCTAATTCGACAACTGATTTCATTTAATTAAATATAAAGCAAAAATTTATATTTCACCGCGGGGTAATATACAATTCCTTTTCTTTGATTGAAGAATTATTATTTTGTACCATTTATGTGATAATTCTTTGTACGTATAGGTTATCATAAAATAAATATTTTATCCTGGAAAGAAAAATAAAATGAATTGTTAAACGTACGTCTTTCCATTTCAATCGACCTCACCGGGTTTAGGACCCGCATCGATGGCAGGCTCCTCCACTAGCATGGGTTAGCCATCGGGCGCGCTCTTCCGTTTTTTTTTTGTTTAACAGGGGCTCTTGCCGGGTAGAGTGGCCTTCCGTTCGCGTGCCCTTTTATGATATAGGGTTATGTGATTTCATTGCATAACGCTATAGCATCAATGGTTACGTTTGTATTTCTTATTTGAGGGAAAGAGTCATACAAAGTACTTTTGTATGAGTTTTTCACTCAAATGGGAAACGCATAGCCACGTCTACGTTTGGATTTTGATCCGGTTGGGAGGGTGCGAGGGGCCACCGCTACCATCTGGATGCCCCACTTATTTGTGGGCCAGAAGAATCGTCGGTAACGACGAAGTCCTCTTAAGTTCGTCTGTTTTCCCCAGGCTCAGTTTGTCTTCTGATTCAGCAAAACTCTTTATCCCTTAATAGGCTACCACCTTTTCGACTTCGTCGACATTTCTTTGATCTCGGAATTCGTGGACGCGAAATTCTTTTGTAGTGGATCCTTGTGCTGCAGAAAAGAGCCCGACACTGCAACGCTAGCCTGCCAGCGCATTCACGCGTTCCCAGACAACATCTCAACATCCTCTTCCGCTGAGGCAGTAGACCATCGCTGCAGTCTTGCACGGGTATTTATGTATACCTACATTACTATAATATCATCGGTAATTTTAGTTTCAGAAACACGTACAATATCATTTGAGACAATTAAAAAAGGTAAGATATTATTCTTGGTCCAAAACAATGGTGGTTTCAGTGGTATACAGAAGTAGTGTTCTCTAGACCCGGTGATTTAGGATGAAACCTGAGCGAAAATCTGTGGGTCTTCTGATGAACTCCTTTTAGAACATGTCCAGTCGTCAGAAATACTTGCATAGCTTCCCATAATGCCAGAACTAATGGAGTTTCGAAATAATAAACATGTTTGGTTACTTAGGGTTTGATGCCTTAGTTCCTTACAATCAAACAGTTTATATTCTAGTTTATATCCTAGTCTAGTGGTAAAATAATTTGGATGGCATCAACAGAAATGTTATACGCTAGGCGAGACATAAAGAATTGTACTACTGAAAGTTTTTAATGCGGGTAAAGCACCAGGAGCATGTGAAGAAACATGATCATCGGGTAGCGAAGTGATGAGTTCTGATGTTAACACAGAGGTAGAAAAAGTTTTGACAACAAAAGTTGATCGAATTTGCTTCTTTTTCAAAGAGGTCTCAACTACAGTTTCAGCAATAATTTGGAATAGAGAACTCTCTTTGAATAGGCTATAAATACAATTAATCATATTACTAGCAAGCACATTACAGAAGCTAAAGTAGGAACAACTTTCGTATATCGCTTTTTGTTTATGTTTTTATGGTTGGAAATTACGATCCTGATTGGAAAAGCTTGAATACCAGCTTTGTCGATATATGAGTAAAATCATTACTTCATATTTCTATATTTTTGATTTTTTCTTTGAGCCCTATAGCCTAATTATTTTGTATGTGATTTTCAAAATTATTTACATTTAGTAAAACCCCTACTTAATACTGACCGCTTTCTAGTGTACGGTTTAGTAATGAGAAACTATAACATAAAGAGCACTAAAATAAAGAAGGAAAGCTTTGAACGAATCGCGTTAGTGGCCATTAAATACCTAAAATTACTCTGATTGCTAGAGTGGAACTTGCTTTAAAGGAAAACCAAGCAAGCGAAGGCTAACTGCCTGAATTTCATTTAGAATCACTTACTTGGATTTTAGAGAAAAATTAGTTATAATTGAAGTTTTCTTTCTATATACCACTTTTCGTGTTCCATTATATAAATTTAAATTGATTCCCAGGTTCGAATTATCATTTCTGTTTACTAAAGACTCAATGCACAAAATTTGATGAGTAGAGCTTATACTAACATAAAAATGGTCGTTAAATCAATAGGAAATCCTAAATAAAATGCATCACTTCAATCAACAATCGCATTCTAGTTTTACTCAAATTATAATGAAATGCCACATTTAACTTGACCTTTGTATAGACAACATGCGAATAATGTTCTTCTAAATGCATATTCTTCTTCTTCTTAGCACTACAACCCCTTTCGAGCATTCGCTTCCTGCAAACAGCACTTCAATATTAAAGCTTATTAATTCTGTGGAAGTGCCAAATCACCATAAAATTTATTCATTACTTTTGAGCTGATGTACTCTCTAATTGCATCTAACATAAACCATATGATTTTCAAAAAAGCGTAACACAGGCACAAGATGTAAATCGATTACTAAAACTTTTTAACATCACTGTAAACTATAAAACCTTCCGCATGATTTGTTGACCGTACGTATCGTATTATTTCGGATGAACAATTTTTTTTTGAATCGTGCCGTATATTTTTATGTCCTTAATGTTGAAGACGTTTCGGTGTATGAGTGCATTGGGCTTGATGATAATTACTTGTTATCTATCTGAAATCGATTTTTATAAGTACTAAGTGCAATTTTCAATTCGGGATAAAGGCGACTTTGTGTGAAATTATGTCCAATATATTTATTTTTGTCTTATTAATACTTTTTGATGCAAGAAATTACGAACGTAGATTTGCAAAATTTATTAGTTTAAATCTTGTAGAGTGTAAAACTAAAAAAAAAAATTTAATTTAAACAATTTTGTTTTTCAGATTCAATTCAGGACACTTGCAGTAGATCTACTTTATAGTTTTCAAGGTAAGGGATTTTATATACTCGTAGACATATTTTTAAAAGTAACAAAATATGGGGTAACGGTAGGTAAATAATTATAGTCCTCCGCGTGGTGTAGTAGCTAGAGTGCTCACCGGTTGCGCAGCAGTTCCTAAGTTCAAAGCTCGTTGGATACAACGAGTTTGTGCTTGTGGTACATCTGTCGGTATCAGATGACTTAGCTGTGAAGGGACATGATTGTAAAATCAGGTAATAATCAACACATTTACCGTCACCGTCAAGAAATGAGTTTATCCAACAGATTTTAAGGCCAAGGTTTAAATTCTATATATTCTATCCCAATAATAGTTTGAACTGAAATTATTAGCTCCGTGAATTTATGTTGATAGTACAGGTGTTAACTCAATGTAGTAGTAAAAAATTAAATAGATTTCTACGTATGTCATGCAATTTGGGGGGTGCACATGAGGAAAATAAGAGAATTAGCAGAACGATTATTAATGAAAAAGAAAATTTGATAAGAAATTGTTGTTTGTTGTTGATCAAAAATCTAGAGTTTAAGGTAATATTTGAGCCTAAAATGGGTAAATATTTGGATATTCATTCATCCCTACCTTAATTTTAAGCATGTAAAGCAGTTAATCCAGTTGTTATCAAATGGAAAATAATTATATAATATATTCGAAATAAAATATTTTTAATTCTTCCGATCGAGATCATAAATAACAAATATTTTGGATTTGGGCATTATTACATCCTCGACAAATTTTTGGGACATTCACAATTTGTTGTTTTTTTCCATTGCCTATTTAAATTAATCAAGAGTCTATTATGTGATAATTCATAAAATGATTAGCAATCAATAATTCATTCCAGTGCGAATGCACTCTAGGGCTAACATGACTAATTTTGATTATCAAGCAACGTTGTGAACTGAGATTTATATCAGTACATAATGACAAAATGCTATGATGATGAATCCAAGTGCGTAGGCATAGGATGGCATGACGGGCAAGATGCCACGGGCCCCAACTCAAGGGCCTTCTGCTTCGTAGTACTACAGATCGGGCCTTCGCTTCCTGCAAATAGCGCCTCCAACTGTCTCGATCCATTGACCGCGTACTCCAATTTTGAAATCTGAGCAGCGATGAACTGTCTTCGTCGACCGAGTCAGACCAGCGTTTCCTCGGTTTCCCCACTGGTCTCCGACCTTCAGTTCTCCCAACGAATACCTTTTTGGGTATCCGTTGTTCGTCCATACGATTCATGTGGCCAGCCTATTGCAGCTTCCGCAGTCTTACAATCGTTGAGACCTCCGGTTCGTCTAAAATTTCATACAGCTCATGGTTGTATCGAATTCGCTATTGAGCCCCGTCTAGCTTTGCTCCGATTATTTGCCTCAGGCGTTCAATATATTTTCGAGTGCTTGGGTTAGGGTCTATGTTTCACACCCATAGCATAACACAGGTCTTATCACAGATTTGTTTACTTGGAGCTTTGCTTTCCTGTGTATGCAGCTAGTCTTCAAGATCGTCAGAACTGAATAAAATATTTTATTTGCGAGCTGTATTCTTGGGCGTATTTCGTCTCTTTCATTAGCGGTTCTCGTTAGTTTGGCGCTTAAATATACGAATTCGCTAACATTTTCGATACTGTATTCACCAAGTGTGATATTTTGTCTATTTGAGGTGTTTTTTCTCAACTGCGTTATAAGCTTTGTTTTATTCACATTGATTTGTAACGCTACTAGTTTTGTTTCAGGAAGAGTTCTTTGGCAGCTGTTACTGACCGTTATGAATTTTAGTGTCATCCGCATAGGCTACTACTTGGCTCGACTTGTATAGTAATGTACCTCGTGTATCGACAGGTAGCTCTTTTATGACGTACTCCAGGGCCAAATTGAATAGCAATATGGTCAGCCCATTTCCCTGCTTTAGTCCGATATTTGTGTCAAAGGCATCGGTTAGTTGGTTATTGATGCGGACTTGGGAGGTTGTCGACGTCATTGTCATTTAGGTAAGACCGACTAATTTGGCTGGGATGCCAAAGCAAAGCGTTATTTGGTACAGTACGTTACGATCAATACTGTCGTATGCTTGCTTGAAGTCCGCGAAAATTTGGTGTACGTCTATGTTGAACTCCCAGCACTTATCAAGTACCTGCTTTGGGATGAACAATTGGTCTGTCGCCGATCTGCCTGCTCTAAAACCACTTTGATACTCCTCAATAATACTGTTGGCGTATGATCCGATTTTATAGTCTAAAATCTTTGAAAATATTTTGTACGACGTACAAAGCAATGATTCTTCTTCTGCTTAGCACTACAGTCCCTCTCGGGCTTGCGCTTCCTGCAAACAGCGCCTCCAACTGTCTCGGTCCATTGACCGCGTCCTCCAATTCCGAAATCCGAGCAGCGATGAACTGTCTTCGTCGACCGAGTCAGACCAGCGTTCTTCCTCGGTTTCCCCACTGGCCTCCGGCCTTCAGTTCTCCCTACGAATACCTTTTTGGGTATCCGTTGTTATGTCCATACGATTCATGTGGCCAGCCCATTGCAGCTGGCAAATTCATCGGGTTGGGACTCTTCTCTCTTCATTAAGAGAGGAGAGGCTTATTATTGTGTTTAATACCCGCAGGCAACTGCTCTTGAAAAGCCGGCGAGCCTTGCTTAGTTGAGTGAGCAGAATGATTTGATGATGAATAATTAACCATATACCTTGGTTATATATATATATATATATATATATATATATATATATATATATATATATATTATATATATTTATATATATATATATATATATAAATATATATATATATATATATATATATATATATATATATATATATATATATATATATATATTTATATATATATAAAACAAAATAAAACAAAATATTTAAGGTGTTTAAGGGGGTCTCCCCATATAGGGGGTGATCCTTGAACATTTTTTACCAAAGTTAGCCAATATGGGTATCAGTTGAAAGATCTTGATGAAAACTTTTTAAAACAGGTCTTAAACTAGAGGCGTTTGAATGGATGGATGCAGGGTGAGGGGAATGTACAGGAAATTTGTGTCATACCCTCCCTCCTTCCCCCTAGCAATTGCACATCTTCAGACGGAAAAATTGAAAAAATTATAAAAGTAGGTCATTATGAGTTCAAGGGTAGCAAGCACCTCAGACGCCAAAACTCTGTCAAATTTGTTAATAATAGTAGATTTTACGGTTTTTTCGTTTTCACTTATAAAATCAGCCTATATAATAATAATTTCATAAAAATCTACCCATAAACAGCTAAGTCATAGACGATTGAAAATTTATCAAAAACACCACATTTACACGTGGTACTGTTTAAATACACGTTCGCAAAGGACCCAAACACTACAGATGTGTAAGGATTTTGATGAAAATTTTGGAAATATTTTGTAACATTGATATGTTATCATGCCTACTCAAATACTGATGTCAGCACACGGAAAATAAAATGGCGGCAAATCAAAAAACATAGTAACCATAACCAAGCTCAATTCATGGAATATACATTGTTATGGATCAAGTTTTGATATTTAAAAGACGCTGTTTGAATTTCGAATTATTTTACAATACCCTTCTTTTATGTATTTTCACGCATAAATTTTGAACGAAAGTAGGTAAAAAGATTCTGCTTTCGACAATCGATTAAACTTACTTGTCATTAGGTCCCGTCTGAAGGACATTTTAATCGAGCAACGGTGAAGGACGAAATTTATTAGATAACGTGTAATTTTCCGACTTTGGTAACGATTCTCTTCGCTGGAAATCGACCTGTTGGTGGACTCCAGTTATTGAGGTTGCATATAAAAGGCAACATATTATGGCATAATATATTAGATTTTGATAGCAATTGATTGACCGTCCTTGCAGATATTTACACTAACACATGGAAAAAATGGCAAGAAATAGCATTTTTTGAAATTTCACGATAAACTACCCGTTATTTTTAAGCGACAATAGAGAATTGAATTCTGCTTTCTGCAAATTTCTGGGTTTGCTTTAGGCTAGGTTTCATGTAAAGGACATGCTAATCGGACAATGGAAAAAGAAAATTATCGTTAGAAAAATGTATATTTTCGCGATTTTAACGTCAATTTATCTCCATCATCGCTCAATACATTGGTTGATTTGAATTATCAAGGATGCATACCATAACTAATATTGTTTATTCTATTTGATTGTGTGAAGATATAGCTCTCCAATATGGGACATCACTGATATTAACAGTCACATTTCGAAATTTCGATATAAAGATATTATTAAAGTCTGCTTTTATATGAAATATATTCAATTCTTTAGTCTCTTTCAATACCGTTTTCCCTTAAATCTTTGCCTTTCCTATATACGATGGATGTATCCAATCTTTCAAACTAACGGAGGGTCTTAAATTATAGTTTCTCTTCATAATTTGAGTGCTTTTTCGAATTTTCACCAAACTGAACATTTCAACTTGGATTCAACGTTAAGATACATTTCAGCTTGGATTCAGCGTAAAGATATATTAAAACCTTCTATAATATGTACAATAATTAGCCAACTATGTAGTAATCGAGCAGTTATACTAGCAAACTGCTCGAAAACCCTCCTATCTCCTATCCAAATTGTAATGGCAGATTTAAAATAAAATATGTAATTTTTTCCCCCATGTGATTGTAATTTATAGAATAGTTTTTCTTCTTATTAGTAAATGTAACTTGATATCAATTTTGTCCATATTAAAATTTAAATGTTCTCCGTTAATTATCTTTTCCATAAAATTTAATTTTTCATTACAATTTAAAATTTTCATTTCTGCCCTTCATGTAAATTTTCTTCACTTTATTTAAATTTCTTTACTTCATTTCTAATTTTTTTAGTTCAATTAAAATTTCCCTACTGCAGTTAAATTTTGGTTTTCAAAAATTTAAATCTGCTCATTACAATTTAGGTTGTGGAACCACTGATTTAGTGCAAGTTGCAAGTTGGAATTAGAAGAGTCGACAGCAGTCGCTGCGACGGAACGTGCGCCTTCAGTGCAAATCTTGGATCAGTACACGCGAATTAGCAATTGCAAGTCGCACGACATTGTGTAGTGAACTCAGACGACCGGGGAACAAACAATTCGCCAGGCGAGCGGACAAACGGTCGCAGATCAAGAATCTAGCGTGTGATGCTACCTTGGAAACAAGATAAACGTTAGCCAGTTGCAAGATTTTGCTGGGTCACTTGTGAAACGTAGCTGGAGCGAGAGGCCCTTCCCTGAAAGTTTTCGCGATTTCAATAGATTCCAATTTCGGGATAGTCAGTGATTACTTGTGAGTGACTTGTGGTGCAATTGGTCGTTCGTTTGCGCGACAAGGTGGCAGTGATTTTATTTTTTAATTACATCGTGATCGCTGGTAATAACGGTTAGTGGTCAATAGAAGATTTTTCTAGCGTAACATTATGAGTAGATTTACGGTTTCAGGGAAAAGCGTTCAAGTGAAGGGATGCGGGGAGCGCCAATTCCCAGTAGTTGTTAACCCTGCTACGTACTGTGGTTTGCAGAAGTATTGGTGTCATTGAGTTTGTGCGATGGGGAAAGGTTGATGGGGTTTGTGATGGATTAGGCTGTATAGCGCTCATGCTAGGTATTGCGCTCTTCCTCAAATCGCAAGCGATCCTTCCAACGTCCGAATCGAAGAACTCCGACTCGGGAGTGATATACAAAGTCAAGGTTCTGTGCTTCAGTGGCCAGCTACTGTTGAGTTCCACAGCATGGAATCGATACCAAGATATACTAGGAAGGAATGATGTGACACCTGTCCAATTTTACCGACAAATCGCGTCTCCAAATCGAATTGGTTTTTCTGTGTAACGTAGATCTGGCGTGTTTTAATGTGCATGCACTTTTGCATTTTGTTCTATTGAGCATATTCTGTGACAAACTATGGGATTTTCTATGTTTCATACAATATAGTGGCTATGTCATATTATTAGTTTGTATTTGTGCGACTGAAATGCACGTGCTGGAAATACAAAATTTTATATTAAATTCATTAACTGGTAATAACACATCGTTGTGATGACTTGCCGCGATATAACTATTAGGCGTGAATCTTTTTTTATTTTTTTTTTTTTTTAACCTCCATTCCCTTCCACTCTCTCCATCACACTTTCTTCGTCGCACTACGCTCGTGCGATCTGCACTTCACATTTCGTCGTTTCCTCAGGTGTGCCACCCAGGCAATGTATAACACATCGGTATAAGGGGGCACACAAAAATATGTGAAGTCCTCCGGTTAATCTTGTCTTGTCCATATCGTGATCAGCTCTCAGAGATAAAAAAAAATTTATAAATTCGACGCAGTAAAAAAAAACTCTGAGTTAAAAGAATAGCTGTCTCTTCAAGCATCTCGACGATAGGGTCAACAATGCCCTAAGATGCTATGTTGAAATTACTGGACTGATATTATAATAATAGTAGGTGTTTCTCGAGGCATCTCGAAGATAGGATCAATAATTGACCTAAGATGCTATGTTGAAAGTTTCTGCACTGAGATTCAATCGTTATTCATTAAATAGTTCCTAAGTCTTTTCTTGAAAACCATAAGAGAATTCGCTTTTTTAACTGATCCTGGAAGATTGTTGTATATACGAAGGGCGTCATTTGTAGCATCGTTCTTCAGGCGATCTGTCCTTGCAAAAGGAATTACAAATTGGTTTGCGTTCCTAGTACTGTATTGATTCTTTTGTGAGACTTTAATAAATGGTGTTTGTGACGACAAGCTGAGATTTAAACTTTTGAAGATAAACTTGGCTTTCTCCATTTTAATGATTTGGTTAAAAGTTAATGCGTTACATGATTGGTACACTATGTTTGTTGGTGTGAGCCTTGGGAGATTATGTATATTTTTATACGCCTTGGTTAATATCCTGGAAATTATATTTAGGTGTTGCTTTGAGGACTGACTCCAAATTACCACTCCGTAATGTACTTTTGACAGTACGAAGGCATTCAGAACAAGATGCTTGATGTTTTTTGGAAATCCCTCATATCTTCGTAACAATCCAATTATTGGTGCTAATTGCCTCCTTAAGTTGTTTATATGCGGGAGCCAGGTCAGACGGTGATCGATAGTAAGGCCAAGATATTTAAGTTCGAGCACTCTTTGCAGCTTTTCACCATTAATTTTTATATCAACATCTATGTCTTCCCTGTTCTTTTGCTTAAAGATAATATATTTTGTCTTTGAAATATTCAACGCTAGTTTATTCTCTTTCAACCATAAATTATATGAATTTAGATCCTCGTTGATAGCGTCTCCGATGTCATTTTTATCGCGTCCCGAGTAAAGAAGCACTGTATCATCAGCATATAAAAAATAATTACCACTTAGCCTGCATGTATTTAAATTATTAGTGTATAGCAGGAACAAGGTTGGGCCAAGTATTGAGCCTTGTGAAACACCTGATTTCATTGGTGCCGGGTCACTCAGAACATTATTAAATGCTGTTTTCTGCAGTCTGCCTTTTAGGTAATTTTGAAATAGTTTATTTGCTGTGCCTTGAACACCATATGCTTCTAGTTTTCGAAGTAAGAGGTCATGATCGACCGTATCAAACGCTTTCCTTAGATCCACAAAAATGGCAACAACATAATCCCCTACATCAAGTCTCTCGTTGATGAATCGCGTTACCGAGAGTAAAGCGTCAAACGTTCCCTTGTTTTTCTGAAAGCCATATTGGCGGGAGTTTAGGATAGAGTTATCTAATATGAAGGATGTTAAGCGAGAGTTAATTACTTTTTCAAATATTTTACTAAATCCGGTCAAGAGTGCAATTGGGCGATAATTATTGGGGTCCGATCGATCTCCTCCTTTGAATATAGGTACAATTTTTGCAAGCTTCCCCTCTTCAGGAAACGTTCCGTTTCTGATATGCTCATTTAAATAATTAGCCACGAGTTCTGCTATTTCATTTTTTACAAGCGCAATTTCCTCCATCGTGATCTGATCAATACCTGGAGTCGTATTTTCTTCATTGCCTCAATAGTCTTAAGAACTTCGTTTTTATTGGTTGGATGAATATGAAACATGGAATCGGGTGAGATGTTAGCGTGATCTAGCCTACTTGTTGGGACATCACCAAGCTCTTTTGTAATTTTTTCGCCCACAGTTGAGAAAAAGTTGTTCAAGAAAGTTGCTGCTCCATCTGGTTGTGATAAAATATTAGGGGTCACTGGAGAAAACTGCGAATCCGGTATTAAAATTCGGGGGGGAGAGTTGTCTTTTACTTCATTTATTATCTTCCATATTTCATGATTGTTATCTGCCGCTGTCTCCAACCTTTTAGCGAAGTAAGAGAATTTAGCTTCCTTCACAAGACGTTTTGATTCCTTTTTCGCTTGTATGTACATGTTTTTTAGCACACGATCTTCCATGTTCCTTCTAAAGCTTATGTACGCCTTTCTCTTTTTAATACTGGCTTCGATTACTCGCTTTGTTATCCATGTCTGCTGGCGGCATCTAAGCTTTTTCTCGACGATGGAGTAACGTTTGGACTCTGTGATCATATTCGTAAGTTCCATTAGGTTTAAGGGACTCCGGACTTCTAATGACCTTTGCAGATGTGATTTGAAGAGTTCTTTGTTCAAGTGTTGGAATGTTTTGTAAACAGGTTTTTGTTTTTGTGCGCTTATGCCTTGGATGCTTATTTTGAAGACACGATGATCCAGCTCTGGCCAATCCTCAAATATGAAATTGATTTTTCCCGCAGTTGACTTATCGTTTGTAACGATATGATCGAGGCACGTATGCGAAACAGGACGAGTAATTGTTTCGTTGTTGATGATAACAGCACCATTAGTATCCAGTACATCCTTGTAAAGCCTTGCTTCTGAGGAATCGGTAATTACATCAATGTTTGTGTCAGCTACTGTAAATAAATTATTTTCTGAGGAATATAGGTTGTCGAGTACCGAGCAGAGATCTTGCGCATTCAGACGGTTCGGGTTATAGAAGGTACCGATTTTAATTTTTTTGCCTACGAGGTTTAATTCGATTATTATAATATTATATTTATCAGGTGTATCGCGTTTAATGATGAAGTTTATTTTATCTTTTACAAAAATAGCTGTCCCACCACCTCTTCCAGGTCTGCAGGAGAATACCGAGTTATAACCCTCAATATTAAAATATTTCGATTCCTCAGGATAAATCCATACTTCGTTCAGTATCACCACATCTATCTCAGGATTTTGCTTCAAATAAATCTGCATGTCATTTAGTTTGTGCCGTAAACTTCTTATATTGGCATATAAGAGCGTTAATTTCGTCCCAATTAATCGATTTGCGTTGTTAAAAATCATTTGAACTCGTAGTCAATGCTCCTCCTAGCAATTGTGATCCTTCGCTGGTATTCTGCGCACTCCGTAGAGTCTGCTCTGTGGGAATAATCTACGTTCTTACTATTTCCTGCACAGTTACAGCATTTCTCGCACGAGTTCTTGCAATCCTTCGTTTCGTGCTTTCCTCCACACTTAGCACATGTTTGCTCTCCTTCACATTTTGATGGCTTGTGGTTGTATTTCTGGCACTTATAACACCTCGTTATATTGTAGTCTTCCTTCACAAGGTAAGACCCATAATCAATATTGATGTACCTATTCACCAGTCTTTGGTACATACTCCCATTTACCTGCAGAATATGCAACCATTTACCATTTTTTGTTCGTCTGGCATGAACCAATTCCAGTTTATCGTTTTCTCCAATATTAGGGTTCAGTGAGTGAATTTCGTTAATTAACTCCTCATACGAAAATTGTTTTTCTAGTCCATTAATTACTAGCCTGGGTTGACGAGATTTTGTCTCCATGACATCATATTCATCCTTCAGGGTATCCTTTGCAATGTATTAGAGCGAGGTTGTATTGTCATTTGTGGAAGTTTTTATGATGGCACCACCATTTCGAAGAGGACGCATCAGTTGGAGAGGAATTTTGCATTTTGAAGGCTTTATTTTCGACTTGAAGTCGATGAGTGTTTTTTCAGAGGATGAATGCTTTTTGGGCTTAATTATGATTCCTTTTTGCGAGGTAGTATTTGTACGGCGAGGTAGTATTATTTTAAAAACGGGAGAGCAGGGAGAAACAGATGCTCACAGTATTTTTTATTCCTTCTCTAGGTAAGGAGAAATGTTAATGTTGGGTTAAATCGGTTTGCTTTAAGTTTTATGCAGTTAAGTGCTTCGGTTTTATGATTGCAATTATAAAATTATATATATATATATATATATATATATATATATATATATATATATATAATATATATATATATATATATATATATATATATATATATATATATATATATATATATATATATATATACTCCTTTGGACTTTGTATGAGATTCATTTAGCATATCTTTGTAGCTTGGAATGATCTTAACTAGAAATAACCACAAGTTGCTGAGAAAACGAATAGCTATTATATAGTACGCATATTCATTTACTCGTATAGCTTGTGAATGGTTAATGATTTGCACAAAGTTTAACATTATTTATTGAACATATCAAAGTTATTTTGTTTGCGTTTAAGTAAAACCACTAGTATTTATTATTTATGGGTTTAGATGAGGAACTGAAAAAAACAGTATATAGGAAAGGTGTATTTTTTTCACGCAGGAAGATAAATTCTATAAACCGAAACTTTCTTCTGATAGATACCATCTGTTACGCATATTTAAACTTTTTTTTTCTCATAGGATGCTTCCATCAACCAAATGTCCCTCCGGTTGTCTTCAATAGTCTTGTGCACAAGATTTATTTCCCTTTAATTATTAAATTAAATTATATTAAATTAAATTATACTAAATTAAATTATATTAAATTATTAATGTTTTCAGCAACGTTGTAAATTGAAATAAAAAAAAAACTAATAAGTAACCAAGTATACTGGGATCTAATCTGATCTTAGGAACCTTTCATAAAAAAGAAAAAAAAAAAAACAAAAAAAAAGGAAAAATCCATTTAATATTAATTATAAAAAAAAATAGTCCAAATTGCTAGTCACGCTTCCAACCACATACGTACGTTCTAAGCAAGATTAAATTCCTACCAAAATACTACCCTCAAAAACACAATTCAACACTGATATTCTATCTACCAAATAAATCTCATCTATTATATTTTACAAACAGGAGAAAAAAAGGAAGAAACAAACAAAACAAGAAATTGCAAACTAAACCCTATACTTTTGTTAGATAATCTTCCTTTTATTGAAAGATAAGCAAAAGAAAAGAATGATTACAAAACGAAATTACTAAAATTAACTAAACATATTATATACTTTACTACAGGTGTAACAATTTGGCGACTGAATGTAACAATTCCGCGACTGAATATCGCTTCCGTGCCCTCTGGTGGAGCTCCTGACTGGGGCCCTCGGACCCGGTTAGCCGAATGGAGAGGGGCCGTGCGCCACTCGCTTTGCCAATGGGCCCCACAGGAGTCGCCAAGCGAGAATCGCGACTCGCCAAAAGGCTCGCACCGACACTGTCCGCGACACGACGCGCAATGCGATCATGCACCGCCTTTCCTCCCTAACCGCGACCACAACTAGGGCGGGGGAACCTAAAACAAGGGATGAGCCCTGAACAATTTCGGAGTCACACCACGTGGCGGCGAAGCACCCTCGAGCCTTCCACACACGGGGCGTCGCTCGTACGGGAATGCCACCTCGCTTTCCGAGCCAACTTCACAATTTCTAAATCACTTTTTTTTTCTAAATCACCAAAAACAATTTAATTCCACGGATTAACAATATATACAGGATATTTAAACAAGAAATATATATGTAAAGTTATACCCAACTTGCACCATTCAACCGGCTTGTTCGACTCGGGGGGCCCCCAATCTTGCTGCCGCCAACTTCTGCTCGATCCACCTCGGTCGTAGAGATGCTCCTCCGAAGATATCCTTGAATCCTCCGATCAATCCTCCAGAAATTCCGCCAAAAAAATTCGAGCTCCCTCTTGGTAAAATGCGAAGTCAAAAAGAGAGTTTCCAAGCTCCATCCGGGGTCTTATATCCCCTCTGGTGGCCACGCTTCCATATCAGGGAGCTTTTCGATGTTCCACCAGTTCATCGCATTCACTGCATTACCCGCGTGTCGTGTCAGCTGGCATCTTGCGAGCTTTAAATGCCATAATATGGTGATGGAACGATGAAACATTTGATGAGCTATGTGTTGGCGGATGCTGCTGAATGTGTGGCTGGTTACCTTGGGCTTGCTTCTGCACTTGAATATGCGATTGATTGTAATGTTGCTGCCGTTGCATTGCAGCTTGTTGCTGGCCCGTAGTGCATTTTGTTGAGTAGATGCATCCACAGGCTGATAATTATTTATGTTTACAACATTTCTATGGGATATCGCATTCGAAACATGTCCTACACCTGTTGATCCATGTCTCATACCGGGTTCCGCTTAAATGTCCATACTTGCAGCAAACTGCATATTGCTACTGTTTGGTGTCGCGGTGATAACTGGATGTTGAGCGCTCAATTGCGCTTTGTGTCTTGTGGTAACCATACTCTTCTGGCCGGAAGGAGGTTGAAACAGGTTTTTTTTTAGGGAAATTCATTATTAATATTCTTCTAATTATATATATACATTGATAAATTTTTTTTTGTTGTAAGCATGATTAAAGATGCGATGTAAATGAAAATAATGATGTACACAAAAACTTTAGTTTAATATAAATTCTAAAAGAAAGGTAGTCGTAGCGAAAAGCATGTTATTTTGCTTTATCTGTTTTTGATTAAATAGCTTCGTAAGTTTGCCCGTCGGTTTTTAGTTCATACCGACCTATCAAAATAAAACTCCACATATCACTTAATAGCGCTCGTAGAGTTGTAGAAAAAGTGATGTAGACTAAAATAATTACAGCAAGACACAACCACATCGCATTCTATATTAAAGTACATATTTGAATAAAGCTAATGTAAAATTAATATCAGAAACATATAAAAACGAAAATTTTTTTGTACTTAATACGACAAAAGTTAATAAGCGAAGTTTATTGCCAAGTTTTTTTTGTTGAATGCTTGGATTGAATAAAAATGGATTATTAAATATACCCTTCGGTCTTTCCATTTCGACCTATCTGACAGGGTATAGGACCCGGTGCGGTGGAAGGTTTTCCCCACCAAAAATGAGCCAGCTATCGGGCACGTTCTAACCTTCTTTTGTTTCAGGAACTCTCGCGGGTTGAGTGGCCTCGAGCAAGGTGCCTTTTTATGGCATAGGGTTATGTGATTCGCTCACATAACTCTATGATATAAATTGGCCATCGGTATATTTCTCTTCTGATGGGAAGGCACATACAAGTTATGTTGTATGAGTTTTTCACTCAGAAGGGAAATATATGGCCACTGCAACATTTATGGATCTTGATCCGGTTGGGCGGGTAAGAAGGGGCACCGCCACCATCCTGTTGTCCCACTCTTATTTGTGGGCCATGAGAATCGTCGGGTAACGACGAGGTTTCCCTAAGTCCGTCTGTTTTCACTCGTTTCCACTTGTTCTCTGAGCAAGTCATTTTCCCTTTTGGTAGTTACCTACAATTTTTCGGCTTCGGTCGCCCGTTCTTCTGAGACCTAAGAATTCGTGAATGCGAAATTCTTTTGTAGTGAGTCCTTGTGCTGGGGAAATGAACCCGCCTCACGACACCGCAATGCTAGCCTGCCAGCGCATTCACGCATCCCCAGACAAGGGCATTCTCGGCGGATATCAACATCTTTCTTCGCCGAGGCGGCAGACCAACGCTGCAGTCCTTCACGGACATTTTGATAGTTACCTTCACTACAAATATCATCATATATTGTTTCATATTTTGGCGGAAAATGTGCACGAAGGTGTAAGAAAGTTATTTACACTAAGAATCACGTCATTTCCTAATAGTTTGTTAATCTAATGTTTTTTTTTTGTAATACACCGAAATTGATGTTTGAAGGAAAATGTCATTTTAATTTATGGCATCCATAAATGTTTTGCTACCCAAGGTCCATCTATCTTCATTGTTATATGCATGTGTGTAAAAACTGTTAGGGGGTCGATGTCGTTCCTTGAATGAAGTAAGACGTATAATCGAAAACCTTGGTGTCGCGTTTTAGTTTAAGCCCTGACTGTTGACAAAATCGGAAGTGGGAAAATCCCCAATTTCGTTACAATCGTTTTCGGGCATTGATTCATGCGCTGTGGTTGACAGTAAGACTAGTGTCGTGAATTGTCCAACCGGGGACAAAAACATTTCCGTGCAAAAAGTGTTAACTCACGATAAAGGTGGCCCGGTATGTTTTAATTGTCGGGATTGGGGACACATTTCACGCGATTGCCCAAAACCGCCGGGGGAAAAGAAAAATGACAATTCTGTGAACTCCATCAGTGAACCATTTGGTGGTCCGGTTACGAACACCATCATCGTGAACGATGTCGTGTGCGAAGCGCTTATAGACTCGGGCAGTTGCCACTCATTTATAAAACGGAACATCGTGGATCAATATGTCGGTACAGTTAAGCCACCAATAGTTCCAAGCGCAAAGCAACTTCTAAACAGCGATGCTTGGTTTCATGGACCTGATTGTTTAAGGAGAAATTTCTCGGAGTGGCCTATTTACCAGATGGATGTGCCAAGAAATGATTGCAATAAAATCAATTTGATAACGCTCTTCACGATTAGTACGCATCCAGCTCAAGACCGCGAATCCAAGAATCCAATATTAAATTATGAAAAATTTAGTTCTTGGAACAGAATATTGCGAATTATATGCTATGTCATTCAATTTATTAAATTAAAATTGAAAAGAGTTTCGCCATTTAGTCATCAATATCCAGACGCAGAGAAACTTTTCGAAGCAGAAAGATATTGGCTAAGTTTCATACAGTTTTCGTATTTTTCTAACGAAATTTGTCTTTTGCAGAGAGGCAAACCAATTGACCGTGCTTCAAATTTGTTGACACTAAGCACCTTTTTACACAACCAAGGATTACTACGTATTGGCGGTCGTCTCCAATTGGACGATGAATCTCCTGATGCTGTACATCCAATAATACTACCTAATTCATCCTATCTTACAAAATTGATTGTGGAGGACGCACATCCACGAGCATTTCATCGAGGTGTAAATATCGTGCACACAAAACTACGAGACAGATTTTGGATTTTAAAGGGACGACAGCTGGTTAAACGAATAATCCACCGATGCCTTTTGTGTCGAAGAATGTACTCTAAGCGCATGGATCAACCTTTTGCCCCACTACCCCGCGATAGGATCTGGCTTGCTAGGCCCTTTGAGGACACAGGTGTGAACTTTGCTGGTCCATTATATATATCGAACTTAACGAATCGAGATGATGTGAGAAAAGTATACATAATGATTTTCACTTGCGCAGCGATGAGAGCAGTTCATTTAGAAAGTGTGCTTAGTCTCTCTACTGAGACTTACCTTTTAGAAATAAGGCGTTTTGTTGCAATAAGAGGAAGCTCACGTATCATTCATTGAGACAACGCTAAAACTTTTAAAAGAACATCCCTTGCGCTCTCTGGTCTCGAAGAAATTTTGAAAAACGAAAAGTTTCAAGTATTTTTTAGCTTGTGGCGCATGAAATTACAGTCTATTACTGAACGAGCTCCTCGGTGGGGAGGATTTTGGGAACGATTAATTCGTGTGGTTAAGGACATTTTGAAGATATCAATTGGTCGAGCTAAGTTGATCTATTGAAACGGATGTGGTAAATTCAAGACCATTAACATATGTTAGCGACGACCCCCTCGATATGACACCACTAACACCTAATTCATTCCTAAAATGCGAATCCAGTGGAATCACAAATGCAACGAATGAGGATATACAAGCAATTTGGAAGTCTAGGTTGAAATCATTGTCTTCATTGTCCAAGCGATGGGCAAATGAATACCTAAAGGTACTTCGTGCACACCATCATTGCAAACAAATCTTCCCATCATTTTTTAACGAAGGAGATGTTGTCCTTTTATGCGACCCTGGCGTACCGCGAATCCACTGGAGGTTTGCTAGAATTGAAAGCGTTTATCCGGGCCGGGACAAACGGATCCGCGCATATTCGTTAAAACTGGCTGATGGCTCAACAATCCGTCGTCCGATACAAATGATTTATCCACAAGAGTTACAAGGCAAGCCGCGGGCGGAGGATGTTGAAAATATAGGCTAACTCTTCCTTCTCTACTCACTACATACACATACTATGGCATGCATTTTTGGTATCGTTGTAAATTATACATTAGTTTTAGATGTGACCACATAATAAATTAGACGTTTATTTAACGATGCGTTTCATTTTCCATGTAATATTCATTATTATTTAACAGCTTGTTCCTTTAGCTGATTGTTTGCTTCTATTATTGGCTTTTATTCGGAACAATATCGTGATTATGTTCTTTAGGCAGAACTTTTGTATTGTGTTTTCCATCGCTTTACACATTACCGACTTGCTTTGGCTACACAACAAGCATTTTCCTACTTTTATTTTTGCAAATGAAATAATAATCGTATCCATCGATAAATAATTTTTTATTCCCTTTATTAGACATAACAACCGAAATATCTATTTTGGAGGAGCAAAATGTTCTCTATAATTTTATTTGGATTGAATTTACTTGAAGAAAATCGTTCATCCTTCAATCCCAGAAAACCTCTTATCTTATTAAAATTAAATTTCTGAACTTTGTTTTTTGGATTTTGCTTCTATGGATTTTGTTTTATGGATTTTGGGTATGTGGATGATGTAAATTGTTGTTGTGTGTGCATTTGGATTTCATGATTTTGGATTTTTCTTAATTTTAAGAGTATGGGTTGTGGGATTTTGTTTTTATGGATTTCATGGTGTTCCCGATTCACTGCGAAGAGCGTATGAAAATTGGACCCCCTGATTACGCCATGTACGCGCCAGCGTCAATGACAAAAAAATATATTTTTCAAATAAAGCCAATTTTATGGACATTAAAAATATTTTTCTTTGTTTTATTTCAATTTAAAGTTCTCCGCCTCTACAAAACACCCTTTCTTAGGAACATATAAAAAACCGGAATTTATTCTTACAATAAGTATGAGTCCGCACATTAACAAGTATATGAAAAAACTGAATTCAACATGAAACGATATGGCTAAAAATCACCAAGGTGCAGAATTTGCTCTGCTAGTAATTTAATGTCATGAATCTTGACTTTATTGAAAAAACAAAATGAATAAAGTATTACAACTAACTTCTTTTAAGTGTACATCAAACAATACAGTTTATTAATACATTTAATTTTAAACTATATCAATATACATGCATAGAGCGTCATTTCGGGAACGCATCCTAATCTACGACCTTCAACAAGTCCAAAATATTAATCAAAAATTTAAGCTATTTAACACCTTTTATTACTTAATACACCGTATTTTTTATAAAAAAATCTGGTTTTTGGAAAATAATTAACAGGATATTTAATTTTAATTATAAAAACACAAAAATAGTTTAGCGCACAAATTATTTCAGTGAACGCATCTGTAATCGAAGACAAATAATTTTATGTGAACGCTGCCATAATGTGTCAAACTTCATTAGAGGAACGAAAAAATAACAAAGCTGGTTGTTGGTTTGTTTATCGTCAAATAAATTATATCTAAGTGGTAAGTACCTTTCAATTCATTATTCGTGGAGCAACTTTTAATTATTGATGAAATTCATTTTTACCACACGAAATAACTAAGTAACCTCAAATATGTTACTATTGATAAAGTCAGGCCGTATAATCGTCATTCCGTGAACGGTCATTTCGGAAACGTTCCCGGACATGATGGCACGTTCCCGAAATGACTGTGGCGTACTCGGAATGGTGATTATTGTTTCCGAGGGCGATTCACTTACAATTTTTTCTTAATTTATTTTGTTTTTTGGTTGTATTTTATCAACAGCATTACGTAGAGTCCTGGTGAAGAAAAAAATAAAAAAAACTCAAAAAAAGCTTAAAAAAGAGAATGTAGCTTATTTGCGA
The DNA here is from genome assembly GCA_963969285.1 of Odontomyia ornata. Taxonomy (NCBI): domain Eukaryota; kingdom Metazoa; phylum Arthropoda; class Insecta; order Diptera; family Stratiomyidae; genus Odontomyia; species Odontomyia ornata. The sequence goes on along the minus strand of OZ017738.1, from coordinate 372,235,627 downwards.
CAACTAGAAAAGGCAAATGCCAGAAAAAGAGAGTTTTTGGATAAGATGACTGAAGAACAGAAAGAAATTAAAAGGGCTAAGGACAGGGAATATCATAAGAAAAAAAAACACAGAAAATAAAGCGAAGAAAATCGCTGAGATGACCGAACGAGAAAAGGGAAAGCAGAGAAAAGGCTGGAAAAAATGTATAAAAAAATACAGAGAAAAGAAAAAAGGTTTAGCAAATATAACAAGTAATAGGCTGCCACAATCAGATGGCAACTTAGCCGCAGTACCTGCAGAGAGAAGACAAGTAGCTAGAAAAACCGTTCGAAAAGATAGGGCGAAAGCAGTGATGGATCGTAGTAGGCTTTGCGTATGGACGTCTTTGAAATCGCTCCTGTCAAAAGTTTTCAAAAATTAAATTAATTTTTTTAAAAACGTTAGTCCGAAGTTAATTTTTATCGGAAAAATCTTATATTGTCGAAGTAATCGACTCAGGTAATTTCTATCGAATATTTTTATTTTGATTGGTAACGAAAAACAAATTACCAAAGAAAATTTCGCCGCTGGTATGGAGGAGTCCGACGGCTTCCCACCGTTGGGGCAACCTGGGGAAACGACGAATACGAAACTGGCGATAATCACCAAAAGAAAACATAACGAAGAAAACTCCGCAGATGGACGGTGCAAGCTGCAAATAATAGCGGACAATCAACAAATGGCCAAATTGCAGAAAGAAAATGATGAACTAAGGCTTGAGATACAGTCTCTCAAGGATCTCTTCAAGATACGAATGAAGCCTCAAAAGACGCAGCCACAAAATCAATGGCAACAGGTAACAAAGCCGAAGAAAAGTACAAAGCAAGCAATTACAGAAGAAGTTCTAAGTGCTGGTGGCACCAACGAGAGCCAAAACTATTTTACAGCGCTGGAGGGATTAACCGAAGATATGGAAATTGAAGAAAATATCGGAGGTAATTTTAATCAAGATAATGACGTTAACTTTATTCAATATTTAAAGAACAAAAATAAGGAGAAAAAACCAGCCCGCAGTTCTGCTGGTACCTCTGAAAAAGCTTCCAACAAGACAGAAACAGTTCCGCCAATCAACGTGTTTGTACAAACCGGGAAAGATATGGTTCGGCTATTGGCAGCCGAAAATAAACTGGCCAATTTCGAAATCAAAAGAGTTAATGCCGAAAAATTAACTATAAGGACGAAATCACTGGTTGATTTCAAGTCAGCCAAAGATGCGCTGATTTCTGGGGAGGTTCCACGCTTCACCTATACCCCAAAAAGTGAAAAGAATCAGACCTTCTTGTTGAAGGGTTTGGACAGCGGAGAGGATACGGTCGATCTTTTTCAGGTGCTCAAGGAGGCTGCACCAGATATTGATTTTGTTTCAGTCAAAGCATTTGCAACAAGAAGGTCGACCATAGAAAGGAAGAATTTACCACTTTACCTGGTACAAATTGCAAATAAGAGCAGTCCAAGTGCCGTTCAACAAATAAGGTACTTGAATTTCAGAGTGGTGAGGTGGGAACGCCTCCAGAAAAGAGAAGTCAACCAGTGTTACCGGTGTCAAAGATTTGGACATTCAGTTGCCAATTGTATCATGCACTATCGTTGCGTTAAATACAAAGACGTTCATGCTCCCGGTGAGCGCAAATTGGCTCAGACGGAGCCTAAAGAAAAATTATACTGCGTTAACTGCGGTGTTTTTGGTCACCCAGCATCATATCGAGGATGCTCCCGATATCAAGATGCAAAAGTTAAATTTGCTCCAAAGCAAACACAAGTACACCGTAATATCAAACCTTCAAACTTCGTCATGCCCGGAGTATGATTTTCACTCACCGCTAGAGGACCAGCAGAAAATGCTGGAAATAATGTAAGTGGCAATAATGAGCTGCTTCTCAAAATTTACCAGCAACTTAATTCTTTATCGGAGAGAATCGACAAACAAGATTCAAAAATTAACTTTGCTTTGCAGCGTTTAGGGTTTCAAATGCCTAATAATAACTTGTCATCCAGTCATATTCCCATGGATAGGCTTCGCCTCATATCGATCAACGTCAACTCTATCGTTGCTATATATCGACGTGATTATCTCCTTGAATTTATTGTTAAGCAAAAGCCTGACATCATACTTCTCACTGAAACCCACCTCAATTCATGGCATTCCATGGAATTCAAAGATTTTGCATTCGTAAGAAACGATAGGGTAATAGGTGATGGGGGAGGTGGCACCGGGATATTGGTTAGAAGACCCTATTGGTTCCAAAATATTGAAAAAGTCTAATTCAAAAACTTTGAATTTCTTGAAGTGTCCGTCATCAAAATTTCACTGCCAGATGCGGATAACCTCTTTGTTATCTCTGCCTATGCAACTGGTCAAAATGTTCTCAAGTTCAAGGAGGAACTCAATTCCTTGTTTGAAATACTCGAATTGAACAGGCTGCATGGTTATTATATTTTTGCCGGTGACCTGAATGCCAAGCATACATCATAGCTAAACGCCACCAATAATCCAAGAGGTATATTCCTGAAATCATTGATAACAGAGAACCAAATTGAATACAGGTGCAACCTATATGGGTCGGAGTTCCCAACATACCAAATTCATATTTGGACCTCTGCATTGCTGACGCAAGACTTGAATTCAGCTTTAATAGTCCTCAACGGAAACTGCAGGTGCTTCCTCACGATAGCGACCATAACGCAATCGTAATGGAAATCAATCACCAAAGGGATGATTTCTTCCTCATTCCAGTTCAACATGAAAACCTTCGGTTGAATTTCAAAAAAACAGACTGGGGAAAGTTTCAAAAGAAGTTTAATCGGGAGTACCAGAAGCAATGTCCCCCTTCTGATGATGGCAACGCTTGTTCAATGGTTCCTAATAACAGAAATCTAACTGACGATGAAATAGATCTCTATTTGTCGAAGTTAGAGAAGCTGACGTTGGAAACGATTGAGAAAGTTGTTCCCAAGATTAAACATCGAAACAATATGGAAGGATATGAAACACCAATCATCGCAAGGTTGAAAAGATTGAAAAGCCTTCTTCTCACACGCGTCAACAATATTTATTGACGATTTTCGGACTACAACCATCCCTCGTTGGCTTTGTTGAAATTACACCTGAAGAATGTCCGGAACTTAATCCGTTCATATTTCAGGAGTGAGGTCAGCAATCAATGGGCGGAAAAACTGAGGGGTATAAGCCCACAGGACCCAGATGGCGTTTTCGCGAAATTGGATAGCTTATTCCGCAGGAAGTCTCGAGTGAAGGTATCGAATCTTGAATTCACTAGTGATGAGATAAATCTTCTCGATAGAGCTGGTATCGAAATTGATAGTACGACTCCGGATAGAAATGGAAACAGGATTATGTGTGATGGATTGCAGAAACTTGCCCTGATTGGAACACATTTTGAATTGGTTCATCTACCAAAACCTGAGAGAGGGAATGAAATATTTTCAGAGGTCGTTAAAGCAAAAGTTTCCGACTTCAAATCAAGCCTGAGCGGCCAATCAATTCTTCATTCCGATGAAACATTAACATCTGACCTCATACCGACATTGAATCTTATTGATTATTTTGTCAGATATGAAGACTTGTGTTTCATATTTCGCAGAATAAACAACATAAAATCATGTGGTACTGACGGTATTCTAAATATAGTTCTCCGGCATTTGCCTGAGGTTGGTATTATTGCATATTGTTCAACAACATGTTGAACAATTCATATTTCCCAAATGAGTGGAAAATTGAATCTTATTGATTATTTTGTCAGATATGAAGACTTGTGTTTCATATTTCGCAGAATAAACAACATAAAATCATGTGGTACTGACGGTATTCTAAATATAGTTCTCCGGCATTTGCCTGAGGTTGGTATTATTGCATATTGCAGAAACTTGCCCTGATTGGAACACATTTTGAATTGGTTCATCTACCAAAACCTGAGAGAGGGAATGAAATATTTTCAGAGGTCGTTAAAGCAAAAGTTTCCGACTTCAAATCAAGCCTGAGCGGCCAATCAATTCTTCATTCCGATGAAACATTAACATCTGACCTCATACCGACATTGAATCTTATTGATTATTTTGTCAGATATGAAGACTTGTGTTTCATATTTCGCAGAATAAACAACATAAAATCATGTGGTACTGACGGTATTCTAAATATAGTTCTCCGGCATTTGCCTGAGGTTGGTATTATTGCATATTGTTCAACAACATGTTGAACAATTCATATTTCCCAAATGAGTGGAAAACGGCTAAGGTATTTCCGATCTTGAAGAAAGGAAAAGAATCTTCATGCCCTAAAAGCTATCGCCCAATCAGCTTGCTGCCTAACATCAGCAAGATGTTTGAAGTGATACTCAACAGAGCATTAAACGCCCACATTGAGAAATATGAGTTGATGCCGAATTGCCAATTTGGTTTTCGTGCCAGGCATTCGACCATACATGCAATAACGAAAGTAACCTCAGACATCTGTTGGAAACTAAACAACAAAGAATGTGTTGGAGCATGTCTCATTGATATGGAGAAAGCCTTCGATACGCTGTGGTTAGATGGACTAGTTTTCGAACTTCTTCAGGACAGGTTCCCCAGACACCTTGTCGCCATGATGTGTAATATGTTATACGGGAAATCGTTTATTGTAACTGATGGAAATCTGACAACAAGGCGTGAATTCAAGGTCTTGAATGGTCTACAGCAGGGAACAGTTACTGCGCCCCTGCTTTTCTCAATATTCATTCGCAAGCTATTGAACAGCTTTGATTTTAACGTCTCGCCAACGCGATCATTGGTAGCGTTTGCTGATGATCTGATCATCTATACGGCAGACCGAAAGCTACAATAGTTCAGAGCAATCTTCAACAAATGTTTAATGATGTGCAGCTCTACACCGACAATTGGCGTATGAAAATCAATGCGCAGAAGTGCGAAACAATTTTGTTCCGGACAACGCTGCAGGGGGCCAGTCAAGACCTGAAACGTAATTGGAAGGATTTCCACATTATGGCTGGTGAGGGTAGTTCAGAACGGGTTCCACATAAATCCTGTGTTCGATACCTCGGTGTTCATCTCGATCAGTATCTGTACTATACTGAACATGTCAAAATCATGGTCAGTAAAGCACTCAAAGTAGTCATGGCTCTTCGGCGACTCTTTCATTCCAGATACATTGATCAAAAAGTCAAAGTTATTTGTTACAAGACTCTGGTTAGATCAGTTTTGACATATGGATGTCAGATCTGGTACAACCAGAGTGCTAGTACAATGGAAAGATTAAGAGTTTTCGAAAGGAAATGTCTTCGTGCATGTACTGGTTTGTACAGAAAGCCTGAGACGGATTGGAAGCACTATATATCGAATAGAAAAATTTATCAAACCGCTTGAGTGACAAGAGTCGATATCTTCATATTGAAACTTCTTCGGAATCATATCATATCAGATCTGCAACTGTGAGTGGAAACCCCTGGATTTCACAGCCGTTCCACCCTACAGACGGGTATATTGTGACTTGCCTCACTACTGGCCTCGTTCCTCCAGAAGCATTCGTGTATTTGGACATGAATCAATATTTTTTTGATTCTGACGGCGTCCCAATCATATATCACATATACCGACGGGCCACCGATAAGAAGATAAAATATCCTCCGAATCTGAGGTCACGAGACCAACAATTCCAATGGAGATACTCATTTGCTAGATTCGTTGAGGCTGGTCGAGCTGAGATGGAGCAATCTAGTTATTGGTGGCTGAATGACAATGTCTAAATTATTCGTGTTTATTTTCTCTTCTTGTGCTTTTTCTCGTTACTTAGTTTTTTAGATTCATCTCATTATTGCTACATCTAGTGTTGTTGTGTATTTGTATTATAAATTAGGTATAGATTTCAATATAAGGTTAGTGTTTTTTTTTGGTTGAACTTATTTAGAATTAGGGTGTAATATATTAAGTATAGGATATAAGTTCACTGTTGTGTGAGTAATATAAGTAATTTTGGAATAATGCTGGTTGGTTTTTTTTTATCTTTTTCCAATTGAATCAAAAAATATGTAATAATCTTAATTAATTTAAATTTGCTAGTGTATTTTTTTCATTACATTAAATGTGTTTAACTGATAACGTATAAATTTAGAGAGCCATTCGGGCAATTAAGTTTTTCATAGTTTTATTGTTTGGAATTTGCTTTATGTTCTTTTAAAAATTTATAACGATTGGTATTAAATAAAGCGCTTTTGACTTTGACTTTAGCTTACAATTTTATTTGTCATAAAAGCAATCCTGAAATTCGCAGCCTTGGTGATTTTGAGCCATATACAGAGATGGCTAAAAGTGATCGGACAATACAAGAAACAAGCAATAAAATACTTTTACGAGCATAAGCTTTGAAATGAAATAAAAATTTTTCCCTTATATAAAAGTCACTTGTATTCTCAATTAATTGCACAAAAAAAATAAAACAGAAATAAAAAGAATTTCACAAGAAAATTAACAACTAATTCAAATTCACATTGCATCAAGTGGACAAAAGTAATCGGACGTTCAATTGTAATACTTTTCTTTCTGATGATTCCATTAGAACGTAGGCTTTTAATATCTAGTTGCGTATCCTTTTTGTTTTATAACTTCTGTTAACCTATTGGGCATAGACTGTACCAACTTACGGGTAACGTCCGGAGTAATGTTGTTCCATTCTTCTAATAACATCGTCTTCAGTTGACTTTTATTAGTAATGTGATGGTTCCTTATTTTTTTATCCAGATGATCCCAAAGATGTTCGATGGGATTTAGGTCTGGGGATTGCGGTGGTGTTTTTAATTGACCAGGAGTGTTGAAAAGGAGCCACATACGAACATCATGAGCTGTATGCTTTGGGTCATTATCTTGCTGGAACAAATAATGACCATCAAGACCCAATTTTTGTGCACTTTTTTTCAAATTATCTTTCAAAATCGACAAGTAACCTAGTTTGTCCATAGGTTCGTCAATGAAAACAAGTTCTCCTACACCGTTGGCAGCCATGCAACCCCAGACCATTACACAGCCACCTCCGTGTTTTACTGTATGTTGAATGTTTTTGGGATGAAGCTCACTATTTTGAGTTCTCCACACCAACAACCTGCCGTCGGAGTGGTAGATATTAAACTTACTCTCATCAGAGAATATTATACGAGTCCAAAAGTCGAGCGGCTTGCTTTTAAATTCTTTTGCAAATAATAATCTTTTCTTCTTATTAACTTTGCTAATTAGTGGTTTCTTTCGAGGTACTCTCGCTTGATAACCAGCATGGCTGAGAGCTCTACGAATAGTCCGGGCACTAACATTGGTACCATTTACATCTGCTAATTGATCCCTAATACTTCTGGACGTTCTTTTTAACAATTCTTAAGATTTTTCGTGCGTCTGTCTCTGTTAGTTTACATGGTCGACCACTCCTAATTTCGTTTTCCACCTGATTATTTTTTCTGAACCGTTTCACGATATCGAAAACTGTCGAACGACTTCTTCCAATTATTTGTGATATTTCAGAAAAGGATTTATTCTCTTTATACAACTTTATTATAACTTTTCTTTCATGTATACAGGTTTCTTTGCGATTCTTAGCCATGTTTAACTTTCTTCACTTAAAACTGACAAGTAAATGACTGATATCAGAAAAACAAATATCAGCATATAATTAGGGGAATTCCCTTTTAAACTCGGAAATGAAAAGAAAAGAATTGCTCCAAACTTCAATGACTAATTTCACACTTTTCAAAATGTCCGATTACTTTTGTCCACTTGATGCAATGTGAATTTGAATTAGTTGTTAATTTTCTTGTGAAAATCTTTTTATTTGTTTTATTTTTTTGTGCAATTAATTGAGAATACAAGTAACTTTTATATAAGGGAAAAATTTTTATTTCATTTCAAAACTTATGCTCGTAAAAGTATTTTATTGCTTGTTTCTTGTATTGTCCGATCACTTTTGGCCACCTCTGTATGTCGGGACATATAAAAAAACTGAATTTACTCTTACAATAAGTATGAGTCCACACATTAACAAGTATATGAAAAGACTGAATTCAACAAAAGACGATATATATCGTGATTTCCCTCTTCAATCCGGTACCAGGCATCCTTTTCATATTTACCACAACAAATTTGCGTACGATTTAAAAATAACTACTAGATTATAAACTAATTATACGAAACCCTCTCTAAGCAAATTCAACTCGTACTTCCCGGAATTTTTTGTTTTCAATTTCAGGTAGCAAAACTAGAGTAAGCGTTTTTAAGTTATGATAATTCGATTCATTTAACATTTTCAAAACTCGTCACATCTTTTGTTACTATTAATTTCTCTTCCCAATGTACCGACGGCTTGCAACTCTGAACGTTAAAGGTTCGGCAATTTAAGTGTACATTTTGTACAAAATTAATTTTGATCCATTATGGATTCTGTTCAATTTATGGATTGATTGGCAATACAAGAAGTTTACTTTAAAGAAACTCAAGCCTAAAATCTCCTATGTACTCAAGGCCGCATACAAGTTAGAAATGCCGACGGCGATCGTCAAACATAAAATGCTCACACGATGCACTGTGCATACTAAAACGCAACGTTTTCATCGGCACAGAAATTTTTCGTCACCAAATTTCGGCCATTATTTGCACTTTTGAATTCACATTGGGCCCGGACCATGCTTTTCCCAATCTCGGAAAATCTCACATTTCACTTCAACGTCGGGTTCCAAATCCCAAATTTTAGCCATTAATCTTGAGAATATAATTCAACTCAAAGCGAAGCAATATCTCCCATTACACTGCAGTCAGCTCTCTACACTCTGCTCTTCCTCCTTACACTTTTTCCACGTCTTCCCAATCACCAGCGCAACAACAAAAAGTGCCGCAAAACCGGTTGCCATTCCACATAATTGTTGTTGTAAGAGAACTGATAAGATAACTTTGATAGTTTTCCTTCGACGGAGCACACAAAAAGCATAGCGTACCCAGTTCTGCCTCAGATTTCACTTTCGTGAAAAAAAAAAGTCGTTTTGTTCTTTCTTTTTCGCTTCTTCGCCAAACACGGTCTGCGTCTGACATGACAATTCAATGCTTGTTTTTTCTTTGAGTTGCATTTTTTTCTTTTCTACTCTGTCCGACTCGCACACAAGCACGTGGAAGTTGTAAGTGGTTGCACACACTCGCAAGAACCGTTTGGGCAAGTGTGCGTTTTGATTTCAATGAAGGCGCGCGGAATGCCCTGTCTTTGACCTGAGCTCTGGCGAATGGTTTTGCCCAAAGGTCGTGATATGGAAAGAATACGTTGCGCTTTCACAATGCAATCGTGGCTTAGTTTTGTGTGTCTAATTTAGGAATTTTAATTATGAGGAGATTTCTCTTTCTGTAAGGGGTACATTTATAAATATTCGGAGAATTTAAAGGGATTGCGTGTAGCTTGGTTGAAAATAGAAATTATGAATGAAAACTTACAGATATTGTACGCGTACAAAATAATCCAATAAGATAAATCCAAAAAGTGTAATTAATCCTTAAATGCAGTTTTCCACGCAAATTTCGACGACAACACAAGCGAAATCTCTTCTCGAGCTGGCGGAACGACGAGCGGAAGTTCACTTGTCATCACCACTTGACGCGTCCCGAACCGTTCATTATGTTGACAATTTTATTTCTAAACCGCGCGGGGCTCGGTGCAGAACTGCTGCACAAAGAATTCCTACTGGCCGCGGCTGCTACTTGTGCCGTCGGAGCATGCTTTCCCCAGCGGCCACGCTCCCTGCCAACGGTTGGCCACCGCGCCGACCAATTACATTTGGCTTGTCCCATCTCATCTGATCGGGGAAAGTGGGCGCGGTTGGTTGGGATCCGCCTTGTTTGCAAGGGGAACGGAGTTTTGCGCACGTCCTCCAAATGCAGGTGAGACAAAAGATGGTCGCCATCTCGTTCTCAACGGACTCAGCGATGCGCATGCTACACCCCGACAAATGCTCATGAACTGGTTCTAGGCCAAAGAAAATTTCTCATTTTGTCCCCGCTAATTTTACGACTTTCTGGGTTTTATGATTTCGACAAACAAAAAGCAAACGTAACGATTGGTCGCTGGGTGGAAATGGCGCCACGGTGCCCGTACTTGTAATAAACAGCAATAAAAGCGGGGCCTAAAAATCTTTACGATTGTTGAGCTGTTGCTAAGGCTTGCACAGTGAGGAAAATGGCGAGAAGAGAAATTCATTCCCATGCTTAGTTCGAGTTTGGAAATAAAATGGAGATTGATTCGAAACACCGTTTCGACCGAATTCATTTGCCACCGTAGGCATCATCCGTATGACAAGGGAATTGATAGCTTCAACTTTTTGCTGCAGGTGCCTCATTTTCTCCTGAAATCTATTTCTAGGAATCGGAATGTTAACTTTGCGGCTTAACACTTTGTGCGATGGGAGCGGAAAGACGAATAGGCCTACTAGCATGTTTGGCTACGTTTGGAGCGCCATTGGATTGCGTCACGCTTTAATTTCGGTGGCTGTGCGGATGTGTTTTAACGGATAGGCAACTTTTGGTTGTGGGATCGTGTTTTGAGCATTTTTAGTGTGTGGAGTGAGTCATCGTCTAAAAATGTAGTAATCAAAAGATGAAGCGTCAGCTTCAAGGCTTTTATATCCGAAATAGCGGACTTTGAACGTCATGGATAGATATTGAACTCGTTTGTACATTGTATGCATTTAAACGGTAATTTTTTTCTGGAAGAGATTTCGTTTCTTGATGGATAATTTTAAGTAGTAAAACCAAAAAGCGTTTGTAGAGCCTTTTAGTAACCTGTTTGGCGGAAAGAAATTTGGCCGTGTGAGACAGCAATGAATAAAAGTTTAATATGTATTTTTATTGATTGTTTGTTACCTCTTGGACTTGGAATGTGTGGGGTGTGGAGTTAGTGCGATTTAGCACCTTAACTCCCTCATATCTGTGAGTACTACAGTACCCACCCACTTTCCCGTGACAGCTTCAGTCAATATACAATTTTAAAAATAAATTTTAAATAATTATTTGGCGGATAGTTGGGAAGCGTAAATCATCCCCGTTTCGGACAGTTCGAAGGAATGCCAGGGTACTATTAGTATGGTTGTCAATTGTGTCAAAAAGTTTCAGTGCTCTATCACGTACGTATTTTTCTACTGTCTCAAGTCTTAGGTCCTTGTATATGTCAGTGTTCCTAATGTACCATGGAATTCTTAGGATCTTTCGAATAGTTCTATTTTGGAAGGACTGGAGTGCTTTTTTGTTAGTCTTTGTCGTTTGGTAGAAAGCAGAACTACCATATAGTAACGTCGGTCGTATTATTTGTTTGTAGATGAGCAGTCGATTTTTAAGGCTAAGTTTTTTGGATTTAATGAGTGGGTATAGTGAAGAGAGAAGTCCAATACAGTGTCCCCGTTTATTTTGTATGTGTTGTCTCCATGTCAGGCTTTTGTCAAATGTAAGTCCAAGGTATTTAGCTGTTGGTGCCCAGTCTATTGTTTCATTGTCAACGTTAAGTCTCTGTGGAGTTTGCTGTAGTTTTCTTGTGATGAATAGGGCTTGTGTTTTATCAGAATTAAGCCTAATTTTCCATTTGCGAAAGTATTTCAATAAAATGTTTATCGATCGTTGCAAGTTTGAGGTGATGACTCTTGCTTGTCGTGCTGTAACAAATATACAGGTATCATCAGCGTAAAGTGATAATTTTACTTTTGGAGGCAGAGTAGGAAGGTCTGCAGTAAATATGTTGTAAAGGACCGGTGATATGGGCGAGCCCTGAGGAACTCCAGCATCAATTGGTCTCAGGCTTGAAAGTTGTTTGTCAATTCTGACACGGAATGATCTGCCTTCCAAAAAGGAGCCAATGGTTTGGGTGAGCTGCAGTGGCATATTGAACTGATGCATTTTGAAGATAAGTCCTGCATGCCAGACTTTATCAAAGGCCTTAGCTATGTCAAACATAACTAAGCCTGTTGAGTTTCTGCGATTTAATCCTGTTCTGATGTGTTGGACCACTCTAACTAACTGGAGCTCAGTAGAGTGTTTGGCTTTGAAGCCATATTGTTCTTCCGGTAGAATATCTTTATCAGATATAACCTCATAAAGTCGATGCAGAATCACCCTTTCCGCAATTTTCGACAGCGAAGAGAGGAGACTGATGGGTCTCCAGTTTTGTGGAAATTGTGGGTCCTTTTGAGGTTTCGGGAAGACAATAATAACCGCTGATTTCCATATTTTGAGATACCTTCGCAAACGAAAAATCGTATTAATAATGTCAGTGAGTGTTTGTAATATATTATCTGGTAGCCAAGAAATCATAGTGTTTGTAATAATGTCATATCCGGGTGCTTTATGTTTGTCGAGTGTCTGTATAATGTTTTTGATTTCGTCCAAGTCCGTGGGTTTTATTCTGTCTTCGTGTTGAATGTTATCCATCAGTAGTCTGTTGACAGAAGATTGAATTATTTCCTCATTTCCAAAGTCCTCCTCATCCGAAGAATTCTCGCGGAATTGTGTTTCTAAGGAATCTGCAAATGCCTCCGCCTTACCCGCATCGTAGTATTGTATTCCATTCGGACCATGAATAGGTGGTACCACAATTTTACTGTTTTTCCGAAAGTATTTGGTCATTCTCCAGAAACTGCCACACCGAGGCTCGAGACTCTGCAAAAAGCTCTCCCATTGCTCGTTTCGGAATACCCTTATTTTATCACGGATTTCATTTGTCATCCGAGTAGCGTTTATACGTAGCGTAGGGTCACCTGTAAACCTAGCTCTCCTCCGAACTTGATTCCTTCTCCTGATCAGTTGTTTGATATTCTGAGGGAGTTCATAGGGATTCGTTTCCCTTCTCGGAGTTATGACCGTGTGGTCCTCTTTTGCCTGTATAATTCTCTGAGTTACGTTCTCAATGATGTTGTCGAGGTCGTCGGCCGTTTCAGGTGATTGCAAATTAGTTTCATTGGCCAATGCGACTTTAAACGCTTTCCAGTTTGTAGTTTTTCTTTCCTGCATAGGAACATCAATAAAGATGTTTTCTATGAGGAAAAGGACTGGTTTGTGGTCGGAAGACAGTTCGTCGAGGACATTTAACCGAACATTTTGTGTGAAATCTCGTGATATTCCGATATCCAGTGCAAAGCCATGTCTTGTTCCGTAATGTGTTGGCTCATTGGGGATATGCAGGCTAAAGTGGTTGGCTGTGATGAATGTATTGAGCTCGGTCCCAGCTTTATTGCTTCTCACAGCTCCCCAAAGGCGGTGTGTGGCATTTAGGTCTCCTGCAATGAATATAGGGCCATCAAATGCAGTAAGTACTCTGAGATCATCTGGAAGATTTCTATTTGAGGGAGGATTGTAAACAGAAATCACAATGAACTCCAGAAAATCAGTTTGCACCTTGATTACTGTGGCCTCTAGTTTTTCAAGTGTGGGTGTACTGATGGGATAATGATTCACGTTTCGTCTCACGAGAATGGCCGTTCCGCCTCCCCTACCCGTCATTCTATCATTTCTGTACATGATGTAGTTGGGGATGCTGAATCGTCTTCCAGGCTTCAGAAAGGTTTCTTGGATCATGATTATATCGTATTTATGATCGAAAATAAACTGTTGTAATTCACCAGTATGCTGAAGCAAGGAATTCGCATTCCACGTCAGAATTGAAACGTGATTCGTTAAACTCATTAGTGTTTAGAGTTGATGACATTTTGAGATGCAGCGAACATGGTTTGAATCATGTTTGCCATCATCTCTTGCATCATGTTTTGGAACTGTGTCTGTATTTTGGCAAACATTTGGTCCATATTGTTAGTTTGATTTTGTATGCGTGGGGGAGCCTGTGTCGTGGTTGTCTGTTTTTGTGCTGGTTGTGTGGGTTGGGCCGCAGCAACCTGTGCGAACGATCTTCTCACGTTCTTTGGATTTCTGGGACAACCCCCGTAGCTTGCAGGATGCTCTCCACCACAGTTTACACATTTTGCTTTCTCTTCTATTTTCTTCGGACAGTTCGAGAAATGGTGAAGCGAATCGCATTTAACACATCGAGACTGTGCATGACAATTGCTGGCAGAATGTCCAAATTGTTGACAGTTGTGGCACATGCCCTGGCCCGTACGAGGACGCTGTGCTTCCACGATGCACATAAGATGGCATACAGATTTTATGTTGTATATATTTGTTTCGGTTTTTGGGAGGAGAACCTTGACGACTTTAGAGAGACCTTCCCTCATTTTAATGTAGTAGACTTCAATTGGGTTGAAGCCCTGAGATTGTAAGTCTTCTTTTATCTCTTCAGCTGAAAGGCCATACAGACCCCTGATGACAACATTCAGCTGTCTATCTTCTGGCAGTATATAAGTGTGGTATTGCAGTTCATTTTCTGTTAGTGCTTTGGTCAGTCGTCTGTGATCTGTGGGTGTAGTTGGTATAATTTGTATTCCCAGGTAGACCCTTTTCGCGGATGTGTATGAAATGTTTTGTGTTTTCATTATGTTCAGTGTTTGGGACCATTTTGAGGGCTCTCGTAAAATGATCGGGACTGTTTTTGATTCTTGTGTTTGTGTTGCGGGTTGTGTGTTTGTAGTGTTTGGTACTGTTGGCTTTGGTTTGGGTGTGATGGCCATTTCTTTGAATACCGTAGCTGGTTTTGGTGGTGGAAGGGCAGGGAAAATCTCATCCTCTTTATCTTTGTTATTCTCGCAGTCAACTTCCATCTCACTCTCTGTAGTAGTTTCACATGTGGAACTTGACTTGGGAGGTGAAGACGCCCTCACCTTTCGCTTTTTCATCCGAGGGCTCTCTTTTTTGGATTTTCCGTTGACCTTAGCCTTGTCCTTGAGCAATAACACTAGTTCTGCATTTTTCGCAGCTAGCAACTCATTTTTGTTTCGCTGGTCGGCCAGCTCAGCATTAGTTTTAGCGAGTGTCTCTTGTGTTTGTAACAGCGTTACAAACACTTGATCCAACTTCAGCGTTATATTGTCAAGCTGGGCGACCAACGAAGCAATTTGCTCATCTTTGTCAGCAGGTATGTCACGTCCGGCAACCACGCCACCGTCCGTCGACATCCTGTCCACCAAAAGGGAACTATCTATATGCTACAATTACTATTAGATCCGCCAAATAACTAATTTTCAATAAAATTCAGAAAAATATAATAAGAAAAATTGACTGAGGCTGACCCAGGTCAGTAAAGGAATACCAAGTACTCACCCAGAGTCCCGGTATTCTATCTTCTTTCTTCTTATTCGCTCTATCTTCAATTTCTTCCTATCTTCTTACTCGCTCTATCTTCTTCTTACTTGCTCTATCTTCTTCTCTTTCACACTATTTTCTTCTATTTCGCTCTATCTATCTGCTGCCTTCTTACTTGCTCTATCTTCTTCTCTTTCACTCTATTTCGCTCTACGTATCTGCTGTCTCGCTCTACCTTCTACCCTCCTATCTTCCCTCTCGCTCTACTTCTCTCCTATTCGCTATCTTCCTCTGCCTTCGACTTCCTTCTCTTCCAATCTTCTGTCTCCTTCTTATCTTCTGTCTTCTTCTTATCTTCTGTCTCCTTCTTATCTTCTGTCTCCTTCTTCTACCTCCTTCTTCTTCTATCTTGCATGTACTTCAACTTTTACTCTCCCGTCAGCACGTCGACTTAATAACTTGACTTGACTTAACTGATTGGTGTTACCTCTTGATAAATATTAAATTTAATATACAAAACAAGAGGTTCGATTATCAATATCGAACCAATATAGTGCAAAAAAAAAACTAAAATAATTAAGTAAGCTTCGTAAGGCCTAATTTTTTAAATTATTTGAACAAAATCTAAGGTACCTGGGTCAAATATGGCCACACCATTCTAGCTTTAAAGTAAGATGACGGTAGGCATCAGAACGATGCACATGCCATCGCCCTCACATTTACGCCATTCGAACGAATTCCATTGAAAGATAACGACGCGTCACTAAAATAAAAATCGTAGGCAAGTTATCACCTTGCATTTCTATATTTATTGTGCTTTTTTTTTTTGATATTGTAGTGCTGTTGATAATTGATTTGAGATGGTAAAGCAGAGTTACGTTCGAGCTCATCGTAAAAAATACAATGTTGTCATATGAGAGTGTTAGTTGTAAGGTTATGAATAGTACTGATTGAAAAAAGTATTTATTTTTGTAGCAGTGAATAAGGTCAAAATAAACCAACAGTGGCTCAAATTTCAAACCAGCATTTGAAAGACAACAGGTTAAATTCTACCGAGCACGTTTTATTCAATAGCTCGAGCTATTCTATCTTCGAAATCACTTGAAGGATTGAATTTTAGACGCTGCCCTTGAACTGCCATATTCTATTTACTTTGCCTAACAAGCTGATGACCGATAAAGAGTTTTTGAGACGATTTAGCCAGAGAAAGAATAAGGGTGTTCCGCCTGTGCGATTTATTGATTTCAGCAACATGCCAATTGAACGTTCCCCATCCAATACGCCTACAGCAACTAGTCAAGAACCGCCAACGTCACGAAACAACGCAACCGCCTCTACTATGCCAGCCGCTCTGACGAAAATAGTGATATTAATTTAGATGCAATATCAAGGGAATACGATCGTAAGTTGTTTGACATGAAAAATGAGTTTGGCCAGCAAATGCATGCCATCCAGGCGATACTCATCTGAAATAACCAGCAGCTAAAAGGAACTGTAAGTAATCTTCGAGAAGAAATGCGTCAATATATAATGCCGACGCAGCAAATATCACAACAGATGCAGCAACCATCACTGCCTACGCAGTAGCTATTACAGCAGATACCACAACCGACACAGCAGTCATCAAAGACGACTTGGCAGCTATCACAACATGTACCGCAACCAACACAGCCGACACAACAGTCATCACAGTCGATGCAGCAGCTTTTTCAACGGATGCAGCAACCTTCACAGCCATCAACACAGCTAATACAGCATCCATTACAACTAGTGGAGCAGCAATCACAACCTGAGCAGCAGCTGCCAAACTCAATGCAGCAATTGACACAATTCGTTCCGCAGTCTTCTTTTATGCCATCAGTTCAGATGCCATCCATGATACAGCTCAGTTTGACCTAACTGCGTAGCAATTGCAGCACAATACTCCGTTTTCCTTACCTAAAACAGTATACAGACAGAAAAAAGTGTACCCACTGCCGCCATTTTCAGGTTATCCTAATGAATGACAGACGTTTGCCGAAGCGTTTGGTACGACTACTGCTGAGTTTGAACACCAACAACCACATAATATTATGCGTTTATGTGAAACACTCAGATGCCGCGCTAAAGATACTGTTGAATCTTTAATGTGCAGCTCCAGCAATGTCCCTGCAATTATGGAAACACTAAGGGACGGATCGTCCTGTTGGTGACACTCGACGTCAGAAACGCCTTCAACTCCGCTAGATGGGTGGATATTCTGGATACGCTGGAAAACTCTTTTCAAGTTCCAGAATATCTAATGCGGCTTTTGAGGAACTATCTAAAGGACCGAAGCCTGCTCTACAACACGACACAGGGCCAACGAAGGATGGAAATTACATCGGGTGTTGCCCAGGAACCTATCCTTGGTCCGGTCCTGTGGAACGTGTTTTATGACGGGCTACTGAGACTTGAGATGCCAGATGAGTCACGCTTGGTCGGCTATGCGGATGATGTTGTGGCTCTGGTCGCTGAACGCACCGTCGAACAGATGCAACTTAGGCTAGGTATGCTAATGCGCCGAGTGAGGGACTGGATGACTGCTCGCGCGCTCAGTTTAGCACTGGAGAAAACCGAAGTGGGCATCTTGACAAAAAAGAGAATCCCTAGAGTAAGGATGATCAGTATTGGAGATATACGTATCGAATCGAAGCTATCCGTGAAGTACCTGAGGCTACTGATCGATTCGAAGATGAGTTTCTCTGAGCAAATCAGGGCAACGGCCGAGAAGGCTGCTTGGGGAGTATCGGCTCTGAGTCGACTTATGGCCAACGTAGGGGGACCCTGCCCATCAAGAAGACGCTTCTTGATGAGTGCTGTAGGTTCAGTCCTACTGTACGGAGCAGAAGTATGGGGTGTAGCTCTCAGCAAGGAGGTATACCGAAAACGTTTGGCACAGATATAGAGAAGAGGAGCACTGAGAATTGCATCTTCGTATCCGACAGTCTCTGACTCGGCGGTGAGAGTTATTGCAGGCGTGATACCTGTCCTTGCTAGAGGATGCCGTGCTATTTACCTGCGCCGAAACGAGGATTTGAGGGAGGTGGTTGCTCGCGAGGAAAGACAGCGCTCGCTCAACGATTGATAGCAGTCTTGGGTGAATTGCACGAAAGGAAGATGGACTGTACGCCTCATCTCGGATGTGAGACCGTGGCTAAATCGAAGGCATAGTGAGACTGACTTCTATCTAACCCAGCTTTTGAGCGGGCATGAGTGTTTTCAGTCTTACCTGCACAAGATTGGTAAGTCACGGTCCCCCGATTGTCGGTATTGCCCAGGAGAGGAGGACAATGCCTGCCACAGATTTTATGCGTGTACAAAATGGGTTAGGCTGCGAAGCGAACTCTACAGGGAGACGGGAGAGCTCAGCCCCGAATAATATAGTTGCGGTGATGCTCGAATCGGTTGACATATGGAACCAGGTGGCACATTATGCTCGGGCAGTCTTAAAATATAAAAGGGACTCACAGCAGCCGGTGGCGTTGGGGCTGAGGGATCACTTGTCTAGCACTTCCTCTTCCCCTCTCCCATCCCGCTAGGAAAGGGGTCCCCCAGCTTGAAGGCGCCTCACGGCGTAACAAAACAAGACCTGGTCCGAAGTAATGTGTCAAACGGTTCCAGGCTGGGTTCTCATTCAGATTACGTCGCTTGGTATAAGGGGGCACACAATATATATAGTCCTGCCATAAGTTCTGTCACATAATTTCTCACATTGGCAACACCTTTATTTTATGAGTGACATTTCAATATCGGCCAGTTTTGTAAGCGTCATAATGTTGTTGATAGTTGATGGTCATTTAAAGTTTGTTCGTTAACGTGTGAAGATGGAATGGGGTGTAAATGAAAACCGAATTGCAGTGATTGCACTACATAAGTGTGGAAAATCCGCGAGTGAAATTTTCAAGTTGTTGTGCCCGTTAGAAATAACGCGAAGATTTGTGTATCGTGCGATCCAGAGATATAACGAGATCCAGACTATTGAAGATCGACCTCGTTCTGGACGTCCGCGTGATGTGCGTTCTTCTGCTGCCATCAAAGCGGCCGAGAGTCGTATTCGTCGAAATCCGCTTCGTAAACAACGAATCATGGCTTGAGAGATGAACATCTCCACCCGAAGTATATCTCGCATCATAAAATCGGACCTGGGGATGAGTGCCTTTCGACGATCAACGGGACATTTGCTGACTGAGCAGTTGAAGCAAATTAGGAGCACCAAATCGAAAGAGCTCCTTCGGCGGTACGGCAACAACAAACATCGAGAAATTTTATTTACCGATGAAAAAATTTTTACGGTGGAGGAACATTTCAACCGCCAAAATGATAAGGTGTATGCCCACAGCTCCAGAGAAGCCCGAGAAGTTGCCACTAGGGTACAGCGAGGACATCATCCAGCATCAGTCATGGTATGGTGGGGTGTCAGCTACGAAGGGGTCACCGAGCTTCATTTTGGCCAAAAAGGCGTAAAAACTGCAGCGGTAAATTATCAAACGGACATCCTGGAGGGATGTGTGAAGCCGCTGAACTCTACGCTATTCAACAACCGACATTGGGTTTTCCATCAAGATTCTGCGCCAGCCCACAAAGCTCGAACCACACAAGCGTGGGTGGAAACCAATATTCCAAAGTTTATAAGGGCTACGGAATGGCCTTCTGGGAGCCCAGATTTGAATCCCCTGGACTACAAACTGTGGGCGGAGTTAGAGTCAATGGTGTGCACGAGACGACACCCAAATATCGAAAGCCTTAAGCGATCTTTGACAGAAGCAGTAGCTAATATTCCGTTAGAAACAGTGCGTACTGCTATCGATGACTGGCCCAACAGATTAAAGAGCTGTGTAAAGGCTAAAGTCGGCCACTTTGAATAATTTGTTGCTTATTTTACTTCCATTAGTATGCCAAACAAAAAAAAATTTCCCTTTGTCAAAAACTCTTTTTCATTTATACAAAAATTGCCCATATACGTGTGACAGAACTTATGGCACGACTAAGTAATATGAACTAGTCCTTTTCATGAATACCTAGTCCAAAAATCATGATGAGCACTCAGAGATAAAAAAAATTCAATATAATACGACGCATTCAAAAAAGAACTCTGAGTAACTGTCAATTCAGTATCTGATTAAAGTTCTCTGCGATCTTCCGTCCAAGTAACTCTTAAACAACTGCTTAAGACTACCCTGAATAACCATACGATTCAAGTTTACGAACCAAGAGGTCATGATCAACTGTCAAGTCCTAGATTGATGAAACGTGTGACAGAATATAGGGCATCCAAAGTACTCTTGTTCTTTTGAAAACTAAACCAATGTTGGCTTACCATAGAGTTTTCAACTAAGAATGATGTCAATCGATTGTTTAGTATTTTTTTCAAATATCTTACTAAATCCCGTCAGCAGTGCAATCGGGCGATAGTTGTTCGGGTCGAGATGATCACCACCCTTAAATATAGGAACTATTTTTGCAAGTTTTTCTTCTTCCGGGAAAGTCCCATTTCTAATATGCACGTTTATAAAATTTGCCATAATCTCGGCTATGTCCTCCTTTATTACACTAATCTCATTTATCGTGATGCTATCGACGCGATGATGATTTTTCAATCCATTGATTACATTTAAGACTTCCTTTTTATTTGTTTGATGAATGTGAAGGATGGGATTTATTGTGATATTTGTAGTCTTGAAATTGCTTGCTGAACTGGCAACGATTTCTTTAGTGATTCTTCTACCAATTGTTGAAAAAAATTTATTTAATGAGTTCGCCGCGTGACGTGTACACGATGTATTAGAGGGCCCATCAGGATTCAGTTGAAAGTTTTGTGATATAGCCTGGGTTGAAGAGTTATCCTTTACCTCATTTATTATTTTCCATATTTCATGGGAGTTGTCAGCCGCTGTTTCCATTCTTCTTGAGAAATATGAAAATTTAGCCTCTTTCACCAGTCTTTTCGATTCTTTTTTCGCTTGCATATCTACAAACTTGAAAGCCTGGTTTCCATTGTTCTTCCTGTAGTCCATGTATGCCTTCCTTTTTTTAATACTTGCATCAATTATTTTTTTCGTTATCCAAGTCCGTTGTCGACACCTGATATTTTTCTCAATTGTAGAGCTTTGCTTAGCAGATATGATATTTTTGAGTTCAATAATACTATTTGGTTTCCGCTTTTTCAGTAATTCTCGTATTTTTGATTTAAAGAGCTCCGTGTCTAGATATCTGAACGTTTTGTAAGTCGGCTTCTGTTTGTTCAGGGTTTGGTCTTGAATAGCTATTTTTAACACACGATGATCCAGCTTCGGCCAGTCCTCAAATGTGTTTGTCATGCTTTCAGCGACTTTTAAATCATTGGTTACTATATGATCCAGACAGGTATTTGACACTGGGCGAGTAATTTTGTTGTTGTTTATGATTATCATTCCATTCGTTTTTAGCGTATCCTTATAAATCCTAAATTCTGGTGTTTCAATTAGTACATCAATGTTTGTGTCCGCTACTGTGATTAAATTTTTTTCAGTTGAGAATAATGTATCTAGTACTGTGCAAAAATCTTGCGCATTCATACGATTGGGGTTGTAGTACTTCCTTAATTTTATTTTTTTACCACTTTTTTTTTCTTCAATTTTTATAACGTTATACTATTTATCAGGCGTCACTCTCTTGGTAACGAAATTGATTGTATTTTTTTACGTACATTGCTGTACCTCCACCTCTTCCAGGTCAGCAGGAGAATACCGCATTATATCCTTCAATATTCTAACATAAAATCGTGCTTCTTCTGGGTAAATCCAGATTTCATTGAGAACAATCAAATCTGTCAGGATTTTGCTGCAAGTAAATCTGAATATCACTTAGCTTGTGTCTTAAGCTTCTTATATTAGCATACAAGAGTGTTGAATTTGTTTCACTTGCTTGATTTGAAAGATTCATTCATCTTTTGGAAGGCCGGATCAACTAGTTAAAAGCCAAATTGAGAAGATACGTCCTGTGCCCCCATTACTTGAAGGCAATCTGAACGCTTTGATTGAATTTGCAAACAAGATGGTTGACATGGCAGAATTTTTACAGAGTGCTCACGGCGAACATCACCTTGCCAATCCATTATTGTTAAGTGAGTTCGTCGCAAAACTGCCAATCTCGCGACAAATGCAGTAGGCTGAAAATGTATCTTGCTTGAGCGGCCACCAACGTCGCTTGAGTTTAGTCAGTAACTTAAATGCTTGCGACGCCTGGCAAATATGGTGTCGGATGTGCTGCCAACATCACCCTTGCTAACACAAGCGAGAAACCGCCGTAAGCAACATACTAACCCTTTAAAGCACTTGGCCGGAGTAAACGTAGCGTAAACAAAATTAAATAATTTCTCGCAGCTAACTGTGGATAATCGTTGGGCAAACGTTAAACAAAGTCAAGTTTGTTTTTCCTGCTTGAAGAAGGGCCACAAGATGAATAACTGCAGGCAGCGGCGTCGCTGCGGAGACGATGGATGTCAGAGGTTACACCACCGGCTACTGCATGCTAAGCAAGAGAAACAAATTGAGATCCAACAGGTACCAGCAACACACACATCTCACATAGTGCCAGGAGGTCGCAATTGCCATGCAGACGGTCACGAAAGAAGTGGGAAAATTTTGCTCCAAGTACTGCCAGTGAAGATACATGGACCCTTTGAAATCATCACCACATACCTACGCATTTGTTGAATCTTGCCCGACGATTAGGTATCCGTGGACAACACAATGTTTTAGACTTGCAGTGGCTTAATAATCAAACAACGTCGCAACGAACTGAGATAGAGAACCTACGTATAAGCGGAGTGGACGAAGCCGCGAAAAAATGTTGATACGTCATTGGAGTTAGCATTACCAGCGCAGACTTTTAAGTATAGTGAATTAAATGAAAAGAATTGTCAGCATCTCGTAGGGTTGCCAATACAGGAGTATAGGAGTATGTTATTTTGAATAGGCGCTATTTCGGTATCACTTTTGAAACTGTCATTTTTTGACATTTGACAAGTACAGGGTGCGGCAGCATAACTTCCTTTTTTGAAATGCCCGCCCTTAAAGTGCTAACTGTTATAGCGCGGCGCTAGTAGTCTCATTCGAGAGAGGTGATTTTAAAGTTTTGCTCATCTCTTGGTCGCTATCATGCGTTGGAACTAAAAATAAATAAATAAAAAACAAGTACCGCTGAAAATTTGTTTTGTTGAATTTTGAAAAAAGGAAGTTATGCTGCCGCACCCTGTAGAAACTACGCCATTAATAAAAATGGAACGATACACGCTTCGAAAACGCATCGAAATTATTAAAATTCACTATAAAAATCGTGAAAATTTGGCAGTGACGGTTCGTGAAACTCGAACATTTTTGGGTCGTCGTGAAGCACCTTGTCGGACCGCAATACAGATATTGGTGGAAAAATTCGAGCTGTTGAGACAACTTAGTTATGTGGAGAATAAAACCCGTGCACATCACTCAAGAACAGCCGAGGATATTGCTGCTGTAGCCGAAAGTGTTGAAGAAAACCCAGGTTTGTCCATTCCTTGTCGTTCTTTGGAATTAGGTATTCCACAAACGTCATTATACCGTATTTTGCATAAAGATTTGGGTCTTAAGGCTTAGTTCAGTTAACACAAGAGCTCAAGCCGGTCGATCATCAACAACATCGTGTCTTTTCTGATAGGGTCCTTAAAATGCATGAAAATGATCCGGAATTCCATCCAAAAATCATCTTGAGTGATGAGGCCCATTTCCACATCGGTGGCTTCGTCAACAAGCGAAATTGTCGCATCTGGGGCTCGGAAAACCCAAGAGTTATTGTTGAAAAGCCCTTCTATCCTCAACGTGTGACTGTTTGGTGCGGTCCAGCTGTTTGCTGCGGTTTTTTTAATTATTTGTAGAACGCACACCTAAATGTCAATCAACTTTTGTTGGCAGCGCACTCTCGATACCTGAACACAGTAAAGAAAGCACACAGGAATTTGAAAAGCGCTCTTAATAAATAATGCCATGTCCCGATTTTACCCCATACCTGGTTTCGGACAAACCTCCCCTAATGAGCGACAAATAGAAAAAGTTAATTGGTGCAGCATTCCGCAAACTTTCATTTAAAAAGAGCGAGAGAAAGGGTTGAGAACTGTTTTTCAAAAAAGGGAAAATAGAGGAAAATGGCCAACGTGAAAAAGAAAGCCGAAATGATAACATCAGCGATAAACCAAGAAATATCACTTCAACCAACACTGACAGTGGAAAAGTTCAAAATGTAACCCCAATTGAAGTTTATGAAATATTGGATACTGAAAGTAAGAATAGTGTAACAGTCGTGCAGTCAGATAATTTAAAGGAAATCCGACTCGTTAGTGATGATCCAATTAAATGGACAGTTAATGATGCTACAATTGAAATTCAATTGCGTCAAGGTATTAGCCAGAATATAACTTATTATTTTTCAAAGTCCAATAGGAAGATTGGAGAAAAGACAAGATGATTTTGTCGTCAACTAGCAAACGGAGAGATAATCTCAAGAGACTATTTAGTTTATCCTTCATGTAAATGTTCCGTTTCCTGCGCTCCATGCAAGCTTTTCGGCTTAACATATGTGGTCTCCACAAGATCAAATCTTGCTACTGTAGGTATATCAGACTGGAAAAATATTGCAAGTATTTTGTCTGCACACGAACTGCAACTCTCAAGACCATAAAAATTGTGAGTTAGATCTATTAACATGAAAAAAAGTGCTACGGAACTGTTACAAGTCATTACGATCAGTATATAGAAGCTGAAACAAAATATTGGAGAAGTGTTCTTTTTAGAGTTTTGTCGGTTGTAAAAAAATTTACCTTTGTGGTCATGATGAAAAATTTGGTTCCTTGCGCAATGGAGAATTGATGATGTCATTAGAGCTGAATGCTGAATTCGATCCCTTTCTGGCTAATCACATTCAACGACACGATAACCCCGGAACAGGAAATACCTCCCACCTTTCTTCAACAATATGTGATGAAGTTGGCGATTAATAGTACTTGCTAGTAAAGTCAAGAAGATCATCGTTAATGAAATTAAGTGCGCCAAATATTTCTCAGTATTTCAACTCCTGATCTCTCTCACACCGACCAATTGTCTTTTGTAATAAGGTATGTTGGAAAAGATGGTTTGCCTGTTGAACGATTCTTATTATTTGTTCCTTATTCCTTATTCCGGACACAAATCAAAGGATTTGGCGGACACAGAATCAAATGTTTTAGATTCACTGTCCATTAACATCACTGACTACCGAGGGCAATCCAATGACAACCCAAGTCATATGTCTGGAATTTATTCTGGCTTACAAGCTCGTATTAAAGAAATTAACCCCGAAGCGTTTTATCTCCCATGGGCTGCACATTCACTTAACTTAGTAGGTACATGTGGTACATGTGTACTATGTATAAGATGTGTTATTTTGAATAGCCCGCTATTTCGGTAGATATCACTTTTGAAGCTGTCATTTTTTGACATTTGACAAGTAGAAACTACGCCATTGATAATAATGGAACGATACACGCTTCAAAAACGCATTGAAATTATTAAAATTCACTATAAAAATGGTGAAAATTTGGCAGAGACGGTTCGTAAAACTCGAACATTTTTGGGTCGTCGTGAAGCACCTTGTCGGACCGCAATACAGAAATTGGTGGAAAAATTCGAGCTGTTAGGACAACTTAGTGATGTGAAGAATAAAACCCGTGCACGTCACTCAAGAACAGTCGAGAATATTGCTGCTGTTGCCGTAAGTGTTGAAGAAAACCCAGGTTTGTCCATTCCTCGTCGTTCTTTGGAATTAGGTATTCCACAAACGTCATTACACCGTATTTTGCATAAAGATTTGGGTGTTAAGGCTTATAAAGTTCAGTTAACACAAGAACTCAAGCCGGTCAATCATCAACAATATCGTGTCTTTTCTGATTGGGTCCTTGAAATGCATGAAAATGATCCGGAATTCCATCGAAAAACCATCTTGAGCGATGAGGCCCATTTCCACCTCAGTGGCTTCGTCAACAAGCAAAATTGTCGTATCTGGGGCTCGGAAAATTCAAGAGTTATTGTTAAAAAACGTCTCTATCCCCAATGTGTGACTGGTTTTGGTGCGGTTTATGGTCTGGCGGAGTCATTGGTCCTTATTTTTCCGAAAATGAGGTTGGAGCAACAGCTACGGTGAATGGGTTGCGCTATCGAGAGATGATTAATGATTTTTTATGGCCGGAATCGGATGGTATTGATCTGGACAACGTTTAATTACGACAAGATGGCACTACGTGCCACACAAGCAACGAAACCATTGATCTTTTACGGGAAAAGTTTCCGGACCTGGTTATCTCTCGAAGAGGTGATCACAATTGGCCACCGAGATCTTGTGATTTAACATCTTGCGACTTCTTCTTTTATAATGAAATAAAAGTTCGATCATTTATATTAAAAAATGGCATTTTTCTTTTAACATCAAAATAACATCTCTTATTGGAAAACCCTGTACAACCACAAATAATTCTAGGTCTGGCTGACGCCTTTCTTACTGTAACAGTTGAAGCACCACGTACATCATTGTCAGTGAAAACTCGATTAGGTTGGATGGTGTATGGACCGACAGAAATTAAAGAGCTCAAGTCAGATACAAGACGTGTCTTACATTATAGAAGAGCGGATGACAAGTTAGCAGAGATGCACAAGCTTATGTCGGATTATTTTAATGCTGAAAATTTTGGTCTGAAGCCGAATATAAAGAAAATTGCTTCAAAAGATGACGAAAGAGCGTTGAATATTTTGGAGTTATCAAAGATAACTAGATATGAAGCTGTTCTCTTTTGGAAAGAGTTTGTTCCACCTTTTCCAGATACTAATTCAATGGCCATGCGAAGATTAGAATACGTTGAAAGAAAAATGCTTCGAGATACGACATACGCCAACGAATATCGCAGTAAAATCAATGATTGTAGAGGAAAAGGCTACGCCCGTAAACTAACTATCGAAGAAGCAGCTCAATAGTCAGAGAAAACCTTTTACTTGCCGCACTTTGGCATCAAAACCCCAAACAAACAAGGATTACGCCTAGCTTTTGATGCCGCAGCTGAGGTTCAAAATATTTCACTAAACAAGGCTCTTCTTCCAGCCACTGATTAAAATTTTAATCAAATTTAGGCAAGTACCAGTGGCAGTCTGCGCAGACATAAAAGAGATGTTTCACCAAGTGGCTATTTTAAAAAGAGATCAGGATAGTCAGCGTTTTCTGTGGAGAAGTGGCGACGTGCCTAAGCCAGCTGAGGTGTACGTGATGGAGCGTTTAATTTTCGGTGCCACATGTTCGCCCACAATAGCGCAATATCTATATAAAAAATATAAATGCCAACAATTTCGAAGAGGAGTTTCCCCGTGCAGTTGAGGCAATCATAGAAGGACATTTTGTTGATGACAATGTGGATTGTTTTCAGTCAGAAGTTGATGCCATAAATGTAACACAAGACGTCATCAAAATACACCAAGCTGGTGGGTTTGAATTAAGAAACATAGTTTCTAACTCGGACAAAGTTACTGCTGCTGTTGGAAACACTGCTGGTGACTCAAGAGAAACGGTCAACATAGAAGTTGAATAGGAGAGAATCCTAGGCATGCACTGGCTGTCACAGCCAGATGTTTTTATTTTCAAGTTGCAATTCCATAAAGTGCCAAAAGAAATATTGAACTTTATTAGAAAGGCCACATAACGCGAAGTGCTTTGTGTTAACATGTCCGTTTTTGATCCATTCGATTTTTTAGCTGACTTAATGGTGTCAGCAAAAGTGTTGATGCAAGCAGTGTGGAAGGCAGGATTGCAGTGGGACGAAACTTCAACTGACGACTTATACCGTCGCTGGAAACTTTGGATGGAGGAGCTGCCAATAGTGAGCCAGTTCAGAGTACCACGATGTTACTTCCTAGATTTTGAAAAGACGCAGGTGGATCTACACGTCTTTGTCGACGCAAGCGAAAAAGCAATGGCTGCGGTAGCGTATTGGAGAGGAATAAGTTTAAATACACTGAAAGTGGCATTTGTCGTAGGAAAAGTTCGTCTGCACCACCCGGTACCACACTATACTGAAGCTGGAACTACAAGCAGCAGTATTGGGCGTGAGGCTTAAGGAAACAATCGTGAAGCGCCACACAGTCAAAATAAACAAATTAGTTTTTTGGACTGACTCAAATACAGTGATTAGGTGGATCCGATCTGTAATGATTTTCCGTCTACATCCGCTCGAACGAAATCGGAACCGACCTCTCATCGGTTCTAAACGTGAAGTCTGAGTCGTGCCAACGAACGGTACCAACCGGTCAACCAGTCCGTGCACCCGTAATTCATTTTGCGGTGGCTGCTTGTCGGCCAGCTAGTTGGGAGAGGATTTCGGTCGCAGGTCTTTGAAATGGATTACGCTCAATTACGTGCTTCAGCCACCATTAAATTCCCGTTTGAAACGTGTCAAAAAGTCAAACATACGGAAAAGAAACCTACTTTACTTTATTCCGTATTCTCTTCATTCTTCCCGTCAATCACGAAAAAAACTAAATTCCATTTTGCACTCCCGAATTTCACGGACGTGGTGCACGCGACGCGAAACTGGCCATCCGCGGATTTCTTAAAACCCTACCTTTGTAACGACATACCTACCGTGCACTCTCACTCCTGCTGAAAAAAAACGGGCGGGCTGGAAAGGAAAGTCTGTTTGTTAATTAGCTATTCATGATTTTTATTTGCCCTAATAAAGCTGAATTAATCATCTTCTTTTTTATAGCACTACAGCCCCTCTCGGGCCTTCGCTTAGAGCCAGTTAGAGTATCTCATTTTTCATGACCGTATTGATTTTTTTTGGGTGTTGGTTTGGTCAGTACCATGCTCCCGTGTGCTTGCTCGGCTATGATACGATCTGATTAAATTAGTACATATCACCACTAAGTGAACCCTCGTAGTCTGTCCGAAAAATCCCCAGAACTAAATCACGTTGCTCCCAACGAGATTTGAACCTGGGACCTTCGGCTTATGGGTTCATGCCTTCGGCTTATGGGTTCAAGCTGAATTCATTCCAAACTTAAATTTACTTCATTCCTCGTACTTTTTTCTTTTTTAAATTAGTCTTAAATACTCGCTTTGCCAGTACTCCTTAAGGCATTTCAGATTTATCTCTTTTTTTTTTTCAAATAATTAGTTTTAATGCGTCTAACTTTAGCTAATAAATAACATCAACGTTAAATAAGATATAATAATATATAATACAAATATGAATAAGATCAAATCCTTTGTTAATTTAGAGATAACAAGGGAGGCGAGGAAAGGAATTCTTGTAGTTGGGAAGAAATGCGGAGAAAGGGAGTTCTCATCCAACTTCAGCTTTTTAGTTTTACTGTCGTCAAAAATTTAAACGGATTTTCATTACATCCATTTCCTCTGCCTTCGTTCAGTTTGGTACAAAGATTTATTTATTTATTTTGTTCATTCTCAACGTTTTTAATGTATTGGGCCGTCATTTCAGTAAGACATGATGACATAGGCCTTTTCCTGATTTCATTAACGCAAATAAATATACTTAAATAAAATAATATGCAAATGATGATATTCTAGCGTTATTTTCTGTTCTTTACATTATTGTTGCATTATTACTATTCGTAACATAGTTTGTTTTGCTTCCCTCTTTTTTTAGGGTTTTGTACTAAAATACAAAACCCTATTGCCATCACGACCTGTGTCCGTCTGTATGTCACAGCACTTTTTCTCCGAAACTATGAAGGCAACAGCCATGAAACTATGTGGAAAGGTCAGAAGTGGTGACTTCTTGAATGTTCAAGGGTGGAAAATTTTTTCAAAGGGGTTTAAGGGGGGTCTCCCCATATAGGGAGGTGACCCCTCAAAAAAAAATTTTCACCATTGGTAGTCGAGTAGGGTGTCATTGGAAAGGTATCAATGAGATCTTTTCAAAACAAGTCTTAAAATTGCCTTATGAGTACCGAAGGGGGCAGGGGAAGGGGAAATGTACGAACTTTTCGCGTACCCCCCCCTCGCGATTGCACACCTTCCATCCGAAAAATCTGAAAAAAATCATGAATGTAGGCCTTATTGAGTACAACAACAACAAATACATGAGAAGTCGAAATTCACTCAACTTTGTTAGTAATAGTATGATTTATCGAGTTTATGTTTTCTTGAATAAAATCTAAACGGTACCCTTAAATTCAATAAAATTTTGCGAACAGATGACTATTTATAAGATTGATCATTTCTGAAAGTTTCATAAAGATCGAATAGTATTTAACGAAGTTATAGCAATTTGAATTTTCCGGTAATACTATGGAACAATATGCCCTGTATTACTATGGAAACATATGGCTATGGAGCCATATGCGCTTCTTACCGACTCAGACACTACAGCTTTGCTAGGATTTGCATGAAAATTTCAGGAGTGATAGGTATCATGAAGATGAGTACATACAATTGAAACAAGTCCAAGAGGCAGGAGAGAGCTCCCAGCAAAAGGGGCTTTGTAACCATTCTAAGATTCGAAAAAACAGGCCATGAATCGATGATTACAGTACAGAGGAGTGGCCCCTGAAAAAAAATGTCATGAAAGGTAGCCGATATGAGTATCAACTGAAAGTTCTCTATGAGAGTATTTTAAAACAGTTCTTAAACTGACAGTTTTTGCTTCAGCGGGGCACAGGGGGGGGGGGGGGGAAATACATGAAAAATGTGTTTCCTCCCTCGCGAATGGATACCCGTGATCTAAAAAATCTGAAAAAATTATCAAGGGAGATGTTAATGGGTATAACTATAACAAATACCTCAGAAGTAAAATTTTTTTCAACTTCGCTACTAATAGTATGATCCTAACATGACATGTTTCTTGATTTTATTCGTTACTGGTTACTACATTTTGTAAGTAGAGTACAAAACCCTTCTGACATGAGCATAGGTCTGTCTACCCAACTTGTTTTCATTTCATGAAAATTTTATTGGGCATTTCACCTTACCAATATACAAATTAAAAGCATTTAATGTACGTTAACAAACAAATGTTAATACAATTTAGCATCGATTAAAAATCAGTTGTCTAATCCCAGATCTTTCTCCACCATATTTGAACAAACGTTCATCATTTGGCTCTTAACACGATGGAAATTTGCAATAGCATAAACTTTTCCCTTTGGCCTAGTTTTAAGTTTGGCGCAGCTATTAAAGCTAAACTTAGAAGTGATACCATCAGACAAGTTGTGGGCTGGGCGGTTTTATTTGTACCCTTAGATAAAAGTGCCTGCCACTTTTTCATTTGTGACACCAAGTTTTGATTTTGTGTCTGCAGGATTTTTATTCGTTTCAACAATAGTTGATTATCCTCTGTGCATTGCCGAACTCTCTCCTCTAATCCATCAACATATTCCTTTTTCCTTTTCCGCGAATCCTGCACGGTAATCTTATTTCGGATTTTACGTCGAATGCGCTTCAATTCACGCTCTTCATGTTTTGTAAGCGGATAATGTATAGGTAATGGGATTCCTTCTTTTGCAAGCAGACGTTTTACATCGGCTGTTAAAATAAGTTTTGGATACGACGCCTCCGAATCACTGCATTTCGCTACCAAATCATCAAAGTCGTATCCTTCATCTTGATTCTCTTCCAGAATGAAACTGTCGACATCTGAAGTACGATCTGATACGCATTCCTCAATTATTCTTTTTTGTTTTTTTTTTACAATATTTATATTTTTGTGTGGTTCTTTAACTTGCTGCCCAAGCTTCACCTGATTTTTGTTACTTTGTTTTTGCAAGGACGATATGTTTATGATTTTGAATCCTTTTCAATCCTTGTTTTCTTGCACAGATGAGGCTGGTATTAAAACTGAGCGAGGGTTTGCTGCACTTTGTACTCGTATAAGTTTTTCTTACCTCTGTCAGATTCGCTTTATTAATAAAAACTGTGCCTGCATTGGCTTGAATTTTAGCTCCGTTTGGGAATTTTTTAATTGAATTGTTAATTTCTTGTTATTCGATTGTGTTAAAACATGCGGTGAGAACTTCACAATTTTAATTTCTTCACCGTGACCTAGATTCACTGATTTTGGCTGAATACCACTAGCATTGGAGACTGTTACATATTGTGGAACCTTTTGTACAATAGCTGTTAGTTTCGCTTCGATTTTCCTTTTGTTGCACTTTGTTGAACCTTCTTATGCCTCTTCTTCTACGTGACTTGCCCTTAGTTCGAATGAAACATCTAAATAGAAATATCGATTCATAATTTATTTTCTGTGTGGCATCATTGGACCTACCTTCCGAAACGGAGAATCACTCAATTAGCTGCAGCACCACTAAAACACGCGAAAAGCCCTCAAATAGGCCTCAGGCAGACACTCCATGTGATATGTGGGGTTATCCTTCGCTCGCGCTCACGTACTCCCGACGTTAAGTCGCGGTTCAGTGGCCGTAATCATTTCCCCACATTGCCGACGTCAAATGGTGAGCAAGTGGCAGATATCTGTCATTTCAACACTTGCCAGCTGATTGAAATGGTGTAGGGATAACCGATATCTACCAGGTATCGCTACGCAGGTTACGACAAATGTTATAATATTGCCGCCAAAGCAGCATGCGCGCTGCGGATGAATTTTTCGGGTGCATTGGCTGATTTATCGAGTAGTTCGCGCGGCGCACTGCTCGATTAATACAATCTCATCATTGTCACATTTAATGTGATTGCAATTTATTTGTACTCGTTATTTCACTCAATTAGAAATCAGTTTCACATTTTGGCTAAAAATACAGTGCCAGTAGTGTTATCAGGTTAAGATATCGTTTTTGGTATTAGGTCGCATTGAATATTCACAGCTTAATAGCATCTGATCCAGTCAATCAGTTCCGCTTTGATCACGTAAAATGATAAAAGGATGACCGTATCGTCAAAGGTAACAGTTCCAGGGAACGCAGACTATTATATTCGGCACTTCACCGATGTCAGAAATTTTGCGAATTTAAATTACAAACTCAGCAAACACAAACCCCTAAAAGATAAGAATCCCGGATCGGCTGGCTGACAATTCTGTTCCCATTGGCGAGTCACGACTAACGTTTCTCGCTCTTTGGCTCAGTTATATCTGCCTGGCCGCTATCACGATATTGCGTAGAAATCTGTCATTCAGCGCGCATACGTTCAATGCCACTTCACTTTAGGGTGAAGTTACGCTAGCGAGCGAATGGCAAATCTCTTCGCGAGATCGCGCAGTCATGGTATTACACTCATTCAGGTGGACAATTTGAGCTCAGGCTCTGCTTCAATCTCAGATGGTGTCATGACAATAGACATTTGTCATATCCGCTATTCGTCAGAATTTTCAACTGTCAAAACTGAAGTTATCTATGCAGGTATTTTTGCAGCCTTTATCATCTCAAGGACAGTGTCAGCTCATTCGAATGATTTATTTGGAGCTGTTGTTCCATTGTCCGACATAGTGGACTCTGGCAATGCTTCAGTGTTGGATAATCTTTGTGGAATATATATGTCATCATTGGTGGAGCAAATTCAATATTGAAAAAACTGTTCGATCGTATGGCCAAATCCAACATTATTTGCAGCCGTTTACCGCCATTGCCATTATAGAAAAAGCATAAATGAAGAAAATTGGTTGGGAAGCCTTTAAATAAGGATAAATAAACTGAGTTGCAAAGTGTCGTCTTTTATTTATTCGTCTGGTTAACAAAAGAGTGACAAATGAAGAATACATATGCGTGAGCTGGTCAACTGTCACGCGGTCATAGAAGATAAAGAAGAGGAAATCAAGGACGAATTTTACAGCACCCCGGAGCGCACTGTCGATGCGTTGCCGTCAAAAGCCATTAAAATCGTTCTGGGTGACTTCAATGCAAAAATCAGGCGAGAAACGGCACACAGAGGGACAACCGGAAGGCACAGCCTCCTTTGTTACTAGTAGAGGCTACACAGTAAGAAGCTCCACACACTTTCCGAATCGAGATATCCATTAGAGAACAAGGCATCCCCCGAAGGTCACATATTCACGGCTACCAGCATTCTCGACACACGATCGTTCCGCGGCGCTGTCGGTGAATCGGACCACTAGCTTATAAGTGACAAGTTCTTATGCCGCATCTCCAAGAGCTGTAAATAAGGGACATCAATTGCCCCAAAGGTACCAGATACGAGTACACAAGCTAAATTATAGCTCAGCAACGTCCGCATACATGTCACGCTGGAAAATCACTTCAAAATATCCCTGCAGGCGTGAAAAAGTAATGATAACATCAAAGCCATGTGGAAGACAGTAAGAGATGCGGCAACAAAAGCAGCCGAAGGGATATTGGTGCACCAGTCAAAGAAAACGACTAGTATGACGAAGAATGCAAGGAAGTGATTTAAAAAAGGAACCAAGCCCACAAAGAATACATCCAGTGACCAACTTGGGCCAAAGAAGAATAATATAAAAGCCTTCGACCACAAGCTTAAAAAATCTGCCGCAGAAAGAAACTACTGACCATCAACACCAAGATCCAAGAAATAACCGAAACAAGTTGGGTAAACAGACCTACGCTCATGTCAGAAGGGTTTTGTATTCAATTTACAAAATGCAGTCACCAGATCGAATCAAATCAAGAAACATGTCAAAGACGATTTTATTGGAGAAAATATGAAATACGAGGAGCATACTATTATTAACAAAGTTTAACGAATTTCAACTTCTAAGATTTTTAGTATTGTTATACTCATAAACATCTCCCTTGATAATTATTTCAGATGTCCATCCGCGACGGAGGAAACACATTTTTCATGTATTTCCCCCCTGTGCACCCACTGAAGCATAAACTGACAGTTTAACAACTGTTTTGAAAAGCTCCCATGAAAACTTTCATTTCATACTCATACCGACTACGTTTGATAAATTTTTTTTTCAGGGGCCACTCTCCTGTACTGTTATCATCGATTAATGGCCAATTTTTTCGAATCCTAGAATGGTCACAAAACCCTTTTGCTAGGAGCTCTCTCCCACCTCCTTGACTTGTTTCACTTATGAGCATTAATTGTAGGTATTCATCTTCATTAAATTGAATCAAGTGTTCAAAGCATGCACCTTAAACGTTGAAGTTGGGAAAAAATAACTCAAAATTATCCAATCTTCGCATTTAAAATAGCCACCATTTTGTTTCACGATTACTTATACCACTAGCTGAACCGATTCTGAAAGATATTCATGACACCTATCATTCCTGAAATTTTCATGCAAATCCTAGCAAAACTGTAGTGTCTGAGTCGGTAAAAAGCGCATGTTGTTCCATAGCCATATGTTGCCATAGTAATAAATGCAGCGCAAATTGTTCCATAGTAATACAGGAAAATTCAAACCGCTATAACTTCGCTAAATATGATTCAATCTTTATGAAATTTTCAGGATAGATCAATCTTATAAATAGACATCTATGCACTGAATTTCAGTGAATTTAAGGGTACCGTTAAGATTTTATTCCAGAAAACATAAAATCGAAAAATCATACTATTACTAACAAAGTTGAGTGAATTGCGACTTATCACGTATTTGTTGTTGTTGTACTTACCAAGGCCTACATTCCTGATTTTTTTCAGATTTTTCGGATCACAGGTGTCCAATCGCGAGGTGGGGGGACACACATTTTTCGTGTATTTCCCCTCCCTGTGCGCCCCTCGAAGCAAACTTTGCCAAACTAAGTTCTTTCATTTGATACCCATATCGGCTACCTTCAATGAAATTTTTTTTTCGGGGGGTCACTCCCCTATATGGGGAGACCCCCTTAAATACCTTATAAAATTTTTTTGTAGTTGAACTTTAAAGAGATCACCACTTTACACCTACACACAAAATTTGATGTTTCTAGCTTAAGTAGTTTCCAAGAAAAACTGCTGTGACACACGGACGGACGGACGGACGGACGGACGGACAGACGGACAGACTGGTCGCGAAACTAGGTTTTGTAAAATTATTTTACAAAACCCTAAAAATGACCCTGCATGAAGTCAGATCAGCGTACGCCTCTTTCAAACAAATAAAAGATGGCTTCAATCCACAAACAAGTCTTTGCAAAAGTGCACAGGGAGCAATAATCGGAAAACCCAGCCAAAATTCAAAACAGATGCCTGCAATATCCCCAGAAGCTAAGCGTCCCCAACATCGGTAGAAGCTGTGAACATTCCATAAACAGAGCAAGAGGTTCCATTCTCACCACCAACCAGAGACGAAATACGAGGACAGGTAGTAGTACGGGACCTCATTAAAAATAAGGCTCCTGCAATAGGTGGAATACCAACAGAACTGCTCCAGAGCGGGTGTCCCCATCTGAGTAACCTTCTGCATCGACTAACATGCAGAGTATGGTCAGAGGAGCAGTTACCAGAGGACTGACGAAAATGAAGGGGGACAAATTAAGGTGAGAAAGTTATAGAGGCATCGCTCTACTATTTCCATCTTATAAAATGCTCTCCGAAATCATAGAAAGAAAATTAAAGCCGTACTATGAAAGTATTATAGGAGAGTATCAGGTAGACTTTCGAAGTGGACGGTCTACAATAGATCAAATATTCTCTGTAAAACAGTAAAATATTCTCAATAATGTTGAAGTGCTGGGAATATAAAATCGATATGCACCAACTCTTTGTAGACTTTAAGCAATCATACGACAGTGTCAGCAGAAAGGCG
The DNA here is from genome assembly GCA_963969285.1 of Odontomyia ornata. NCBI lineage: Eukaryota > Metazoa > Arthropoda > Insecta > Diptera > Stratiomyidae > Odontomyia > Odontomyia ornata. The sequence continues at coordinate 372,198,669 of OZ017738.1, read as the reverse complement.
CTGTACAAAATAATGCTTGAATTTGGCGCCCCAACGAAACTTGTCCGCATGATCAAGGTCAGGATGCTAAATGCACAGTCCCAGGTCAAGGTAAACGCTGAATAAACGCACAGGTTTATAATGAAATCAGGTTTAAAATAAGGGGATGCACTTTCTCCAATGTTCTTTAATATTGCGTTGGAACACGGCATCAAGAAGACATCAGCTGAAACCTCAGCTACACTAATGTTTAAGTCTACATAATTGATAGCATATGTTGATGACGGCAATATTATGGCGTGTTCAACCTTAGATGCCAAAGGAGTATTTCTGAGTCTACCTAAACCTAATTGCCTATACTGAATCCGCATACGAGTTAATGAAACAAAAAATAAATTCATGACTCAAACGAGAAAGAAAACTCCAGTTTGACAAAACATGACCGTAGGCGACTACAACCTTGAAAGTGTGGATAACTTTCTATACCTTGGAAACAATCTGAATAAAAGAAGCGCAGAAAAGGACCAGATAGGACGCCGCAAATAAAGCCTATACTCCGTACTTCTTATTCTAAGGTCCAAAGTTGTGCCCAGGCAAAATAAGCTCCGCAGTTACGAAACACTGATCAAACCTGTGCTATTATATGGAAGTGAAACATGGACCCTATCGAGCAAATCCGAAAAGGCAGTGGATATATTTGAACGCAAACTTCTCCGGAAAATCTACAGCCCAGTGAAATAAAGAACAGAGTGGAGACTAAGCTACAACAATGAGTTGTATGAACTATTTGAAGATCCACCTGTTTCCTCTTGCGTAAATTGATTAATTGCAATGGGCGAGCTATGTAGAAAGGATGGAAGAAAACCGGTTGCTCAAAAGAACATTAAAGCGTACAGCACCAGGTAGACGTCCAGCGGGAAGACTGAGGACTCGATGTGAATACAACATAGAAGCTGATAGCAGTTCCTTATTGGGAGTGAAGAACTGGTGGACTAGGTCGCGGAACCGTGATGATTGGAGGAGTTTAATCCTGGAGGCCTAGGACCGGCTTGGGCTTTCGAACTATAGATGATGATGAAGAGATTCGACTAACTTAGCATGCGGTCTACTCGGCAATGATTTTTTCATGACGTCAGCTAGCATTTCGTCTGGTGGAATGTGCTTTATGCTTATCGCACCATTCTTCATGGCCTCGTGATCGAAGTTGAACTGTATCCTAACGTGTTTTATTCTCGCTGCTCGCAAGATCTAGAGGACAATGTGAACAAGAATCCATAGGGCCTTGGCTACAAGCTAGTAATGCGGAAGATTTGTGACCTACGGGCGCCTTGTGTATAACATATGAAGCGGAAAAGATGGACGAGATAGTGCGGGTATTCTTCCTCGTCTATCCTGTCCGTGTTGATGCTGTCCACAGCGAAACAGCAATCGAGTGTCCACTCTTCACACAGTCGGAACTGGAAAAGGCAGTCCTTTCACTGAAAGTAAGGAAGGCTGCAGGTCCAGATGGTGTTCCAGCTTAGGTATTGCAACTTGTCTATCACCATTGTCCTCACTTGCTGCTCAGCACATTCAACGCTTGCCTACGGGATGAAGTTTTCCCGGTACGATGGAAGATGGTCAGGCTTGTGCTGATCTGCAAGGAGAAGGGAAATCCTGGATCGTTGTCTACATACCGCCTGTTATGCATGCTAAACATGGCTGGGAAAGGCTAGAGAAACTCATCAAGGGAAGACTAACTGTCGCCGTTCATACTGCTGGTGACCTATCTCCTCGGCAGTATGGCTTTAGAACAGGATGTGATTGCAGAGGTGGTGAGCATGGTCCAAAGGGAAGCCTGTTTTATCACACGACACAGGGCCAACGAAGGATGGAAGTTAAATTAGGTGTTGCTCAGGGATCTAGCTTTGGTCCAGTCCTGTGGAACGTGCCTTACGATGGGCTACTGAGACTGGAGATACCAGGTGAATCGCGCTTCATCAGCTATGCGGATGTTATTGCGGCTCAGGTCATGGGACGCAGTTATGCTAATGCGCTGAGTGGGAGACTGTATGACTGCTTGCGAGTTCAGTTTGGCACTGTAGAAAACTGAAGTTGTCATCTTGACAAAAAAAAGGGAAACCCTAGAGTAAGGATGATCAGTATTGGAGGCCTACTAACCAAATCGAAGCCAACGGTGAAGTAACTGGGGCTATTGCTCGACACGAAGATGAGTTTCTCTAAGCAAATCCTAGCAACGACTGAGAAGGCTGCTTCGGGAGTTTCGGCTTTGAGTCGACTTATGGCCAACGCAGGGGGACCCAACCCATCAAGAAGCTGCCTCTTGATGAGTGCTGTAGGGTCAGTGCTACCGTACGGAGCAGAAATATGGGGCGACCTTCTCAGTAAAGAGGTATATCGAAAATGCTTGGCACAGTTACAGAGAAGAGGAGCGCTCAGAATTGCATCTTCACATCCGGCGGTGAGAGTTATTGCAGGCAAGGCCTCTGTTGCCCTCCTTGCTAGAGAGCGCCGTGCTATTTACCTGTGTCGAAACGAGGACGTAAGGGACGCGGTTGCCTGCGAGGAGAGACAGCGCTCACCCAGCGGTTGGCAGCAGCCTTGGGTAACTTGCACGAAAAGAAGGTAGACTGCGCACCTCATCCCGGATGTGAGACTGTCGCTAGATCCAAGATATGGTGAGACTGACTTCTATCTGACCCAAGTTTTGAGAGGGCATGGGTGTTTTCTGTCTTACCTGCACAAGATTTGTAGGTCACGGTCCCCCGATTGTCGGTTTTGGCCAGCAGAGGAAGACGATTGGACAGGTTGCGAAGTGACCTCTACAGGGAGACGGGAGAGCTCGCTCTGGGTAGTATGGTCGTGGTGACGCTTGAATCGTTTGACAAATGGAACCGGGTGGCACATTATGTTTGGGCAGTCCTAAAAGATAAAAGGAGCTCACAGCAGTCGGGGCTGGGGGATCGCTTGTCTGGTAATTCCACTTCCCCTCTCCCCTCCCGCTGGAAGAAGGAGCTTGAAGGCGCCTCACGGTGTAACAAAACGATACTTGCCTGAAGTAATGTGTCAATTGGTTCCATGCTGGGCTCTCGAGTTGACAGGGGAGATGTTTAGTGGGTAGTCCAGTCACTTACGAGCATGGGAGTCCCACATTCAGTGCGTAAATGAAATTCAACTCCTAACCAAAAAAAAACGTGTTTCGTCCGATCCTGGAACTTGGTTGCCGTCAATAGCTGTACTGCGCCTTGATTAGCACAGTATAACAATCCATCTGACAGTTGAGGGGTGCCCAGCTCATGTAAGAGAGCTCGTAGGTTCATCGACTCTTTCGTCGTCTCGGCGACGATGGAACAGTCTTTTGGTGTTGCGATTTCCAGCTTATGGCAGCTTTCGCCCGAATAAACGCATATCTCGTATATGATCTAGAGTCTACTGGACAGTTTCTCAAATCAGCGTCAGCGTATCTGATGATATTATCAAAAGGTTTATTATAAATCAGAGCGTGATATTGACTATATCACCTCGAATCTAGTTACGGTCATGGAATGAGATACACTGACAGCAAATCTCAGCGCCAAGGCTCGGATCTGGACTATTGTGCAATGGATTATAATTATTGTGCAATGGATTATAATAATAATTACTAAATCGGCGATAATTTTGCGCTGCCTTTCAGATATCTGAGTACATCTTTCGCTGCACCCCAGTGCTCGTCATTTGGATTCTCGTTGAATTGGCTTACCACACTTACACTGTGAGCTATGTCGGGTCTGGTTGCATCAGATAAATATATTAGTGATCCAATTTCATCCCGATATCTTGGATTTCTTATAGCTTTCTCAGGGTGGCTTCAGCTATCAACTTTAATGTTGGACTCGACGGCACACTTTGAGGATTGAGTCATTTATATTGAAGTTCGTCAGCCGTTCTTCAACATTGTGTTTCTGGTTCAGGACTATCTTGCTATCTGCCTGTTTAATTTCCATGCCTAAGCAAATCCAAATCCTTGCTCTGGAAAGCTTTCTTCAAGCTATTTTTTAATTTTACGATTGAAGATTCGTCGTTTAATGCCACTAGTATGTCATCTACATGTACCAGAACCAGATCACTTTATCTTGCGTGGAGTAAACAAAGATCAGATACTGTCGACTTTCGTTCCAACCTTTTTAGTGCAGTACGCAGTCGCTCGTACCATTTCCTACCAGATTTTCTCAATCCATATATTGCTTTATGCAATCTGCAAACTTAGTCTTGCTTGGTTATGCTTTGTAGCGTCTTCACGGCTTTTCCACGAATATCTGAGTTTCTTTTCTCGCTGTAAACTATATACTCCAAACATTCTTTTAGCTTCGATGGAATCTCCTTATATATTGTAGTTCTTCATTGACGTCACTGTTCAAATATGCAGTAGCTACGTCTATCTGCTGGATTTGTACTCCCAGTCCAGTTGACAATGCGGCAAGTTATCTAATGGATTCAAGTCTTGCTTCTAGCGCATATGTCTCATTGAAGTAAAATCCAGGTCTCTGAGTAAAGCCCCTGGCTACTATTCATGCTTTCCTGCATTACATTTCACCGTTCACGCTCATTTTGTTCTTCAGGGTTATGCTAGAACCATTACTCTCCCTCGTTCAGAACGTTTCGTGAGTTTCCATGATCCGTACGCCAAATGTGAACATACTTCCTCTGCAATTGCACGCTTCCGCACCTGCAAATTCGGTCCACGGATTTTCTCGTTCATTTGTTCGTCCGAGATTTCCCCAAGGAAATCTAAGCCGATCTCTCATCGCTTAAAGACGTGAAGTCTTGGTACGTGCCAACGGACTATACCCAAACGGTCAACTAGTCCGGGCGCCCTTAGTCTACTCCGAGATGGCTGCTTGCAGGCTAGGTGATTCGGAGAGGAATTTCGGTCGCAGGGTTTACGCGAGTAGACTAAGTCCGCATACATTTCTTTCACCCACCAAGTCAAATGTCCATTTGAAATGCATTCCCAAAATTTTCGGAAGAAAATTTCGTCGTTTCGTTGTATTTGCGAGGCTGTCGATCAATCAACAACGGATTCGCAGGTTCCCCATCTGAATACTGACGCGGTGCCAGAAATACTCGAATTCTAAATGAAATACTCTACATAATAAAAAAAAACGAACACAAACGATGGCACCGCTTAATCGAACCGAACAACCGATAATTCGCGGATTAACACGAAAACCTCCCTCTTTAGCGTATACCTACCTTACATTTTTGCTTCCTCCTGGAAAACTAACTACTCAAAGGGAAAGAATATGATTATTTGAGCAATTCATTATTCTGTAATTTCAGGTTTCAATAATGTACAAATATACTCCAACTTCTTAACTACTACAAAAATTTCTACTTCCTATTAATTTTTAGATGTTTTTTCTGTAATTCATTCTAGGGACAAAACTGCGCTCAATCATTGAATATGGAAAATTCAAACTAGTTTTCGAAAACCAGACAAAAGATGGAGAAATGTTAAAAATGGAAATGAAATTTTGCTTATTCTCTCGCTTTGGTTTCTCGAAGCAAGTTTTATCAGTACATCAATTGATCAAATTTTTGACCTAGTTTTATGTGAATGCAAGACATTGCTTGCAACAGTTCTATTGGTTTCAATATTATATGTATGTCGTTCTAAATGATTGTTCTTCACGAACTGTTCTAGACAGTTTGTGCTTCCTAAGTTCAAATTTAAATATAGAAATTGCAACTACTTCTAATTGGTTGGGATTAGTCGTGAAATGTCTTCGCTGCTGTTTAATGCTCTTGTAAAAATTCGCGGCTTATTCCCGGAAAGGGATCTGTCATTTCTCACTATGGCAGCCCCAACTAGAAGTTGGCAAGTGGCCGATGCCAGATCTCTGGCCGGACATTGCCACGAGATGTTGAGTGTTTTCAAGTTGCGTGTGACGCCCAAGCGTGTTTATTTTCAATTTAATATTTAGTATGAGCAAAGTTTATCGCAGGCTTATATTCATTCACGGTTTTAACAACCTTCTCAGCACCAAGCATGGGGACTTATTGTGTAGGTATAGTTCATTTATGGTACCGTATAATACTGCGCGTATCTAACCTCAATTTGACTTCTTCTTTTAAGTTTGATTAGAGAGCGACAATCCCAAGGAAATTATCGTGCTTGCGGGAGGTCCAGTTACCACTTAATAAGCTTGTGAACAATTACGGCAAGGGAACAAGGTGAATGGAAATGGCGAATGTGCGTGATCGTGATATTTCGTTGTAACTACACATCAAACTAGGGACATCGAACGCTTCATGGATCAGTGATTCAATATGTTCCCAGTTAAATAAAGAAGTGCTATGGAATATCAAAATTAATATCCACAAGTTAAAGCCACTGTTGAGTTTTTTTCCATATTCCGCGCCGTCTTGTTGAAGAAGTGAGTAGAACATGTACGAGTACATATTCCATCCTTATCAAACTTTTCCCAAATATTTTTGCTTGTTTTGTTCCGTTATAGACTGGCTTGATAAAATTTCAATTCAAATACCAGCGTGCAAACAGTTTACAAATAATTGGTTTAATTATTGGATATTATTCTGTTTAAGTTAATCAGAAGCTCAATTTGAATTACAAGAGTATTCAACAATCATTCAATGACAGCCATAAAAAAATGAACCGTAGTCAAATAATGCATACAAACGACTTTTATGAATGAAAAACCATTAAACTTGAAAGTGATATCCCAATAGTAAGTGGTTCACACTCCTTCTGAGCATAAACGAATAAAAACAAAACAACTTAAAGAATCAATAAGACTTGAAAATCCACACTCCAATAAAAAGGTGACGTTTGTTAAGAACAATGGATAAAATCGAGTATCGCGCGGTGATAAAATACCTCTATATGAAAGAGACAAAACTCGAGAAGTGAAAGAAAAGTTAGATTCCGTGTATGGTGAAACGTCGTTCTCATTAACAACCGTGAAACATTGGGTGGCAGAGTTCAAACTTGGTCGCACAAGCATTTTTGACGATGAACGTTCTGAACGCCCAAAAACTATTTCAACAGAAGATATCGCCAGTTTGGTGCACACAACCGTGCTGGAAGCTTGCCGATTAACCATTAAGGAAATTGCTGAAGCTAGTGGGGTATTAACTGAAGGGGGTGCATAAGATTTTACATGAAGATTTCTTCTTCTTTGTAGCACTACAGCTCCTCTCGGGCTTTCGCTTAGACATAGTTAGAGTATCTAATTTTCATGACCGTATTGATTTTTTTGGAAGTTTGTTTGGTCAGTGCCTTGCTCCCGTGTGCCTGCTCGGCTATGATATGATCTGATTAAATCAGTACATATCACCACTGAGTAAACACTCATAGTCTGTCCGAAAAATCCCCAGAACTAAATTACGCAGCTCCTAACGAGATTTGAACCTGGGACCTTCGACTTATGCGTTCATGCTCTAACCACTAGACCACACAGACTATACATGAAGATTTATGCATGAGAAAATTATCCGCGCGATGGGTGCCGCGTTTGTTGACGATCAACCAAAAGCGCGTACGGATGGACATGTCGCACGAGACTCTACAGCCGTTCCAAAGGAATCTTACCGAGATTTTGCGCCGATTAATTACTGCTAACGAAACCTGGATCCATCACCATACTCCGGAGACTAAACAACAACCAATGCAGTGGTTTGTGGTGGAAGAACCAGCTCCGAAGAAGACGAAAGTCGTTCTTTCTGCCAGAAAAGTGATGACGACAGTTTTTTGGGACAGTTGTGGAGTAATTATGGTTGATTACCTTTGAAAAGGTAAAACCAGTATCGGACCCTTTTACGCTGTGTTGCTGGACCAATTGAAGACAGAACTCAAGAAGAAACGACCACACTTGGCGAGGAAGAAGGTGCTGTTTCATCAAGACAACGCGCGGGTCCACACACGTATGGTCGCAATGGCGAAATTGGACCAACTGAAGTTCGAATTGCTTCAACACCCACCCTACTCACCAGACCTAGCTCCGAGTGATTTTTTTTGTTCCCCAACTTGAAAAAATTTTTGGGTGGGAAAAAATATGGGTCAAATACCGAGGTTGAAGAGGCAGTAAGCCTGTATTTTTCAGGTTTACCAGGGGGAGACCGGTTTAGGAGGCCGAAATGTTGGTGTTGCTCGTGAATTTTTTACACGGGGAGAGATAATCAGATTTTTTTTTTTTAATTTGGGAGACTTCAATATTAATATTTGGGGACTTCAATATTAATATTGAATATATTAAAAAATACGATTTCAATAGTGGTTTGTAAGCTACACAAAACCCTAAAAAGTGAAAGATCAGAGTACCTTCAAGCAATCAATCTTCGTCCTCATATTTAAACATACGGTAACATAAAATTCAACAATAGACAATATATCCAGCAATTTTCCTCCACAATTAATACGGTGCCAGAAATACTTTTCACATTTACACAGTAAATTTTTGTCTGATTTAAAACAAAAACTGTTAGATTACAAATTGATGATACGAAATCCCTCTCCACGCGAGCTCAACTCGCACTTGCCCGTGTTTCTTAAGGGTATTGTAAAAATTTTTTATAATACCCTTCTAAAATCGCGATCTGTCTGTCCGTCCATCCGTCCGTGCGTCACAGCAAGTTTTCTCGCAAACTACATAATTCAGAGTTGGAAAATTTTGAATGTCGGTCAAAAGTAGTGCCCTCTCAAAATTTGCAGTGCAAAAAAATATTTAAGGAGGGTCTCGCCAATAGGGGGGTTGCCTCTTGAAAAAAAAAATTTTTCTAGCAGGTCTTAAACTAGAAGGTAAAGGGTGAGGGGAAATCTGCGAAAAATTTGTGTCCCTCCCCCTCGCGATTGGTTATCTTTGGCAGAAAAATATGAAAAATCCCGTTGGCACCACCAGCCGGAAAGGCAAATTTCTCGTAAAAGGAAATAATCATTTTATTGGTACCCCTTTTGAAAGTTGAGCACTGTTTAAGGACAAGTAAAAGTGGCAAGAGAGACCTCCTACCGGAAGGGTTTTGTAAAATAATGATTAAACCAAACAACGTTTTCTGAGTGTCAAAACTTGTCTCACACATATATTCCATGAACTGAGCTCAGAAAAACAATATATGGTTATAATGTATTTTAATTTGCCGCCATTTTATTTTCAGTCTATTGACCCCAATGTTTGAGTAATCATGATAGCATATCAATGTTTAAAATTTACCTAATATTTTCACCAACCCCCTTACACATCTGTGGTGTTTGGGTCCTTTGCGAATGTGTATTTACATAGTATCACGTGTAATTGGTGTTGTAATTGTAATTGTCTATGACTTAGCCGTTTACTGCTTGATTTTTCAGAAATTTTCAGAAAGTGTTTTACATCAGTAAATTGAAATATAAATTTTGAGCAAATTTAAGTGTCATCGTTCGTTTCTATGGATGAAAACGTAAAATTCAAAAAATGTTCCACTATTAACAAAGTTGATCGAATTTTAACTTATGAGATATTTGTTAGCCTTGTACTCATAAACACGTACCTTCGTGATTTTTTTCAGATTTTCCTGTCCAAAGATGTCCAATCGCGAGGGGGAAGGACACAAATTTTTCGTACATTTCCCTTCACTCTGCACCCCTCCTTGCAGATGCCTCTTGTTTTGAAAAGTTCTCACCAAAACCTTTTATTTGACACCCTTATCGGCTACCTTGGGTAAAAAATGTTTAAGGGCCAGCCTTTTATAAAGGGAGGCCTCCTTAAACACCTTTAAATATTTTTTTTGCACGGCAAATTTTGAGGAGGCACCACTTTTGACCTACGTAGAAAGATTCATCACTCTAGCTTATGTGGTTTGCGAGAAAACTTGCTGTGACGCACGGATAGACAGACGAACAGACGGACACACAGGTCACAATTCTAGTAGGGCATTGCAAAAATATTTTAACAATACCCCAAAAATGGTCTGTTGTGTAAATTCCTCCATGTTAAGCCATTAAGAACGTATTCATTATTTTAGTTGCTATTAAAATAACGAATTGCGCTTGCTTTCTGACCTTTGGGAGCCGCCATTTGGAATGCGTGGATTTAATTTTGGATTTTTAAAAATGTTTGTGTCTTAGGGTCTCATCAATTAATGTGCCAAATCTCGTGCAAATCGGAGTTTTACTCTAGACAGAGCAAAATTATTAAAAAAATATCAGGTATTAAATTTTCAACTTTTTATATTTCATCCAATTTTGATGATTTTTTGCTTTAGACAAGAACTTAGCACAGTTATCCAAAATTCCAAGTTTCATCAAAATCCGCCGCTAGAGGGCCACGCAAATCTGAAAAAAATGCTTATTTGAATCGCCACCATTTTGCAGTTAGCACATGAGTGCTCACCAAAATGGCAAAGTCTTTAGATCAAATTATTTTCGATTTTGAAACAAAGTTTCATACACATCCAATTAAATTTGTGACAGAAGATAGAAGCCTTCGAAATTTCGAGCTTCCACGAGCCGCCATTTGGTTTTTTGAGATCTGACCTCAAGTTTTTAAGATTCAGCAAAATAATTTTACAAAACCCTACCAAAATCTCGTCTGTCTGTCCGTCTATCCATCTGTCCGTCCGTCTATCCATCTGTCCGTCCGTCCATCCGTGTCTCACAGCAATTTTTCTCGCAAACCGTATAAGCTACAAATACAAAATTTTGTATATAGGTGTAAGGTGGTGCCCTCTTCAAAGTTCCGCTACGAATAAATTTTATAAGATGCTTAAGGGGGTCTTCCCATATAGGGGAGTGGCCCCTGAAAAAAGAACATCGTCAAAGGTATGTGATATGGGTATCAAATGGAAGATCGTGATGAGAACTTGTCAAAACAGGTTTTAAGCTGACATTTTTTTCTTCGAGGGGTGCACAGGGAGGGGAAATACACGAAAAATTGGGACCCCCTCCCCCTCGCCATTGGACACCTGTAATCTGAAAATGCTGAAAAAATCATGGAGGTAGATGTTTATGAGGACAACAACAACAAATACGTCAGAAGTTGACATTCACTCAACTTTGTTAATAAAAGAATGATCTTTGAATTTAAAATTTTTCCCAATAAAATCCTTAAACTCAACAAAATTCGATATTTAAGTAGTCTTAACAAGAGGTCCTAATACTCTACAAGTTTGATGAAAATTGAATCATATTCACGGAAATTTCAGCCAATTGTAGTTTCTCCAATCACAACAACAATAACTCACAATTTTGGCAATTAATGTACTCTCCACTGAATCTGACACGGCAGTTTTGAGATGATCTACTTGACGTTTTCAGATAAGATCAATAACATAAATATTTTTGGAATTCATTATATGACTGATTTTTGTTACCTTGCAATAAAGTGGCCACCGTTGAAGACATTGAGTAATTAAATAATACTGGAGTGGACAACCACGTGACAATATGGTTGCAACAACTCCTGCGACCACTTTTCCTACTGCTACGCTCTTGTTTACAACCTTAGAGAGAGCCAAATTGCACAAGCAAACATGGCTGCTGCTCAATGTAAACAAATTTTCATACAATACCAAAAATTTGCTTTCTATTAGAAAAACCTCTAGCATTGTATGAAAAACATGCAAAACATTAATATAATAACTACTCACTTGTAAAAGGAAGCACGTACAGATCCTTTTCCACTATGATTTTTTCATGAAGACACTACACATTTCATTATGAAATTTTAAGTTAATTACACAGTGTCACACGTTAAAGTAACTTGAATCACAAACTCCAATCGAATGTTTAAACACTTGGAACGAATTTAGATCGCGAACACTTTCCACAGTTTTAACATCGGATAAAATTCGCGATGAAACTTGCAAATTGGCCAATTTGGCGTCCAATTTGCATCAGTCAACTTGACAGTCAGTTCACACCTAGTCAGCTTTTGGAACAAGAAAGTGACCAGCAAGAGGCAGACGGGGAGGAAATGACAGACTGTTTACTTGGAAGAGAGCAGAAACCGGTCACATGCTGTCTCATGCATTTTATATGAGCTTAGCCCATCCAGTTCTTATTAATCTTAGGTTGAAGATATAGAAACAATCGATTTTCTTTCAAACGTGCACATCTCTTTGACTTGTTTCTTGATTTTACTCATTGTCGGTGACTGCATATCGTAAGTTGAGTACAAAACCCGTCTGACATGAGCGTAGGTCTGTCGATCCAACTTTTTTACATTGTTCCTTAGATACTTACAGTGTTTAACCAAACTACCGAATTTCATTGACATGGGTTGAAAGGTTTGGTCACAACTACAAAAACGCGTTTTTCGACCTATCAGCGGCCTCTCCTTTGTTTCAAACTTACCGGCTTTGGATTTTTTATTGTGAGATTCATCACAGCGATAAACTTATTATCAAATTTCATCCAAATTGGAGCTATACTTTAGTCAGAACAGAAATCACGATTTTTAATCTAAAATGACCGCCATTTTGTTTTCGCTCGACCGATTTAGCTGGTTTTTCTTTCGAGAAATTTATTTTAAAAATCGGGAAAGTAGGCTCTTATTAGTACAAGGGCGACAAATACCTCAGAAGTCAAAACTCTATAAAATTTTTTAATAATAGTGCATTTTACGAATTTTACGTTTTCATCAATAACATCGAACGATGACCCTTAAATTTGCCGAAATTTGTATCGAGTGTAACCGACTGAAAATAAAATGGCGGCAAATTAAAATACACAATAACCATACATTATTTGTTCGAGCTCAATATACATATGTGTGAGTAAAATTTTGATTTCCAGAAGACGTTGTTTAAGTTACTCAGTATTTTACACTACCCTTCTCGTAGGAGGACTCTCCTGCTACTTTGACTTGTTTAATAATACAGTTGACTGGATAGAATTAGAAAGCTGTTATATGATTCATCTTATCTGAAAATTTCGGTAAGATCCAATCAGAACTACTATCTGCTTCTACGAGGGCCCGAAGGAAATCCGCGGTGCCTGCTGGCTAGCTAGCTAGTTCGGAGAGTAGTTTAGGTCGCAGGTCTTATGCGAGCAGACTAAGTCCAAAATACAAAAACTCAGCCACCGGTTAATATGCCCAACGACTACTTCAAATGATGTTAACTTTTTTTCGAGGAAAAGGAACAAAGGCAACCGTTGAAAAAACACGCGCTACCGAATATTACTTACGCAGTGCCCGAAATAATCTGCCCGAATTCAAAACCGAAAAAATCTACTCTAACGAAAAAACGCGAAACTCAAGATATGGCACCCCGCACCGACTGAACCATGAAACCGACCATTCGCGGATTACTGGAATCCTACCGTCTCGGCGGCATACTCACCTTTCGCCTGCATTATCCTGCTGAAAGGGAACGGTTTTGCTGGAAAAGAAAGTTAGTAATTCATTTTTAACTTTCTGCAACTATTTAACAAATGACAACCTTTTGAACATATGTTACTAATTTAAACCTATAACATAAACAAAAAAAAAGCAAATGATCTAAATTAGCTAGGTCTATAATATATGCATAATCTTCATTACAGAAGTTGAATTTTCTTTAAAACACATTATCTACTCGTATTCGTAAGTGGAATATAACTTATACTAAATTATTATTTCTTTCTGTTTTAATTTATCAGGAAATGCTTTATATTGAAGTGCCTTTATATGCTGGCTTGAGAAATGCTTTTAACTTTGTCCTACTTGAAACATTTTTTTTGCTGAACTTCTTAATGATATTAACGGCAACGGTTCGATTGAATAAACATACGACTATTTATCATAAGTGAAACTCTTAGAATCAGGCACCGCTTTATGTGAATCTGAGATTAAAGTAATTATAGCATGCAAAATGGGCATGACAGTGTAAAACCTTTCTATGGACAGATTATTATAATTTACCAGGTTAGTAAAACTATCAAATCATGCGATATTAATTGCTATAAATACTGAAACATGCAAAGTTAGTACACAGAAACATGAAGAATTTCAATTACAAGAACACTTTATGAGTAATGGTTGGAATTCTGGATATCTTTCATTAAGTCATCGAAAAATTTTAAATTCTCTTATTAATAATGCTATTGTTGTTTTGTTAATTTCATCTATTTTTTTGTTCATAATGTTTGTTTTTTACGTTACGCACAGTTTCACATCTTTAAGTATTACAAATATCCACGCACGTTCCTCTACTACCAATAATAAATTATTATCCTTTTATTGAAGTCAAATTCATTTTCACAATGAGAAAATTATAGATTATGGGTTTACTAATATATATAATTCCGGATGGTTGAGTACACAGAAGAAGTGAGTTTCACAAGAGCTTCAATTCAACCACAGGGCTTCCGTTAATATCAATTCACTTTCTTTGCTCGTAAAGATTGCGAGGTCTGACATGCCCGAATTTGTTCGAATTTTTCTTCGGTTAATATGTACTCTGTTGTTCAGTGTGGCTATGTTAATAGTTCTACTAAGTTGACAATTCTGCTTTCGCACTGTTACAACAGATAAATTTCAAAAGTTCGCTTTAGTTCCTTTAAACACTTCACTTTTTTCCTTCGCTTTTATTTATTTTATCCTATATATTTATTTATTTTATCCTATATATTGTGTAATGAATCATGCGACGCCGCTGGCGACCACTACTAACACACCTTGCTGCTAGGTGGCTTGTCATTTCACGTTGGTTGCGACGGGCGCACATCCCACGTCAATTTTGTCGTGGGATGTCAAGAGGAGTTGACAGCCACATGGCAGTGAAGTGTGCATGTAGTGGCCGCCACCCAAGAAGAGTCGGTTGTGGAAAATTCGCAACGCAATATTTGGCGAGTTTACCTTGAGTTGGCCGGTCGCGATTTAAGATTCGCCGGGTGGTTTAATATATTTATAAAGTGCACGTTAAAAAATTCAATTATCTACCCCCAACAACTGAAGAGACTGCTTAGTAACTTCTACCTCGCATTACATTGAAAAGGGAGGAAATTTTTGCTGAAGAAAGGGTTCATCAACGATCATCAAATGAATCAGGCAAGCAGGATCATAATGAGGACTTGGACATGCCACGCGTAACTGGACAACTGAGACATCAGCGTGATAATATTATCCCATCGCTAGCACAGTACAAATTCATTTACGCCCTGTTAATAACATATTTGAAACGAGCTCGTCTCATTTAATAACATCTGTATTGGATGCATACCGGTAGGCCGTTGGGACGACTTTGTAATAGGCGCAAGGAAGGCCGTGGCCTGGTTGCATTTTCCCGTTCACCTGGGCAAACGATAACAGTGCAAAGTGTAAACACGTCACGGGAAAACGACTAGACCAGCGCAGCCGTCTGTCAGCTCCCTCGTCATGCATGATTGAACAAAAGCCGCCTACACTTGCTGTCCTGTATCTTTCAATGGAAAACGATTGCTCTTTGTTCTCAATCTAATTTGAAAACCATTCCAATAAGAATGGAGTCGCAGAGAGCAGACAGTCAACGCCACGAAAAATGAACAATGCTCGCTTCAGGAGGGAACAAAACTAAAAGCAACAATTTATGCAACATGTTAGCAGCTATTACAAAGTGAGTCTTGATTTAAAGTTTAAAAGAAACTTTTCAGTTTCTATGGAAAAACAGGTAGGGTAGGAATTAAATAAATATATATGAACATTCAATCCGTAAAAGGATTTAGAAGCATGTAAAGATTTAACTTAGTTTATGTATCGATTACTACATTAACACAACAGAATTAATAACCTGAACAACTGTCAAGAGAACGCGTAAACGGCAAGCTGGAACGAAAAGTAGACAGCACACCGACAGAGAGAGCACTTAATTTAAATACACAACAAGGCGGATTTGTTCGAGCAACAAACGACTGAGCCTAATTTTGTATTTAGATGAAGCAAAAATACATTTACGCACCAATTTTAACTGACTAGTATTTATATTAGATAAATGAAAGTTAATACGGAAGAGAATTTGTGTTGGTTCTACTAGTATAACTAAGTTACATAAATTTCAATGATTCACCAAGAATTGTTCAATTTTTTTTTTTAAATTGTACCAAACAGTAAAATTAATTAATTTTCGTTACATTCCATGATTTGAAATGTTTGTTTTCTTAATTTTTTAGTTCAAAATCATTATCTTGACAGTAGCGAATAGTTAGTGTTGAGGCTTTGTTCACTTGATGTACAACCTCCAGGCGTTTTGGCTTATGATTTCTCTATTCGGCACTTCTGAAAGTGTTGCGTTGATGGTTTTACTACGCCTTCCCATTTCAATTCTCTTTTTTTTTGTTAAGATCATTTATGATTTCCTCATCAGCCACACAATTGTAAAAAAAAAAAAAAACACTTTTTCCCTCATTTCTAATCCTTTCCCTCATTTCTAATCCTTAAATAACGTTTTGCTATTCGAACCAGGGGTAAATTATGGAGAAACTCTTGTGTGAAAACTAGCTTCCATACGATGCGGGATAAATAAATGAGACCCAGATGTATCATCTGGTAATGGAAACACTCAGACACGAATTATTTCGAGCTGATGAAAATGTTGGCATCCTTATAAAGGAGGATATTGCGTTAGTAATATTTATTGAAAACTGTCTGACCTGGTGGATAATACTCCAAATTGACTGCATTTATGAGATGATATCCGCATTTTTATTCCAGTAGGTTCCTACTTGCAGAAAGTCGATCGTTCGCTTTGAATTTATTGTCTATATCGTCCGGTTCTTATGCTAAAACCGAAAACATCCTCATCGATTCGGAAGCGAGTGTTTAGCAGAGCCAAGGGAAAATTGAAGGACTTTGAGGAGAGCTATTCGCAGAATGAATTGTATGATTTGTTTTTTTTTTGTTAACCTGCGAGCCAGGTTTTCCGAAAATTGAGGTATTAAATATGTTCAAGTTGACACAGTTATTTTTTTGCGAGGATGCGAACGAGATGGGATCGAGGGCTCGATAGGAGAAGACCTCATAGTTGTAGCAAAATAGACAGTGGCGTAAGTGATGACTCGCGACTGTAAAACAACTTGAGCTGTTTCGTCCGACTGACCAGCAATCCGCCGTCTATCTCACGACTGTCAACCCACGTTTCGATTCGCCAGCCTCTACTGCAGCATTCGAGAAATAACCTTGGAATTTGCCCGTTCCGCGATATCGATGAGATTAATTCCACTCGTTTCACGTTTACCTTAAGTGATTCTACGGTGTTCCCGATCAAGCCAAGAATGTGATGCAATAAAAGTACTCGCACGATTAATCCTGATTAGAAGATCTCTCATGAATTCTACTGACAGCCTATGTTGTGGAACACGCGAAGTTTTCGGAACATGAGCTAACGTGATTTTTAGCAGTGAGCCGTTATTTCGACTTGCACGGAAACTGATCCGAATGTCGACAAAACTTATCGAATGACAAAAGGGTAAACTTCTCAACAAGTATTAACTAAGACGCGATGTTAATACTTCACACGGCACCGATCCTAATGGCGACAAAACTTCTTGAATTAACCAAAAGAGTATCCTCAGACGAAATTTCGCCAATTTCTCCGTGGTTCTTCAGGATATCCCGTGGACTGCCATCCATCCAAAATCAGCTGCTCGCTCAGCCCAGTTCGATTGCATTCGATAATGCAATACACCGTTGGGATGCACGAAATCAGTGTTTCCATGTCCAAAATTTGAATTTGCAGATTTAAAATTTTTCATAAAATTAACTGAAGTAAAGAAAAATGAAAAAGATTTTAAATAGTAATAAAACTTAAATCTCATGAAGAATATAATTAAAGGGAAACGTTTAAATTCAACATAAAGGAAAAATTGATATAACATTACGTTGAATAATAATAATATATAAATTACAACCATGAATAGAAGAAATGAAAATTTTTTTCCCAAATCTGCAATTAAAATTTCGAATAAGGGTTAGGAAGATTTTCAAGCAGTTTGCTTGTGTGACTACTTGATTACTACACAACTTAGCCCACAAAAAAACGAAAATTTTCGAAAAGTGACTTTATTTAGCAACATAATCTCCTCTTAGTTCGATACACTTAATCCAGCGATGCTCCAACTTCTTTAATCCGTTGAGTTTGCAAAGTAGACCTCCGTGGCAGTGATGACCCCTTCATTCGACTCAAATTTCTGCCCGTCGAGTGACTTTTTCAAATTTGGAAACAAAAAAGAAGTCGCACGGGGCCAAATCAGGTGTTAACCGGTGCATTGTCATAGTGGAAGAGCACATTTTTGTTTGCCAAATGGGGCTTTTTTTTGGGCGTACTAGAGAAACAGTGGCCATCACCTTTTTGGCCGATAGGACAGTCTTCGCCTTTTTCGGAGCACGTACGCCGGGTGAAGTCCACTGTTTGGACTACTCCTTGGTCTCTGATGTGTACCAGTGGAGCCATGTTTCATTGATGGTGACGAAACTATGCAGAATCTTTTTCGGATTGCGCTTAAACAGCGTCAAACACTGCTCTGAAGTGGTTTCACGGTTGCGTTTATTGTCCGCAGTGAGCAAACGTGGCATCCATCATACCGACAGCTTTCTGGTGCCCAAAATTTCATACAGAATATGACCCATGTGGTCTGCCAATGTGAGCTCGTGGATTTTTTTCACGTTACCTTCCGTGGTAGCCGTGTTCGGGGCACCCCGGCGTGGCTCATCAAAAACCGGCCGTGCGACCACGTTGAAACTCGTTAAAAGCAATTTATACGATTGCCATCGCAGAAACGGAGTAACCGTATACAGCATCCAAAGCGCTCATTGATGTCGCTGCGCGATTTCCCTTCCAGAAACAAGAATCGAATCACCGACCGATATCAAAATAAAATATAAACCTTTGGACGCGAAATATGCTTATTTTCATTCATACGTGAGTGAAGGTTTTTTAATACATGCATACATTCCCCTCCCATACGAATTAAAATCTACCTACCTTTCACGCCGCTAAAGCATCCACACACTCAAGTGGCTCTCTAGTTGCTCTCACAAAAATTCCACTCCTCTTATACCTTGACCCCCCAATTGTCAACGAAAACTCACCCATATGATTGAAAACATATGATTCGTGAAAATCCAACAGATGACGAGAAACATCTTGTCAAGTTGAGTTTGAAATTGTACACAGAATAATTTTTTTAAATAAAGTGTACAAGTGTTGCAAAAGTGATAATGAATTAAACTGAAAGGTTTGACAGTGATCGCGAATGTTGTCGGGGGAAAAAATGTAGTGATGGGTGTGGGATTATAAAAACTGCTAGCGGAAGCATGCCAGAGACGTACACTTCGTAGGGTGTCATGTTGAATCTTTTATTTCGTTTAAATTAGAGTACACGCACGAAAAATTGAATAAATTCAAGACGCCAAATTTGATGGGAGACGTCACGTCAAACTTCGAACCAACAGCTGATAACACGCCAACTCCACGCCACATTATGAAGTGCTTTAACTCTCGCACTGTATTTTGCATCTATTCTCTCTGATATCTATGTCTTTCTCCATTTTTAAGATGCGCGGACACACCCGCTTCCACACGTGGTCAAAACAACTACGAGTCCGATTCGCCTGAAATTTTCGCAGTAGCCGTCTATAAGAATGTACTACACGAAAGTGAATCTCTCGCGATAGAGCCGCCATCCGACGGTGTAGCTAAGTACTTATCGGACCGCCCTCGTGTGTAAAGTCTGTATAGTCATCAGTGTAGTGTTGTTATATTTATGAAAATTCAAATGGCGATAATTTCCGTAAACTGATTCGATTTTTTCTTAGCTAACATAATATAAGGGCCTCTTTCTAAGACTTCTTAAATATCTAAATGATTCGATTTAAGCATGTTATTAAGGAAAATATGAAATTCACAAATCATACTATTATCAACAAAGATGGATGAATTTCGACTTTTGATGTATTTGCTTTTGTCATAATTTTTTTCTGATTTACCAGATCACGGGTATTAAATTGTGGGAGCGGTATGGAAGAGGTGGCACACATTTTTCATCATTTTCTCTTCCTCTGCACTCTTTGATACAAGAAGTACAAGTTTAAGACCTATTTGGGAAAGTTTTCATGAAGGCCTTTAGTTTGATACCCCTCATGACTACCTTTGGTAAAAAAATTAAAGTTCTCTTTCTCTATCCGCTGAGACTCCCGATAAGAACCTTTTAATTTTTTCATACCCAAACTTTCAATAGGCAATCACTAAACATCGACCAACCAAATTAGGTGTTCATACACTACAAATCCAAACGTTTTAAATTTGGTGTTTTAATCCCGTCCCAATTTTAAAACACTTTTCAGGCGTTTTAATAATTGAAAAACCTAAAACGTTTTAAATAAAAACACCTAGACGTTTTAATTTAAAACACTAGGCGTTTTAATTAAAACGCTTTGTGTTTTAATTAAAACACCAGCCGTTTTGATTAAAACGCCTGGTGTTTTAAATTAAAACGTCTAGGTGTTTAAATTTGAAACGTTTTCGGTGTTTTAATTATTAATGCGCATTTGAAGTGTTTCAAAATCGGGAGGAGAATTAAAACACCAAAAGCGTTGCTGATAATATGTAGAGTCATTCGGGGCAACTGTGCGCAGTTTTGCCTTTCAAACCACACTATATTGTTAATATTAAAGCTATGTAAATCAAAGCGTTTTCCTTAGAAAGAACATTTATTCGTCTATGAATGAAAATAGAAAAGTTAACAAATTAAACGTTTATCCTTCTGCAACATGTTATTAAAGAAAGAAAATCAGAATGCTTTCACTTCACCCGTATTGCGTGTAACCGCGCGCACCCCTAAGGGGTAAGCGCATATGCGGTAAGTAAGCGCATATGGGGTAAGTAAACGCATTCCTCAGAGAAACACACAAACAATCACAAAAAATAGTTTTTTTTATATATTTATATTTCTTGTTTTTGCTGATAATTCAGTCTTATTTATAAATACAAAATTAATATTGCTTCATCAAAGTTTTTGGACTTCATCATATTTACCTCAACCTAAAAGGAGATTACAAACATGAGTCAAATTAATATTAATCTTCATTTGAAAGATATCACAAAGATCAGTCTGATTAATTACCACAAATATCATGAATAAAACGTGTTAAAGGAAAACAAAACAATACAAGATACATTTTTCTTTTCATTAATCATATTATTCCTTGCAAGTCAATTAGACATGATTACCACCACAGTGCGTACTTAGTGAAGCACTATATCAAACCAAAATAATTTTTCTTAAAAACTAAAATTTTCGAACGTTTTTTCTAATTGTCAATGCAATCATCGCATAAAAGCGCCTCTTTCATAAGCAGTGCACTGTTCGTGCCACCATTCCTCGCAAACTCTACACTTGATCCACTCCTCTGATGGAGGATCTTCATATTTTTCTAAACAAAGGGGACAATAGTAATCCCTTTCTTTCGCTTCTGAAAGAGGGAACTTCTGTTTGTTTTTATAAACATTCGTTTTGTTGTTCCTTCGGTTTTTATTCTCTATTGAAGCTTGTTTTTTCTTTTTAGTAGGAACAGTTAATGACAAAGTTGGAACTTTCCTTTTGCTCATATTCTTTTCTTTTTCTTGGCGCTTCTTTTCTTCTAGCAGTTTTTTATATGGACTGTCTGTAATTACTTCTGATTTCATAGAAACTCTGCCTCCACGTCTTTTTTCCTTCATCCGAGGAAGAGGTGAGATACAGGCACATGATGGCTACTTGTTGGTTTTTGATTTAACTTATAGAACTACGTCTTTTTCAGTGTAAGAGTCAATAGATGGATTTGTTTTTATTAGAACCTCCATCGCAGGCTCTTTTAATGGAAGATATCCAAGAGTAATGTGAATTTCATCAATTATTTCATTTGTGCTCTGCCTATTTTCAATACCAGGATTATTAGATACGCTATTCATCGATGAAGCTTCGGCAATAAACTTTTCCCCTACGGGATCAAGTATTGAAGGACTTGGTGTAGCTGCTTCTCTGAGTAGATTGTCGTCACATGTATGATTAAGAAATTCATTTTTCATAGAAGTGAGGTTGCCTCCGTTTGGTACAATCTGTCTATTAGCTGTCTGGGTCATTTTCTCTAGCTGATCTTGACTCTCATTAGAAGGTTCCGCTCCTGTAGGGTGGTTATCCTCAGCTTCGTTTCTTTCAGGCTGGTACACTTCCACAGATTGGTTTGATGTCTGCTTTACATCTTGTTGCATCTGATCTGTAACTAATGATGGTGCAAAATCTGCTTCATCGAATAGGTCATCATCGAAGGGATATATTCCAGTCACTTTAAAGCCAGACTCAGCATAGCCTAGCGTGGCTACTTTTTTGTATGCTTCGGTAAATAAGCGAGCCACTTGATATTGTGTAATGGCTCTTCCAGGGTGTCGCGACATGAATTTGTCACATTCTATCGAGTATTTAACTTTTAAAGGATTGTAAAGGCACCTGTCCAGAGTTTGAAGTTTGTGACTTCCATGCGGAGGAAGCGTCAGCATCACAATGTTAGTTTCACGAGCATATTTTACTGCCTCCAAGCTGATATGAGATGAATGATTGTCAAGTAAGAGTAATACAGGATCTTCCTGAGTGGAATGGACAAAATATTTAAAGTGGTGCAGCCAGATTACGAAAAGCTCTGTGTTTACAAAACCACTATCAGACACCATGCAAATGCTTTGTGTTGGGCCTCATCCAATAAATCATCACGGGGTCTTTTCCGAGGGTAGATCAATGCTGGTGGGATATAATGACCATTAGCACTCATGCAGCAGATCGCTGTTACGGTAATGCCTCTTTCTGCGGATACAACTTTAGAGACTACCTTTTTTCCTTTTGTGGTGACCACCTTTGGAGTTTTCTTTGGTACAGTGCTCATGCCTGCCTCATCTACCTTGTATATGCGACTTGGCTGAAATTTGTATTTTTCATACAATTCCTTCAAGTTTTTGTAGAATCTGTTAACTTGAACTTTATTAAACCCGATAGCTCGAGCCAGACTGGTCGCTGCAGATTGTCGTATGACTAGTTCAGGATGACGTTTTAAAAAACATTCAACTCAGTCACGTCCTGCCACTTTTAAAGACTGATCAAATCGGTTATCAATCTCATTAACGGCAGCATATTCTTATGCCAAGCGCGTCAAATCATTTATAGTGAGACCGAAATATCTTTCATCCATATTCTTGCAATGAATGACAAACTCTTCCTCTTGCTCATTATTGAATGTTGGCTTAAAGCGGCCCATTGAATCTGCAGCTTTGCCAAGTTTAAGTCTTTTGCGCAGACCGGATTCGCTTATGCCAATGGCATTTGCAGCACTTTTCTGATTTTTTCCATTTCGAATAAGCTCTTCAGCCTTAGCAATTTGTTACTCGGTCACTGGTGCTAGTTCGGGTTTTTTAGGGTTTTGCAAAATAATTTTACAAAACACTACTAGTTTCGCGACCAGTCTGTCCGTCTGTCCGTCCGTCCGTCCGTGTGTCACAGCAGTTTTTCTCGGAAACTACTTAAGCTAGAAACATCAAATTTTGTGTGTAGGTGTAAAATGGTGATCTCTTCAAAGTTCAACTACAAAAAAATTTTATAAGGTATTTAAGGGGGGTCTCCCCACATAGGAGAGTGACCCCCCAAAAAAAAATTTCATTGAAGGTAGCTGATATGGGTATCAAATGAAAGGTCTGTAATGTGACGCCTGCGCCCGGGAATCGAAGTGATTCCGATCCCGAACCCTGGCAACCGGCCAGATAGGTATAACTTCGAAGTGCAAGCGGACGTCATCTTTCGTGCGGATATCATTGCGCAGAAAATATTTTTTTTTTCTTTCAAATATTTATATCTGTGGATATAAATATTTGAAAAATAATATTAATTAACCACCGATACATTTCGAGGCATATCTATCTGGCAATGCCGCCCACAGTTGCCATCAAAACATCGAATAGATAGAAAAGTGGAAACTGGTTAGGAGTGTCATTCGGAGATAACCTAAAAAGTGCGGGCATGGTGATGTCTCCGGGGTGTTCCCGCAAAAATTTTCTACTTAAAATCTAATAAATAATACTGAAGAAAGTGCTCCATTAGTCTACTTATCCAATGTTGTCGGATTTTCCTATTCGTGTGCATCCTTCGAGTGACATTGGCAGTTTGTCCGACAAAGTGTGCTTGCCAAAATATAAAACAATGCACAATTTGCTTTGTCTCGGTAAGTTCATGCATGACTATTTACAAAAATGTATTTATATTAAATACGATTTAAACCTGGCAGCAAAAACTATCAAAATATCTATCCACCATCAGCAACATTGCATTTAAGCAACATTCCATCATCCTGTTCCGAAGAAGATATTAAAGAAGCATTCACTAAGAATGGCTTCGAAGTCCAAGGCTTTAAATTTTTCCCGAAAGACCGCAAAATGGCACTAATCCAACTTGCATCCGTAGAAGATGCTGTTTTAGCTCTCATTAAAATGCACAATCATCAACTATCTGAATCCAATCATTTACGTGTAAGCTTCTCCAAATCAAATGTGTGAGAGATAACTACAAATAAGAAAATTAAGATAAAAATACAGAAATGAAATTGACACATGTAGGCGAAAGATGTAAGCAGCTAATTAGAATTCTTTAACAAACAAAAAGAAAATGAAAACGATGGGGAGCTTACAAATGGTGATTCTGGAGAAGATATTTCTCGTGATTTAGTTACAGGTGAACTTATTAAGAATCCAGTGGAGGACCGCCGTGCATTAGCCGAGTGGAATGAAAGACTTCACGATCAGTTAAAGGCCCCGAAACAAGATTTAGCTCAATCAAGAGATGAAACCAAGGAAACCGCAAACGATAAGATTCATCGTGAAAACGTTCGTCAAGGACGGGATAAGTAATTACACGAGATAGTTGACCAATTGGCGGAGTTTGTGGCTCGCAATGAAAACGTAAATATAAAAGTAAGCAAGAAAATGAATCCTGATTTATCATCAGTGGCATCGAAATCGAAGGACTGCTCCTGAATGTATATTATTCCATAGAGCAGCTTATATATCAATTTTCTCACAATCTGAACAAGAAACGATCGACAACTTATACCCGTTGAAAGTATGATGGCAAAACTTACCAGAACCCAATCTAGAATTCAATACTCAATCAGATCCAGGTCATGATGAGCTCCCTCGGTCTTGGCTGTGCCAATTAGTTCAAAGATCGATGCCTAAGAAAGTATTTATTCTTCCTGCCCCGGAGCATCGTTTATTTAAGTAGAAAATTTATCCTATTCTAGTTTTCTAACGCAAACATTTTTAGCAACACAAGGCCTGGTGCCTGTCGTATACAATATGAATTAATTTAGAATACATCATTTAATCGAAGTTTTGAACAATCATTAAAGGTTTAATGGGTTTATATGCTATCGAATTATCTCGTATTTTGCGCGTTAAGTATCTAGTAAATACATAAAAATCACTGAATGGAAGTCCACGGTTTAATGTCATGTTTAATTAAACACACCGTTGCGGTTGTTTTGTGTTTGTGGACTGTATAGCAAAAGTATATGTGCATTGAAGTTTTGTGGAAGGAATGCAAGTGGTGGATGTTGTGTTGAAACGGTACAACCTCGCATGAAAAAAGAAAAACAAATTTATATAGAAGTATATATAAATAACTAATGAGTACAGTAGTATCATTTAATTAAATAACCATGTGCACTAGCATATTATTTCAAATTAGTCTTAGAACGACAAAAACATAAATACAAATCTTTAAAAAGAACAACAATTTATGTAAAACCAAAAGCATAAAATAAAAACTTGTTTTATTTTATGGTTTTAAGTAGCTGCAAGATAGTTTTGTTTTAACTACATTCATTTGCATGTAAATGACTACTTCATTACTATTTTTATCGTACGATTAAACACAATAAGTTTTTATAGAACATAATAGCGTACAAGAATACGAATACGAGTATTTTAAAATGAGTATATTATACTAAAAATGGATTGTCAACTCGATACATAATCCCATCGTTCTAATCGACTTTTTGATGAGGGATGATTTTGTAGACTTAGGTTAAAATTTAATCGGAACAATGTTTTGTTTCACTAGAAACTTTTACTCTCGTAATCTGTTCACTTTGATGCAATGTAGTTTTAATCAAACATATTATGTTAGAAATATTATCCCCGATATGATTTTTTAACATTTATACATAGAAAATGTTCAAAACGATATCGATGTTAATTTAAAAATCAATTACATAAGAAGCAAAAGAGAAAGAAAAACACAATTTACATAAGTTTCCTTAATTTAGTTTAATCCTATTACACTTCATATTTACACAACCATTTTACTGATTTTTCAATCATTTTTATTGAATATTTTCTTTCTGAGTTTGGTTCTATGAAAAAAGAGAAAGATATTTCTTGGTTGTCATATATAGTTATAGGAATGTATTTCTATAATTTTAAATAATTAAAAATGAATTGCTAAACTTAACCACGACTTTCCTTTTCAGTGGTTCTTCTTTTTTCAGCGGGAAAGGAAGTGCAGGGTAGGTATGCCGTCGCGAGGGTAGGGTTTAGAAAAATCCGCTGAGGTCGGTTTCGCGTCGTGCGCGGTACGCGGTACCTTTGTTGTTTTGTCGTTTTATTAGAGTAGCTTTCGTCAGAATGAGTTAAAGTAGTATACTTCTCGGTACCGCGTCGGAAATTCGGGAACGCGAAATAAAAATTAGCTTTTGTACTTTTGACTGGTTAATGAAGAAATACGGAGTAACGTAGAATAGGTTTCCTCTCCGTATGGTTTTGTTTTGGTAACGCGCTTTGAAAATGGGCGTGTACAGGTGGCTGAAAATATGTAAATGAGCGTAACCCATTCGGAGACCCGCGACCGAAATCCTCTCCGAACTAGCTGGCCGACAAGCAGCCACCGCGTGAATGGGTTACGGTGCACGGATTGGTTGACCGGTTGGTACCATCCGTTGGCACTACTCAGACTTAACGTCTAGAACCGATGAGAGGTCGGTTCCGCGTTGGACTTAAAAGGTGAAAATCGTTACAGGTCTTGATGAGAACTTTTCAAAACAGGTCTTAATTTGGCAAAATTTGCTTCGAGGGACGCACAGGGAGGGGAAATACACGAAAAATTTGTGTCCCCCCCCCCCCCTCGCGATTGGACACCTGTGATCTGAAAAATTTAAAAAAAATCAGGAATGTAGGCCTTGGTGAGTACAACAACAACAAATACGTGAGAAGTCGCAATTCACTCAACTTTGTTGGTAATAGTATGATTTATCGATTTTTTGTTTTCTTGAATAAAATCTTAACGGTACCCTTAAATTCATATTTAGCGATGTTATAGCGGTTTGAATTTTCCTGTATTACTATGGAACAATATGCGCTGCATTTATTACTATGGCAACATATGGCTATGGAACAACATGCGCTTTTTACCGACTCAGACACTACAGTTTTGCTAAGAATTGCATGAAAATTTCAGGAATGATAGGTGTCATGAATATCTTTGAGAATCGGTTCAGCTAGTGGTATCAGTAATCGTAAAACAAAATAGTGGCTGTTTTAAATGCGAAGATTGAATAATTTTGAGTTATTTTTTCCCAACTTCAACGTTTTTTTTTTTTTTTTGTGGTAGGGAGGTGAAGGCATTTATGCCCGCCGAGTCTGGCAGTGTTGGACTCCCATGGAGGATACCCTTGGACTACCAACTAAACACCTCCTCTGTCAATCTGAGAACCTAGCCTGGAACCGTTTGACACATTACTTCGGGCCAGGTCTCGTTTTGTTACGCCGTGGGGCGCCTTCAAGCTGGGGAGTCCCTTTCCTAGCGGGAGGGGAGAGGGGAAGAGGAAAGAGCGATCCCCCAGCCCCAGCACTTCCGGCTGCTGCGAGTCCCTTTTATCTTTTAGGACTGCCCGAGCATAATGTGCCACCTGGTTCCATTTGTCAACCGATTCGAGCATCACCGCAACTATATTATCCGGGGTGAGCTCTCCCGTCTCCCTTCAACGTTTAAGGTGCATGCTTTGAACACTTGATTCAATTTAATGAACGACTGAAGATGAGTACCTACAATTAATGCTCATAAGTGAAACAAGTCAAATAGGTGGGAGAGAACTTCTAGCAAAAGGGTTTTGTAACCATTCTAGGATTCGAAAAAATTGGCCATTAATCGATGATAACAGTACAGGAGAGTAGCCCCTGAAAAAAAATTCATCAAACGTAGCCGATATGAGTATGAAATAAAAGTTTTCATGGGAGCTTTTCAAAACAGTTGTTAAACTGTCAGTTTTTGCTTCAGTGGGTGCACAGGGGGGAAATACATGAAAAATGTGTTTCCTCCGTCGCGGATGGACATCAGAAATAATTATCAAGGGAGATATTTATGAGAATAACAATTCTAAAAACCTCAGAAGTCGAAATTCGTTCAACTTTGTTAATAATAGTATGATCTTCGTATTTCATATTTTCTCCAATAAAATTGTCTTTGACATGTTTCTTGATTTGATTCGATCTGGTGACTGCATTTTATAAATTGAATAGAAAACCCTTCTGACATGAGCGTAGGTCTGTTTATCCAACTTGTTTCGAATATATGTTCGCGGCATGATGACACTGTAAGATGAAAAAATGATTCATATAAGATTTAAAAATCAACTAAGTCACCATCCATTTTTAGTATTGCTCATGGGGGTAAATGAACGCATGCGCACACTTATCCGCGCACACTTTCCCCATTGAGACAAAACACAAATTAATAATGCTACCGGCTTGCGACACAAACATAACCTCAATATTATTTCTCATGTATCTACAAGAATATATGCATAATCTAAGAAAGTATGACTTACGAGTATCGGATCCGAAACGTGGACGTGACAGGATTTCGCAAAACACATAAAATAACCAAGGAAAATAGTAAATTTAATTAAATGCGAGGAACAAATTGAAACAATGTCACATGGGGCAGTGCCATATCAAAACTAGATCGCCACTGTGGCGTTCTTGTTTCACTCTAACGAACACCTATCACGCACACTGCGTTCAGGAGATATACGCGGTGCGCTCACTTACCCACTGCGCTCAGTTACCCCAAATTACTCTATTTGATCATACTGCAACAGGTTTTACCTTACTCAACAATGGAGTGGACGAGAAAAAAAGCCAAATGTGGTATTCGGTCAAGTCGTCGAGAAGTCAATGTGCTTACATTATGCCTTTCATGAAAAACCTACGAAATTTATCACTTTTATATACTCATAACACCTTTGCTCGTACTTCACTGCTTTAAACAGGAAGTGTCAAGATTTAAATACCACGTCTACTTTAAATAGAACTTCATTATTTGTCGCACTATTTTGCACAAAGAATTACCGTAGAACACATATTGACAGACAGAAGTAAGTATGTGGACGGGAACTCGTAACCAAACTTTCTATCACTCTTATATACTCACAATACCTTTTCTCGCGCTTCACTGCTATAAACAAACAGTGTTGAAGCTTAACTACCACTTCTTCTATTTTAAACGAAACTTCATTAATTTTTTGCAAAATTTTCACAAAAATTACTAAAGAACACATGTTAATATGTGTCTGTCAATTGGCAGACGTGTTTGACGTGAGCTTGAAAGCATGTTCAGTAAAATGCCTAGGCGTTTTAATTAAAACACCTGGTGTTTGAATTGAAACGCGTGGTGTTACTTAGTATAAAACCCAAAAGAAAAATTATTGACTAATTAGGCACTTAGCTTACATAAAAAATAGTTTTTTCTTCTTCTTTGCGAAATACTTTCTTTTCTGCTCGCCCTCATAGTTTTTCAGGTCACAATTACAGATTCTTAACTTAACAGCAGTCAGTTTTATATGCAATGGATAAAGTAACCTTTGTGCACATGTTTTGAATATTGTAAATACACTTCTAACAATATCCGCAAAACATCAAGTTTTATCTGACACTGAGAGTACTTGGTTGATTAGTATGTATAATCTCTGATAGTGATAATGATGAGAATATGCACTTCGTTCATTACATTATTACTTCCTCTTCATTTTGAATATGCATACTATGAATGGACATGATTACATTAAGCGCAAAACCACAATGGTAGTTTTTATGAATGAAGTTTACAATCTTTGGCTTTTATCTCATCCCATATAAGTCAAGTTGCTCGCGCCGGGCAAACCCTAACCATCCACCATAAAAAATATGCAACTTTGTATCTTTCTTTGGTATCCGTGCAGGTATCAGATACTCGTACATACTTATTTGCTGTTGGCATTTTGTAGCTCACATTCCTGGCGAGGGATGTGGCTGCAGCACGTTCGAAGGCATTTAGTGATCACAATGCGAGCTGTCAATTGACCCCTGCTTAGCATTCTTCCCTCAAGTGAAATTGCATACCATAAATAAACAGAGTGATAGACGACCAAGGTGGAACCGGTTATTGTTTGCCGTACCATTTCGGTTCCGAGGTACTCGTAATAAAATTCATCTCTTGATATTTGCTTGTACACAATGGCCGTCGGGAGTATCTAAATGGTGTTGAAAGGAATTAAAGAAACGCCCAATATGGGATTTAGAAAACATGATGCTCGATATTAAATTGACTTTTATGAACATACGGTGGTAATGACATCCGTAAAGTGAAAGGCAAGTATGAAGATATAGTGCAGACGTAGGATTGTAAGTTGCGTGGGGTAGTACATGCATCTCAAAGATTTCCGTTGTAGATGTTCTGTGTTCAAGGTGTGTTGCTTCAATTGATTTGATACACATATGATTTCTTTTGCAGTCGTAAACGGAAATTAAAATTAGGTATTATAAGATGGATTATTGAATTATTTTTTTGGGTATTTGATATTAATATGTATCTTTAAATAATTAACTCTGGTCTTATCATTTTTTAGTTGGTAATGTGACATTTAGCTTAAAAACGAAATGAAATTTTAATAAACCTTGTTCTCAAAAAAAAAAATTATCTGGTAATGGTTAATTCATATAGTTAATTTATCAACTAAGTTTTTGAAATTATTTGGTATAATATAAATAATGAATAACAAAATAAGAGTTTTTCGTAAGAAAATTTAATTTATGAAAATTGATTGGTGTTTGATCAAATTAGCTAGCATTTTTAACTTTAATAAAACTCAATTAGAATAGTGACTATAACTACTAGTGATGTAACGAGTATTCGTATTCGCGGGTATTCGCATATTTTTAAATATTCGTATTCGCGAAGTTATTGTAAAGAAAATACAGATAGCATTTATTTAAACTTAGCTAGCAACTTTACTACAATGCTAGTTCTACAAGAACCAAGAACACAAACTTGATTGGTAGTTGTCTATTTCTTATAATGTTGTCAACCATGACAAAACAAAACATAGTAAAATGATATTGTAATTACAACTGAATAAAGTGTCTAAATTATACTCGTATTATTTTCAACACTCCCACTTTTAATTTAGGCACTTTTTACATACAATTTACATTAAACAACGATTTTGTTAAAAAGTCTGCTAATTGCTCATTGGATGGTACATACACTGTTTCAATCGCTTTATTTTGCACTTGCTGACGGATCTAGTGATATTTCTCATCTATAGGTATCTGGGTCACCTGCAAAGTTTGCATCGCTGTAGACTTTCAACTCTTCAGATGGTCCGCTGTACATTATACCGACATCTCTACCACCTTGTAGATATCTTAGAATTCTTTTCACTGATATCCAGTGAAATCTGTCTGGATTGTTTAAATGCTTGTTGACTTGCCCACAACATACATTATATCGGAACGTGACACAACTGTAGTAAGCATCAAACTACCAACAGCAACTTCCGGATTGTTTACTGTGGTTTCCACCATCGAACTGTGAAAATTTTTTGTATGTTGTTACATTTTTTTGACATAATGAGTCCATCATCTACGTATAGAGCGAGATAAACCACAACCCCATCGTAAACTGCTTTGTAAACACTTTTGTCGGATTTGATTTGTCTAAAGTTGAAACTACGAAGAAATTTCTTGAATTTCTCATTCCAACAAAGAGATACGTGTTATAAACTTTTATTCAATTGGAATACATACTCTGGATCTTTGCTGATAAATTCTTCTGGTTGCCTTATGAACAGGTCTTCCTCAAGGTCACCAAGGAGAAATGCCGTTTTGACACCAAACTGCTGTATCTCCCAGTCATTGACTGTTGCTAAGGATAACAGAAGACGTACCGAATCATACTTGACTAGCGGTGAGTCTCTGTGTAGTCGGTGCCCTTTTTCTGTGTGAAACCTTCAGCACACAACCTTGCTTTATAGCATTCAACTAAACCATCAATACGCCTTTTGATTTTGTAGATCTACTTGCAATCGATAGAGCATCGATTTTCTGGTAATGGCTGTAGAGTCCACGTATTGCTAGTTTTGAGTGACTCTATTTCTTCTTCCATCGCTTGCTGCCATTATTTTGCATCTTTTCTGGCCATTGCTTCATCAAAAGTTTGTGGTTATTTTTTTATTATTTCTTCGTTTTCAAGCATTTCAACGTCGTCATATATAATGATTTTCATTTAAAAATCGCTCGAACGTTGAGATTTCCCGAAGGAAATCTGAACCGACCTCTCATCGGTTCTATACGTGAAGTCTGAGTCGTGCCAACGAATGGTACCAATAGGTCAACCAGTCCGTGCACTTGTAATCCATTTCGCGGTGGCTGCTTGTCGGCCAGCTAGTTCGGAGAGGATTTCGGTCGCAGGTCTTTTAAATGGATTACGCTCGATTACTTTATTGCAGCCACCATTACGTGCCCGTTTCAAACGCGTCAAAAATACAAACATACGGAAAAGAAACCTATCGTCACGTTATTCCGTATTTAACTTCCATTCAGTCAAGCCAGGCAATAACTAAAACTGGGTTTAATTTCGCGTTCCCGAATTTTCTTTTACTTTTTCTCGACGCGGTCTTCTACTCGAACGCAAGCGTCGAAATAATCTACTCTAATGAAAACAACCTCAAAACAAACGATGGTACCGCGTACCGAACGCGACGCGAAACCGGCCATCCGTGGATTTCGAAAACCCTACCCTTGTAATGGCATACTTACCGCTCGCTGCCATTCCTGCTGGAAAAAGGAAGGGTTTGCTGGAAAGGAAAGTCTTTGTTGGGTTAGCAATTCATGTTGCTATTTTAAGCATATATACATTTTAGTAAATATGTGTTTGGATATAGGGAATATCATAGCTTTATTTAGACTATATCGTATTTAAAAATATTGTACATAGTAAACTAATTCCGAGCAAATAAATATGCATATGTTGTAATAATCGTGCAGTTAAAGGGTTAAAGAAAACCTCAAAATGTCCCAGATCAATCGAAACGATCGAACCGGTATGATTGCCGGTTGAATTGGAACAATTTCCGATTGACCTAGAACAATTTGCAATCGAACCGGTTTGAGATTGATCTGGTACGATGAAATACCTTGGACAGGGCAGTTGACATTTTGAGTGAAGGAGACTGGAGAAGAGACACACGTGTGGGAATTAGTGCAGTGCTGGCTATAGTTCAGGTATTGATTTTGATAATTTAAATTACACTAACGCTCACATCTACTGCAACACCCAAACAGGAACGTTAGACAAAACCCACATCAAGTAGGAGAAGAAGAAAGAAGAGGAAAATTTCTCGTCGATGGAAAGATGTGCTTTTCGTCGTCGTCTTAATTACAAAATTTAAAGAACAGTTCGGAGGTCACATCTAATTGGCAGCCAACACGTAAAACAAATTTGTGTGTCGTTTCGCAGTCGCCGTCGAGACTTTCAGAAAGCATTTCGTGACAGTGTCAGTTGGAAAGAAGAGGAAAATTTCTCGTCGATGGAAAGATGTGCTTTTCGTCGCCGTCTTAATTACAAAATTTAAAGAACAGTTCGGAGGTCACATCTAATTGGCAGCCAACACGTAAAACAAATTTGTGTGTCGTTTCGCAGTCGCCGTCGAGACTTTTAGAAAGCATTTCGTGACAGTGCCTGTTGGAAAGAAAGGATTTATCAGGAAAATTCTCCTGCCACTAGATACGTACTCAGGTTTATACAGTACCAATCGTATACCCGCTAACGTTGTGGACATAGTTTTTGCTTGCAGTTCTTTAATCGACGAATATTTTGTTGCTAGTGCTGGAAGCTTTTCAATTGTTATCAACAAGCGAAGCAACCATAAAATTGATCGAGACTTGTTAATAGGAAGTAAAAGCTTTGTTACAGAATCGAAATTTCCGGACCATCTGCATCGTCGTCGAGCGCTCGGAGGACCATGCAGGTGAGTACCCTATTATGGTGTTATTAATAAATATATTTTTTGCATGTCTTTTTTCATTTTTAAAAATATTGCAATTCGATTGCGCAAAAAAATAGAACTTTTGTTTAAATCCCAAAAAGCCGCTCGTGAAGACATCGATTAAAAACTGCAAATGATAAAAAAATACGAAATTGTTAACAAATAGCGATTAAATTAAATTTAATTTATAGTCATACTTAAAAACAAGAAAAAAGGCAAACAAATCTAAAAATAAACAGAAATAGTTATTTATTAATTTTTAATAAATATTTAAAAGAATTTCTTACTAGTTACAATAATTATTTTCGACTAGGAGTAAATAATATTTAATAATGATAATGTTTAAATAAATATTTAAAATAAGAAATAAAAATAATGTGAAGAACATCAAACTTAGTTATCAAATTTTTTTTAAAGGCAAATTCATACAAAGAAGAAAAATAAGAGCATTAGTTAAGGCTGATAGAGTGATAATAGAACATACGAGTACATACTTATATGTTAAAACAAATGAATATGTTTAAAACTAACCAAAGATACATGGAACTATGTTGCTAGTGGTGCTGAATTTCACCTGTTATACTTTATTTTATTCATACTGGAATGCTTATTGTTTTGTCAAATTTTAATTTACAAATTCACTATGTTCTTATTGAAAATAATTACGAGAAATTAAAACCATGAACTAATATCATACCCTTCGGTCTTTCCTTTCTTCCGGCTCTGACCGGGTATAGGACTCGGTACGGTGGCAGGCTACCCCTAAAACCATGAGCCAGCCGCCGGGTACAAATTAATCCTTCTCGTTTCAGGTGATGTCGCGGGTTGAGTGGCCCAAGCAGAGTGCCTCTTTATGGCTTAGAGTTATGCAATCAAATTGTATAATTCTATGGCATAAATTGGTCACCGGGGTACTCCCCTTCTGATGGGAAAGTTCATGCAATTCAAGTTTTTTTTTTTTTTTTTTTTTTTTTTTTACCTCCATTCCCTTCCACTCTCTCCATCACACTTTCTTCGTCGCACTACGCTCGTGCGATCTGCACTTCACATTTCGTCGTTTCCTCAGGTGTGCCACCCAGGCAATGTATAACACATCGGTATAAGGGGGCACACAAAAAAAATGTGAAGTCCTCCGGTTAAACTTGTCTTGTCCATATCGTGATCAGCTCTCAGAGATAAAAAAAATTATAAATTCGACGCAGTAAAAAAAACTCTGAGTTAAAAGAATAGCTGTCTCTTCAAGCATCTCGACGATAGGGTCAACAATGCCCTAAGATGCTATGTTGAAATTACTGGACTGATATTATAATAATAGTAGGTGTTTCTCGAGGCATCTCGAAGATAGGATCAATAATTGACCTAAGATGCTATGTTGAAAGTTTCTGCACTGAGATTCAATCGTTATTCATTAAATAGTTTCTAAGTCTTTTCTTGAAAACCATAAGAGAATTCGCTTCTTTAACTGATTCTGGAAGATTGTTGTATATACGAAGGGCGTCATTTGTAGCATCGTTCTTCAGGCGATCTGTCCTTGCAAAAGGAATTACAAATTGGTTTGCGTTCCTAGTACTGTATTGATTCTTTTGTGAGACTTTAATAAATGGTGTTTGTGACGACAAGCTGAGATTTAAACTTTTGAAGATAAACTTGGCTTTCTCCATTTTAATGATTTGGTTAAAAGTTAATGCGTTACATGATTGATACACTATGTTTGTTGGTGTGAGCCTTGGGAGATTATGTATATTTTTATACGCCTTGGTTAATATCCTGGAAATTATATTTAGGTGTTGCTTTGAGGACTGACTTCAAATTACCACTCCGTAATGTACTTTTGACAGTACGAAGGCATTCAGAACAAGATGCTTGATTTTTTTTGGAAATTCCTCATATCTTCGTAACAATCCAATTATTGGTGCTAATTGCCTCCTTAAGTTGTTTATATGCGGGAGCCAGGTCAGACGGTGATCGATAGTAAGGCCAAGATATTTAAGTTCGAGCACTCTTTGCAGCTTTTCACCATTAATTTCTATATCAACATCTACGTCTTCCCTGTTCTTTTGCTTAAAGATAATATATTTTGTCTTTGAAATATTCAACGCTAGTTTATTCTCTTTCAACCATAAATTATATGAATTTAGATCCTCGTTGATAGCGTCTCCGATGTCATTTTTATCGCGTCCCGAGTAAAGAAGCACTGTATCATCAGCATATAAAAAGTAATTACCACTTAGCCTGCATGTATTTAAATTATTAGTGTATAGAAGGAACAAGGTTGGGCCAAGTATTGAGCCTTGTGGAACACCTGATTTCATTGGTGCCGGGTCACTCAGAACATTATTAAATGCTGTTTTCTGCAGTCTGCCTTTTAGGTAATTTTGAAATAGTTTATTTGCTGTGCCTTGAACACCATATGCTTCTAGTTTTCGAAGTAAGAGGTCATGATCGACCGTATCAAACGCTTTCCTTAGATCCACAAAAATGGCAACAACATAATCCCCTACATCAAGTCTCTCGTTGATGAATCGCGTTACCGAGAGTAGAGCGTCAAACGTTCCCTTGTTTTTCTGAAAGCCATATTGGCGGGAGTTTAGGATAGAGTTATCTAATATGAAGGATGTTAAGCGAGAGTTAATTACTTTTTCAAATATTTTACTAAATCCGGTCAAGAGTGCAATTGGGCGATAATTATTGGGGTCCGACCGATCTCCTCCTTTGAATATAGGTACAATTTTTGCAAGCTTCCCCTCTTCAGGAAACGTTCCGTTTCTGATATGCTCATTTAAATAATTAGCCACGAGTTCTGCTATTTCATTTTTTACAAGTACAATTTCCTCCATCGTGATCTGATCAATACCTGGAGCCGTATTTTTCTTCATTGCCTCAATAGTCTTAAGAACTTCGTTTTTATTGGTTGGATGAATATGAAACATGGAATCGGGTGAGATGTTAGCGTGATCTAGCCTACTTGTTGGGACATCACCAAGCTCTTTTGTAATTTTTTCGCCCACAGTTGAGAAAAAGTTGTTCAAGAAAGTTGCTGCTCCATCTGGTTGTGATAAAATATTAGGGGTCACTGGAGAAAACTGCGAATCCGGTATTAAAATTCGGGGGGGAGAGTTGTCTTTTACTTCATTTATTATCTTCCATATTTCATGATTGTTATCTGCCGCTGTCTCCAACCTTTTAGCGAAGTAAGAGAATTTAGCTTCCTTCACAAGACGTTTTGATTCCTTTTTCGCTTGTATGTACATGTTTTTTAGCACACGATCTTCCATGTTCCTTCTAAAGCTTATGTACGCCTTTCTCTTTTTAATACTGGCTTCGATTACTCGCTTTGTTATCCATGTCTGCTGGCGGCATCTAAGCTTTTTCTCGACGATGGAGTAACGTTTGGACTCTGTGATCATATTCGTAAGTTCCATTAGGTTTAAGGGACTCCGGACTTCTAATGACCTTTGCAGATGTGATTTGAAGAGTTCTTTGTTCAAGTGTTGGAATGTTTTGTAAACAGGTTTTTGTTTTTGTGCGCTTATGCCTTGGATGCTTATTTTGAAGACACGATGATCCAGCTCTGGCCAATCCTCAAATATGAAATTGATTTTTCCCGCAGTTGACTTATCGTTTGTAACGATATGATCGAGGCACGTATGCGAAACAGGACGAGTAATTGTTTCGTTGTTGATGATAACAGCACCATTAGTATCCAGTACATCCTTGTAAAGCCTTGCTTCTGAGGAATCGGTAATTACATCAATGTTTGTGTCAGCTACTGTAAATAAATTATTTTCTGAGGAATATAGGTTGTCGAGTACCGAGCAGAGATCTTGCGCATTCAGACGGTTCGGGTTATAGAAGGTACCGATTTTAATTTTTTTGCCTACGAGGTTTAATTCGATTATTATAATATTATATTTATCAGGTGTATCGCGTTTAATGATGAAGTTTATTTTATCTTTTACAAAAATAGCTGTCCCACCACCTCTTCCAGGTCTGCAGGAGAATACCGAGTTATAACCCTCAATATTAAAATATTTCGATTCCTCAGGATAAATCCATACTTCGTTCAGTATCACCACATCTATCTCAGGATTTTGCTTCAAATAAATCTGCATGTCATTTAGTTTGTGCCGTAAACTTCTTATATTGGCATATAAGAGCGTTAATTTCGTCTCAATTAATCGATTTGCGTTGTTAAAAATCATTTGAACTCGTAGTCAATGCTCCTCCTAGCAATTGTGATCCTTCGCTGGTATTCTGCGCACTCCGTAGAGTCTGCTCTGTGGGAATAATCTACGTTCTTACTATTTCCTGCACAGTTACAGCATTTCTCGCACGAGCTCTTGCAATCCTTCGTTTCGTGCTTTCCTCCACACTTAGCACATGTATGAGTTTTCCACTCAGAAGAGGAATACCTGGCCACTGCAACAAAATATATATGGATTTATTCCGGTTGGGTGGGTGCGAAGGGGCTCCACCATCACCCGTTTGCCCCTCTTTCATTTGTGAGCCATGAACTTCGTCGGGTAATGACGGGGTTACCCCAAGTCCGCCTTTCTTTTCAGGTTCCACTTGTTCTCGGAACAAGTTCTATCTCCCTCGGTGTAGTTATCTACACTCATTGCGACTTCGGTTGCCTCTGGATCTCCAGCAGTCAAATTCGTGAGTGCGAAATTTTTTTGTAGTGGGTCCTCGTGCTGGGGAAATGAACCCGCCCCACGACACCGCAATGCTAGCCTGCCAGCGCATTCACGCGTCTCCAGACGAGGGCATTCTCGGCAGATACCGACACCTTCTTCTGCCGAGGCAGCAGACCATCGCTGCAGTCCTTTACGGACTTATTGAACATCCTACTTTCACTACAATGTACTTAATAAATATCTTGAATAAGAGGTTGATAAAGTTCTAGAAACTATAACAGAGAATAGGCTACACTATTTTCAACTGAATCTGCTTACTACGATTATAATTATGAAAGATAGGTTGGAATCTTGGAATAGGTACTACAGGAAGCCCAGTATTCCCCTTCACGCGTAGTAGAATTTTTTTAGTGTTAGTAAAACATGTTCATATTATTGGTGCATCAGTGCCGTAAGGAATAAAGTTATTTTGAGTAGGGGCAAAATTATTTAGATTTAACTTTAGCGTGAGGAATACTAAGGAGAAATTAATCTCTTTATTTGCTATACATAAATAATATATATATATATATATATATATATATATATATATATATATATATATATATGTATATATATATATATAAATATATATATATATATATATATTGTATATATACATATATGTAAATATATATATA